>CP136067.1:81692313-82346234 GCA_032622095.1 Siphonodentalium dalli | reverse complement strand
TCACAATTATGAGATTTCGTAGGTCATGCCATGACTTTAAAGAGCTCTGTAAAAACATGCTTTTAAAGAGATGTTTGAAGATGCTTTTAACGTGATTTTAAAGAGCTCTTTAAAAAAAACATGCCTTTAAAGGGCTCTTGAAACCACTTTGGAACCACCTCTTCAAACATCTGAGTTATTTCGTCAATAATCCAACTGCGATTGTTTCCCCTTGCAACGTGCTACCAGCATAAATTGGGCGATGAAAATGTTCAAAATGAGTTCAGTTGAATGTAGACACAAGTGATGTGTCTTGATTTTTTTTTAGCTCCGTGGAGTATTAATGCAGGTTGGTCTGACATTGACAGACCAAAAATATCACCACCAAGAAGAACATGGAGAAATAGATAAACTTGGTTTTTATATTCATTACTTATAGTTCTTCAATGACGAAATATCACGTGATGAAACCATTGTTATGACGGAAAACAAAACTGTTCAGTAATTTGTCAAATCTTATAGAATTGCGACAAATTTGAAATTATTTTTATCACATAATCACAGTTTAGCAAGGACAAACGATCTCGAGACGGCTGCGGTTAAAGAAAAAAATAATATTATTTTACTTATCACAACCAAAGAGGAAGTAAAGATACCTTCAAGAAAAAATATAGTGACATTTTTCATATTGACAAAATTGTGCAACCGCCCTTATCACCCATGTTTATCTCACAGTCAACACTAAATAACCCAACACAAATTGAATATCATAATTATATTCTAATTGACATAATAATAACATTGTTGGATAGCATTGCGTTAAACTCTTACGTTATTGCTGCGTGCCGATAATACCAAGTCGTTTGTTGAACTTATTATCTGAACATTTCCTAAGGGAACTTCTCATAAATGAGTAAAGAAAGGGTTAAATTAGTGTGTCAATAACATCTTTACGTTTTTGATTCCCTTATACAACTGACGACGGATATAACCTTAATATAGTGATGCCCTGTCCGATACGACACCATAAAACCACCAGCTGTACGTGTTCAGTGCCAGAACATAATTAGATCGGACATTAATATGAGGTCTTGATTGCTTGATTGTCAGATATCGACTAAAAGAGGAAGTTTCAATGTGATTTGATTTTTGTCAGCCTAACAACAACTCCATGAGCCTCCATGCTTCCGTTGCCCCATGGCTGTATATAAAAGAGTGTTCACAATTATGGGATTTCGTAGGTCATGCCATGATTTTAAAGAGCTCTGTAAAAACATCCCTTTAAAGAGATGTTTGAAGATGCCTTTAACGTGATTTTAAAGAGCTCTGTATATAAAACATGCCTTTAAATGGCTCTTAAAACCACTTTGGAACCACCTCTTCAAACATCTGCGTTATTTCGTCAATAATCCAACTGCGATTGTTTCCCCTTGCAACGTGCTACCAGCATAAATAGGGCGATGAAAATGTTCAAAATGTGTTCAGTTGAATGTAGACACAAGTGATGTGTCTTGATTTTTTTTAGCTCCGTGGAGTATGAATGCAGGTTGGTCTGACATTGACAGACCAAAAATATCACCACCAAGAAGAACATGGAGAAATAGATAAATTTGGTTTTTTATATTCATTACTAATAGTTCTTCAATGACGAAATCTCACGTGATGAAACCATTGTTATGACGGAAAACAAAACTGTTCAGTAATTTGTCAAATCTTATAGAATTGCGACAAATTTGAAATTCTTTTTATCACATAATCACAGTTTAGCAAGGACAAACGATCTCGAGACGGCTGCGGTTAAAGAAAAAAATAATATTATTTACTTATCACAACCAAAGAGGAAGTAAAGATACCTTCAAGAAAAAATATAGTTCCATTTTTCATATTGACAAAATTGTGCAACCGCCCTTATCACCCATGTTTATCTCACAGTCAACACTAAATAACCCAACACAAATTGAATATCATAATTATATTCTAATTAACATAATAATAACATTGTTGGATAGCATTGCGTTAAACTCTTACGTTACTGCGCGTGCCGATAATACCAATTCGTTTGTTGAACTTATTATCTGAACATTTCCTAAGGGAACTTCTCATAAATGAGTAAAGAAGGTTACGTAGCGTTTTTCCGAAGACCCATAACTCCGAAGGTCTGATTCTCCGAAGGTCAGATTCTCCGACGCCCCGATTCACCGAAAGCCCATAACTCCGAAGTCCCGATTCTACGAAATCCCATAACTCCGAAGACCCATAACTCCGAAAGCCCATAACTCCGAAGGCCTATAACTTCGAACGCCCATAACTCCGAAGGTCTATAACTCCGAAGGGCCGATTCTCCGAAGGTCCGATTCTCCGAAGGTCCGATTCTCCGAAGATCATGTTTTATCGCTTATTAAATAGTGTACAGTCCAGTGGCGGTGTCAATGGGGCCCTAGGGAAGACCGCCCCCAAAAAACATGTCAAATGTCATGTAAACGTCAGGAAATCCCTCCTAGGCATTCAGATTCACAGTGTTCCTGCCCAGGGGAGCCCCCGGACCAACGATTGGGGCGACCCCCCCCCCCCCATGTATGATATGCATGATATATCCCCCACATATCCCCCACATATGCTAATTAATGTGCACCCCTAAATGGGAACCCTGGCTCCGCCACTGGTGTGCACCGGGTATATTATAACGAAACGCTGCAAGAATGTCAGAGTAGCCTAACATGCACAGGGGCGACAAGTTCTTCCCCGTTCACCCCTGTACATTTTACTCTGGCATCTCATGGGCAAACGTAACGTTATAGTATCTGGTGTATAGTCAGTGGCGGGCCAGGATTCCCATTTAGGTGGGGGCCGTAGGAAAAGTTTGAATATTTTGATGCCCCATGAACGATTTCCGGGCGTTTACATGACATTGGACATGTTTTGGTAGGGGCCCATATTGTCTGAAATAGCAAGTAGAGGTTTAATGGGGGCAGTGGGAATTTTGGGACCCCTTGGCTTCGCCACTGGACTGTACACTATTTAGTAAACGATAATACCCCGATAAAACAAAATCTTCGGAGAATCGGACCTTCGGAGTTATGGGCCGTCGGAGAATCGGCCCTTCGGAGTTATAGGTCTTCGGAGTTATAGGTCTTCGGAGAATCGGCCCTTCGGAGTTATGGGCTTTCGGAGAATCGGATCTTCGGAGTTATGGGCCGTCGGAGAATCGGGTCTTCGGAGTTGTGGGCCGTCGGAGAATCGGGTCTTCGGAGTTGTGGGCCGTCGGAGAATCGGGTCTTCGGAGTTGTGGGCCTTCGTAGTAATAGGTCTTCGGAAAACCGGTCTGACACCGTAAAGAAAGGGTTAAATTCGTTCGTCAATAACATCTTTACGTTTTTGATTCCCTTATACAACTGACGACGGATATAACCTTAATATAGTGATGCCCTGTCCGATACGACACCATAAAACCACCAGCTGTACGTGTTCAGTGCCAGAACATAATTAGATCGGACATTAATATGAGGTCTTGATTGCTTGATTGTCAGATATCGACTAAAAGAGGAAGTTTCAATGTGATTTGATTTTTGTCAGCCTAACAACAACTCCATGAGCGTCCATGCTTCCGTTGCCCCATGGCTGTATATAATAGAGTGTTCACAATTATGAGATTCCGTAGGTCATGCCATGATTTTAAAGAGCTCTGTAAAAACATGCATTTAAAGAGCTCTTTAAACCCACTTTAAAAATACCTCTTCAAACATCTGAGATTAGGATTTGAGCTAGGATTATCGACGATATAACGGAGATGTTTGAAGATGTTTTTAACGTGATTTTAAAGAGCTCTTTAAAAAAACATGCTCTTAAAACCACTTTAGAACCACCTCTTCAAACATCTGCGCTATTTCGTCAATAATCCAACTGCGATTGTTTCCCCTTGTAACGTGCTACCAACATAAATTGGGCGATGAAAATGTTCAAAATGTGTTCAGTTGAATGTACACTCAAGTGATGTGTCGGACTATAAATTTCATGTAGTTTCATGCCATGAATCTCTACTCTGGTTAACGCACGTAGAGATCATATTCCACCATGACATTTACAAAACCTGGGAACTTTTTTTTTTATGTTTTGACCCGTTCTGACCGGGAACTTTATTACATTGAACAAACAGGGCAAGGAAAGATTTCTTTGTTAATACGTGTTCTTCAATAATCTACTTCACATTAGGGGGTGGTCCCTGCTCGTGATTACATGCTTTTCTGTGACCTTTGTGAACCGATATCGCAAAAAAAAACATTGCAATATTTGCCCAGAAGTTATGCCATAAGTGTAAGCGACGCAAAGCAAAATCGCTTACAAAGTCACAATTTCGAGTTGGGACCTTCACCAACAGTGAAGAAGATTATTAAGGAACTGTTAAGAAATATATTCCCCGCGTTATTTTTCAACTTGATAAGGTTCTCTGTCAACACTTCAAAAACTTCCCAGGTGGTGGAATATGATCTCTACGGGCGTTAGCCAGGGTGAAGATTCATGGCAACTAGAGCTTCCGTTGCCGTTTTGGCGTATAACTTATAGATTGTGGATTTTTTCGAAGCATGTACCATACGAATGATGTTCATCTCAACATTCTCATTTTGCATGGTAAGCTGAAAATTGAGCTGACTGTGATTAGCTATTATTATAACGTGCACCTGTCAGTAGATTGTATTTATTTATTTTTTTAATTCAAATTGCTGATTTTTATTTTTATATATGCATTTAAGTTAGTCTGTCGCTGCAAAATATGATTTTCTAACTCTTATTTTCTATTAAATCACATTAATATCTAAATTATTGTCAAAAATAAAAATATATTTACCTTTTTAGCATTTCGGTTTATTCATTCAAATTTGTTTTCAATCTGATATTGTAATTAACAAGTCTTAGTCGTGATAAAAAAAAAAAAAATTATCCACTATTGTTTAATCTACAACGCTCTATTTAATAATCGCCTCAATATGCAAATTAGTTACTCCGATTAAACACTAAGTGTGGCTATAAACTAAGTGTCACGTTTGGCTTTTCATATCAATATTCTGTCATTTTCAAAAGTGGGTACTTAGTAAAACATGCTAGATGACTAAAGCTATTACAGTAAACAAAGCAGTTTCTTATATATGCAGTGTACCCATATAATAAGGCCTACATTTGAGATTCCCGATGTATGTTTCGGGATCTTGGTGTTCCAACTGTATCTACTGACTGTGTCACAATATGTTATGTATGTACACCAACACCAGCTGGGTTTCGATTATTGTTCAATTAAAGTATTTTCAGTTCACCAAGGACTTAATAGAGTCGTCAGCATCCTACTTACATTATAATACAAAGCTTATTATTTTGATTGATTAATTCTGTTTCTGCGCGCTTAATTTAGAAGCTGGACATGCCACTTAGGGAACGTTCATACACTGGCAAGTTTGCACGGCATTTCTGCAGGCATTTTCTCATAGAGAACCCTATGGTGCCAGAATATGAGCGGCAACATGCCTATCAAATACAAATTTACCAAAGCTAACGACATGTGAAGTAAAATGTTCATAGTTCCACTTGTAACGGTGCCACTGTAACAACATTGCCTTAAAATACCAGAATGTTTTATTCTTACTAGATAATTGCAAACTATTTCAGGCGCATTTCGATAGCATCGCTACCAGTGGAACTACGTGATTACTTCGAATATGTGACCCGCCATATCAAATCCAGTCGGAAGTCGGGATTTGTTTACCCTGTGCCAATGCATTCTCTTATATATGCGAGTCGACCATAGGTCGTCTCGCATATATAAGAGAATGCATTGGCCTAACATTTTTTACAATTTTAATAATTTGTTCTTGTATTCTTTAACAATTTTATAATTTCACCCATACAGAGCCCCAGACAAACATGAGTAGACGACACTCTTCTATATGCTTCTATATATGTGTGGGGCTCCCTGTAGGGTAATGGATGTTTTTTTTATTTTATGTACTAAAAATTGTAAGAAACATTTATTTAAAAAACATGATAAAAAATTGTTAGGCCAATGCATTCTCTTATATTATGCGAGGCGACCTATGGTCGACTCGCATATATAAGAGAATGCATTGCACAGGGTAAAAAAAATCCCGACTTTCGACTGGATTTGATATGGCGGGTCACATATAGTTAGCTGTGGTACTGGTGTATTTTATGAGCATTTTTTCATTCTGTTTCTGGGACATTGTAGCTTTCTATACCAAAATGCTTGCACAACATTGCCTGGCACATTTACGCGTGTATGCACGTATCCTTAACGGCTTGCTTACCCGGAGCTATCCTTGCACTGCAAATCGAGTCATATGTCTTCTCGATTAGTTCGATCCTGTAGTCACTGTTCAGTATGTCTGAGTTCACTTTGGCCACAGCGATATGAACAGCTGGCCCAACACGCTGGATAGAATACGGTATGTTCTCCCCACTCATCCCTAAAAATCCAACCCTGATAGCAGTTTCTCCAGCAACACCAAGCCACAACACAGCAAATATCACGTCATATAAATTCGAAGCTCCCATAATTATCGCACATCAAATTGAAACGACATAGATTGCCTTTTAAAGTGTTTAGGACATCTCCAAATTTCAGAATTCCGTATACATCAGACATCCAGTTGACAAGACATAGATTGCATTTTAAATTGTTTAGGACATCGGTCCTCCTAACTTCAGAACTCCGTATATATCAGACATCCAGTTGAAACGACATAGTTTGCCTTTTTAACTATTTTGGTCTTCGGCCCTCCAAACATTAGAGATCCATATCTACCACACATCCATCTCAAATGAAATAGCTTGCCTTTTAAACTCTTACGGACAATGGGCTTCCCAGACAGTAAGCCTCTGTCACGATTCCAATACACTACGCCAGATACCCTCGTGCAGTCTGTGAGAATATCCGATGAGTTTGATCAATGCTTTTCTGCTGTCGCGGGTACGGAAATCTCGCCCCAGGTGTATGGCATAGTGTCTACCCAAGATCGATGAAAGTGTTAGAAACAAATCCATCGCAGATTTGAAGATGAACCCACGGTGATCATTATGTGCATAAGTGTACATATATACAGTAATGAGCTGCTTCTTCTGTTTGTTAATTGGCCGAACATATATAGGGTAATATATTAATGAGGTATAGCTGACCCACGTAGATACCTATTTATGGATATGACTTTTGTGAAACGATCTTGGAGATACTTATAAAAAATAATGTTCATTAATGTATATGGCACAACTATATACGCGTCCTGAGATCGCGAAAGCTGTTTTGATTTATGGGCCGTTTACATTGCTGTTGATCTGTACACATATCTGTGTGAAGTCACGTGTCACAGATTGCTGTGATCACAACATGATTACTGATAGTGAACGCGCGCTCATCGGTACTCTGGTAATTGACAATTCACTGTGAGATGTGTCAGTTTAGGCCAGACAAAAAAAATGAATCAACTATCAGCAGACCAAAGCAGTTTATTCTTACACCAGTTGATAATGGTTATGCTATGCTTTTGCGGTCGCCCTGTTGTTCACTGAGTGTACTAAGATATTACCAAACTCCAAGAAGAACAAATATTAATAAGATATACTGTATAGTAAACACTTTACTTTAAGTACATTGCCTTTTTTTATATAATTTATTCATATTTTTTGGTTACAGTATACGCATAGTATTACATATTTTTATGAGTTTTATACATGAATACAAAATACAATACAATACAAAAATGTATAGATATTTAGCTTTATTTACTTAATATTATTATTATCATTTTGTTAGTATCAAAAGTACATTGTCACCACACGCATCAGTACACATGTTTTCGCTTACACAGTGTGAAATACATGAGTTGAAATGCCAAAGGAACATTAAGCACATTCGCCAAGCCCGAGTAACAATTAATCAAATCAGATTTGCCTGTCGCAATACATTGGTGTTGACCGTGACTTATAACGGACACGATTTTTGCTCACACGAACGAATACCGTTTTCTTTCTGTGTGCATTTCTATATCAACCGTTTACACTAGTATGCGTGTAGGACTGTATACATATCTACAGCAATTTAAACGCACCCTTATTGCCATCGATTTGTCAAATCTCGGACAGCACCTGAGCATTGTTGGTTTACAATATGTATGTCACAGTAAGAATGTAAAATCAGTCGTTTCTCGAATTGACTGAACTTAGCAATGTTATCAGAACGCAATGTCAATTTTTTGAATATATGCCGTTTCTTTATGAGCTTCACTGCGTCAACACGATGAAGACTTTCAAACTTATTCAGCAGATATCACGACGTCATCACTGGCTACTTTGATTTCTTCTATTGTTTTGAAGTAATCCTCTTTTGGAATGCGATATTAAAGGAATTTACAAATGTTTTTGGAAACAATGCATTGCGGAACCTCAACTCAGTATTGTCTGACCTATGTTTGTGAAGAATACATCATAAGGTATTAATTACGCGAGTTGAATAAAATGTCTTATAAACGGTAGATACCGTAAAAACTATAACAATATGTTATTCATTTCATGAAATGGCCGATAGTTCTAATAGTTTAATGAAAGGACTGACAAATTTAGCCATTTCACGAAATTACTGATTGCACAAGCTGATTCTAACATATAAGGTTACATAGAGAGTAATCAATTTGTTCAGAGAATTACGTTAAATAATTCACGAGAGGCTAGAGACGTCGGTAATAAACGAGATACACATAACGTCGCTCGCCTCGAGTGAATTATTGAACGTAATTCTCGGAACTAATTGATTACTCTATTTATTACACTTCTGCATCAATTTGGTTCGCCAAATATGATTATAAACACACAGAATTGATGCATGAAAGTCCCGGTGTGGAGAAAGATTAATCATCGAAAATTCAGTCTAGATCAGTAAGCGACGTAATGGAATTCGCCCATATGGGTGTAATAAAACCCTTTGCATGTGCATGTTGGACACCCATTTGAGGTCGCTAACCATTTCTTTTTTATTGCCCGAACTAATATGATTTCTCAAATTAATAAACTGAACATCTATTACTTTCCTGAAGGACCTTCTTTTTGGCATGGCCTGTTACAGCAACGACTTGAACACACGCCTGTTTGAAAAAGTCAGGTTTACATTTTAAATTCCTTCCGCTTCCCATGACCGAATATACAAATCGTGCTTTTCCCAATAGCAGCAACAGGGACCACAACGACGTATGCCCTACTAAATGATACAGAATTCCCTATGCCAATTGTCCGCTTACCAGTAAAAAGAAAATGAAAATACTTGCGATCATCTATAATTATGACTATCATTCGTATCTCCGAGACACAGCAAACGTCCACAAAAGTATTCACAAGTAATACGTCGAAAGCTAGCAAAAAAGCACTGTGTAGGAACTGTTACATCCGAAGTTGTTCTATCGCCGGTATTGTGATGGTTCTTGACTGATTTGTTACGGTTCCTTATGATTAAAAATAATCATTTTCGGGACAAAATCACGCATAATTATAGATATCTTGAATGTATTATACTTTCCCGAATGAACAGAGGCTGCAGAAGTGCCGTATTGTCTAAACGTGAACTCTAGATCACAATTAACTCGGAATTAGCGAGCTAACGCGTAAATATCAACATGTTATCACTGAAAATCAAGCCACGTAAACGCAATTTCTTCGTTTTTGGTGGCGTATAAAATCCTGAACACGAACATTGAGTGTAAAGTATACACGTGTTATTCTTCTGTAAAATAGCTGAGAAAATATCCCGATAGCGGTTGATAATTTGGAACAGTAGCCTCGTAATCGAAACGTGTGCGTGTTACGGTTCTATTTCAAGCTAATCATGGCTGTGACGGTTCTATACATAATATTTATTCCAACGATTTCTGCACTTTGGGCCGAATATTGTCTTGTGTATCTGACATTTTAAACCAGATAATGACTGTAGCTTATGCCATTTACATAATAAAACAGGTATATTAAGAAATGATACAATAAATACATAATAATAATAGTAAGTGACATTAATTTGTAGAAACCAAATATTGAAAGTCCCGAGGGGTATAATATCACAATCATACCTGCCTATATAAATACCAATGATAATAGAAATATCATGAGATGTTATTCATTTATAATTAATACAGGGCCATGATTGAAAGATCCAGGTGGGACAATGTTTCGATGCCAGCATATGTTGGATATGTCTTCCTCGAAAGTCCAGCCTAAGGGACATTTACGCATGTTCGTCGCCCGGACATGAACATATCTTATGAAATCAGGTTCAACTGAATCATTGATATGTTATGGCGTGGCCGGGGGATATGCGTGGTGGGGAGGGGTGGGGCTTGGACAGGGGGGGGGTGCTTAATTGGTGTATGCCCCAAACTTTGTTCAAATTTTTCAACAGTTACAAATTCATACCTTACACTAGATTGGTTAGAAATTTCACACCAACAATATGTTGAAATTGTTCCCTTAGTTTGATTTCACAACAATGACCGAGGAAAGTAATAATAATAATGTGTTCGTTTAAAGTGTAATTGTCCGCCGTGCTCATTTAAAATAATATTAACAATATTCAATTCCTATCTAATCATCGGGGCCGACTTCTCTCAGGTCGACTTCGCGTCGGGTCGTCTTCGTATTTGGGTATTCATATGGGGTCGACTTCACATGGGCCCGACTTAATTTGTACTCTTTTGACCAACAGTCACATGATTTTGTAAAACTTCCATTGGCTGATTGAGTTACTATTAAAGGTTTAGTATTGGTACCCGTGTTTACATTCAGAAATATCCCTGAGGATGCGTGACTACTCATGCCCGAGACCAGTTGCCCCGGGGGTGATCTTGCATATTCGGGGCGACTGCGATAGTAAGTCAAAGGCTGGTGACCAAATAAATTTTGCTTTCATTTCATCCAATTTTTATGTTATTTAATATTACAAGAAGATAGCATTTACTAGTATAAAACAATTATTCCCTCTTACATGCAGGTGAATACAATTAACTGCATGATTGGTTGTAATCAAGTATCTCTTAACGGGAATCTGAGCGACATGGCTTCACTGTCTAGAGGCTTAGAAGTTAGAACAAACCCTGAGTGATTGCCGGTCAGATTATTCCGAACAAGTGCGATGAAGAAATAGCGAATTATAGCACCTAACCTATATGATCAGTATCCAACAAGCGGATGCCCGACATAAACTTCAGAAATTGCGTAATCAGAACAATTTATGGGTGTCAACGAACTTTTAACGTCTTCTTTTTTGCTGATTAAAATGCGTCTACGAAAATAGACAACATAAAATACAAGACAGATAACTCTATATATCCCGTCTACGCTCGCGCTTTCCGAAGTGCAGCGCTATGAAATTGCACTATATATAGTTAACCGGCGATTGATTCATGACAATGTTGGGCCTGCAAAACGCGTTATTTTTCAAACTAGATGGCGACTTGGTGAATTTTTATAGGCGTAACACAGGTTATTGAATAAGCATAATAAGGCAGTGTAATTCATAGAAATTGTTGACAATGGTGCAAATTTCAACTTAATGCATATTTTGTTGTGTTTATCTTGGTTAATTTCACGACATGGTCAGTTTGAACCATTATCCTGCCAAATATTAGCCATTGTATTACCCGTATAAAACCGATTAAATGGGGAGAGAACCGACTCGATCTGGAGAGAGCCCAAACAAATATCAAAATTCGCGGTTTTCGTCGTTGTTATGACCCGAACAATAGAATTTTCGTTATTATTACGCTCATTGGGCCACCGATTGTGAAAGGAATGGAAAAATTAATCGAATTATCAGCTAGATGGCTCCAAATTTGCGTTTTAACTGTCAAAAAGTCGCGAAAATGTATCATTTCGATCATAAGGAACCGTCACAAATCAGTCAAGAACCATCACAAACCGGCGATAGAACCACTTCCGATGTAACAGTTCCTACACAGTGCAAAAAATCTTATAATTTAAAACGCTCTTTAAAGTGATGTGAAACACTCCAGTTGGGTGATCAAATGGAAATTGACAATAATCTTGCTCAGAGTAGTTATATTTTTATGAATATTTTTATGAAACACACACCGCCATTCTTATACATTAATTAAATGCAATGACTCTCAATGGCGAAAATAATTTGTGTTAGTTTATCGCCAATTTTATAGTTACGTCCCGAATTGTGATGTAAATAGTTACAATTGAGCGTAGTTCAGACAACATTTTCTGTGGAGTGGTATGGTCGATTTCTTTGAAATTTTCGGCGATGTTAGTAGAATGCTACATTCACCAGGCTGCCATAGCGACTGAGTACTAACTTATAAATTTCACGCACCCGTACAAGTCCATTATATGTCTTTAATTTCTACCAATTTTGGACCACGGACGTTTTTCATAACAGCCGATTGTTGGCAAAAATTTAAAACAAGTTAAAAGTCGATATCTGACCTTCAGTACATCACATTAATGAGTCCATGTGTCCGATCGAATAGAATACGTATAGAAATCGGACATATTGTGGTTTAACGGTTTCAAGGACAGGACGTATTTAAGGAGATCGAACAAACAATAGATACATTTAAAACCCAGCTCCTTTATTCTTCCTCGACCTTCTATTCTTCTGAATGGGTGGGTTTTTTAAAACTGCACTTTGCTACAGATACCATTAAACATCAAGGTTTATTGTTTATTGGGAAGCCATGAGGAGGTATAACTTGTTAACAATTTATTAACTACATAGCAAGCCTGAGTTTAGTGTTTATAACATGCTTTATACAACAAGACGATGCTTAATACCACAAGTCGACATTCGTAATTTAGAATAGTCATGTCTCCCAATTTATACACAAAGAGATCCCGTGAGGAGTCCTATTCGAGAAATAGTTCGCTTCTAACACCCGCCCACAATAACAAACATTTGCATAGTGCTTATAAACACCACGTGATACAATTCCTTGTAAGAAAAGGCATTATGCTAATTTGCATTCACGTTGTATATATCACATTCAAACTGAGTTATTGTTCTTCTGCACAGAACGATATTACTTTGATAATTCGCGAGTCAAAACTATCATTCGTGCCCAAATTACAGATAAGTGTGTCGACAGTATATATTACGTATATACACTACGTCATATTTACAACGAAAACAGATATTTTATTATATATTTGCGTACATCGACGTTTAATTTCTAACAAACCTGTACTGGACAGCTGTATATGCGTAGACAAAATCGGCGTGCTATTTACACTCACATGTTAAGTGTCAATGGCGTGGCTTTGCTGTCTGCCAAGGACAATTTTTTGTTTTAAAAGCGTTCGTAAACGTCTAATTCAATTCTTTATTCGCATGACCTATAATACATAGGTATCGAGATAACATTTGTACACTATTTACATATATCATGGTACATATATAAGCATATTATACACATTATTATAAATAAATATAAATAAACACGTTATAAATAAATATCAATAAACACATTATAAATAAATAAATATAATAGCACTATCATTGCTATATATGTATAACATTATTCATTAATAGTAATAATATATTTAGAAGTGAACATGTACATTTTGTGCACACATACACACACAGAGTTATTTATCAGTATATCAATACTACATATTCCTTACATACAAGGCGGTACGTCAAGTTATCCTTATAATACCATATGGAGTATTACAATCGCTTCAATATTTTTATATTATAATCATTCAATATTCGATAGTTCGCGGTTAACAATTTTAATAAAATCACATAGTCGTCGTAGGCTTGTTGGATTTTTCTGATTAAGTAGTTCGCTCATAGTGATTGTATTGGGGCGTTTGTCCGATAGCGTTGTTAATAAACGGCGCCTGGCTTTAGATAAGCTTTCGCACTCGAGAAGGTAGTGGAACTCGTCTCCAATTTTACCGGATTTGCAGAGTTGGCATACACGATCGGATTGTTCGGAGTTTCTCCAACGGCCTATTTCAATCGGGAGTCGATGATTGCTTGTTTTAAATTTACACACGATGAAACGATTTGTTGTGTTGAGTGTTACAAGATAATTTTCGAATGATAAATCGTGCTTGAAAATTCTATATATGCGGCCACGGCTCGAGTTATTTAAATCCGTTTCCCATGATTTTCTAAACTGGGATATTAAACTACATTTCATGTATGAGATAAGTTGGTTGCTATCCGGTATCTGTTCCATGTGCCAGTAGAGTATTTGTCCGTTGTCTTCTAATATATTATAAACTTTATGCAACCAGGGGAATCTGTCGTCGTTTATATCGAACATCGAATGTGCTAGTTTGAAAATTAGCCTTTGATATCTACCGCCGTTACTGTTCATAATCTTACTCCAGAACTTCATCATTCTTGTATATATCTGTATCTGCAATGGTAGTCTTCCACATTCCCCGTACAACATATAATTAGGGGTTGATGGCCTAAGTTTAAGGACGTGTTTCAGAAATGTACGGTGGACTTTTTCCAGAACATCATTGTTGCCAAACCCCCATACTTCACAACCATATAGCAATATCGGGGTAACATGCAAATCGAACAAGTCCAGTTGATTTTTAACAGAAAGGCAGTGTTTGCGTGATTTTCCGATTATGGAGTACATGGCACGAGTGGCTTTTTCTACCAATGTTTTTTTCGCCATTGTAAAGGAGCCGGATTTACAAAATATTATGCCAAGGTAATTAAAGTTGTTAACAGTATCAATTTTCTTCCCTTTAAACAGAAACGAGACTTTCTTGGATAGACTCGCTTTAGATAAATTTAATATTTTTGTTTTATCCACATTGACTGTTAATTTCCATTGACTACAATATTTTTCAAAAATATCGAGTTGTTGCTGTAACCCTTTAGGTGTTTCCGCCATAATAACTGTATCGTCGGCGTAAAGAATCATGAATATTTTCAAATGGTAGTTCAATTTGTAGTTCAATCTCCGCGTCTACAGTTTTCAGTCCCACTGCGCAGTTTTCAAGGAAAAATTCTTCCATATCATTCAAATACAAGGAAAACAACAGTGGGGATAAGTTATCACCTTGTCGAACCCCCGCATAACAGGGGAAATAAGCTGATAGCTCATTTGTCGACTTTTATCCCAATTTTTCATCTGTATCAATGTGATTTCACCTTGTATATAATAAAACTGTGTCTGAATTCGGTTAATGGACTCGAGACTGTGTATTCGCCCACGACCATCTAATTTACGAATGTCCAGTAACTCGTCCATCAACCCTGACATAACCGGTTCTATTGATGGTGTCTCGTTACTCTGGGTGTCATAGGAACGGAGTGTCAGAAATATATACAAGATACACATGCAAGTGTTTATGCGTGGTAATAGAAGCAATAAAAAAAATACGTGTCTTGTGTCCATTCAATAATTACGCTGATTTCGAATTGAATACTGGTGTCTCTAGTTCAGGGTGGGTGCACTTCTCGAGCTCCTTTCATTTATTTGCTTTGCAACATCCCTCACCCAGTGCCATGTCAAAGTCATTCATGTAAATATCAGCCGTCATCTTGTTAATATGTGTATGCGTAATGTGTTTGTTTTCGGGAGAGAGGTTTCATAAGTTGACAAAATCACTTTTGTATTATTATGCAAATAAATTAAGTTCCAGGTCAAGTGATTTGCTTACAGCTAGAAGAACGATGACTATGTAATATATTATTTGGTCCAGCTGGTACGATGGTCAATCGAGTGACATATGTTGGAGTGTAGACCATAACACTAAACCAAATACATTGTGCAGAGCTAGATCAGACATAAACAGGTATGCATGAAGGCCTAAATGTTTGAGAATGAACTCCCAGTATTGAGTCCATGCATGTAGTCATTAAAACATGCGTTGACAGGAGAATACTAAATTTTTTCTAGTTGGAGTTTTGCTCTGGTAAGCAAATAAAAAAATTTGACTAAAAACACATCGGATATTTTAAATGACTTTCAAATGTAACTGTGTAACCCTTTTTTACAAGCATAGCTGAAATAATTTCATTTTTTCTATTTGGAGTTATTCTCTCATGGTAAGAAAGCATTGTGACAAAAACACGTCTGACTTGCAACCCATGTAACCCGGTTACAAATATGTAATGCATATTTCTTTCACGAAATCTGGACATAATAATTGTATATGCATGCGAGTAGTAAACTATGGAGTGGGTTCAAGTTAATGTGTTTAACCTCGGCATCAATTTAAATTGACCAATCATAGGTCGAAACTACTAACATGGTATGGGGCTATACCATGTTATGTGAGATAACTACCCATTATAATCTCACAACTTGATTCAAACTATACGAATGTCCCAATATATAAAACCCCAAACTCAGATATTCGTGTTCGGTTCTCGAAACCTCACACGTCTTACTCTCAGCGAAGGTATACACACAATGAAGATGGCTCCCAAATATGGTCAAGGGAAATGACCATAACGAAGGAACCAATCCCGATGTGTATTGCCAAACGCCTCATCTAATATGCGTCCCAAATAGTATATAAGAGACAACCACATCCCATCACCTCATGCTTTCACTAGACTCATCTCATCTCGAGGTTATCTCCAGGCATCACCCACACCAGGCATCACCCATTCGGGGACCTCACTTCGCGGCGACTCTTGATCATGATATTTGTACACACTGCATATCTTATTCACAACATAATAAAGACTTGTACCTACTATATCTATGTGTTCATTACCTCACATAGTATTAATGGTACCGTGAACAGTTCTACGTCTCACACCACACAACTTGAAGTCTCGGCCACTAAACGATCACTACAGAGCAGAAACAATCTCAAACCGCTACTCAACCACGGGGATACAGCCTTACACACCAGCCACGGAGAGACAGTCTCACACACTAGACCCCTGCATCGGTCAACCATAACTCAACCTTTCGGACACACAGGAACCCTTCGGACACACAGGACCGCACACCAACCCTTCGGACACACAGGACCGCATACCATACTCATCTGATATAGACGAATCAACCTTTTGTTCTCATACAACCAGCTCACATCGTGTATCCAGCTAAAAACATTACTCACGCCTCTTGCAGCCCAGATCCAGCTATATATAAACATTAAAATATGATTTCGACACCCTTCTGTTTCCTACAAACACTACAAGAACATTCTGTACATCATTCATCATCACAGACTCGTGCACATTATTCTTCTTGGAAATTGGTGAGTGACCATCTTTTCTATCCCATTTGCTGTCAAATTTCACACTCCCTATTTTTTAGTATTTTTTTTACTCACAATGGAGTCACCACCTCCGCAGAGCAGCGATTATTTTCATCCAAGCCAATGTTACCGGGAAACGGACCGAACAACCGCAACCCCCCTCCCCCCCCACACAGACATTACTAATGAAATGGGCAAAGATACTCAAAACTTGCTATTGTCACGGCTTACCCATGAAATTAGCCATTTCACTAGTTCTATCCGCGATCAGACAAATAGTTTAAAAACACAAACAACAATAACGGCACTGTTGGGTATGAATTCCATTATTGAACCCTTCGATGGCAAACCTGACGCTTTTCCCCAATGGGTCCATTCGGTGGAAAAATACTCCCGCGCAATTTCAGCACAAGATGAAACTATTATTAAAATTGCCGCTCAAACATGTAAATATGAAGTTTCGGAATTTATTCAACGCTTCATAAATGAAAATAACACGGACGGAAATTTCACGTTCACCTTGGCCGATCTGAAATCACAATTACGTTCATTATTCAGTTCCATACCCGATTCGCCTCAAGCCCTTTCCTCATTACGAGCCATCAGGCAGAGACATACGGAAACAATTGCCATGTTTGCAGAACGCATACGTACCCTTGCTAAACACGCGTTTACTGATGAAATTAATACAAGATCAGTACAAACACAATTAGTAGCATTTTTTTCCGACGGTATTCGCGACTCTAGTATTAAATTCAGGCTTCTCAAAGACGACCCCGTAACACTTGATAGATCTACTGATATTTCCCTACGTGAAATGAACCTTCGGCAACGCTATCGCTTACGTTACGGTGAACATCATAATGATTATAACCAATTCCCACAGTTACAATCCCCTTAACCAATGGATATCGACAATAACCACCGGCACATTCCAAGAGGGCCATCACAATCCACTTACAACCCCCGCCAATCCAAAGACAGACACCGAATCAATGATCACCCCGACAGGCGCCAACCTTCAAATTCTCACCACCCCTACTCTGAACCAAGGGTCTCCCATCCAAACCGCATCCAAACCATGGATGCAAGATATACTACAACACCTCAACCACCCCTCTTCTGTACATACTGCAGATTAAACAATCACACCACAGACCAATGCAGACGTCGGGCTCAAAATAATAACCAATTTTTAAACAGATAAGGACTCATTCCTACACAAATTTGACAAATTTGACAAGTAGACGCAAGGCAATGAGTCCAATTACACATCAAATTAGCACCATAGGCGGCCACAATCATAGATATGCTAAAGCTCATCGAACATACGAATCTCAAAAGCATAGAGTCTATAATTCACAGCTGCAGCCCATTAATCATTACCCCACGCTACCATCAAAGTGTCAAAACCAACGATATATTAATTACCGCACACGGCGCCCACTTAATCTTCCTCGCCGCAGGCAGGTCACACATACCACCAACTGCAATAACAGGTGTCCCTCTATGAAATCCATATTTCATAATATCTCCAATAATTCTATCTTACCTCTTCTTGATTTAAACTTTCCTTCCCAATTTAAAACCGTGAATCGCCTTGAAAAACCAAATCACCAACAAATTACTAATTCTCAGTCTTCATCCAAAAGAAAGTCAACATGCGCCAATTCTCGCGAATCACATTCCAATACTGCAATTAACCCTGTAATACCACCATTAAAACCCATACAACACACTATACCAGTACTTAAATATCCAAGTGATATGACAGATGGTGCTCTAAACCAAACACCATGCTCAACTATCATTAAAATACACAAACAACGAATTCGCTCACTATTAGACTCCGGAGCAACCACCAGTTGCTTGAAATACGACATTTTATAGATCCATACCAAATCGACCACCTTTAATTAAAGAACATGTGTTACTCACATCAGCCGATGGAACACCAATGAAAGTTTTTGGATCCACACATCTCACATTTAGAATCGGAAAACTCATTCTTACTCACAAATTTGTCATATGTGCAACCTTGTCCCGTCCCTGCATTTTAGGGCGCGACTTTATGAAACAACACAGTATTAGACTTTACTTTGATCTAGAAAAATTCAGAATACAGAATCAATTATACCCAATGTTAAGGGACGGTCACATTGCATCACTCATCCGATCAACAAATAACGTTTCATTATCACCCCACTCATGCGCGATCATAACAGGCAGACTCATAGGGCCAAATGATATGTTTAACACACCTATAATCCGAATAGGCAAAGGTAACATGTCCATTTTCGAACAGGAACCAAATGTACATGTAACCGACACGATAGCAGATGCAAATAATCCAAATATTTGCGTCATGAAAGAAAACCAATCGGCGTCACATATGTCCATTAGGAAAGGTCGTGTAATAGCACAAGCATTTGGCACTCAAGAGCAAATGATATGCAGGGCATCCGATGAGCAAAACATTAACTCATCTCCGCCAATCAAACACAGTATAAACACCATAGGTGACCGGCAAGACATTAACCCTCCAGTCACCAAGACTCAACCTATATCTATCGATGATATCGTGGCACCTCAACACCTTAAACAGCAAATATTGCAACTAGTATCACAATACCCTGATGTTTTTACAAATGACATAAACAAGATAGGATATTGTCCAAAAATTAAAATGAAAATCGACCTCAAACCAAATACTTTACCTATTTTTTGCAAAAAATATCCGACACCACTGAACAAACAACGAATTATGGCTGCTGAGATAAAAAACTTATTAGATGCAGACATTATTAAACCCACTGCCCATTCATCATGGGGATTTCCCAGTCTCCTCATACGCAAATCCACACCCAACCCCGATGGTACTCCCAATTACCGATTGGTAATCGATCTGAGAAAACTCAATGATGTTTCCATTCCATTAAAATGGTCTATGCCTAGTTTTACAGAAATATCGTCCAAGTTACTCGGCTCAACTATTTTCAGTATCTTTGATTTATCAAATGCTTACCATGTTATTGGAGGTCGAACCCGAACATGTACCCATATTAACTATGAATACGTCCGAAGGACAATACAGTTATCAAAGAGCCCCGATGGGATATGTCTCGAGCTCAGGGTATTTTTTAAAACTCATGAACATGGCCCTACACGATTTACCATTTGTAGAAGGATTTGTCGATGACCTGATCTGTCATAGCTCCGATCCTCAAACGCATATACAGCAGCTCACAAAATTATTTGACAGACTCAGGGAATACGGCTTAATAGTCAAACTATCAAAATCTAATTTTTCCAACCACAAGTCAAATTTTTAGGACATATTATTTCCGACAAGGGCACATCCCCTGACCCTGAAAAAATTTCAATTATCAAGTCTATGCCACCTCCGAGATCAGTTAAAGAAGTCCGCAGATTACTGGGAATTCTTAATTTTTACAGGTCATATTCTCCTACTTTCGCATCCACGGCATTGCCTTTAATCAAACTCACAGCCAAATATGCTAAATTTGTGTGGGATGCGCCGTGCCAAACAGCGTTCGACACGCTTAAAGAAAGCTTAGCAACCGCCCCCATCTTAGCTTACCCAAATCCCGACAAACTGTTTATTCTTACAGTAGATGCATCTATCCATAGTATCGGGGCGATACTATCTCAATATGCTAATAGCCAAGATGATAAACACGTTGAACTACCAATCGCGTTCGACAGTAAAAAACTTAACAAATCACAAAGGAATTATTCTGTCACGGAAAAAGAGGCATTCGCTATATATACGTTTGCAAGGCAATTTAAATTTTACTTACAGGGATCCCAAGTAGAGATTAAAACAGATCACTTACCCCTCATCCACATGTTTAAAAAACAGGATCTGATAAACACAAAAATTCAAAAATGGTTTTTGGAAATATCAGCATTGAACCCAAAAATTACTTATATTAAAGGCACGAACAATGTTACGGCCGATTTTTGCAGTCGGATAAACCCCGACACACACCCGTGCATCATTTCTTGCACAGATAGCGACCCAAATCCACCCACCAATCCCCTTGTACAGGATGTTAATATACTTGACATGAAAGATATTCAGGAATTTTCAAAACGAAATAAACAACCAAAAAAAAAATGGATACTGAATCATCAGTTGATCTTGACGACAGCCCGGTCCTTCCTCCTATAACTAATATAAGAGTTGAACAATCAGCAGACCACACAATCACCGAGATTATCAAACAAATGCAATCAACAAATATACCCGAAAAATTAGCAAAAACCTTTATTCTCAAAGTTGGTATCCTACACTATATATCAATATATAATGACATACCTAAATTACGAATATATATAACGGACAAAATAGCGCAAGAAGTTATATCCCAATATCACAGTCTCGGCCATAGAGCGGTACTATCGCTATACGCGACCATACGAAACAGATATTACACACCTCAGTTGTTTGCAAAAATTGTCACATACATAAACAATTGTCATACATGCCGACAACGAAATGCTTACAATCCAAAAATCCCGCTTCAACCAGTCACTGCCCCATCGAGACCAGGACAACGCATAGCCATCGATCTTATGGGACCATTTTCCCCCAAAACACAATCAGGAAATAGATTTATCTTAACTATTATTGATCAATTTTCATTACATACTTTAGCATACGCATTACCTAACAAAATGGTGGATACAATTTTAGAAAGATTGAATTCAGAGTATTTCACTTTATTTGGATCTGTGCAGTCAATATTGACAGATAACGGTTTGGAATTTGCAAACTCTTCCTTCACTGAATTTTGTAAATATTACCATATCAATCACCGCCTCACTAGTTTTTACAGACCCGAATCTAATGGAAAATCGGAGCGATCGCATAGAAGTCTAGCATCAATAATTTCAACAATCACCCAAGCAAATGTAGAAAATTGGGACCTATATCTAAATTATGCATCACAAGCAATGAACTTCTATTGTTCCAGTGTACATACACATTCACCATTTTTTCTAACTTTTTTTAGAGAACCACAGATAAGCATAGACCGAATTCTAACACACAGAGAAAAGAATTTAGGAGAGGATTTTTTAGCCACCACGCTTCAAAATCAACACATTATTTTTAAAACTACAAAATCTCTTCTCGAAACAGCCTCTCGCAACCACAAACAGAACACAGGTGGATCTATTCCAATCTTTAAAATAGGCCAATCCGTCTATTACAAAATCCACCAACCAAATCACAAATTTTCATATAAATATGAGCCGTTTTGGCGTATCTTAAAACAAACAGGCCCCATATCTTACATATTAAGACATGACCTATCTGCTAAATTAACAAAATCACATGCTAAACACATCAAACCATCCTCTGTTGATTGGCCAACACCTCAACGGCCCACTCATTTCAAGAATAAACGACATAATCGATTTGCATTTCCACCGAGTGAAGCCAGTGTTGATAGTAATAACTCTCAATCCACGTTGGAATCAGATGATGACCTCAAAACAACGGCAATTAAGCGCGCTCAACTTGAGCGATCAAACACAGACGACAGTTCTTCAATACCATTGGCTGAGTTAGCCAACAGAATCATGGCTTCGAAACATTTTAATAAAACAGACAGCCAATCACCCCCGCAATTTTCACCCAGCGACCAATCAAGGCCCCAAACACAGGAACCAAGTGTCATAAAACACAAATTAATTACAACACAAAATTCTTATAATACTACGCCAGACACAAAATCGGATCGCGCAGATAACAAACGCGACCGGCATCGTAAATTATATACACCGTACGCCAAACACACGCCAAAAGATTCATCGCTTTCTAATTCCTTCCAATATACATCATCCAACAATCCCCACTCATTTAGCAGCCGTTCGACGAATTGGTCAAACGAAAGTACGGAAACATATGATTTATATCAGATGACAACTGATATCAAACATTCATAATCATGTATCAAAATACTTCACAATCACTAATGATAGATAGTGTACATAACTTTTATTAGTATTATATAAAACAGGTTTTACAAAGGCAGACCAGACGGCACCTTCTCCCATCCCACCCCTTAGACATAGAGATAGGCACCCTGCCACCTCACATAATGAACTTGCCAAAAAACGATAGTCTTTACTCATACCAGTGGCATGATCATTTAGCATATACATCAAACAGGGCATTGTCTCATTTCCCAAATCTCTAATTCAATTATCGATAACAGGTGTACGTTGAGTCATGATGCCGAAGTAAATTTAACCTAATAGCAGGGTTTCCGCGAGGGGAAAATTAATGAGTCCGTATTGGGGAAACACATAACGCGACGGGACGACCATGGTTCGTCCCGTCGGGCGAAAATTTTGTTATTTGACACTGAAAAGTAGCAATTTCCTTGCACATAAAGAGTCTCACAAAGCAACCAAAGCTACGTATATATTACGCAAGTCAATCATTTCCATGGGTGCATTAATTCTGTTGATGGTATCCAGATAATCAATCAACTAATTACGCACATAAGACTGCCGTCTGATTGAAGATTATATATAAATGAACAAGCTACTAGTTATTGTTTACAAATTTATACAATAAGATTCCGATGAATCTAAACACTACAAAACATCTATGCATTGACCAATAATAGATAGCAAGGATAATTGAATAAAGTATTTCCTAGAATTGCAAGCAGCTTGACCTGTGAAAATGAAACTGACATGATATACGCTGTCAATCGTAAAACTATTTGTGCGCTGTGACGTCATACTGCAGGAGCTATTTATAGCGGCAAAATACGAATGGTAGCGACACAGGTATTTGGCACCAAAATAAATTAATAAAAAGAGATTTTTATTAAATTTAAAAACAAAATTGTGCCTAATACCTGTGGGTAGGGACATCTTTCACTCGGAACGCGTAGCTTGTTCACTAGTCTCTATATATTAGTCCATAAACTGACGACCGCAATTGCTTATTATGCGCATAGTCAACAAAATCCCAACGTGATTTATTTCACAGTAAAACGGAACCTGTCCCGAAATCAGTCTTTATAGTGGGAATTCATAGTGACAAGTTAACAACACCATTCATTTGAACCATATTACATACATGGGTGATAAAGACAAACACATACCCCCTCCCCAATATGGAGATAATGTCAAAGGACGGTAATTAATAGTTGCGTTGTCCCCAAGCACAATCAACGACGCACGTGTTCACATCTCCCGCCAAATTATATTTTATAACACGTTGGCTAAAACTCCGTTCTATACCTCATGGACTCTGCAGGGGGACCCATTTATTATGTACCACCGTACGATAGCACGGGATCTCGGAGAGGAGCAGTTTCATTCATGAAAATCCCGTGCATAAAAATGTCCCGACTAAGAAATTCGGCGTTCTTTGATCAAATTATGTAATCCTACGATATCACGGGATTTTCGAGCATGAGTAGTTTCATCCTGTACACAAAAATATGCATATTCAGCAGTCCGACATTTTTTGATGTTACCGCGACATGCATTACGCTGTATCTAACGTCGCTATTTGACCCGCTTTTTCACCAGTATTCTATTTAACACCCGAACTCCCGTTGTAACCGGATTTGTTTACGACATTGCGACTGACATTTGGTATATGTATGAACCAAACAGATAATATGCGAGGGGAATGAGGCCGTCCTACGGACGCTGAGCCGTACTAACGGAAACCCTGCTAATAGACATGTAATATAAATCTTTTGCTAACGACTGACACTCGGCGTCTTTGACAATTGTTTATTCACGAAACATGAAAATCTGTCAATCATTGCCTTTCGCATCAGTCTCTGATATATCCGCGTTCTAAACACTAATGGGATTTTAATATGGCAAACTCCCGTTCAGAACTCAGTTACATCATCATTCCTTCCAATATGCTTAACTCAATAATATATTCATTGACATAGCACACGAACGCCGCAATACACTATATATTATATAGTAGGTGATACAATAATCACGGCCTATTTCCCTCAATATCACTATCCCCAATACTGCCAAATAACGCTCTTTATCATAGAACGATTGGTACACAAACCACGGCATTTCCACCGTCATCACTGAATACCTATTCCATTTCCCACCTCACTTCTCACATACATTTGCCGACATTGTTTGAACCCATGAAACCCCGAAGCAAACATATAACGCTCTTTACTATAAAGCGTATATTATATCAATCACGGCATGTTCTCCCTCAATGTATACACCCCCCCCCCCCAACGCCGCAATACACTATATATTATATAGTAGGTGATACAATAATCACGGCATATCTCCCTCAATATCACTACCCCCAATACTGCCAAATAACGCTCTTTATCATAGAACGATTGGTACAGAAACCACGGCATTTCCACCGTCATCACTGAATACCTATTCCATTTCCCACCTCACTTCTCACATACATTTGCCGACATTGTTTGAACCCATGAAACCCCGAAGCAAACATATAACGCTCTTTACTATAAAGCGTATATTATATCAATCACGGCATGTTCTCCCTCAATGTATACACCCCCCCAACGCCGCAATACACTATATATTATATAGTAGGTGATACAATAATCACGGCATATCTCCCTCAATATCACTACCCCCAATACTGCCAAATAACGCTCTTTATCATAGAACGATTGGTACAGAAACCACGGCATTTCCACCGTCATCACTGAATACCTATTCCATTTCCCACCTCACTTCTCACATACATTTGCCGACATTGTTTGAACCCATGAAACCCCGAAGCAAACATATAACGCTCTTTACTATAAAGCGTATATTATATCAATCACGGCATGTTCTCCCTCAATGTATACAACCCCCCCAACGCTGCAATACACTATATGTTGTATAGCATGTGATACAATAATCACGGCATATCTCCCTCAATATCACTACCCCCAATACTGCCAAATAACGCTCTTTATTATAGAACGATTGGTACAGAAACCACGGCATTTCCATCATCATCACTGAATACCTCTTCCATTTCCCACCCCATTTCTCACAGACATTTGCCGACATTATGTGAGCCCATGAAACCCCGAAACAAACATATAACGCTCTTTACTATAAAGCGTACATTATATCAACCCCGGCATCTCTCCCATATTCAATACGTTAACGCTCTTTACTATAAAGCGTATATTATATCAATCCCGACATCTCTCCCATATTCAATAAGTTCCCCTAAATTTTCCGCAACAACTAAAAGCATATTTATTTGAACGAACAAACACGCTCAAGCAATATCTCTTCGCGCCATATACACATAAAGTCCACTTATAAATTAACACACTAAACATCATTTAATCATCAGATAATAACTCAACGCTAGCAAGTCCAGTGTGCACTGTGTACAAGTGTACACATATGGAATTTCGTATCGGATAAAGCCCAGAAGGTGTTACATTCAATATTAAGAGATTGATCACCTCTTAAAATAGTAACACGCATAGAAACAGAGACATGCGAAAAACTTGCTTCCCTCAACAACAAACAAATAAATAAATACAATAAAATTATGTTACACCAGGTATCATATCAATAAATAAGAATCTTGCTACATAAATTAATCAGTAATCACATAAACAAACCATTATCCAGCAAATTTATATCCGTCACAAAAATAACCAAAATTATCCATAATTATTCACATTCACTAAATTCGATAGCCCTATCTAGATAAAACAATTAACCAAGATTCACAACCTCACAAGTGTATCATAATGTCAAACTCAAGTGTCCCACACAAACCGATTATCATGACATGAACACCGATAGGTGAACCTTCCATAACTATTTATCACGCTTATTATACCCCCCCCCCCCCCCACATATCTAGTGAGATACAACTTCCCAATCCAATTTCCATGATACCCGAACGCCCTTCCACAAGAAATCCCCAATAACGTACATGTTAACGGCCAATCAAGGCCTAATTAACTTAACATGTAACCTATAACACACGACAAACGTGCGTACACAATTACCATAAGATCCTCATATACTATTCCACATCCATTTCCCATACCACATGAACGCCCTTCCACAAGAATAAAAAAATATCCAAATATAATATACATGTTAACGGCCAATAAAGGCCTAATCAAATTAACATGTGACATACAAAACACGACAAACGTGTCACACAATTACCCATAACCCATCGTACACCCCACCCATAATAACCAAAGCCGCATAGGTTGTTGAGTCGTTTCCGGCCGAAGGCCGGGTAGGGTGGTCGGACTGCAGTGTGCAAGTCCCTTCACCCTTTCTTGATTTTTCGATGGGGATCGATCTTGTGGCTGTCGTGGTTACTGTGGTTGGAGGCAAAGCTGCGGAAGCGTGGTGGAGTCGTCAGGTACTGTCGAGGTTATATGGGTCTGTCTGTTGCGTCTAGTTACGCCACACCGTGGTGTTGCTTGGTACGCAGATTTTCATATTCTGTGGTCGATCGATAATCCACTGGGCGACTGTATTATTATGGTTATTTCGTACTGAGTATAAATCGTACCGATAGAGTCACGATAGTACAACAAAGATTAGCACATGTGTTTACGTCACCGGTGTTCTTGTGGAGGCATGTTTCTATTATGAAGGTTCGCTATCCCGAAGGTCCGCTATTCCGAAGGTTCTCTATTCCGAAGTTTTTTGTTATTTTTAGGTTAATTCTATATTCTAAAGTATTGAGACTAATTTTAGAGGGTTCATTATCACAAAGATTCTTTTTACGGAGTGTGAGCTCACATCCGAACTGATCCTGCGCGCATACCGATACAGATACAGGAGGAAATAACTTAACTTAGAACATTAAATGTGATTTTGTTTTGTTTTCGCGGGTTTTCTTGAGATTTAATGTCATTACGTGGGCCCATACTTTTGAATTCTTGGCATATAATATGAATGTTGTGGTATATTGTGGACCCTCCCGCATTGGGACATGACACAGGTACAGTTGACTTAAGTGATGTTCTGTGTGGGCTCCAATTTGGAGTTCAATATTTTAAGGGCCAAATTTAGGATTTTATGGGCCCATACCTTTGACCTCTGGGCATATAATATGAATATTGGGGGCATGTCTCTATTCCGAAGGTTCACTATCCAGAATGTCCACTATTCCGAAATTTCTCTGAATGTTCGCTATTCCGAAGGTTCACCAATCAGAAGGTTCGTTATTCCGAAGGTTCTGTATTCTGAAGGTATTTGTTATTTTAAGGTTAATTCTATATTCTAAAGTATTGGGAGGGTTCATTATCACGAACATTCTTTTTATGAAGGAAATAACTTAAAACATTAAATGTGATTTTGTTTTGTTTTCGCGGGTTTTCTTGAGTTTAATGTCATTACGTATGACTTTATTTCTCATTAAATATTCACGCCAAGCAGCCCACACAATTGCTATGTTTCCATGCGAATTAATGTCATTACGTGTTACCTAATATCTCAATAATCTGAGGCAAGAGTACGCCTGCTAAAGGCGAATTATAACAGTGGGGCTATAACGCTCAATGAATAATGGGAACTATAACAAACTGCGCAGCAGAATATCGCTGATTAAACGAGTATGAGATGAGCCTAACTGCAATTGTGACTTTGTTTAAAGGCCCACTTAATTTTCGAGTCATTCATTTTTGTTATAGTATATACGGTTTTAATAACAATTTATGCCATAAAATTTGAATAAATTACTATAATTCATCACCATTTGAAACGCAGAATCCTTCTATCTCCTAGTTTGAAACACCTTTAAAATACTGCGACAAGTCGTGCGTCGTATATCTAGCAATTAGCAACTAACATGTCCACTTCGGCTTTCCATAGATTTCAACGTAATTTGATACTTATGGGTATTTGTGTCCGGGAAGTGTTTCGGACGGGTCAAATCGTGAGCCCGACCTGACCTTGACCTTTAAAACTGTCAATGCAAGGTCAATTTGGGTAAAACAGACAAATTTCGGCGAAATTTGATACCTAGGGATACTTTTGTCCGGGGAGTGTTTTGAACGGGTCAACTCGTGACATCGGCGTGACCTTGACCTTCAATGTGGTCAATCAAAGGTCAAATCGGGTAAAACGGATGGATTTCGACGAAATTTGATACCAATGCGGGGTACTTTTGTCGGGGGAGTGTTTTGGACGGGTCAAATCATGACTCCGACCTTACCTTGACCTTCAAAATTGTTAATTAAAGGTCAAGTGGGGTAAAACGGACGGATTTCGACGAAATTTGATACCTAGTGGTACTTTTCTCCGGGTGGGGGTGTTTTGGACGGGTCAAATCATGACCCTGACCTGACCTTGACTTTCGAAATAGTCAATTGAAGGTCAAATCGCGCATTTCGCCGGAAATCAGATGGGAAACATCCCGGACGAAGTCGGGCCCATCAGCTTGTGTAATAAAGAAGACAGTTTGAAGAAAGTAATGTATAACACGAGAAACGGGAAAACTTGAAATATAGAAGTATGCAAAATTTCCCACATAAAATTTGAAAGCTAGTTTATAGAATAATTGTATTATAATTTATATTTATGGCTAATAATATGATCTTGGTGGCGTTACCATTTCTGACTATGGTTTTCTTGTTGTTGGATGGACTTTGTCTTTTTCGTGGTGAGTAGTTGATTTCTAACTTGTAGTTCTAGGAGGAGTGGGCTGTTGTCTAGTCGGGATAGTGTCATGTTTCTGAGATCCATCAGTCTTTGCTTGATTGTAGGTATGTTCGCTGCGTCGTGGAGGGCGTTGATCGGTGTCCATGGTGGTTGGTGGAGCGCGATGCGGAGTGCTTGGTTTTGGACTTTCTGTAGTTTTTCAATGTATGTCTTTGGGGCTGCTGTGAGGATGGCAGCACCGTACTCCATGACTGGTCGAACGTAGATTTGGTAGAGGTTGATGAGGGTTTGGCTGTTGGTTCCCCAGTCTGTTCCCAGGAGGCATCGTAGTAGATTTGTTCTTTTTCGGGCTTTATCGGCTATCCTGTTGATGTGAGGGATGAAGGTCATTTGCTGGTCTAGTGTTATTCCTAGTAGGATCGCTTGGTTGGATGGTTGGATTGTCTCGTTGTCTATCTTGATGTCGATGGATTGTGTTGTTTTTCTTCTGTGGAATATGATGAGTTGGGTCTTTTTGGCGTTGAGTTTAATTCTCCATTTTGAGCACCATGTTGATAGGTCGTCGAGTGTCTTTTGTAGTCTTTTCTGTAGGATTCGGGGGTTTGTATGAGTCGTCCAGAGTCCTAGGTCGTCGGCGAACTGTGATATTTCAACGTTGTTTCTCTTGTCTATGGGTAGGTCGTTGGCATAATAACGCGTGCTAACACATATACATGTGCAAGCCTAAACTTAACCTGACTAGCATGTATGTGTAAATCACAATATGTCACCCCAACACGACCACATCGTATACATAGCCCCCCCCCCCCCCCCCCCCCCCCACCGCCAAGATAACCAGCGCCACATGATAATGCGCGCTCAACATATTATCATTGCGAGGTAGATAGAACTACTATTTCATGGGTCAATTGCACTCCACTCATACTATACAATCACCCATGTATTTATTTACAGTAAACTGTCATCACAATCTTCTAAGAAAACGACCGTATACAATCACAATATTACCTCGATCGCCATGATAACTTTACCACCAAGGTGCATAGCTACACAGCCAGCATCAAATTAATTACAGTCACAACTTTTAACTCATCAAACATCACCATCAAGACACAAATAAATAAATTACAATCGACTATTGAATTACACAAATTGCCACAATGGAAACCATGATTCTCGCTTCCATCCATAACCCATGCACCCCTCAATCTCTATTGATCATTTTATCAATAATACCATTTTTTTTCTATAAGGGGCACAAACCCACCCATAGACAAATTATAATTTCGTTAATGCATACAGCTGTATATACTAACGCCATTATGACACGTGCCAAGTCCAAGCTTTAAGACAACTGGCCGTTGATTATCATCAATAACATTGGTCACGGATCTCGCCACCTATCAACAAACGCATTAATTAATGCCTACCCGTCCAAATTCACAGCGCGGACATTATATGTTACATTCCAAGCAATATACTAACGCCATTATGACACGTGCCAATCCCAAGCGTTAAACAATTGACCGGCGATAATCATCAATAACATTGGTCACGGATCTCGCCACATATCAACAAACGCATTAATCCATGCCTCTCCGTCCAATTCGTTATCACTAAACATCTTATGCCACACTCCAAGCAATATTTCACCTCTGATACATGCTCCCAACAATTCCCTGTGCAATTGACGGCAGATGAGAAACATTTGGTCTCTCATTACCACAATCCCGAATGTATACATATCGTCATGATTTTATTAACAATACAACATGCATTTATATAATACATCACCAATGTACATCATTTACAAAACATACCATGCACTATTACCGTATTGTTATATTCATTACTGCTCATACTTGTATCTCTATATTATTTTATCATACCTTATCCTACATATCAATCTAGCACGCATTATGACTGCTTGCCCGATCATTTTATATACCAACCCATATATGCTTTTCCCACCATTTATTTCATAATCTCATAATATTGCGTATCATCATTTTAAGACAACTTAATATTGCGTATCATCATTTTAAGACAACTTTGTTCCACATGTATTAATCATAACTTCATCACAATCAATGTTATTATACTTCATTTCAGCCTCATCCACATTACATGATCACAATTACCCCAGTTAGGTCCATAATTTTGATGTTACATAAGATTTTCCACTGCGCTAAAAATCTTACACGGGTGGGGGGACATATGTGAGATAACTACCCATTATAATCTCACAACTTGATTCAAACTATACGAATGTCCCAATATATAAAACCCCAAACTCAGATATTCGTGTTCGGTTCTCGAAACCTCACACGTCTTACTCTCAGCGAAGGTATACACACAATGAAGATGGCTCCCAAATATGGTCAAGGGAAATGACCATAACGAAGGAACCAATCCCGATGTGTATTGCCAAACGCCTCATCTAATATGCGTCCCAAATAGTATATAAGAGACAACCACATCCCATCACCTCATGCTTTCACTAGACTCATCTCATCTCGAGGTTATCTCCAGGCATCACCCACACCAGGCATCACCCATTCGGGGACCTCAATTCGCGGCGACTCTTGATCATGATATTTGTACACACTGCATATCTTATTCACAACATAATAAAGACTTGTACCTACTATATCTATGTGTTCGTTACCTCACAGTTATTAAACCAGTCTGTATCCATACCATGAGAGTAACTGCCATCTTGAAGGAAGTTAAAGCAGAGCTGTACTTAGTTCGCTTCGAGTTGAAATATGTGTAATTTTGCAAATAATTATCGTAGTATACCGAACTAAATGCATAACACATATACAAAATCGATTACTGTACAAAAAGCCAGGGTGAATCAACTAAACATCAATGGAAAAGTGTCCATTGCTATTCCCCACGTGCTGTTCTTGTTGCAATGGTACAGTTCAAGGACATATTATTTGACGCTATCATTATGTTAACAGAAAACGACATGGCAAATGTCTGAAACATTGTGGCCGGATTCGTCATCTCCGGTGAAAAACCTGGTCTATGTAAACCCCTAGGTGTAAATGGCGCGTTTGTTATCTCTGGTTTAAAGCTGTTCCAGCCAGACCGATGGTTTAGCAGTAGTGGTTCTGTATCGTCGAGATAATAAATCGTACTTACCTAATGCGGACCGCCGCGTTATCTCGACAGCTAAAATCGATAATTACGACAACGAGCATATTTTGATTGTAAATATTTAAGCAAGAAGTACTCATACATGTAAAGGGTGTGGGGATACATGTAAATTGTTTGACAATTGCGATAATTTTTTGCATTTTATAACCTTAACCGGCAATTAAACCATATATAATTCGACGGTCTAGCTAAACCCCGTTAAGGGGGGGGGGGGTATACCTCAGATAACGAATCCACCTTTTCTGGACCGCTGTTTACATGGGTGGAGCTGTGTATAATATCGATTGGTTGCGTTTCCATAAGGTGAAAGTTGCAGTTTGCAGCTAGGTGGTATTATTATATTACAATTTATTCTTTCTCACAATCGTGAGCGTGCGGGTGCTTGTTCCCAATAATTGAGGGCGTGACACCAATCATTCTACTGGCCAGCTTGTGGTCCGCAGGTAACTGGTTAATTTGATTGCATATTCACATCATAGAATCTGCTAGCCAATTAACGACCACAAACGCCCACTTAGATCAGGTTTGCTGGACCGTCAACCAGGTTTAAACCAGGTTCAAACTCTAAGGTTTAAACTGGAGATGACGAAACCTGTCACAAGTTTGAAATAAACAAGCTGGCAGGTGTGTCATATTAATGCGTTTGTGTCTGAGGCTATGGACAATTCGCACAATTAGCATGTACTTGCTGTAATTTGCATGTAGTTTTGAATTTTTACAATTTGCAATTAGTTTTGGCGATGAGACACTGTAACATATAATATCGACTCTGTGAAAGAACTTTCTCAATGGTGTCACGTTTCTGCGATGAAATTAGGTTGATAAATACGCGAACTACTAATTAATAAAAACTTTATATATTCTGTAAAGGCTTATCGGCGTCATATAAATGTATCATTTGGTGTCTACTTTCCCAACATAAATGATATACAACAATCTTTATTTTACCATAAGGTAAGCAAACATATCCTTGCTTCTTTTCTGGGGCGATATAGTCCATAGCTTCAAGTGTCTCGTTCGCCGAATCACTACAAAACTCTGATAAATTATAAGGTTTAAATGGACTCAATGCACTCGCAGTGAGTAAATGTGGAAATTATAAAGAAGCATGTAAAACAGCACCACTAAGACGAACATGGAGACTTATATTCCTAATGGTTCACAAAAGTTCGCGTTTGAAACCATTGTTATGTAAACATAACTGTCAACACACATCGCTAATCGTTCGAATATTTTAGTCTGAATATGATTTTCAAAATATTTTTCAATGCCTTGACCTTTTCTATGGTACCGTTACATAAAGTTAGATATGTTCATGTATTTGAGATTCACCATACAGCCAGGTTTGGGCTTCAGCTAGGTCTGTTAGATTTATGCTATTTTATGATCTTTTTATGAATCAATTTTAGCATGTGTTGCAGAAATTACAACAGATGGTAATCTGATAACATGTCACATATGAACGGGATTTATTACATATCAATCAACGTAAGTTCGCATGATCGCACGAGTTTCCAGGCGTGTGCTAATTCTCAGAATCGCACTGGTGCAATCTGTCGACGGAACTATTTCATTCAGTGTTAAAACTCAATTAAATTCACATTTTCTATACGGGAGATGTACGATTATGAGTCAACTTACTATGATACGGAGATATGTAATAAAAATAGAACCGCATGATCGTCTGGATTTTGACGAAATTATCGCACGAGATTTGTTGACGGAACGCGATTCCTCTCGTGCGGGACTGCGTCCCGCACTCGAGGTATCGCTCCGCCAACAAATCTCGTGCGATAATTTCGTCAAAATCCAGACACTCATGCGGTTCTATCTATTACCCGCCCGTGAAACAACCGGTCATTCTGCTATTTTCCGGGCGGGTTCGCCCGATAAATGTGGGCGTTTCACAGAGATCAAGTTATCAACTTGAAAATAACAGAAACCAGTATGTAAACTTATAGGCAATTAAACCACCAACCAAATAAGTCTATTTACAGACTCTGGTATAATAAACATAATCAAAGAATACTGTCTAAATACAACATGTTGTGTGTAATGACGATGACTCCCTAGGCGCGACACCTATGTTACCGCAAAGTATTGATTAAAATTGGGTATCTTATTGGACTAATTGGACTTTTATCGGTAATTACATTGTAGGGTTATGTTTACATAACAAGGGTTTTGATGCGAAATATAATTATTGGAGAGTTAGTAATAATAAAAATAGTAAAGTCGATCTATTTTTCATGTACAGTAATGCCCTAAATAATCGACTCCTTAACCACAGCTTAATTATGGGTAATTTTTTAGGATTTAGTCGGAAATATGGCTTGTTGCCATTCATCGGAAAGCGCTCACTGAGAGCTTTCCGATGAATGGCAACAAACCATATTTCCGACTAATCCTAAAAAATAATTACCAATAATTCTGATGTGGTGAAGGAGTCGATTATTTAGGGAATTGCATGTGCTTGCTGATGATAGTTGTTTTACAGACTTTTGTGTTATTTCTCATGAATCCACTTCGAAGGCCTTGAGTCCCTTTAATCTAAACCATGAAGAGTATACGAGTAATTTTGAAGGTCAGTGCATGGTAGTTTGATACCTGAAATAGCGCTCAACACCGGTCGCATACAGGGGAGCAAAATACACTAAATACATAATATGCCACACGCATAAAGAACGTCATAGAATTGACCTACCTTAATCGTATTTAAATTCGCGCAGTACTATTTTTCGCTCAGTTTAAATTCGAGCACCCGTCTGCGCGAAATCAAAACTGACAGAATTATCATCGTAAAAGTCGTGGATCTGTTGAAAGTTTCAGTTCTCAGTTGTATCTCAAGATACATGTGTATACTAAACACGATAACAGCGTAGACAAATCTCTACCAGAATCAGTTCTCAGCTCACCATAGCGACGCTGGTAGAACTTGGCTGTAGACCATAACTGCATCATCATTTTGTTGCTATGATGGATGTTTATATATGCTCCAAATAAGTCTTATGATATTGATATAACATGGACTGCATGGACATCAATAAATTGAACTCGAAAACAGAAAACCACAACAGAGAACGCAACTTACTTCAGAAAAATCAATACTGGCTGCGGGTTATGATATCGTCGAATGTGTACGTCGTTTTGGCATTGAGTATATTAATTGATCGAATGTAAATAATGGCCGCCCACACGTTAAGAAGGCGTAATTGTCTATTCAGTGTCCATTCTTTCGTAATGTGTGTAACTCATCAACACAACCCCCGATCTTGTTTTTCCAGTGGTTAATTAGTTTAATTTCAAGAGTCATACTATTTTTCGCTCAATTTTAAATTCACGCACCGACGGTTGCGCGAAAAATACTACTGCGCGAATACGAGTAAGGTATATAAAATTGGACCAGGCATGAAAAAATAAAGAGCGTTCAGTGTTAGACCAAGCCTGATATGGTAATCTTGAAGAGCATTATCTCAAGCCTACGAAAAATTGAAAATAACGGGGGAGAAATTACTATGGTTTGTTTGGCAATTTAAGAATATATATAAACCATGCACGAAGATCTGTATTTATCAGTATTGATCAACATATCTTATCCCTCCATCCGAATTATGTAAACATAATTTACGGATTCAAATGAGGCTGAGCGTCGTCCGCAAACTGCTGACACTAAAACCCCTGTCACACTCAGGCCGGCGCTCTCACTGCGCTGCAAAGGTACCAACATATGAGTAACACGCAGGAGGAGCGCCGAAAACTGTCGAAAATTGTCAAACTTTAAAAACAAAGTATGCTCCTATTGCGTTCCTACTTTGTCAAGTCTCACGCTCTTAGTGCGTTCAAGTCGCTGTCATTGTGATGCTAGTATACGTTCTCAATAAGTTCGCAAAACGTTCTCTGCGCGGGCGCGGAGAGTATAGATAGCGCCTCCTGCGTTCTCCAGTCATAGTCAGTTTTTATGTTGTGGGGAAAATACCCAATACTCCGCAATAGCTGTCCGATTAAACTACTGTCACACTCCGCTGCGATCAGGCCGGCGCTTGTATTGCGCTGAAAAATAATCAAAGCGCCAAGCAAAGCGCAGTAAGGTATCCAAGAACGTATTGGTGACGCAGTGGACACTGGCTAGGACGGGAGAGGGTCTCCGTGATCGCCCAGAGCGCCAGAGCGCCGCGCTTGTTTTGTGCATGCACAAAACAAGCGCAGAGGTTCGGCGTTCTGACCAGGCGTAGTACCGTCGCCATGACAGCACAAAGCGTACTAACAACGCAATGACAACGACTTGAACGCATTAAGAGCGTTTACGGGGCGTGGAGGAAACGCAGTGAGAGCGCGTGAGAGCGTGAGACTTGACGTGACAAAGCAGGAACGCAATGAGTCGTACAAAGAGCGCGATGAAAACGTGATAAGCGGGATAGGAGCATAGCTTGTCACGCGCGCCGCATGTATAACTGGTGGGGGAGTTTCTCGTTTCGCGTGCGGGCTGACATTATCAATGGGTGTTGTATTAGTTTTATTTATAGAATGGGAATTTTTGGGATGATTAAAAGTCAAACTGCAAGCTGGAGGCCGAGTCCCGTAAAAGGTGCTTGTAGTTGGGTAAATTCAATTTCGTTTATTGTGTTAATCAACGTTGATTAATGTTGATTTTTGGTTTGTGATAAACTATATGTCAATTACAAAAAGAAATTTCTGCAGCCCACTGGGGGTTGTGGTCGGAGGCGGTCGAGTCGGCCACCGGTTCGTTAATTAGGTGCTCGTTGTTATTGTTATTTAACGGAATTATGGGTTGGTCATTCGCAAAACCAATATATTTTATATTCTACAATTCCATTCTTGGGTTTATAATATATCATCTTGAGCCCGTTACCATTTCTGACATTGGCTCTCTTGTTTTAACAGATTGAAAATTTGTGACAATTTTCCGCGCTTCCACTGTGCGTTACTCGTATTTTGATACTTTTTCAACTCAAATCAAACGCCAGCCTGATCGCAGCGGAGTGTGACAGTGGTGTGAGCAGACCGCATTTCAAAGTGGGATCGTACTGTAAACCTGCTGTAAACGCCGGAAGAACGCCATGTATAACGCTTGGGCGTAAAGCGAGCGCCAGAGTCGCAGTGGCAGCACAATGTGGACGTTCTATGAGCGGGAACCAGTCCATAACACCCCATGACAGCGCAGAAAGAGCGCAATAAGTTTGGACAGAGTCTCATTGAGCGTAGTGAGAATTTGCTTAAGCTTACTGTAGTCGCAAAAGACAAGATTAATTCCTTGCTGCGACCACGAGAAGCTAATATGTGCTCTTGCTACGCCCACATAACGCTCACGTCGCTCGCTTGGCGCTTTGCTTTGCGCTGTCACGGCGACAGTACTACGTCCTGGTCAGAACGCCGAGCCTCTGCGCTTGTTTTGTGTATGCATAAAACAAGCGCGGCGCTCTGGCACCTATGGGCGACCATGGAGATCCTCGCCCGTTGTAGCCAGTGTCCACTGCGTCACCAATCGGTTCTTGGAGACCTTAGTGCGTTTAGGTGGGCGCTTTGATACTTTTGCAGCGCAATGAGGGCGCCGGCCTGAGTGTGACAGGGGCTTAATGCACGGCCAAATCATCTCTTTTCTTGACCGAACACATCCTTGATCAGTAAACCTTGCCCCATGAGAGATCTGTAATATCTTCCGAAATCCACCATGGACTGAATGACAAATGGGGAGAGAGGTCGGGTACGAAGCGCGCGGGATGGTCGAAAAGATCGAGTGATCTTCTCCTTCACCCAACTGAATGACAATTATCAATGGGTACTGACTTTAATATGAATTGAGCGAGCGTCCCCAACGACGTAACGACGGCGTTATGCTGTCGATTTCGCTGAACATCAATTAAGCTGTGTATAATTTTGTATTCAAAATTGACCATAACACCGTCCAAAATGTGATCAGTTATTCAGATATAGCTTATACATATATTAGATTATAGCACCTATTCATTTACTACATGGATATCACGCGAATCGTGTAAAAATCATTAACGATGCAACTCCATGCACATATTTTTTATCACATAATGGTCTCATTAAATGTAAAGTTTTGACCTCCAAATAAATGGTAGATTTCAATACTACCAATCTGTTTCATCAATAAAATATTATACACATTATGCAATATATATGCAGAAAATGAAAGTGAACATTGTAATCATAAAATGATACGTGCTTTAGTTGGAGTTTGGGCGCTCATAGAATTATCCAAAGCATTAGAACTGGGTTATAAAATTTTAGAAGTGTATCAAGTTGGCATTGGACTGAGTGGCCAGGCAAAGAAACAGGGATTACTTTGATAAATATCTCAAACCTAAACAATCAAGTGGATATCCAAATCCGACCAAAATCGAAGATAAACATAACTAAATAACTGATTACTATTAGGTTGAAACTATAAAACTTGATAAAGAAAACAAATCCAGAGGAATACGTCAATACGTAAATGATAAATGCATCTGCAGTAAAAATTCACAAAATAAAATTCTTACTAAATCAAAATATATATCAGAGTCATCAAGATACTTTGAGCTACTAACGGTAACAGCAATACATGTATAAGTCTACATCATTCTCCGAGAACTTGTACAATTTTCACAATTGGAAAGATGCTTAGCGATCAAGTGGATTTGGATTACATTGTAAATTCCACTAAACCTATCTCAGACTTAGATAGTTAACTCATTTGGGCATTCGGATTAATTTGGAGTTATGAAAAATAAAAAACGTTTGATTCTGAACAATCATAGTCAGTCTTAAGTGGTTTGTCTCGAGTGAAAATGGAAGAGTCGTTGTTTTTCAAACATCCATGTAATATTTTCAGGACAGATCGTTTGTGGAAAAACAGAATTTGTTTTAAAAGTTATTGAATACAAAGATGATTTGTTCATGACACAGACTTATCGCACCTCATCGTTTTTGATCACATGTTAGGTGATAAAGATGAAGCAAAGTTATGTTATGGTTTACAAGGAAAGGACATCGCGGAAATACATTTGTTCCAGAAATAAAAAGCTAGTAGAACTTTATTTTTTTTATTTCATAGTGCATCCCAAATTACATCACTTGATGCAAGCATACGATGATGCAATGCAAGCGATCACAGTTATTTACTACTCGATTTCACCCAAAAAACGGAGAAATAATTGAGACTTAGAACAGGTATTCATCGATTAGTCACAAATGAAGTTCGATGTGCGGTAATCTATGCATGGGTATATACATACGACATATTTTCGTTTCCAATCGTGGAATCACACGAAGCAGTCTTATGGATGTTTTCAAATATAGCTAAATTAATTATTGATGATCACTTAAGGCTTCCAAGGCAGACAAAAAACATTTCTGCAAAAAACAAAAAATAACTGAAGAAAATAGCCGATAGTAGAATTCATATCAATTCAAAACAGTTTTTTTTTAAACTAGTGGAGGTGAATTGTTCGGTGGAGTTTTGATCAGATGTTTTCTCAGACAAAAAGGAAAACCAGTCGCACAACAATCTAGCCCAATTAGAGTAAATTTTACTAGAATAAATTCGTCCAATGATTGGCCATGGACCTTGGTATTGAACTTTTCAGTGGCGCGAGTGGTGTGGATTTTGTAAAGATTTGAGAAAAATATTGCTTAATTTGCGCAGCATCAATCATTCTTTTTTTTTTCATGATAAATAAGACTTCGTGGAACACATGAGGTGGCTGCAATGGCATGCGACCGGTAATTAGTTGGTCTGACCCAGGGTTGGCACTGGACCAAAATTTTCTCTTGCCATATTTTTTGCCAAATGAAATTAATTTTTGCCAAATTTCAAAATGATTTGCCAAATTTAATTGAGGGTATAATTGGGAGAATTGAAGGAAAATCTCATGTTTTTATCTTTGTTATATCTGTAAAAACTAACAAACGCAGGTATAGTGAGCTAGTAAAGCAAGTTAGTATTATTAATAAATATCAAAGTAGCAATAAATATCGAAGGGTTATTCTAAGCGACACCCAGAAACTACGTTTAATATTGCTACAGTCATCAAACTGAAAGTATCTGTCATCAAAGCATACATATTATTTCGCCCAGTATCCTTGCTGACAACGAGCCACGAATTAATTCACATTTGGCCGATTATACTTATACGAATATCAATTCACTTATATATTTAATGTATTCACATATTGTATAATGAAATAAAATATTATCCTACCCTACTGCTTACACTGCATTCAATGGAGCGATAAAGAATGCGAAAAGTTTACTACTTAAGTAATACCAGAGGTCAACCAGAAGAGCCATATGAAGTTTGTGGTCAATTGGATGAAAAATGTTGGCTTTATGCGAAGTATTTAGAGATAGGAAGAGTAAACTCCAAGCCATGTTTGTGATCGAATATCGTTAAAATTATATAACTCCCACCTAGAAGTGATCCTGAACATGCTTGTATATTTTCAAAACATTTCCCCAACAAATGTCGGCTGCAGGGTGTGCCGATTTATTTAAATGTGAAAAAATCCAAGATGGTAGTTCTTGATGTGAAAAATTATGTTTTTAAATGAAATTTGGACAAGTTGTATGCCCCCCCCCCATCTAGTGGTCACCGCGAAGAACCATGTGCAGTTTAGTGACAATCGGACGAGGGATGTTACGTGCGTGCCAAAAGATTTAGCCATGCAAAGATTAAAATCCAAGGCAACTAAAGGCCATATTTTTCAATGAAATTCAGAAAATATCGATCCGTATTGAATTTTATGACGATCGGATGAGGGATGCGGCCTGTGCGGTGTGCTAAATGATTAAGTCATGCAAAGAGTAATATCAAATATGGCCGCTGGCTATGCTGGCACCCATGTTTTTCAACGAAATTTGATGGCACCCATCTAGTGGTCACCCACAACTTCCTAATTATGTTTGGTGACTTATAGCTGTGATCTGTGTCAAACGATTTTATCATGCAAATAGTAAATACAAGTTTCCCACAGCCGTGTTTTTTCATAGAAAATCGTTCAAATTCGATAGCTCACATCTAGATTTGATCCTAAACATGCCAATGTGGGCTTCAGGATGTGCCGATGGATTCAAATGTGAATATAAATCGATGGCTTCCATCTAGAGGCCACCCGGAAGATCCATATGAAGTTTGTGCCATGTCGACCGGATGAGAGACGTTATCTCTAGGTTGTGTTCAAAGACATTGTTGACGGACGGACGACGTACACCAACCGATGACAATAGCTCAAACTTGACTTTGACAAGTTTAGCTGAATATTGATGGTAGCTGTCAGACCAGCGTCGCAATGGGACTGAACTCTGCCTGGAAATTTGCCCCGTCCGTTCAACGTGCGAGGTCAAGTTTGTCACCGGCTTGATATTCTGAGAACGACACATCATATCGCCATCAATATCAAGTGCCATGAAGGAGCGCTGTCATGCTTCTTAGTTACCTTTGGTGAGTACATTCAAAAATATCGATAACACTGGAAGACATACCGGATTAAATAGAATGCATGAGTGGTTTTGACATTATTTGCTCGACATATCCTGGTATTTATTGGCATTCAGCTATGTCAACGAAGCGGATTCCGGCTTCTATCCATCAGTTTGATATCTGGGTCAATGGTGGTATGTACTTTGATGAACTTATTTTTTTGTATACATATACACATAATTTTGAGCCAGAAAGATCAGGCAATAGCTATTTCTCTCAACATTATCCGCGAATTGGAATTTAAATGACAATCTTGTTTGCAAATATTACACAATTTTTATTTACACTCTCATCTAATACACTTTTATGTGAACTGCGAGAAGCACAAAATTGTTCTGAATGCGTATTTGTGGGGGGGGTGTAATGCACACATATCCCCATATAGAGTTTCATAGAAATGTTTGTAGTTGCTGTCAGGGTTGGCGCTGGACCAAAAATTTCTCTTTCCAAAATTTTTGCTAATTGAAATTATTGTTTGCTAAATTACAAAATGATTTACAAAATTTACTTAAGGGTATAATTGGGATAATTGAAGGAACATCTCATTTTTTAAATCTTTGTTATATACTGTAAAAACTAACAGACACAGGTACAGTGAGTTAGTAAAGCAAGTTAGAATTGTTAATAAATATCAAAGTAGCAATAAATATCTAAGGCTTATTTCCATACATTATCTCTTCTATTTTGCATATTTGTATCATCTGTATATTATGTTATGTTGGATTTGGAAATAAAAATATGTTTACACTAAACGACACCCGGAAACTACGTTTAATATTTCTACACAGTCATCAAACTGAACGTATCTGTCATCAAAGCATACATATTATTTCGCCAAGTATCCTTGTTGACAACAACGAGCCACGAATCAATCTGTCGCCATTCACATTTGGCTGATTAACCTATTGTCTTATACTCACTGGTCATAAAACACTGACATCATAAATACGTAGTATACAATTAATGGCGGCATTAATATACATTTTACGTATTTTAACAACGGTCAATTAGCTTTTGATAAATGTTTGATTATGACAGAAAGAAGGAATTGCTGTTTTGGGAAAAGTAAAGAAGTTTATATAACTGCTGACCACGCTAAGTTAATATATTTCTTGATCGCGTTTCCCTTTGTATTACCTGTAAGTCGGCACACGGTAACAACTAATCAATCCACTTCCGACGACGATGTTGTATGACTAGGTAGTCATAATTAAAACCCAGTTGCCAAACATTTTGCCAAATGAATTTGTTTTTTGTCAAATGAAAATAAATTTTGTCATTGGTAAATTTGGCAAGTGGCAGCGCGAACCATGGTTGCCGGGAAGAGATAGATTAATGTCCATTGTCAAATATATTAGTCTGAAAGTTCCAATTTTAGGATTTTATGAGATATGATAGTTTAGTTGAATTGGTCATTTATTAGAGCTGCTTTGGCCAGAAAAGTTCTCTTGTTTTCGAAATGATCATGATCCTTGTTCTGCATACTGTTCGGAAAGTCTGATCCACAGACGCAATATGCGGCTCAATAAATTTTAGCACAGCATTTGCATTTGGACGTGAGTGTGCATTCCTTGTGCGTACAGAACAAGTGTGCTAAGTCCAGAACCTCGGCAGTAGCCGAATCTCTAAGAAACATAACGCATCTACCTCCTTCCAACCACTGTTACAGTGCGGGGTCCATTGTGTGGCTCATGCATCATATTCCGGTTTGGTACCGGGCACGTTTAACGTGCTGCACGAAGGGCGGGCGCGCCTTCTGTTGGCGGAAGAGCGGCTGCTACCTTGTCAGATACCGGCGCCAGATTATAAGGTTTGAAGGAACTAAATGTTTTCCATAGGCCTCAGTGTTAAAGTTTGGCCCCGCCCACTAAATTTGCTACATACGATTTGCACGAAATCGTAAATGTCGTGAAACCCAACCCTTCGCGCATCTTTTGCCATGTATGAGTACTATCCGAGCCACGCTTTTTTCAACTTTTCAACACAAGTTTTTCACACTACCCCACTTTTTGCATAAAATTTGAACTGCTGACGAAAGCAAATACCCAGCCTTATTCTCCCGTCAATGTTTGGACACGAACGCATTTCAGACTAGGAAAAACCCACATTTATACATGCCATAGGTATAATATTTATTTAATTTGTAAATATAATTTAACTATTATACGCCAATCGCGTGCCAGAATTTTTTTAACTCGTATTCGAGATTGGGTGTAAAAACGAAAGGGACGTAATTCTACTTATTTAGTTCCTTCTAACCATAACGTAAATCGCTTAAATCTGCAGATTCAAACTCTGTAAATGGCTTCGACACACAAGATCAGTCCGCGAACTGCTCTTGACCCTTTGCGTGTGATATATAATTTTGGTCACAGAATAATCGTGGCGTCGCATCGAATTGTATTTTATTTTTGTTAAATAATAAATAACTAGCATGTGTGGTCATGAATAGTATAGGGCAGATAAAGCACATAGTTACAAGCATCACAAGATATCGCCAAACGGCCCTTGGTGTGCGACATTTGTTTCAACTATATCAGTTAAGGTTCAGATAGTGTTACCATGTTGGATTGTAGATCTTATAGATAAGAAAGAGTTAGATGTGTCGTAATCCATCATACGAGTGACAAATACAGATAAAATATGTGAACATGTTTCAGATTAACGCTTACCATGTCGCCGACCACACTTTGCGTGCGACATAGCCTATAATCGTGGCGTCGCGTATAATTGTATGTATATTTTAAAATAATAACTAGCATTTGTAATTATGAACAGTTAGCAGAGAAAGCACATATTTACAAACACGCATGAGACCCAGTGTCATTATGTATATTAAGTTATCAGACTTGACCAGGGATTGAATTAATAACGGAATCCCGGACATTTCCCCACTGGACATTTCCCCATGCACCCGCCCTTGAAATGGTGTTGATGTCCCAAACTATCTTCAAAACACTCTTTCATGTTTGTCAAAACACCCTTTCATGTTTGTCAAAACATTACATTTTATTAGCAGGGTGGGGAAATGTCCGGTGGGTAAATGTCCGGGTGGGGAAATGTCCGCTTTTGAAAGTGGGTAAATGTGGAAATGTCCGGTTACCTTTGGCCATTACAATGGGTATATTCATGGGTAGTATGATTTGCGTGTGGGTTGGCTATAGATATGCACGCATGTGATATCACTCATTGGGAAAGACAATTGATAAGGCACACTTGTATAGTTTTTATTAATATCACAGCATAACATATTGTTGGATATCAGCTCATTACCCGTGCTCATTACTCGTGCTCATTGCTCAGCTCATTACTCGTGCTCATTACTCAGCTCATTACGAGTGTCCGTTTTGTATTAAACCTTTACATTAATTACAAGACGAAACTTCTAAATAAGCAATACAGTTGAATTATGGCAACTTTCTATCAAACGTTTAATTATCTGCTCGGCTATAATCTAGAGCGACGTAATCATGTGCCAAAAATAGCAGAAACGAAAACAGGGGCGTGAAGAGGTAGCTTAGAGGCGTGTAGTTCTGTGCCGATACATTATATCTATCGTGGGTTATCGAAATCAATGCCAACGGCGACAATGCTAGTGATATTAACTAATTTTAATACCATGTTTTATATTATCAATGAACTATTTAGGCTCATCTAAAGTTTATTTTAATTTTAATTAAAATCAGAATATTTCGCCAGATATATGGAAAATAAGAGATGGTCAGTAAAAGTGCACCAGCTCCGCGGTGCCGCGGAGGGATGACTGAGCCGACCGGGCCCCGCTCCACACGGTGCATTTGTCTCGCGTGGAGCGGGGTGTGCTCCACCATGGCGCCCGGTGAAGTGGTCTGGCAGGGTGGTGGGAATGAGGGTGTTAGTGTAAACAGTATTTAATCCATATAATTCATAAAGTAATTACAACATAATAACAAGTTATGGTATGGAGGGGATTCGACAGCAAGCTGGTAGCTTATATGTGTCGTCTCCGATTACGATGTGACCGAGCCCACGTCGTGAGTAAGCTTGAATTAAGTGCGATGTATTTCAGACAATGTGTTGCTCACAGTTGGCGTTTATTTAGTTTTTGTCTCGCATCAACTCACGCATTGGGCTCGTTCGATAGGTGTGTCGAAATTGAGTTTTATGGAATAAACGGTTTAAAGGTACGGTTGGCCTTGGCGGTGGGTATCCTGTAAAAATATTTCCACCCGTCAAAAACCGCCACAAACAGAAAGAACATCAAAATGTAGACAGACTTTGTCCGTATACAAATAAGAAATATCGCATAAACAGTATGTTATTGTCATATATATACTATTGTTATGTAAACAAAAGCATAAAAAGTTACTTTTCTGGTGTTTGTTTATATTATGATGGTAAACATAAAGAGCGTTATTTGTGGGTGAATTCCTGATATGGAACTAATGAAGAGCGTTTATGCCATTTGTGTGTGATTAGCCAGTAGCATTGTGCTGTCTTCTGTAACAAAATCAGGCTCTTGCTTAGGTAAAATATAGTAGGTCTTTATGATAACATGCTGTTTACGCAATGGTCATAATATATATGAACGAAACTGTATGCGTTTTAATGTTTTTCTGTCTACGGTGTTTGGAACAAATATGAATATTTTCGACAATTAAGGCCTCACGTGCCTTTAAGTAAGACTAATAGTTGGTATTGATAATAGTTGGTGTTAGACAAATTAATATCAGGTCAGTGGGAGAAAAGGGCAGAATAGTAATGTTTCAGATAGAGGAGAATTTAAAGATATGTGGAAAATCTGATGTAGACAGAATTATTTTGAGGAGCTGACTTTTAGCATCTGAGCCGACGACGCACCACGGTAACAGTTCACAATGAATTTGAACGCGGAATGTTTTCTTATCTGGTCAGGTTATAAACTAGCTCATTATTGCATATCTTCCGATTTTATTTGGTTATTGTGCGTGTGTGTGGTTTAACGAATGGGTCCTCGGGGTCATTACTGATTGAATTTGAATCGTTTGGTTCTTAGGATATACTTTTGTACTTCTCTGAAAATGGTTATATTATCGTCATGTAAGAGTTCAGTGGAACCACGGAGTAGCACCTCGGTTGTAATGTTGCAAAGGCCAGACACTGGTTAGTAATGAAGATCTTTGTGAGTCATATCTTTCGCATTCGAGTAAATAATGTTCGGTATCCTCTAGCTCAACGCAAGCACACATGGGTTGGTCAGAAACAAAATTTGAATAGGTGTGGTAATTTAAGTGGCTACAGTGCAGTCTAAGTCGAGAGTGCAAAACCTGCGCATCGCGTGTGTAGGCATAATAAAACCATTTAGGGATATTGTTCATGTTAGAATTCAATGACTTTGAGAATGTCACTATTGAATCCATGGCAATCCTGTTTGTGTCAAGGTTATTCCACAAAGTGGTTGTCGAGGGAAGGAAGGATCTTCTGTGATATTCATTATCGAAAACTGGAACCGTAAAACAATTGCTTTGTCTGGTGACACGTCCCGATATCTGACTGTGAGTTGGATGTACTAAAGTTATTAGATATATTGGTGCCTGGCCATACACCATCTTATAGAATAGCTTCAGTTGGTATTTTTCACGTCGTGATTTTAAAGTTTCCCAACCAGTTTCTGCTAGGAGTGTCGACTTACTGACAGACCTAGTGGCACCCGTTACGATGCGATCTGCTTCATACTGTATATTTTCAATAGCATCAGATTACTGAGGGTGTTACCACAGTGGTTGGCAGTCGTGGGTAGATTGCAGCTGCATGCATTTTTTGGACTTCCAAGAAATGTGTGCGGCTTTAATATGCTCAAGGCTGCCTGTTGCTGTGGGGAAACATATTACAACGCACGCGTGTAACCTGTAAATTATATGTATATATGTTAATTGATGTCTAAATGTCATTTATTGATTTACATAGACAATAAACTTGATTGATTGAACCGTTCGCGCCTTTCGGCGTGGTAATATTACCCGCATTTATAAAACCGGTATACAACTTTTACGCTATTGTCATATATATATACCAAAGCGCCGAAAGCGGAGAGTATCGATGGCAAGTGGAAACTTGTTACTTGTTACAACAAACGAGTATGCCCGGGTCGATTTTGTGTTTGATTATTCGCGGTTTGCACGTAAACGTACTTTCTAACATTTTGGGGATGTTGTAAATTTACTCGTGCTAATGGGACCCCAAATATAGAACTGTTCCATTAAAGTAATATATCGGATTGAAGAGTATTTCGTATAATAGTGTTTTACGTATGTGACGATTGAACATATCAAACGTGTCTCAACTCACAGCTAGTAAAAGGAAGCATTTTAACTTTTTTACGAAATTTTGACACATGAACACTGGGATAATCGTGTCATATAATAACAAGGCAATATATGAGGAACATATCAGGTATATAATTGGCAACCATTGGTGAGTTAAATATTGTTTGAAGTAAATTTCATAAAATATAATGTTACCCGATTTACGGACAAACATGCGCTTAAAAATGTTGACACACCGAAAATTTGTTGCACACGATATTGTCCATGTGCATAATATGGTAACAAATCGAAATACATTGGTCCCAACTTGTTCCCCATAGGTTATGTCACATTTTGGATCAAAACCGCTCTACTAATTTTCGGATTGTATTGTGCAAAAAGACACGCAGAATCTCCCATAGGTGCAAAAAGACACCCATGTCTCCCAAATAAGCAAAAAGACACGCAGTATCTTGAAATCTCATAAAAAAAACACAATGTTATATTAGTCGCCTGCTAAATACTATTATAATAAATATTTGTTTTAGATCGGAGTGGAATTTTTGGATGGGCTTTCCGTTCGCTTTGTGTTTGAATGGCACGGCAGTTCCGTATGCCCTCTCCATGAATCGACTTTGATAAATGCTGGGTGACTTTTCCACATTTGGGAGATCCTGTGTGTCATTTTGCACGTTTAGGAGATCATGTGTATCTTTTTTTCACGAAACCATGCATGCGACAATGACCAATTCAGCGCGAGTTGGAGCCGATGTAACTAAAACCCGACCGGGACCGATCGGTTCGGCATCGATCACTCCTGGAATATCTAGGAGGGAGTTCTCGGAGACATAAATGGGCGAGGGTACCCATCGGAGACAGAAATGGGCGAGGGTACCCCAAACACCCATTTGACCTAGGGCAATCGCCTTGATCGTATAGAAATTGCCATATTAGCCCCCAACTTTCCAGATGCGTAATTTTCATCATCTCGTAAAAGAATCGACCCGTCCGGACCTCACATGAATCTCGCATGGCTTGGAATTATATCTAAGCATGTGGAGGATGAACTATTGAATCTATATAGTGTCAGTGTAATCCACAATTACACGGACACTATATAGCATACATCCTGTTAAAAGTGCGGGTCGATTCTTTTACCAGAATGATGTTGACAAACTTCGCATTGTTAAGTAAAGGAATTGTAACGCCAATTATGACAGCCGGGTCACCAATACTAGTATGATTGAATTCTAAGGGTATTCCGCCCTGTTCACTGAACTCGCTCCCAGATATTCCACCAGTGGCTCGGATGAATGGGTTCAATTATAGGCGAACAATGGAATTTCAGGGGTTAATTGCCGCACTTTGATATGGTATATGCCCGTGTTAATAGCGCCATTAATGTACGACCTAGGACTGTTCTAGCACGAGCGGTTTCCGGAATACCCCGTAACTCGCACCTAGATATTCTAGAAGTGGTCCGGGCTCATTGAGGTAAAGTTTCCGAGATAAGTGGTTGTACAAATTATGCATGTTGACATACGACATTTGTATAAAACGCAAATTATTGCAAAATATTAAACCTTATTTATGGAAATCTGGCGACTATACAGTGTACAACAGCTAATTATCCGATATACATACATGTACGTGTATTGTGCGAGTATGTCTATGACAATCGACGAAAATATTTCGTCTTTGTGGCGCAATCCAACTTTGTCGATATGTGCTAGAGTGGCCGATAAGGACACCTCTCTGTGATGTCAGTCATTCTGGTTTATGTCAATACGTGTTACATAGTCGTTTGATCCAACAGATATTTTGTTCGTCGGAATAATATGCGTGCATGCGTTTTCTTGTCATTAAACGTTGTCATCTTGTTCGTGGAATAAGTGTAATTTCAAAATGGATTTTCTCGAGAAATTTTAATGTTGAATTTTTTTTTGTGTGAAATAAAACATGATAATTGTGTTTACTGTGACACAAAATTATTTATTGAAATCAATGGCAAAATACTATATTGTAACCATAGAAATGACATACATATGGATCAGGAAATTATAGCAGTAGAAAGAAAATGGCCCCTTATCGTACATCCTGTAACAATAGCGTGTGTGTCGTAATATTGATCATGGTATGGTGACAATAAAGAATGTTTGTTTGTAAAGTTGACAGCTGCTAATGCATTGTCGTCACTTTCAAGTTGTGTCGTGTTGGTTGAGTGTGTGTTTATGGCTGAAAGTTCATAAACCTTCTCTAAATTCCAGCCACTTGGCGGTTTAGTGCCACAGCAAACGCTGCGATTTTATATTGCAGATGGGGGGAAATCGCAGGTGGAGTAAAGTGGCATACCCACAGATGCTGCGGTGCTGCGATGTTAGATCCTTCCAATTTCACTAGTTGAAGTTATGTGTATAGGTCTCGACTCTAGTGTGAAAACAAAGCCAAAAAGGAAAGGGTTATCTTTTCATTTTTTCTCGTTAGGCATGTATCTCAAGTTTATAAACTAAACACCAGGCTGTTTTGTTATTTGAACTGGGGCCGTGGTCTTGTCGTGCGCATGCGCAGTGCATGGGTTATCACCATTTCCCCCACATAACATATTAAATCACAGCGTCTGCGGTCGCACTTTCACCCACAAATGGGTAACATAAATGAATCAACAAATTTTATTCAATCATTACGTCTAAATTCCACCTGTACTAATTATTATGTAATCGAAAAGTCCATGCTTATCAAGGCTGGCGTATCACCCTGTATATCCCAATTCCGGGAAATGGGGCTACCCTGGAAATCGAGCATAATCGAATAAGATTTAGCACGCATGAAAGAAAACTGATATTTTATGGCTGTTATCGTTGCATTGTAATCTAATGCTCTATGTCTATAGTTATGTTGTAGTTATGTTATAGTATTGTTATTCCAATTCATAAAAAAACGACCGATCCGCTACTGACAATTACCGACCAATCTCACTGTTACCCGTTCTTGGAAAGATTTTTGAAAAAGTGGCATTGAAATACCTTTCCAAACATTTCTTTAATAACGGATTAATATATGATTATCAGTCCGGTTTCATTCCTGGCCACAGCACACTATACCAGCTGTTGGAAATACAACACTCCTTGTGCCAGGCTCTCGATCAGAAATTGTGCACATGTGCTATTTTTTGCGATATTTCCAAGGCTTTTGAACTGGCACGAGGGGCTGTTATTTAAGCTTGAACAATGCGGAGTCAATGGACGACTTCTGGCCTGGATTACAAATTATTTATCTAACAGGACACAAAGAGTAATAGTTGGACAAACATGTTCGAGTCCCCTGCAACTGAAAGCAGGAGTGCCCCAAGGATAAATCCTTGGCCCATTCTTCTTCCTAGTTTTTTATAAATGATATACATGAGAATTTAATATCTTTCACGCGTATGTACGCCGACGACACGTGTTTTACCTCATTCGAAGACGCTAGTACCTTATGTGAACATAACCTGCAAACAGACGTAGAAAGTATATATGTGTGGTCCAAACAATGGCTGGTACAATTCAACTCTTCCAAGACAAAAATAATAAATTTTTCCTTTTCATTTAATTACAATACAAGTGTCGCAATGGACGGTCAGTTAATAGAGCAGGTGGACACACATAGACATCTTGTTGTGTTTCTTCAGTCTAACCTCAATTGGGACAAGCAAATAGAAAATGTGTGTGGACGCTTAAGATCTCGCCTATCGCAATTGAGACGATTGAAATTTAATCGGCGACCCTTAGAATGTATGTACAAAACCTTTATTTTGCCGCTTATGGATTACGGAGATGTAATTTGGGCTCACGCACCGAACACTCTTCTTGTACTGCTTGATCGGATACATTATGATGCCGCTCGAATTGTTAGTGGGTTAAATAAATCTGTTTTGAATGAAAAACTCCTCGCTGAACTAGGATGGCCTACACTTTACACCAGACGCGAACACCATAAATTTAATTCTTGGCAGAAAATAATTCTTGGTAAAGCTCCCAATTACCTGAGTACACTTTTGCCGACCTTTGATAAAGATCAATCTACCTACTCACATCGATACCCATTATTATTCTTACAGAAACGCAATAATACAGAACATTTTAAATCGACCTTTCTGCCTGAGATGGTAATTAAATGGAATGCAGTGGTAATAAATGGTTCATCTGATCGCACCAAAACCGACATATTGATATTAATGTATGACAAATTGCCTATATTTCCGTCAAAACCGCCGCCATACTTCAATTCAGGCTCTCACAAATGGAACATCGTGCACACCAAGCTAAGGAATAACTGCAGCGATTTAAATTTTGATAAACTTGAAAACTATATTTCTATAACAGCTCACTGTCAATGTGGGTTTTATATTGAAGACGCCTCACATTTTTCTTCCAGTGCCCGTTATTTGAAGAGAATCGCTTAATGTTCATCCAACGCCTTTGGCTAAATGGAATTTTCGTTGATATATGGTTGAAGATATCCTCTTTGGTCAAAGCAACCTATCCAATACTTTAAATGATAAATTGTTTCGCAATACGCAAACTTTCATTGCATCATCGGGTAGATTTTATTGACGGAAAATCTTCAAAATCCAAATAAGCCTATATCTTCATACATTCCCCATATTGCCATCAAAATACTCGGCTCAGCTCGCCATAGGACCTACATCCCATCCTTGATATCTGTCTACTCACTTTATACCTCACCCTCATTCTCGACCCTCCTCGTTTTAGGTACTACATTCCAATTATAAGCTAATATCGAGTCCTACATAATTCCATATACAATCAATAATTTGCGTCTTAATATTGTTAAGGGAGAGGAGCAATATTCTAAGTTGAATAACTTGTGCTCCCATCCTTTTTGATTAACTCATATCTTATTTCAGTTTCTAATTTGTTAAATGTATTATGTAATGAGGGTCAAATAAAATATGTTCAAACAAAATAGTATTGTTACAGTTATGTTATAGTTATGCCTATATTATTGTAGTTATATCTAGCATACCTTCGACGACATTGTTTCTTCAAATAACCAACAGTGCACTTTGTGTTTTCTTGATAAACATTGAAGTTCGTCCAAATTCACAGACAATTTTGACTTAATCAATCAATCAGTTTATTTCTCATAAACCTATACATACATAGGTATGGATATAATAACAGTTAAATATATACAATATGTACATATGCATGCGAACTTCCGGATGACAAATGTTGTATAAATGGATTACATTACATAACCTTCATCGCTACATATATGTACAATACTGTAACATGTTTATGCATATTACTAATATATATAAGCATATACAACTAAATAGATTTATTGTATATGCTTACATATACATATTTATAATTATATATTAATAACTGTGTGTATGCGTAAATCGGTACTGTTCTTACACAAATTATGATATTGCTTGTTCGAGCTATTGCCGGTATAGCTGAGTTATTCGGTTCTCGATTTACAAGCTTAATAAATTCGCACAACTTTCGGAGATGTGTTACATTGTCGTCATTGAGTAAATCACTCATCAATATTGTATTAGGACGTCTGCCAGTTAACATTGGTAACAATGTGCGCCGGGCGTTGTTCATATTTTTACATACGAGAAGGTAGTGAAATTCGTAACCAATTACCCTTGTATCACATAACACGCAAGTGCGGTCATTACGTTCGGTATTGTTCCACCGTCCCGTTTCTATTGGTAACTTATGGTTACTAGTTCGGAATTTGCATAACAATGTTCGGTTATGGTCGCTAAGTGCATCAAGATAGCGTTCAAAATTAAAATCGTGTTTGAAAATTCGGTATATTTTACCACGACTTGTGTTGTTCATATCACGTTCCCAAGAATCTCTTTGTTCGGAAATAAGGCAACATTTTAGATATGATACTAGCTGATCTACGTTGGTGACATGACCTGCACACCATATATGCGGCAGATTACATTTGTCTATTAACTCGTGAATACAACTCAACCAGGGGAAAATGTTTTCATCTGTTCTGGCATCGCATAACATTGACTGCGTTAGATTCAGTAATGTTTTTGGAAATCTTTCAGATTCGCTGTGTGTGACTTTGCACCAGTATTTAAACATTCTAGTTTTAATCAATATACTTAACGGCAATTTCCCACTTTCGCCATATATCATACAATTTGGGGTTGATGGTTGTAGTCGATGTATGTGCTTTAAAAATTTTCGTTGAACGCTCTCCAATAAATCGTTATCACCGTATCCCCATACCTCGCAGCCATATAGAAGTATTGGTACAACGTGTGTATCGAATAAGTCAAGTTGGTTTCTTATTGAGAGGCAATGTTTGCGGGATTTTCCAATGATGGAATACATGGCCCTTGTGCCTTTTTCAACCAACATTTTTTTCGCAGGCATGAAAGAGCCAGATTTAGTAAACGTTATACCCAGATAGTTAAAGTTAGTTACTACATCTAGATTTTGTCCTTTGAATATAAATTTCGTTTTCTTCGAGAGACTGCTCTTTGACATGTTTAGAATTGTTGTTTTTTTCCACATTGACTGTTAGTTTCCATTTGTCGCAATATTTTTCAAACTGATCTAACTGTGATTGTAGTGATTTGGGGGTATCTGCCATGATAACTGTATCATCGGCATAAAGAATCAAGAAGATTTTCAAGTAGCAATCTAATCTACTTTCAATTTCATTGTTCAATTTTCGTAAACCAATCAGGTTATCTTTTTCAAGGAATTGTTGCAGGTCATTAACATATAATGAAAACAGAAGGGGAGATAAGTTTACACCTTGTCTAACTCCTTCAAAACAAGGGAAGTAAGATGTTGTGGTGGTATTTAATTGTACACAAGACTTGACGTGTTGGTACATGTTAACAATCACTCTGTGTATCTTGCCGTTAATTCCACATTGTAACAATTTGTACCACAAACCCTGTCTCCACACGGTATCAAACGCCTTCTTAAAGTCAATGAAGGCACAGATTAATTTCTTATTCAAAAGTCTGCTTATTTCTGACAATAAGATCAGTATCAACATGTTATCGACAGTTGAATAGTTCTTTCTAAATCCGGCTTGGTTTTCTGAAATTATACTGTGACTTTCTACGAATACGTTCAGTCGGTTAGAAAGGACCTTCGTGAATAGTTTGCCCAAGCAGCTGAGTTAGTCCATGAGCCAGGAACGAAAATGGTACCAATTTGGTGGGCAAATTCTATCAACAATTTTCTGAAATCTTATAATCTGAAGTTTATCTCAGTGCTGGGGCGCACTCGGGCAGTGTAGCTTGGTGTCAAAATTTATGTTTCCATGAAATAAATTCGTCGGACCATCAATCAGGTATTAGTGTCAATCGCTCCCCCACGCGACATGGCATGCATGTTCCCCGTACTATAGGAGTTAGCCCATTTAAGGAGTTTAAGTCCATTTAAAATAGTGTGTGTAGTTATCTGTCTACTTTCATCCACATATTGTGACAAGAGCGAGTAATCAGGTTTAATGTGAGGCATTATGAGTAGCTTGAAGACGATTGGAAATTATACTGTGATTCATTGAATCGAATTATACATCTCCTACGACCCTCTGGGCGTTACGGAGAAAAATCTACCGAGTTTCGAATATATCAACAAACATTGTCCAACTTGTTACTTCTTCGCCGCGATAGCTATCGTTAGCACTGTGATGAAATATACATTATTGATGTTCGCCAAGGTGTGCACGGCTGGTAACCAGTTAACGAAGTTGTCCAGTTTGTTTTGGTCATTCAAACTGTGTCAATACTGCGCCGTCTGAACCATGTTCAAGGCAATCGTAACGATACGACTGATTTTGCATTGGTTTAACTCGTTTGACACGGCGGTCAAGCTTCACTCTACTCTTGAAGTTCCGCGTTGTATCCATCCCAACCACCCCATGATTGGGAGATGCCTATAACAATTGTATCACTATAATATTCGTCATTTCATGTCTTATTTGTTATATGACTGATCGTCTGCGAACGATATCTATCGATACACTTCACGTTTGTCCATTAAAGTTTACATTTAACATCATGCATTCGTTATAGTTATTCCATAAATACTTTATGTTCGTTCGAGCTGCAAGCGAGTTAGAACATAACACGAAATAGCCATTAGCGTCGGCTCCTGACCTTATGTGTACTTTATAGCATACTGTCACCCCACTATGAGATGAAGGATGTACCATGTGCGTTTCCAGATATGTCTGAGATAGTTCCTGGTGACATCCTCGATCGTGTCACTGATCAGACACGTGTCACTGATCAGACATCGATGGTTGAATCACGATAATATCGGCACTTTGAGCGCAGATGTCGCACAGATTGATCCGTACCCACCTGATTTCTCCACGTACCATTCTTGTTTTATTCAAGTTTCAGACCAAGAGCAATAACTCTATATAAAACTCTATATAAAAATTACGTATGCGACAATGAAAAATGTTGTATTTCCTGCGTCCAGCATAGAAATGTAGAGGGGGGCTGATTGTGGGATCTATATGATACAAGTTGGTTTTAAAGGTAGAAGATTGATCAGCATCGGTGATTACTTTGGGAAGCTTATTCCATTCTAACACCATCGCTGGAAAAAAGGACTGTTTGAAGTGTTCAGTATTGCAATAGTATGAGTAAAATTTACCGGGGCGTCTCCAATTATAATCTGCAACCTCGTGTGATCTGGGGGGAAGTGTATTGGCTAGATAAGAGGGGGCTAGATTATTGATTATTTTATAGAGTGCCTGCAGTTTATGTAGTTGACGTCGTTTATTGAGTGATGGCCATCCGACCTCCTGTAATACCGTGTTGTCCGAAGCAGAACGGGTGATACCACTGACTATCCGTCCAGCGTCGACATGAAGCCAGTCAAGCTTCTCTAACATATAATTTGAGGCATTGTCCCAGACGGCGTCTGAATAATCAAATAAGGGTAAAATATATGTTTTGTAAATAATTTCAATGGTTTTCCGGTTGAGTTGATATTTAATCCGTCGGAGTTGAGACAGACGTGAGGCAATTCTTTTGACAGACCCTTCAATGTGTGCGTTCCATTTGAGATTTGATTGGAGTTCCAGACCTAAGTGTATATGCTTGTCCACGAAGTTGATTGAATTTCCTACGAAATTGAGGTTTGGTTTCACTGTTGAGGGCGCAACTAATGAAAAGGACATGCCAACTGTTTTAGTTGGGTTGAAACTGACCAACCAGTTTTGGGACCACGCTGTAATTTTGTCTAAATCGCTGTTCATAGTATGTTCAAGTATATTAAGATCAAAGTGACTGTTCGTGAGGCAAGTATCGTCGGCATACATTCTCGTTATTGATTCAATACCGTCGGCTAAATCATTTATATAGACTAAGAACAAAAATGGCCCCAGGAATCACCCTTGTGGAACTCCCGCTGGGATGACCTCGTATTTTGAAAATGTGTCATTGATTAGGACCCTCTGCGTCCGATTTTCTAGGTAGTTTTCTATCCAATTTAAAATATTTCCTTCTAATCCATAAGCATTTAATGTGTGTATCAGTCCCCTGTGCCAAACCCTCTCAAAGGCTTTGGAAATATCACAGAATATAGAACATGTAAGTAGTCCTTTGTCAAGGGATTGGCACAGGTTGTGATATAGGTCTAATAGTTGGTATGTTTTACTATGACCTGTGAGAAATCCTGACTGATGGAAGTATAAAAGTTCATTTTCAATGAAAAATTTACTAATCTGTTTCAAAACCACTTTCTCAAAAACTTTAGCCACACATGGTAGAAGGGAAATTGGTCGGTAATTTTTGGCTTCCGCTGGATCATCTTTTTTGAAAATCGGGATCACGTTTGATGCTTTCCAGGACTCTGGGAATTTCTCAGAGTTGATAGATTTCCTGAATAGAAGGACGAGTGGTTGAGCTATTGATTTTGCTGTTTCCCTGAGCATTCTAACACTAATTCCATCATGGCCATGGGCTTTGTTAAGTTTAAAAGATTTGATGGCTGATTCAACCTCTGATTCTGTGAAAACCAAATCTGGCATGGTGTTTGCGGTGCGCTTCGGAAAATGAGGCAAGTTATGATTGGCATCATTAATGGTAGAATTTGCAATACAGCTTTCGTTTAGAATTTTTGCTTTGTCGACATCGTCAATTGCATATGTCTTATTGTTGGCAGTTATAGTGCCGGAAGAACTGTATAGTGGGGGATGTTTTTTGCTCGTTTCTTGTTTAGTAGGTAACGTATTATTCTCCAAAAGTCTCGTGGGTTAGATGCTTCTCTTATTCGTTCTTCGATATTTTCTTCAAATTTGATTTTCGCGTGCTTCTTCATGTTATTGACTTTGTTCCTTATGTTTTTATATTTTCTCCAGACTTCAGGGTTATTTGCCTTCATGGCCTTTTTCCTTACTCTGTCGCGTTTTCGTATCTCAAACCGGATGTCCGAATTGAACCAAATTTTGTCGGATGTTCTTACTGTAATGCATGATTGTGGAATTGTTTTCGCCATTATGGACAGGAATTCTAGTTGAAAGTTATTGGCAGCTGTGTTCACATCAGGTGCACTTTTTATGAGGTCACCCCAGTCGACATGGGCAAGTAGATTGTTTGCACGAGAAAAATTACCTTTTCTGTAGTTCCATACTTGTCTAGGAAATGACGCTGCGGTAGTATTTTGAAATGATATTGTGGCATATACACCTAGGTGGTCCGAAACTCCGAGATTTAGGACATCGGAGTCTATTAAACGGAGTGAGCTTGAGGTCAAAATTGGGTCAAGCAATGTACTTGAGGTGCTGGTCACTCTAGTTGGGACTTTTATAGCATTTTTCATACTGAAACCATCCGTTATCTGTTTTAGCTTCGATGAATTATCCATGAAATTCGAGTTAAAATCCCCTGTGATGACTACATATTCGGAAATATCAAGAGCGTCAGAAATTGAGGATTCCAGGAGTCCCCAATAATTTTGGGTACAGAATTGATCAGATCTGTACGATAATCCAAGAACAATGCGAGTTTTCTTTGAGTGGATTTCGAACCAGAGACAAGAAGAATCGAATTCCAATTCAGGTTTACGATTAAATATTAAGTGGTCGGCGAACATTACGCATATTCCGCCACCCTTTGAATCACGGTCTTTGCGAATGGGGGAACAATAACCATCGATTTCTAGTTGGCTAGAGGGGTAAGATGGGTCAAGATGTGTTTCGGTGAAACATAGAATGTCAAATTCGTTTATAAGATCTGCAATTTTTTCAAGTTTATTTCGGATACTCCTTACGTTATAGTGAAAAATCGAGATCGAATTATCAGCGTTAGTCTGTGACAGAGGGCCCGGGTTTATATGGATATCGCCTGATAATTGTAATAGAAAGAATGTAATGAGAAAAATCGACCTTGCGTTTGGTGGAGTAAAGCATTTTCCGAGGCGAAGGCTGCTGTTTTTTACAGTTTTAGTTGCTAACGGTCGTTTTGCTGAGTCGAAGATACCTATTGTTGCCCTATATTGACTCAAGTCACACGTCATTTCAGACGGTGGTTCGAAACCAAGATAGGGAAGCAAATGGACTCCGACTCAATGAGCAATACAACTAGTGGCACCTCACAAATGGACTTGACTGTTCTTACTTTATGGATGACTGGAAACATGAATGAAGTAAATGTGTAATCAACATTATCAATGCATAGAAAATAGAAAACATGATGTAGACATTGGGATATATACAAATATATACATGCTGATGTTGGGTGGTGATTGGCATGAGGGGGAGGGCTTCGGCTATTAACGGGTAGCTATGTTAAAACAAATTATGGATTTGCGCTTGGGCTTGGATTGTTAGCATGATGGGATTTTCGTAGGGTTAATCTGAGATAAGTGAGAAAATAGGGCAGTCTCATTGTTGAGGATAAAACACGAGAATACACATTATGATAATGTACGGATATAGGCCTACAGAGGAAGTTACACAGTTTAGCGACACACGATTGGTTCTGGGCACATTATGCTGAGGAATGCCTTCACTCACCGAAAGGGTCAAACTTTATCACAGAGAACTGTTTCCAGTGTGTATCCCCGTTCTTTGATTAGCATTGTGTGAATAAGATAGGCCACACCAGCCTTGCGAAACTGGGATTTTTGTCGATACGGCCTGCGGTAATAACTTGCGTACGCATTGTTGATATTGCTTTTGAAATTAATAGCGCGGAACGATGAGTCGTGAAAAGTGGATTTTGCATGGATCGACACAATTAGGTCGACTTAATATCATGTGATATGCTGCCTGTGACCGTTCAAGTTGGCCTGATGCTCTGTGAAGCTTTTCAACGTGGGTGTTTCATTTTGACTCAGTTTTGGCTAAACTTCTAGTGTTGTCGTGACAAATCATGTACATGTGTATATTCAGCCTTGAAGCACGTGGATTAACTGCATGTTATAGTCAGCGTTGACTTATTAATCTAAGTTGGAAAAGCTCGATAGCGGCGAGAGTGTCTGGGTTTTTGTTCACAGAATGACAGAGGTGAGTTATACCCGGTAACGATCAGATGTTCGACATTTTAAAGATTTCATCTGTATTCAGTGGGCCTAACAGTGATGTCAAGCAGTACGTGTGGGTGGGTGGTAACATGTTCCATATGTGGCTGGGGGGGGGGGGGTTCTAGGAAAATATTTTTCTGACCAAATTAAATATATAGATATAACAGTTAGTCAGTTACGGCATTGGGTTTCAGACATCATTTGATGAAATGGCATGTAGCCTGGGGGGGGGGTCACACAACCAATGCTATGAGGGAGGTCAAGTGACCAATTCTGAATGGGGACCTCCATGCAATAAAGCTACAGAGCTGCACACACCTCCGAGCGCGACCCGATGCGGCACCAAAAACAACAGGCACCTATCTGAGGGTCCGCTTGGAACTTGTCCCATTTTGATGTTGGTGTATTTATTTTTGAAATTTTTATTGATTTTTTTGAAATGTAGGTCGAGTGATGTAATTCCAGGAAAAACAATTCTCAAATATGTATTTATTGCAAAAAATTTATAGTTTACCAAGCAGACCCGCCAGACCAATACCTGCCGCTTCCAACACCACACCAAGTCACACTCAGAAGCATGCTCAACCCTGCAACCCCCGCTCCGCAGATTTGCATGGAATTCCCAATCCAAAACTGTTCACTTCAAGTGACCACCCCCTTAATGAACATGGAAAACCTCTTCATTGGACGAGGACATAGAGAATTAGTCAATCAATCAGTTTTTTGGTTAATATTAATTTTTGTAAAAAAAAAAATTTACTTTTTTTTTGGCTAAAATTTTCTGGGGTTTTTTTAGAGTCTACTGAGAGAGGCTAAAAGTTTTTACAGTCTACTGAGAGAGGCTAAAAGTTTTTATGGGACATATGCACATCATTCGTGGTTTTTTATTTCTTAGCATGGCTCATCAGAAATATCAAATATATATGCTTTTTAAAAATTGGCAGTGTGACCTCCCCTGTGTGGTTTGCACAGGCACTTCATATACCGGTATGTAGTATATATCAGATATAATATATACAGGTAGTGTGTGAAAAAGAGGGATAGAAAACACAAACAAACATACCACACAAAATTGAGACATAGATTATATACATTTAACGGTGATAAATATTTTGCTGTGTCCTTTAAGCAATTTTTTGTTGTCAAAAACTGCCTTGCGCGCGTACCAATTGCCAAAGCGGACTATAATATTACAGGCCTTGGTCGTTGTTTTGCGCATCTGAATACTAGATGTTGTCTTGTCAGCTTTCCTAGCTGGGATTATTAGAGGACCTTCGGGTACTGTATAAAGCGCACCAAGAGGATGAGCGTTAGAAATGTCTCGGGTATCTAGTTTTACCTTAAGGAAGTTTTCACAGATGTCCTGAATAACACCTTTGGCATCAATATTGAAGGAGTTTGAGATGTGATCTGGAACTGGAACACTATGAAAGATCAGACAATTTATTCTACTATATTGTTCGCCTTTCTCAACTTCCGCATCAGTGTGCTTCATCGCTTCCTGGAATTTTTGCTCGACCAGGTTTTCTACCCATTCTTTATCAACCGGGTCTGTAGTAGTGTTTGAATTTTGGTTTTGCATTGTTAATTCAGTCAGTTTTTTATTTTCGCCCTTTAGTCGACCAACTTCAGACTTGAGGGAGTCGATTTCAAGTTTCATGGACTGCATCCCATTTTTAACTGTGATTACCTCTTCTTGTGTTTTAGAAATACTTGTTTTGACAGTTTCTTCGATGGTGTTATTCATAGTTGCGAACATGTCGGTTAGTATTTTCATTTGATGTCCAAGTGTCTGGAACTCTTGCTTCATGCATATGCCTATTTGATCCTTGATCGTCTTGTTTATATGATCATCCAGGGAATCTTCTTCGGTCGCTGGTCCTCTGCATCGTTTGTTCCTTTCTTTTGCTCTGAATGATCTCATGGACTCGGACACAGATTGGAAATTGTATGTGAAGCTTGGAGAGGAGCCTATCGGTGAGCCCTGTGGTGTAGCATTTAAACTAGAACATTGGCTGAATGGAAGACCGGATGTGAAGTTGGCATGAATATTTACATCAGATTCAGATTTAGTATTTGCATCAGATTGAGTTTGTGATCCAGGTATATCATAGCTGGTATCAGCCACAGAGTTAATTACCTCCATCACAGAGTCCGATTTTGTGCCATTGATGAAAGATACAGACCGGATGCTTCCATCTGGATCATTAGTTGAGTCAACTAGTTTAGGATCTTTCTGGTTTTGAACAGAATGTGGATTTGGTGAGATAATTTTGCCATCAACGGACACGTAGTTGGTTGAGACAGGGTTCTCTTGTGGTTTCTCGACAAATTTGTTTGATGGGTCTTCTAACACGCCCGCCATTTTGATAGGAGATTGTTTATGTTTGGAGTTTCTACGTTTATCAGTGTGAAAAAACGCAGCAAAACAAATTTGAAATTAGTATAATAGCAGCGTATATTTCTTGGTGTTACACACGTGAAGTCCCACTTGTTAGCGCCTCTTGATTACACCATTTTTCCCGTTAAAAAGCCGAAATTTAGGGAGCGAAAATTAGTTTATTATGCCTCGGCCGCCATCTTGAAAAACCTTCAAGATACCCCAATGGTGGTTCATGAGCATAAAAAAAAAATTCAAATCTGACGTATGATTACTGAGTTAGAGAGCTCCAAAGTTATTACCAACAGACGCACACACGAACGGATGGAACCCATTTTTATAATTAGCATTTTAGTACCTCATTCGTGGCAAATATACACTGTCCTTCTGCAATGGATGTTGGTGCTGTTGACATTGTGAATTGTTGTTGTAACACATGGCACGCAACATTGCGTGAATGAGATTCCATAATATATATTTGTGAATGAGTGAATGAGATTCCATATCTATGATTGTACCGAAGCTTGTCAATATTTATATTGTACGTATCCGGTAGAGATAAACGAGTTTGTAATTTTCCCTGGTGAATCGTATAGCACATATCTAGTCGTAACTTTGGAAAACTTGTGTCCCTTTACGGTGATAACTAAGGTAAGTAATTCAATATGGATTATTGTGTGTCTTATTTGTTGCCTCATTGAACAGCATGAATATTGTATACGGCCTGTTACATATCCATTGTTCGACAATTTATGAAACCTTGTAATCGCTGTGTAAATAACCCATTTCGTGCATAGGAGATCAGCGCGGCGTAGCGAATTCGAGCGTTTTGACAGAAATGTATTTGCTATCTTACATTTCGTTTATTAAATTGAACGATGATATCTACATACACTCTAAAAAAAACACGCAGGTACCCTGGAGTACCTACGTGGGTACTATATTTGTCCCGTGGGAGTACCACAATGTTGGCAATCTGGAGCATCTCTCTGGGTAATTTGCAGTATGCATGTCCACATGTACACTGGAGTACCTGTCATGTAGACATGTACTTTATGTACTATGTATTGCCTTCAAGCTACTCTGTGGAGAGCCAAATATCCTGGTAATATTCGGGTTACCATATATCCAGGTACTATGTGGAGTACCTGCCCATGTACTCCCGATCACCTGTCCGGGAACCTGTGCTGATACAATGGGGTGTGCATGTGTGTTTAGTTTGTGTGTAATTAAAGTAAACATTATAAATATATATATACAACCTTTAGATTGCTCAGACAAAGCTGACAACCCAATGTTCCCCAGCCATGACAAATTTCAGTTGGATTTGGAAGACGATCCTATACCGCCATATTTTTTCTTTTGCAAAGTGAAAAGTTAGTGTGCCACGCGTGATCGCCGCATCCAATCAGCTTAGGTCATAAGTTGGTATAGTATTCGAAAGTGACTGGAGCATAATAGAATAGTACCTGTAGCCAGTATAATTCCTATCGCGCCATAAAACAGTCTAGTTTATCTCTCTAGGTTACCCAATGAAATCATTGAATATTACACTCTTAAATGATTTCAATCACCCACAACAAAGCTGCTGGCTAGGGCCCTGCGACGCTCTGGGCTTCGATTAGATTAGCGATTCGGGCTGCTGGTTCGATTTGATTTGACCCGATCATGAGTCGAATATTTTCTTTGCATTCTTGTGTGTTAAAAATAACACGAGTTTGAAGATGACTTGTTCTAAAATATAACTAGGCCTGATAGAATAACAACTGGAACTAGATTTCAACTTCCCGGTGGGAAATTGGGATACTTCCATTTTACGGATTTCAGCCTACCATCTAAGTTGCACATTATAAATACATGTTCTGTCCAAATATGACTTAATTGTAAACTGTAACCAACCAATGGTTTAGCTCCCATCTTGACCCCTTTCCTGACACTGTCCCTGATTTTACATTGACCGGTATCAGATCTTCATCTGAACATTTGAAGGCCCATACATCTGGTATTTATCAAGCAATTGGAGAACCAGGTGGAAATTTATAATTAAGGACTCATAGAGACATTACATCCCGAGTTTGGTGATAATCGATGGAAAACAAATTATGACCCCTATTTTACACCCTCCCCTGACCTCTTACTCAACATTGGCCAACCTGGTCCCAGGTCTTCATCTAACAATTTCCAATAAATAAAGTTGTAAAAGTGGTATATCAATTATTGACTCGGTTTCGTTAGTTTAGATGCAATAAGGGTCACAATTCACCATAGCTAGCCCAAAATTGCAATGTTTGAAGCCACGTAACTCTGGTGTTTATCGTACGATTGGAGATCCGTTTGCATATTTGTAATCAGCGACACGTGGAGACTTTTATTGCGCGTTTGGTGACAATTGGAGTAGAAACAAACGATGTCCCCTTTTGATTCCACTCCCCTGACCCCATCACTAATTTGACATTGGCATACGGACTATAGAACCATCTAGAGTATAGATTGTAAATAGCAATCGATGCAAAAACAAATGTTGGCTCATTTTTACCCCCTCCACTGACCCATATTCGACTTTGACCAAACTGGAACCAGGTCTTCATACCATCATTTCCAATAAAACTGCATATCAAATATTGACCACGATCCACAAGTTTCGAAGGCGTAATAGTCACAATATCTAGGCACCCACAGTTTGACGGCCCGTAACTCTGGTGTTTTATCAATCGATTGGAGAACCGGCTCCGTATTTGTAGTCAGCTACTCGTATGAAGATATTTATTCGAGTTTGGTGACAATTGGAGCACAAACCAATATTGCCCCCAACTCCCCTAACCCCGTTACTGATTATACATTGACCAAACTAGTTTCAGGTCTTTATGCAATCATTTCCAATAAAGTGCAATATCGAATATCGACCTAGTTTCATTAGTTTCGAATGAGTACGGTTGACAAGACACTCTAGCCCATTTTTCGCAAATATGAAGCAATGAACACTCTGATCTTTTAGCCATAAATAAATGGTCAAAACAATGGCTAGTAAAGTTCAATAGTAGTAAAACTAAGTCCATGACATTCTCTTATACAGGTGCCCAGCCCGACATACATCTTTTTCTCAGTGGTGAACCTATAACCCAAGTAGAATCACACAAACACCTTGGCTTGAACATACAGAGTGACCTAAACTGGGACAAACATATCAATGAGTTATCAAAGAAAATATATGGCCGCCTTGCATATTTAAGACAATTGAAATATTCTTTAAATAGGAAAACCTTAGACACAATTTATCGAGCGTACATATTGCCCCTGGTGGATTACGCTGACTTTGTCTGGGACTCCGCCCCAGCTAATTTCAAAATTAGATCGCATCCAAGCGGACGCGGGTCGAATTGTTACAGGTCTCACGCGATCCGTTCCTGTGAAAAACTTGCTAGTAGAATTTGGGTGGCAAACGTTAACAAACAGAAGGAAATCTCATAGAATGAATATCATGTATAGAATAACTAATACAGGACGAACCACCCCCCCCCCCATAAAGAGAAATATTCACCGTTATTGTCACACTCGCGATTATATCATTATATTGTTATAAGTGAAAAGATGTTGTACATATGAATTATAATGTTTGTGTGTGATTATATTTTATGTTCATTTTGTGTAATACAATTATGTGGGGAGAGAGACCATTTGTAAGTTGTAAAACTTGTGTCTCAATCCCGTTGCGATATTATTATGCAATAAAATATGTTTACACTAATGAACACTCATACTGAGTCCGTGCCTCCATAACTCTGACATATATATATATACGCCAGTACCAGTAATCGTATGGTCACAGATGCAATTTCGGAGGAAGTCCATTGCCATGTTTCCACAATGGCAGATCAAGAATTTCGAAGGCAGTGGGTTCTAACCCATGTTCAGACTGATACGCTTCCTAACTCTCGGTGAAAGGGCTTCCTTTTAAGGATGTCCCCGTAGCCGAGGTGGTTAGGTCGTGGATACGATCATCACAGTCTGGGCTAGACGAGGTTGGCGCGGGTTCGAACCCCGGCATGGATGAAAATCGGGACCGGTTTTCAAGCTTGATTTGGTTTGAGGAACATCTCAATGTGCCATTCCGATCGACACATGGCCATTTCGATAAGAAATGAGAATTTGTTCACGCAAATATGAAGCAATGAACACTCATACTGAGTCCGTGCCTCCATAACTCTGACATATATATATATATAGACACTTCGTACCACATGCAGATTCGATTCGATTCGCTAATATCACCCCGGTTCGATTCGATTGCAAACCCCAGATTCATAGGGCCCTACTTTGGGTACGGGTACATGTTTGGGGGCTGCACCTACGGAGGAGCGTGGTGGGAGGGGCGTCCGCCTTGGAATTTCCAACTTCATCCCCCATCTTGGACCAGGCCAAACTTCAAAATATGAATAATTTCATTCCAAAATGAGCACTCGCATGCCTCGATTTGTTTGTTTGAATTGATTAGTATTCTTTGACTGGTAACCGGGGAGAAATTGGACCCCAAGGGAGAATATTTTGAAATTTTAACCTGAAAACTGCAAAATACCAGCATCTAGAGGTCTAACTCCGTGCAAATAATCAGGCCTCGATTTAATATATTTAATTACTTTATTAACAGATGTTTACACAGAGCGTTTCCATGAGCGTTCTATGATTTTTAGATTGTTTTCGGCGTATTATTATCTATGGGTGATTTATTAGGATTATCCCGATGCCTGTGTGATAATTATTGCAAGTATGACTCATTTACTGTTGCACATCGTAAGAGTAAAATGGCTCAGGATATTTCGATGTCAAACTGTACCGTGGGTCTTTAAAAGAGGAAAATTGAAGACCTTTTGAATTTTTGTCATGTGAGCAACACGCCTTGAAATAGTGTGTCTGTCATTTGCAGAACGAGGTCCCCGAAGTGAATTTCAGTGACGTTTCCGCACTGTGGGCTTGTGTAACCAAATTCACACTGAGTGTGTGGGCCTCATTCTGCTTAGGCCTCAACTGCTATGGATATTTGGATCAGATTTATGTTCATCCATTAGTCACACCGATTATGCATTCATTTTATCGTCTTCAATTTAGTGGATATATAAAGAAACTGAACAGAAGGGGAAACGTAACTAAAAATGTTAATTTGGCTAATTTGATATTATAGATACTTCCCAGAAGATGAGGCCTAAGCAGAATTAGGTCCACATATAGGGTGGATTTAGTGATGCTAGCCCGCTGTTGGGTAGCGTCACAAAATTCACCCTCTGGGACCTCATTCTGCTAATAACAGACACACAATTTTAAGGCTTAGTGAGCAAACATTCCAATGATCAATCGCGTCATTTGGCGATTTTGTTTCCCAGACGCAGTAGCGCGTTCACAGATATACAATTTTGCATTCGTTTTCAATGTTGAAATATTTGTTTGAATTTGAAACAGTATAGTATAGGCATATTACCTAAGCCAATTGTCATCTTACTATGCGAATAAAACATGACATTCATGAAGACATGATATAACTCAACATAAACGATGACTCACGAGTCACATGTGTTGTTAGATCATCTTCACCATTATCTAAATTAAAGTGATGTGAAACACTCCGGTTGGGTGATCAAATATAAATGGGGAATAATCTTGCTCAAAGTAGTTATGTTTACAAATATTAGATCCAAGTTGACAACCAACACCGTCATTATTATATATTAAGTAAATACAGTGACTCTCGTTGGCAAAATCGTCTACGTTAGCTTATCGCAGATAGTTGCGTCCCGAATCTAGAAGTAAATATTTACAATTGCGCGTAGTTCAGGCAGTGTTTTCTATGGAGTGGTAAGGTCGATTTGTTTTGAAATTGTCGGCGATGTTACTAGAATGCTATATTCCTCCAATTGGCATAGTGCCAGAATGCTAACTTACTAGTTTCACACACCCGAATAAGTACATAATATGTCTTTAATGTCATATCAAAATTTGTAAATTGTTTTCTAAATGTTCATTGAGGGTACAAAGCACAAATTGTTTAAACGAAGACGCCACATGGGCATTCGCTTTATGAGGTTATATTTGCTGTTATTTGGTAAAATTTTCAACAATTGGATTTCACGAATGATTTAATAAACGATCGATTGATAGCAGTGGGAAGTTTCAGACTGAGAAATATAAGTTATGATAGCTCTAATGGTGGTATTTCCCAACCAAATTCGGTGTAAGTTGTATAGTTATTATAGACGCATGGTCGAACAATGTCCTATTTTCAGTCAAATATAAGACCGAATTGGCCCCTTAATCATACTGAGTGTTGGGCTGGATCTTTCAACAGTTCGAATGATTTATGTCTAATATGGGACAGTTATCACAAGTATTGGGATTTTGATCTTGCTACTTCGGTTGGAAAGTTAAACATTGAAACAATAAAGAGCGTTAAATGATGTCTATAACCATTATGGTATGGATAAAGAGCGTTAATTTCACTTCTGTGCGAATCACCGAAAACCGCTGAAATGTCGACTTTGGGATCTAGATAATTTTTCAGTATAAGATCTATAATTATACCGGCATTTCGTGTATTTATCGACATGGATTGTCCTCACTACCAAACGCATATATGTCATATATTTGGTGTTCAACTGAGCCATGTCAGTTCAAATAGTCAATATATTAAATCTATCAAAATGAGTAGTAATCAGTCATTATCCACAAACGGTAAAAACCCGTTAAGTAACTAAACAGTTGTCTCCAAAAGAGTAATACATGTACATATAATTCCACGGTAAATATTGATGCCAAATGTACAATGGTAGAGACTGCGTCCATGACACCACACATCCCTTAAAGGGATAATGTACACTAAATCCGACAATTTATGACACCATCTCCTGTTATACTCAACAGAATATATGCGACAAATGAATGAATTTGAGCCATGGATTAGTGCAAAATACACTCGTGTGCTCTATGAACGATGCAAACTATATGGTAATTATAATGAAAATGAATTTATGACCCCATCAAGGTCTGATTTGCTTTCGCTACATGAGAATAAAATTTCAGTTTGTTATCATTTGTAACACACAAGTCACGTCCATCATCATACGATGCAATAGTTTTTGTGTCATCTGTCATCACAAAATGTAGATCCGAATTATACTGAGTCATCTGTCATCACAAAATGTAGATCCGAATTATTGTGTCCAAATATAATACATGGATTGTATAGTAGAATTGAAACGGAGTTGCCAGTTTATCGACCACTGGCATACTGAATCAGTGCATTGCTGTACAATATAGGTCTTGTTTGGTCGGGTTCGCAACTAATTTGTTTACTGTCAACAAAAAGTTTGCATAGACAATATAACATCCTGGAAGTCATCGATGAATATCAGAAATAAAGCCGACCCAATAACACACCCAGTGGTACCGCTACATACATGTACATTTTTCCAGGGTGACAATATCGTATTTATGCGCACGCACATTATGTTTGATAGAAAAGATTTGATCTATGTCAAACGTTCACTTTCTAATCGTGGAACGGAGTCAAATTCTTTCTTGAAATACAAATAGATTACATCGATATCACGTTATGTTATGGCATTGTACTACATTTAGGAACTTTTGACTGGTTTGCCGAGTCTCGATAGATTGCAAATTCAGACTATTTACTATAGTAAGTTTAGTTATGTGTATGCCCTGTTGTTTGCTGTGTGGATTTCATTGGGCTCCCCACTCACGTTGAACATTGTTCAAAAATAGTTTTCATTGGTCGCTCAAGGTTGGCATGACGGCATCTCCCCAGACACGCGTGGGGCTGGTGTCCGAAAACAAGTTTGCGTATCTGTGATTTCTGGAAGAGTGGCGGATACATTACTCCACGAATTGATATCTTATGACCGATTTAAACAGGGGGGTGGGAAAATTCAGGATAGAAGGTTGAAATTTGTGGGGGGGGGTATTTTGGGGACCCACCACCACGCGAACGCAAGTTTTTCCCGTTCAGATCTCAGACACCCACCCCTACAATTAACAAAAGTTTGTTTTCAAGGGACCCACCCCAAAGTTCACGAAAAACGGCGGAAATAGTACGATAATAAGGTAGACAAAATAATTTGTTGAATGTTGAATGTTGAATTCAATGAATATCGTACCAAAATCCCATACAAAATGGCAGGCTGAATTTGAGGATAATGACATTCAATGGGAAAACTACAAACGGCTTGCTTTCACCACGACGCCTGACACGAAAATGTGGTGGTTACAATATAGAATTAATCATAGAATACTTTCCACAAAGAAATTTCTTAAAATGGTCAACCTAGAACAAAATGATTTATGTAATCGCTGCGGCACAACATCTGAAGATATATCCCATATTTTTTGGGACTGTCCGCTTGTAAAAAACTTTATAAATTGATACACAATAAACCAACCACCCATTGCCAACAAAAGCGACGAACGTTTTGACGATTGACACGTTATTATATTGACGCGTTGTCAGCTCGCGGCAAATAACGAAACTGTTAGGTTCTCTTATACGATATTTGAATTGTTTTTGGCTTGCATGTATCTTTTCTTTGCTATTTGTTCTAATTTCTAATGAATTATAGGCATGAATAGTGCATGAAATAGCATGCAGAATGATAATCATGCCAAAATTGTCGATCTTCGTTACATGATTCAAGTACGCAAATACCGAGTATGTTTCTAATAACATTTAGTCAATCAACTCCCACGACAGAGCCATATATGCATGCTTGCCTATACACACCCTATATGAGGACGTAATAAGTACGTATCGTTGATCAGCTGTTACCTACGTGTGCAAGGTCGTGCACGAATGCGTACCTATAAAATAAGAATAACGATGGCCCGATCATGTTACCATCCACTGCGATGTGTAACCCTTTCTATACTAAAATACTCATTGACGAGTGCATGTTGTGCGCTTATAGGAAATGTTAAGATAATAAGTTCCCACTGATGAATATAAACCCGTCTACTATTGTATTGTTTTTGTCTGTCGTCTGTTTTTATCACACGAATACCCCTCAAAATCAATTATATACAGCCCAATGTATACTTTTTTTATAACTTAATGTGAGATTCAATTCAGTATAGAAAGGGATACATCTCTAAACAACACACTCACTCTATATATAATAGGGAAGTTTTTACCCGCGACCGACGACCGAGTCATATTTCTGTCGTGTAGATGTGTTCAGATATTGTTCTTCGTGAAAAGAAAACTATATCTATACTAGCTAACTATTTGTAAGGTAACAAAACCAGTACTCTCATATTCGGCCTGTTGTCATTTAGCGCATAGCACCTGATAGCGCAGCGATCTTTACATCGAACACTCAAGAATTTACACGACGAATATACAATGCTTGCATTGTCATGTTGCATTTTCTCTGCGCGTTTAAACTTATTCACTTGATTTGGTTTATTTGTGGTATAAATCGGTCATAAGATATCAATTCGTGGAGTAATGTATCCGCCACTCTTACAGAAAGCACAGATACGCAAACTTGTTTTCGGACACCAGCCCCACGCGTGTCTGGGGAGATGCCGTCATGCCAACCTTGAGCGACCAATGAAAACTATTTCTGAACCATGTTCAACGTGAGTGGGGAGCCTAATAAAATCCACACAGCAAACAACAGGGCATGCACATAACTAAACTTACTATAGTAAATAGTCTGAATTTGCAATCTATCGAGACTCGGCAAACCAGTCAAAAGTTCTTTAAAATAGTACAATGCCATAACATAAAAGTATGGTTTAAGATCGGATGAGGAAATGCACATGATATGGTTTCAGATCGGATGAGTATCTTCAAGATGAATTAACATTAATTTGATAAGTGTTATGTTGAATTGAGGTACTAATATATTGTTTCCACTATAAACTATGTGTGCGAAAATTTTGAAATCTGAACAACAAAATCGCAAAATCCTAGCATCTAGACTAGCCTCAAGCCTTCATAGAGTTGGAAGTTTCCAACTGATGACAAGTCCAATGACAATATTGACCAAATGTAGGACAATGCTGTTTTCTTAAATTAACTAGCAGTTTTTGACTGGCCATGGGGGAGGACCAGCACACAAGCTTTCCAAGTGTTGGACATTTCCAACCTGACACCCCCCTAAGGTTGGAAAATTTCCAGCTGATCGCGATTTCAGTCCAAACTTTTGACCAAAAGTAGGAAAATATGCAAATATTGGTCCAAAAAAACAATAAATTCCCCCATTAGATTGTTTGAAAATCAAACTACAAGAACATTTTCAACCTATTGTTGGTGTGAAATTTCCAACTAATGTTGTGTCAGGTATGAAATTTCCAACTGTTGACAATTTTGACCATAGTTGGGGGGGGGGGGGGCACCCCAAACCCCCCTGTCGCCACGTCTCTGTATGGAGTTGGAAATTCCAAGGCGGACACTCCCTCTCGCCACGACACTGCATAGATGCAGCCCCCCAAACATGTACCCAAAGTAGGGTGATGTGTATCTAGGGTTTGCAATCGAATCGAAACAAGATGTGATATTCGCGAATCGAATCTTCATGTGGTACGAAGTGGTTGTACACATTATCCCCTTGAACAACCCAACGTAGCGACAAAGGGTCATATTAGGTCATATTGTCAACCATTAAGACCTTATCATTTGGGGAAATGTTGGTCAATGTCGGAGTCAGGGATGTGAACCGGGGACGGGCAGTATTATTTATATAAATAAGAAAAAACATTTGTCACATATTCGCACTAACAGGTTGGCATCTCCTGAATGTTCTAAGGACCTTGCCTTTTAGTGTGATATGCAGTTTTATTGGAAATGATGCTATGAAGACCTGGGTCCAGTTTGGTCAAAGTCGAATTTGGGGAGGGGGGTAAAATGGGCCAACATTTGTTTTTGCGTCGGTATGCCAATGTCGAATCAGGGATGGGGTCACGGGAGTGGGGACAAAAAGGGGACATCATTTGCTTTGCTCCAATTGTCTCCAAACTCGGAATAAAAGTCTCCACGAGTCGCTGATTACAAATATGCATACGCATCTCCGATCGCACGATAAACACCAGAGCTACGTGCCTTCAACACATCAATTTTGTGCTATCTACGGTGTATTATGACCCTTATTGCTTCGAAACTAATGAAACCAAGTCAATAATTGATATACCACTTTTACCACTTTATCTATTGGAAATTGTTAGATGAAGACCTGGAACCAGTTTGGCCAATGTTGAGTAAGAGGTCAGGGGAGGGTGTAAAATAGGCGTGATAATTTGTTTTTTGCATCGATTATCACCAAAGTCTGGATGTAATGTCTCTATGAGTCGTTAATTATAAATTTGCATCTGGTAATTCTCCAATTGCTTGATAAATACCAGATGTGTGGGCCTTCAAACGGTCAGATGGGAGTTAAACAATTGGTTCGTTCCAGTTTACACATAAGTCGTATTTAGACAGGAGTCACAGGACATGTATTTAAAATTTGTAACTTAGATGGTAGGCTAAAATCCTTAAAATGGAAGTATCAAAATTTCCCACCGGGAAGTTTAAATCTAGTTCCAGTTCTTATTCTAACAGACCTATTTATATTTTAGAACAAGACATCTTCAAACCCGTGCTATTTTATATACACAAGAATGCAGAGCAAATATTCGAATCATAAGATCGAGTCAAATCAAATCGAACCAGCAGTCTGATTCGCGAATCTAATCGCAGGGCTGTAGCCAAAATCTTTGTTTCTTGTGGATGATTGAAATCATTGAACATACACTCTTAAATATAATAACAAGCTCTTAAATATAGGCACCGTTGAGAGATAGACTAGGGTATTTTATGGCGCCATAACCAACGCGATAGTAATTATACTGACTACAGGTACTATTCTATTATGTTATAGTCACTTTCGAATTTTACACCAACTTGATGACCCAAGCTGATTGGATGCGGCGATCACGTGTGACGCACTAACTTTTTACTTTGCCAAAAAAACAAAAAACATGGCGGTGTAGGATCGTCTTCCGAATTCAATTGAAATTTGGTCATGCGAGTAGAATGGCCGGGGAACATCGGGTTATCAGCTTTGTCTGAGCAATCTAAAGATGTATAGATTTATAATGTTTACTTTAATTACACACAAATTACACACACATCCAATTGTATCAGCACATGTTACCGTCAGGTTCTCTGTGGTACATGGACAGGTACTCCACATAGTACCTGGAATCCTGGATATTTGGTACTCCGCATATTACCTGGATATTAATTGGCTCTCCACAGAGTATCTGGACAGGCAATATATATTACATAGACAGGTACTACATACAGTACATGTCTACATGACAGGTACCTACTCGAGAGTACCACGAGAGGTGATCCAGAGTGCCAACATTGTGATCAGAGACGTGTGTGTGGGGGGGGGGTGTCTCACCCCAACTTCGGTCAAAATTTTCAACAGTTGGAAATTTCATACCTGCCAAAACATTAGTTGGAAATTTTAAACCAACAATAGGTTGAAAATGTTCTTGTAGTTTGGTGTAAACAGTATTTAATCCATATAATTCATAAAGTGATTACAACATAATAACAAGTTATGGTATGGAGTGGATTCGACAGCAAGCTGGTAGCTTATATGTGTCGTCTCCGATTACGATGTGACCGAGCCCACGTCGTGAGTATGCTTGAATTAAGTGCGATGTATTTCAGACAATTTGGTGCTCACAGTTGGCGTTTATTTAGTTTTTGTCTCGCATCAACTCACGCAGTGGGCTCGTTCGATAGGTGTGTCGAAATTGAGTTTTATGGAATAAACGGTTTAAGTGAGACTAAGAGTTGGTATTGATAATAGTTGGTGTTAGACAAATTACTATCAGGTCAGTGGGAGAAAAGGGCAGAATAGTAATGTTTCAGATAGAGGAGAATTTAAAGATATGTGGAAAATCTGATGTAGACAGAATTATTTTGAGGAGCTGACTTTTAGCATCTGAGCCGACGACGCACCACGGTAACAGTTCACAATGAATTCGAACGCGGAATATTTTCTTATGTGGTCAGGTTATAAACTAAACTAGCTCATTATTGCATATCTTCCGATTTTATTTGGTTATTGTGCGTGTGTGTGGTTTAACGAACGAGTCCTCGGGGTCATTACTGATTGAATTTGAATCGTTTGATTCTTAGGATATACTTTTGTACTTCTCTGAAAATGGTTATATTATCGTCATGTAAGAGTTCAGTGGAACCACGGAGTAGCAACTCGATTGTAATGTTGCAAAGGCCAGACACTGTGGTTAGTAATGAAGATCTTTGTGAGTCGTATCTTTCGCATTCGAGTAAATAATGTTCGGTATCCTCTAGCTCACCGCAAGCGCACATGGGTTGGTCAGAAACAAAATTTGAATAGGTGTGGTAATTTAAGTGGCTACAGTACAGTCTAAGTCGAGAGTGCAAAACCTGCGCATCGCGTGTGTAGGCATAATACAACTATTTAGTGATATTGTTCATGTTAGAATTCAATGACTTTGAGAATGTCACTATTGAATCCATGGCAATCCTGCTTGTGTCAAGGTTATTCCACAAAGTGGTTGTCGAGGGAAGGAAGGATCTTCTGTGATATTCATTATCGAAAACTGGAACCATGAAACAATTGCCTTGTCTGGTGACACGTCCCGATATCTGACTGTGAGTTGGAGGTACTAAAGTTCTTAGATATATTGGTGCCTGGCCATACACCATCTTGTAGAATAGCTTCAGTTTGTATTTTTCACGTCGTGATTTTAAAGTTTCCCAACCAGTTTCTGCTAGGAGTGTCGACTTACTGACAGACCTAGTGGCACCCGTTACGATGCGAGCTGCTTCATACTGTATATTTTCAATAGCATCAGATTCCTGTTGCACACAACCCTCCAACACTACACAAGAATATTCAAGAACTGATCGAATCAGAGTGAAGTAACATTTTTCAAGACTAGCTCTGTCAAGATAAAATCGATATTTTCTTAGTAGGGAAATACGTTTCCAGGCAGTATTCGTCATTTCATTGATATGGGGACCCCACCAACCATCTTTGCTCAAAATAACACCGAGGTGCTTGTGTGAATTGACTTCCTTAATGGGCTGTTGATTCATAGTCAGAGTTGGGTGGCTTCGAGTATTGCGTTTTCGAGTACACGTTAATGCCTCTGTCTTAAGTTCATTGAATTTAACGAGCCATGTGGAGGACCATTCTTCAAGTCGTATAATATCATGTTGCATCATAATTGCCCCAGTGTTAGGGCCATCAGTTGACAGCGCAATCGAAGTGTCGTCGGCAAAAAGACGAATATTACATGTCATGTTGTCAACAATGTCGTTAATAAACACAAGAAATAGGATAGGACCCAATACCGACCCTTGGGGCACTCCTGCAGTTATTTTTCCCCACGTTGATTGGCCAGAGCGTAGTATTACACGCTGTTGGCGATCGGAAAGGTATGATTTGAACCAACAGAGCATATTATCGCGAATTCCTATTGCATGAAGTTTAAAAAGTAGACCCTCGTGCCAGACTTTATCAAACGCTTTACTTATGTCAAAAAATACTAATCGAATGTCGCGCCCTTCGTCCAAAGATTTACTAATTTTGTCAAATATGTCACATAGTTGATAGGCAGTTGAGTCGGCGGGAACAAACCCGGACTGACGTTTATTTAGAATATTATTCGATTGGAGATATGCCATAAGGTGTTTAGCGATGCATTTTTCAAATAACTTGCTTATACAGCTTAAAAGTGAGATTGGCCGGTAATTCGCCGGATTGGTTCGGTCTCCTTTTTTATGTATTGGTACAACGTTTGCGCGTTTCCATTGCGGAGGAAAGTATGATTCTCGGATAAAACGGTTGAAGATTTTGGAAAGAGGCTTACTTAAGCTTGTGCAGTTCTTTAACAGACGTGGACTAATAAGATCAGGTCCAGATGCCTTATCAGGTTGGAGTTCTTTTATAGCATTATAAACTTCCAGCTCGGTTATATTTATATCACTGAGTGTGGTCAGATTAGGGCCATCCGGTGTTGGGGGTGGAGGTTGTTTTGTTCCAAAAGAGCCCCAGGCTTTTGGGAACTAACACATCCATATAAATTCAATTCATGGTGTGTGCATAACTTCAAATAGGAACGCAAGTTTTTTTCCGTTCAGATCTCAGACACCCACCACTACGATTAGCACAAGTTTTAGAAGTTCACAAAAAACGGTGTAAATAGTACGATAATGCAGACAAAAGAATTTGTTCTTGATCTGAAACTCGACCCAAAATATTTTCATTCCAAAATGTTCAGTCTAGGCGGTTACGTACGAATTTGGTTTTATTTGGCATCTTCCAATGAGGAGATGCGTTTCTAGGAGTAGACAATGCTTTCTCTCAGATCCGCTCCTTCTATAAATGAATCTCTCCTGCATCGTGTTTTCCTCGCGTTCTATATTGTTACCTTTATATTATCATTGTACTCATTTGGATAGGAATACATACATGTATTGTTTAAACCATCGCATCGCCCCTCCAATATAGTTAAACCAGCACAACCCACCAACATACATCATCACATAACAAAAGACTCAGTTGACCAGACACGTTTCATGGAGACATCAGTGGGGTGTGGTAGAGACGTGGCTAGATGGGGTCAACTTTGAAATTTCCAATTACAACCACCCCCCTCCATAACCAGACCAAACTATCAAGAATGCAAAGTTCCATCTTCCAAAAGTATGAAAAAGTGCGACTGTTGGTCTTGAACAATTCCCCCAGTTATCTCTGGTCAGAAAGTCAATAAACTATGTGAACTATTTCATCATATATATATGTGGTGTGAAACTTCCAACTAATGTACCACGTCAGCCATGAAATTCTCAACTAGTGAAACTCTACCAAAGTTTAGGGGGTTATAGACACTCCCCCGTAGCCACTTCCCTGGGGTGTAGTTTGTAAGACACTGTCACTTGTTCGATAATGGATGCGTGTGCACCTGGGTTGCGATAACCCGATATATAGGGTGTTCGCGATACAAATGATTGGGTTACCAGAGATAACAAAGACATATGTCTGTAAAATGTGCTCCAGTTTCTGTAACCACTTGTCACCGCCGTCTGAAAGCTTTCTGGTGTGGTGTAAAGTAATGAGTTGTATAGACTGGTGACACAACCGTTGCTCCTCTTCAGTATTGTGGTGTGTTACATAAGTGCTGATCGTTCTTTATTGGAGGGAAGATTTTTCCAGCACCTGTGCACGGATGGGGTAGGTATACAGTAATGCCCTAAGTAATCGACCTCTTAACCACAGCAGAATTATGGGTAACTTTTCAGGATTTAGTCGAGAGCTTTCAGATGAATGGCAACAAGCCATATTTCCGACTAAATCCTGAAAAGTTACACATAATTCTGCTGTGGTTAAGAGGTCGATTACTTAGGGCATGCACGTTCGCGCTAGTTTACAAGCTTAGTTAAATCATCCCCTGTTTAAATGGGTACTGTACCCCAATTTCAATAAATTCCCGGTGACAATAGCGATCTAATATCAATATTATATTTTAAAATAACTAATTTGAGTCGACGATGTCTACTGAAAACGTTCCGGTTAACAGGCTATCGCAAAAGTAAAATTGAATTATTTAATATAAATTCATTTATGGCTGGAGTCATAAAATGGAGAATTATGCCAGTACGAGTTACCGTTCTTGAAATCGTGTCTTTTATCGACGGCCGTTCGCGAACATTATTGAGTTGCACATAACATGTTACCTGCAAAAGAAAGGCCCGCTATAACCGATTCGGGAAAATGGAGAAAGAAACAAGAGTCATAAAGCGTCAAGTATTTTTATAGGGAGTGAGATTGTTCGATGGAAGAAATTGGATGCATCAATTGAAGCTGTGGTTAATGAACTTCCGGTTCTTCCTGCGACCTGAGTCTTCTCCGGTGAAGGTCAAAAACATGGCGCGTAGTTTGAAATCGTAATATTTTTGTTTCCAAGATCAATATTTTCTTCGCTAAATTAGGTTTATACGAAACTCATACAACACGAACACAATCTAACTTGAAAGTTATTTCAATGGGAGTAAATAAAAAAATTGTCTATCCCTGTGTACAGTACCCCTTTAAGTGGCCCTGCTTATTTGCCACGATGTTAGTGAGTCCTGTTAATTTGCTGTGACCTTGGTGGGCCCGCTGCATTGTTATGATATTGGTGGGTCCTTCTAATTTATTATGATATTGGTGGGTCCTGGTAATTTGCTATGATGTTGGTGGGTCCTGCTGAAATGCTATGGTATTGGTGGATACTGCTAATTTTCTGTGTTGGTGGGTCTTGCTAATTTGCTATAATGTTAGTGGGTCCTGCTGAATTGCTATGCTATTGGTGGGTCCCGCTGAATTGCTATGATATTGGTGGGTCCCGCTGAATTGCTATGATATTGGTGGGTCATGCTAATTTGCTATCATGTTATTGGGTCCTGCTGAATTGCTATGATATTGGTGGGTCCCGCTGAATTGCTATGATATTGGTGGGTCCTGCTAATTTGCTATGGTGTTAGTGAGTCCTGCTAATTTGCTATGACGTTGGTGGGTCCTGCTGAAATGCTATGATATTGGTGGGTCCTGTTAATTTTCTAAGTTGGTGGGTCCTGCTAATTTGCTATGATGTTAGTGGGTCCTGCTAATTTGCTATGGTGTTGGTTTGTCCTGCTAAATTGCTATGATGTTAGTGGGTCCTGCTGAATTTATATGATGTTAGTGGATCCTGTATCATTTATATGATGTTAGTGGGTCCTGCTGATTTGCTATGACATTGGCGCATGGGTCCTGCTAATTTGCTATGATGTTAGTGTGTCCTGCTTATTTGCTATTATGTTAGTGTGTCCTGCTGAATTGCTATGATGTTAGTGGGTCCTGCTAATTTGCTATATGTTAGTGGGTCCTGCTGAATTGCTATGATTTTAGTGGGTCCTGTTGAATTGCTATGATGTTAGTGGGTCTTGCTGAATTGCTATGGTATTGGTGGGTCTTCCTGAATTGCTATGATGTTAGCGGGTCCTGCTGAATTGCTATGATATTGGTGGGTCCTGCTAATTTGGTATGATGTTATTGAGTTCTGATGAATTGCTATGATGTTAGTGTGTGGTGCTAATTTGCTATTATGTTGGTGGGTCCTGCTGAATTGCTATGATTTCAGTGGGTCCTGCTGAATTGCTGTGGTGTTAGCGGGTCCTGCTGAACTGCTATGATGTTAGCGGGTCCTGCTAATTTGGTATGATGTTGGTGAGTCCTTCTGCATTGCTAGTTTGTGTTGGGTCAAACCGATGCTGTTGGGTAAAAGTACCGTTATTTTTCTCGAGTTTTCATTTTCGCGACCTTCGGCTAATCTGAACAAATCTATGGAAAGCCGAACTATGTATAAAACATTCAAAAACATATATATATTTTTAATAATTTAATGACGGATGTGCATGTTGGTTGTTCCAAACGGACCATACTAAAATTTCTATTCATGTTGTTTTGCAAACACCGACGCAGCCATTATTAAAATATTTAACGTTTGAATACATATTATGGACTTGTTCTGGTGCGTGAAACTGATAAAATAGTATTCAGGCGCTATGTCAACTAGAGGAATGTAGCAGCATTCTACTAACATTGCCGAAATATCAAGCACATCGACAATACAACTCCATAGAAAACACTGTTCCAACTAAGCTCAATTGTAAATATTTACTTCTCGATTCGGGCCGCAACTAACGAAAAGGATTTCGCCATCGAGATTCATTGCCTTTAATGTATATATGACGGTGTGTGTTGTCAATTTGGATATAATATTTGTAAGAATAACTACTTTGAGCAAGATTATTTTTCATTTATAGTTGATCACCCTATACCGGAGTGTTTCACATCACTTTAATACAAGCACTTGTATGACTTTTTCTCAAAAATAAAGAATAAAGGTTCGCATCGAATATCTCATGGGTTGTGGTGAAATTCTTATCGAAACTGCACCATCCTTCACCATCATAATCAAATATTAGGGAATAAGTCGCAATGACTTCTGCCCGTTCTAAATAATATTAAAACAGTTATTATACAGTATTCATTTAAATGTTAGTTTGTATATAATGTTTCTTTTCAGCGATCGAATTACGTCCTAATGCTCGTTACCGAGCTGTACATGATCCTAACACTTCAGAATTGTATGGGAATGAAAGCGATGACCCTTCAGTTGTCAGATCATTATCTACGAGTAGCCACTAAACGAAGGCGTTGTTTTCTTATATCCGCTGCTAATCATATAATGTCCCTTTGTCCCCCTACATTGATTTATCAATGGTAAAATCCGGTTAGCTAGGTGAGAAGAACGGAATGTTGGCACATACCATGTGCTCACAACTAATTGTGATGGCATATATAGGACAAAGCGCGAGTGGAAATTCTGAAATGGAGTGTATGTAAAACTATGTTAGATGTTTCTGTTACTTGTTCTACAAAATGATGTGAGTTATATATATAAGTATATACAACCCATTACACACAATGCATACATTCGAACCCCTACGCATGCACATTCGCTGCTCTCTCGCCCCCGTGTTCTGTTTTTGCTCATTTTGGTACGTCTATCTCGTGATCAAAATACATATAAATACATGAAAGACTTGTATACCCAACCCAAAGACTCATTGGCGGCATACAAGTTATCACATCAGAAAGAAAACAAGAATTATTTTTTTTCGGCGTGGAAACTGAAATAGCATGTCGTATAACTCTTTACCCGCTATGGCAAATAAAGTGCGTATGTGCATGTCACTTATGTGCGGAAAATTTAAAATAGATTATACGTTTCTTGAGTTCCGCAAGTTTTTCGACGTGTTTTGAGTCGATTTAAACATTTCTATTCTTCTCAAAATACATTTAAATACTACGGGAGAGGTCCTGCTAAAATTACGAACACTTGGCTATCGAGAAATGCATACCAAACAGTGACCCACCACCCCACTCCACCCCTGTTTACAAGAAACGTATGATTTTCCGCCGACATATGGGGGGACCAACCCCTTTTTGCCGTTATTTTACACATTATAGGCCTATATATACTGTCTTTTATATCAAAACATGTTACTTTGAAGTGAATGTGCGTGTGTGTATAGTGTATAGTATTAGAACATTTAAACATCGCATTATCACTGAGTATAATATATACAAATATTTAAAAATGCATGGTAAACTATATGCAGATACATTTATTTCTCTCTTGAGCTGCGTCCTTGGTGTAAACAGTATAAACGGGATGAGACAACAAGCCGATTGTGCCTCTCCCAGCTGTTTCCTTAATATCATATTAGTGAGAGCACCTGTTTTAGACCACTAATGAGTTTTGTGTTACCAGCCTAACGGGCACATCCGCAATTTTGACAGATATGATACACACCTGAATCCCCCCCCCCATATTTCTGACGATCTTGATGGACAATAAGAACAAGAAAACCATAATCAGAAATGGTAGCGCCCTCAAGATCGTATTATTAGGCACATATAAAATATACTGGTTTCATGAATCCACTACCTCTGAATTCCGTTAAAACAACTAGTCATTTAAATTACTTCGTCTCATCACTGAAGGTTTAACATTCACCACACCAGAAAGCCAAAAATCTACTAATGGGATTAATACACCCAGATACTTCGCAATACGACCTTTAGTCTACATTCCAACTGAGTCATACTTCATCAGCAATGCCAGCTGTTTTATTATGCATTGTGTTCCCGCAATAAAAACTTCAAGAGTGACCCAGCCATGGTTCACTCCTAAATATCGAAAGCAATTAGCGCGGTCATAAAAGTTACATACTGCAACAATGAGACATCCGCGAAGACACATCCGCGAATACATACATCCCGCAAAAAGTCTAACCGGTACGCAATATAGCGAGTACGTTTTTAATCTAAGTTACCCCATGACTCCTAAGACATCGCCAGATCAGCCTCGCAGTCTACACATATGCCCCCTTCCCAAGCATCGCGTAGACTAATTACGCCCTCTAGGGTGTATACTGCGAGGCTGATCTGGCGATGTCATAGGAGTTATGAGGCATCGCAAAACGGTGGAATTTGCACGACCATCATTGTATAATAGAACAATTATTCTAGTGTACGAACACACTTGAACTCAACAATTAGTCTCCCAGGCCGGTATCATATCATCTGTCATACATGTGTGAGTCTGAATACTCCACGGAATGTACAGCGATGTTGGACCTTCTACTCCGTAGGCTGGTAACGGTTCCTTTCCGATTTTCTCACGTCCTTTGTTCTTGTCTCAATTTGGAGTTTCCAATTATGGCCACGGATTGATGTATATATGCAACGTTGAAACAAACTAGTTGCTTTACAAACAAGTCATAGAAATGTACAATAAAGAAAGCTAATATGACCAGTAAATGTATATGTATAGTCATATAATTTAAAAAAAAAATAACGCTACATGAAAAAAGTCACAGGCATATGGATATACAACAAATGTGTGTTCTCTGTTGTTCCAGTCATATAACGCACGCACGTGGTCGTAGTTGTATACAACAAACGAGCGACTTTATCAGTTATGTCTGATTAGCATATATTAAGAAGAAACATTGATGTTCGTGATAATGTCTGAATTTCCATAACGCATTAGAAAATAGGCCGTGTACAAACGAATCTACAAGCAATGAGAAGAAATATGGCAGCATCCAGAAGTAAGTCTTCTAGGCCATCTAAGATTTTCCCGGTGAGTGGTTGAAGTGTGATGCCAAGAAAGAGAGCAAACAGTTGAATTTCAAATAGAGCAATCAGATCCACCGAAGTAAACCTTCTTTTTTTTCTTTTCGTTTTTTAATGTTAATTGAAGAATCAATAACAGTGAGGAATGTCATATACAAAATAGTCAATGGTATTTATATTTGTATACAGATATGGCATTCCTCGCGTTCACACATATATCTTTCTTACTGCACACACTCTCTTGGCTCACAACATTCGCTCACCAGTGGTATAAAATTATATAATAAATAAATATATGCATATGTATAGTATATAGTAATGTATTATAAATACGTCGGATGTTTCGGATAAACTCAGCTCTCAACATAGATGGTATTGTGGAGATGTTGGTAGATAGTATTTGTTTTAACTGACTGGGTGATAATCGATAGCAGTAACCGAAGTAAACCTAATGCATGTCTTGAAACACGACCACGCAGAGTCAATATTACAGAGAGGAATTATTATGCCACTTTTACACTATTCTCATGTATAACTGGGATCAATGCACATTCCTAGTCCTTACATATTGTGGGGTCCCTTAACCCTTTCATGACGGGAGCTGCGCTGGTGTAGCATAAACCATCACGTGCCAGTGCACAGGGAGCCTCGCATATTTTAGATAATGCACTGGCTTACAATGTCATGGTAAATATTGTTAGGCCAATGTATTTTCTTATATATGCGAGGCTGCCTATGAGGGACTCGAACAAATAAGAGAATGCATTGGCAAATGGCTTTCGCAAAATGGCAGGAAGATCCAGTTACGAAAGAGCTAAGGAATGTATTCCTAATCCTTACATATAGCATGGTCCATTAACAATCGCATGGCTTGTGACTTTCTATAGAGTCTAAAGCATGGAATATGGCATATTGGTCGAGTGACCACAAGCTCAACATTGTTGGAGGTGGGTACCCGGATTTATGAAGGCCAGGTCAACATAATCTATATCAGCATTCCCCTTATTCTTTTATCATTTGTATGCGTCTAATTAAAATATGGGATACATGTATATTGAACATTATACAAAACCCGTCTGGCAAATAACTTGAATAACTGCAGTTTTTGCATGTTTTTGAAGATTCCTTGTCCCATTCAAATACCCAAGCGAACCATGGAATGACCATGGGTGTCTGCCACTAAAAGACAGTGGGTGTGGCACAACGGTTGTGCTACCAGGCAGTGTGCAATATTATGAATATAGAGTGGCCTATGGCCTATGGATTGAGGGAATATGATGCATTGAGACTCGTAGGATTTGGTTAAAAGGCTACTGGCGTAATACAAGATAGTCAATTAATGACTGAAGAATCGCTCATCAGACTGTAAAGACTGAGAAGATTGGAACTCTGAAGACCACAACAGTTAGTACATGTCAAAATCACGTAAGAACAAGTACTTCTAAACAGGGACACAGCTAGAGGGTTTCCGTTCAGCAGTGGAGGTGTCGACCTTGAGACTTTCAACTGCACGCCCGATCCCCTCCCCACATAGGCCATAGGATGTCCCCTACCAACTGGAGCAAACACACTCCCAATTCGTACCCTCCGCCCTTAGATTGGAACCGATGCCTCCAACCTGACATGCCCCTTCCTTTTTTAATAGCCGATCCCATTCAAACATATTTGATTCCCAACTCTCCATGGAACCTACACACAAAAATGGCATTTTAACAAATCTAACCCAGTCAAACAACGACCCTCCATAATGTGTATAGGCGAAATAGGACTGATGGCTCTTGAGAATATGTGTTAAGAATAACTATTGAGAAAAAGAAAAGAATTACGCCCCTGGCTCCGCCCGTATTGGACACAGTGACCCAAGTTGAACACATCTGAATCAATCACAAAAAGACCCCCATACCGAACATAAGCTGAATAGGCCTGATGGTTCTTGAGAAGGTGTTTTAAGAAATACTATAGAGGGAACGAGTTGTGCAACTGGCGCCGCCCCTATCTGACCCGGTGGCTCCATTTGAACAAATCTGAAGCCCAGTCACCCAATGACTCCATTCCAAATATTAGCTGAATAGGCCTGATGATTCTTGATAAGAAGACGTTTTAAGAATTACTATAGATAGAAAAGTCCCTGGCACCGCCATTATTTGCCCGGCGACCCCATTTGAACAAATCAGAACCCCAGTCACCTGGGGACTCTACACAATATATATGACTCAATTCTGACTTGTGGTTCTTGAGAAGATGTTGACGGACGGACGAACGAGGAGTGATGAATATAGCTACACAGGAGACTTCGTCTTACGTGAGCTAAAAAGCTTCCACCCTCATCAAGTTTCCCATATTTGTAATTGCCCGAATACATAGGTATTTATTTTAATGGCCTAACTGTCAGATTCACAACTTGGGGGCAACATTTATCTCTATGCATATCAATATTGATCATTCTGATTGAAACAAGTCAGTTATCATACGCCATTCTGAGCATTTAACAGGGCTGCCACACAGGCTGTCCTTAACTTCCAAACAGACACCCATGCATGCAAGACCTCCCAAATTTACAAAAAGTCTCCAGGATGCCTCAAAGTCGATTCAAGGATTACGGAACTGCATCATTGCCTGTCAAACTCAAAGTGAACGTTTCAAATTCCATTGGAATAATAATAAAGAGCAGACAGACAACTAAAATAAAACCGATAAGATTTTGAGATGTTGTGTATGGAATCCTATTAGGGCCACTTCCTAATGGCGCTTTCGGCGCGCGCCGAAAGCGACAAAAAGTGCGCCATTAGTAACGCGCCGAAAGCGCCGAATGCGCCGAAAGCGACAAAATATGCGCCGTTACGGCGCACTATTTGTCGCACTTTTTGTCGCTTTCAAAATGTGCGATATTAGCGCATATTTCGGCGCGCCGAAAGCGACAAAATGTGCGCCGTAACGGCGCACATTTTGTCTCTATCGGCGCGTTACTAATGGCGCACTTTTTGTCGCTTTCGGTGCGCCATTAGGCATACTATTAGTTCCACTCCCTAATGGCGCGCGCCGGAAGCGACAAAAAGTGCGCCATTAGGGTATGTTTCGGCGCGCGCCGAAAGCGACAAAAAGTGCGCCGAAAGCGACAAAAAGTGCGCCGTTACGGCGCACTTTTTGTCGCGAAAGCGCGCGCCGAAACATACCCTAATGGCGCACTTTTTGTCGCTTCCGGCGCGCGCAATTAGGGAGTGGACCTAATAGTATATATGCCTAATGGCGCTTGAAATCGGCGCGCGCCGTAAGCGACAAAAAGTGCGCCATTAGTAACGCGCCGAAAGCGACAAAATGTGCGCCGTTACGCCGAAACATGCGCTAATATCTCACATTTTGTCGCTTTCGACGCGAAAGCGCCAAAAAGTGCGCTAAAAAGTGCGCCGAAAGCGACAAAAAGTTCGCCGTAACGGCGCATATTTTGTCGCTTTCGGCGCGTTACTAATGGCGCACTTTTTGTCGCTTTCGGCGCGCGCCGAAAGCGCCATTAGGAAGTGGCCCTAATAGGATTCCATATTTGAGCGATCCAGTGTGACGTTTTGTGCGATACCATGTCTATTCAATGACAATGACCTATTCAGCTACACTAACGTGGAAAAACCACTGCATGTTGTATTCTATCTTGGGTCTGATTTGGAGTTTTTTTTATATCGATATCGACGTCCATTGCATATGATAGCCTCGTTTGTGTCATCGTTTTGGAACAAAGTCTTCTTGAAATTCATGCACACCTTTCATGTGTGGGTTTTCTCTAACGACCTTTGGACTATAGGACTGTTAAAGTCGTTCACTTGTTTGATAAATGATAGGCACATGGGTTGTGGGCGAACTCGATGCCAAACCGCTCGGTCTGACAGAGAGCACTTCCATTGGAAGACATTATACACCATATCATTTTATCAACAATATTAATTCCTCTGAGGATGGACTTCAATAGAATGGACATATGCTGTCTTTGATTATTTGTGCTCCCCCGACAGTAATGTCTTGTTGTGAATATATATATCAGTTAGTATATATGTGCATATATTAATTTGAGTAATTATAGGAGTGGAGTGTATGGAGAAAGTTGAGATAGCATAACCAAGATGGTTGTCTACATGCGGTCCCCGTTGAACAGTAATATAAATATACATGCAATAATAATTTGATTTTATCTAGGTTTTGTCTTGTTAACTCTAAACATTGGTGTGTACAAACGTTTGTTTCTATAAATAATAGAATAATTCGTTCGTCGTTCACTGCTCATCGCTCAGTTTGTGATGTGATATATAAATTACAAACATGTGGAAGGTGAATATGTGGATGAGGCCAGCGGAGAACCATGAGAATTGTTTATCCAATGGGTCGAGTAAGGCAGCGAATACGGCATTCGAATAAGACATTCCTGTGATTTCCTGATATGGGAGATTATAAGCATATGTATTATAAAATTTATCCTTCTCTCTTATCATACAATGTCAGTTATAACCCCCCCCCCCCCCCGGTTACGATACATACCGGAAGGTATCACCAAACCAGACTGAATGGGAAAGTCATTTTCACGCATTATGATAGGGGAATATGTTTGTTTCTCATCGTAACACAGACAACGAACAACGTATGTGTGCGTCCACACGAAGCAGGAGTATTTGCCCACCCGCTGTCAGTTAGTTCTCCCAGATCAAACCATTTAATATTTTTTGGCGATTTTTTTCAATAGTGTTTTTGCTTTTGCTCACTCAAATTTTCGAGAACATCCATCCACTATAGTATAGTTCCTGGCCTTCCACGCTGCCAAAACAAATGCCTGTTTATTGCTGAATATGTCAATGAAGCATAGGATTGAACAGAATTTAAAAAGTTAGTGTCATGCTCAATATGCGCGCGATATGGAGGGACCACTGTCGGTCCAGATAGATGTCAAAGTTGGGATCTTCTGTGCAGTAAATATGAGTAGCACTTAAGGAGTTCTGATGAATTTTCGCGAGTTTTTATGTGTATCTGAGACTGATCAATTGGACTGCGAATGTCATCTGAAATATGAATCCATAACATGTTCGAAATATTGTGTACATATCTATTATGAATGGATTTTAATTGAAATTAATTGAACATCCATCTCAGCATTGTTTTAAATAGCGGGTCTGTGCGACTATTATATTTTGTTTTATTATTTATTATGCGCAAGTGTGAATACTCTATTACTTTTATTCGAATGTCACCATATATGTATAGCATACATCAAGTCATTGTGAGCTGTTTCATAGTATAACGACTTGAGTGCTTCGCGTGGTAAGAAGTGATTAATGTTATTCAGACTATAGTTCGCACTGGCAATTCTAGCACACACATGATTTATATGTTGATGGAATTTAAAATTTTCATCTTAATTCACACCTCAAAATGTTAGCGATTGTTCCGATCTTTTGTTACCAACCTGTGTAATTTCGGTGTTGTTGATTCTAAGTATCACCCCTTTGCGAATTGTACATAGGATGAAAGAGAATATATTTACATTTTTAAGGATTTATTTTATATAATTTTCACAACACCATTCAAAGAATTTTGCTATTTCGGAATTCATATACGCTTCTAATTCGTTTTTGTTATTACCATGTGTAGATAAAGTTCAGTCGTCAGCAAATGAAAGTAGTGAGAGGGTTGTTCCATCTTTCATATCGTTAACGTTGATTTGAAAAAGGAGAGGTCCTAAAAACAACCCCTGAGGCACTCCACAGTTTACATCTAGAGTTTCAGACAGTATATGTTATGGTTAATGCATACACATTGTTGTCTATTAACTAAAATAGCTACGAAACAAATGTTTGTAAGACCTATAATCTCATAGTGAGATAGTTTAGATAAAAGTATTTCATGATTTATAGAGTCAAATGCTTTCGAAAAATCAACGAATAATGCTAATGTCGAATCTCTAGATACTTGGTCATTATTTTGTGCAACGAAACTTAGGAGTTATTGGATGGAAGGTTGGGTGTTTGCTACGAAAACCATACTTGTGTTCGTACAATATATCATTGTCCTTAAGAAAGTCTCTAAGTCTGATGGCCATTTTTTCCCCATAATTTTGGAAAATATAGGGAGTATATATACTTATCGGTCGTTAATTATTGAAATTAGAATTATCGCACTTTTAAAAGACTGGAATAACTTTCGCCAATTTCATGTCATCTGGAATTTTCCTGCTTTGAGTGAACGATTAATTATGTGGACTAGTGGTTGTGCTGCTTCATTAATTTTTAATTTCATAAGTTTGCTGGAAATATTATTTAAATCGAGAGTATTTTTTGGTTTTATCTTGAATGCTGTCAGAATTACTTCTTGTTAATTTGTGGGGAGGAGTTTTAACATATTTGGATAATGACCAGTAAGATAATCTACGTTTGATTTTGCAGTATGAGATATCGAGTTGACTATATTGTGTGCTAACAAAGAGTGAATTGAAATGCGATGCAATCTCTTTTGGATCAGATATCCGTTCGCCGTTGCTGATGAATTCGTTGGTGATGTGAGTCGTGATTTATTCTTGCCGGTTATGCTTCTAACGATTCTCTAAGTGGCTTTCATGTTACCCCTGTTTTCGTTGAAAATGTTCTTATAGTAAAGCGATATACTCTTTCTAATAACTTTATTATATACAGTGCATAAGATTATATATTGTTTTTATGTTTAGGTCGATAGGATTTTTAAGTTTCGTTCTACTGCGATTGGCTTTGATTTCGTTGGCATAAAATTTCGTGGTCTATCATCAAAAGGCTTTTTCGTTGGTACAGGAATTCGTGGATCAGATATCATTTTATGCACACCAACAGGTCCTACAATAGCAGCTGCATGACATAACATTATTTGTGTACTATTGAGAAATTAGACGCCAAGGTATTCACTACCAGCATACATTTTACGACATGTCGAAAACAGACGTAATGCCCGATCTCATTTCCATCTCGTATATTATATGGGATTTTTGCTCATTCAACGCAAGAGTAAATTATTTCGTTGGTTGTTGATTTCGTGGTTGAGCAAAACCACGAAATAAACGAATTAAAGGGATTTTACAGTATATAGCTTCTTTTTTCTTTTTTTTTATATATGAAGACGTTAAGACTCCAGAAGTGATCCATGGCTTTTGTTTTATGAATCTTTTAGGGATATGAGTATTCGTTACCTGCAATGCTATATTAAATTCATCGGTATACGTTGTAATACATCTATTGTATGCTTCGTTTGGACACTGGCAATTGTAGGTATCGTCCAATGATGATGTGTTTGAACAAGTATATATCTTTTTGTGAATAAATTCGACGTTCACGTGTCATTCAAAACGTTATTTGAAAAAAATGTTGTCTATTAGAATGGTTGTCTATTAGAATGGTTGTCTATTAGAATGGTTGAGAATTCAGTTATTCTGGTAGGTCTGACAATATGGCTGGTAAAAAGCCTTCTGAGAACATTGTATCGATGAATGTTTCTGTTTTATTATGTGTGGAGAACTTAAATAAATCTTTATTGAAATCACTGAATAAATTGCATTTTTTGTGTTCGTTGTTTATGATAAATAATATGTTTTCAAGCGACGATTGGAAAGTCAGCTAGAAGCACGGTATTTTGTCTGTAGATGCAACCGATGGTGTAGGAATTATTTTATTCGCGAAATATTTCCAGGAACAGATATTCAAATATGTGAGCATTACAAGTTGTGAGATCGTCTCAATTATGGCAAATTTTATTAACATAAACTGATCATACAATGTCAGTTACAAAGCCATCATGGTCTTATGTAGGAGAGGTGCTAACATTCCAAAGAGAAATCTAGACTATTTGTATGCATTTTGAATACATCGGTTTGTCCTATTATATCGTATATGTTCTTTACTTGTTGCTGTTCACAGAGAAAGCTATTGATTTTATCCCATTAAACTCCGATAATTGAGGTTTTAACTTTTAAGATATTTGTCCCTTTGGTTTTAGTATGTTCGTATTTGGTTTTAAATTCTGAAGGAGATAGATATTGACATTTATGATTATGAAGATCAAATGGTGAGTCGGGGGTATTTCGTCTGGATCATTGGTATGTTTTAGAAGTTCCTCATATATAGTAGAAAAATCCATGTCTGGGCTCCCCTTGATAATTTACAATTTGAGACTTAGTTCATGTTATAGCATTTTCCTTGTGTCAGTTTTTGAATGCATAGACTTAGCCCTTTTTGTTTAGAAATTACCGTATGATATGTGTGGGCGACAATATGAAATGTATGACAGTAATATTTTTTTAGATTAAATATAATTTAACTGAAATAAACTTAACTGCTGTTTGCTAGACTTATTGAACATACATTCTACAACATAAAAATTATTAACAGATATTTCCAATCATAATATGACAATTTAAATGAATTGTTTTGTGAATTTAAATATTTTCGGAAAATTAAAAAAAATGGTAAATAGGCTGTGGTATCTCTGTACTCCGACAGCTCGCTGATTGTTTAATGGCCGAAGCGAATACCTATTAGGAAATACCAGTCGCAAGTTCTCCCTCTCTGGTGGTATCTACATGTACCTCCGCCACAGCATGGTCTATTTTAGTTTGTCCATGGCTCTAAAATTATCGATATAATATATGAAATTTTGCCCTTAAGTACACCAGGGGACGCTAGGGGGTACCGCGAGCATAGTGAATCTGTGAATAAGATTTCGAGTGGAGGTGCGGTGGTCCAGTGGACATCGTGCTAGTGTTGGCGTTATGGTTTGAAAACGTCATGCTTTCGAACTCCACTCACTGCCATTGAACGTCAAACGCTGCGTTGGTTGCCTTCAACAAGCGATTTCATACTACAGTTGTCGCGGGAAACTCACCCGTTAACCGTGTGCCCGGTCGCATGTCGATGCCTATCCTGCCAGCATGCTAATCCTGATTCGACAATGAGCCGTTCACAAACCGCAAAAACATCCCAAGTATATGTAACCGATGTTACATAGCAATTATGCAACAATTATGAAATAAAAATAGTATTGCGCACTGTTTCTAGATATTATAGAATATATAGCTACCGTGTTCAACATGTCTTGCTTTAATGGTATGGTGTTGGCGCTATTTTGTTAGATCTAGAATGATCTATCCATTTATTTAACTTTTGAGATTCTTTGGTATTTATAGGTCTAATGTATATATCGCATTTGGTCTTCAACATTGTTTCAATAACAGAATGCAGCAAACGATGTCAACTTAGATTTGTTATGTCGATGTTGTAGTTGTTGTTGTCGTCGTCGATGTTGTTGTCGATTTTGTCGTTGTTGTGGAACCAAGACTGCATATTTAATACTACGGGGTGGTGCATGGGTTCTCTTGATTAAGTATACTTAATCAACCGGTCCCACTATATACCAAGCAATACCAAGCAGTAGACAAATAAGGAAATTAAAAGGTTGTAGAATGTCATATAAGGTTATATGGACATGTTAATGGTTGTTTTAGTTAATATTTTATCTATTTTCGACTTATTAATCGCCAAAACGGTAGCCGCCAGAAATTACTGCTTGGTAAATTAGTGCTTGGTATATTGTATATACAGCGCCAGTGATAAAATCCAATTAATCACAATGTCGCTCTACTCCATTGTGTGATGTCTCACCTAATACGCACACGTTTGAATATCGATAGATAGTTTATCGGTGTTTACGATAAGATGGCGATTGATAGACAATCGGGATCACACGTGACACGCGTTGTTGGGATTATATTTAAAAAATGAGTATCTTTATTTAATCCCAATCGCCGCCATATTGGTATGTTTTTTAGCGTCGCTTCGAGGAAATTCAGGGTTCTCTGATCACACTCAGTGTGATAAGATAGTGTCAATGTCGCTGATATTTCCATGAGGGTGGAGAAGCCAGTTCGGGTGAAAGAGGTCCACCAGTACCACCCAATGAGAAGGTATTCTCGGGATACGCAGGCATCCAAACTTCTTGGATCCCAGTGGTCGGGCTCAAACCCGATAAGTGTGAAAGACAACGGTAGTTGTTTATTCAACGCAGTGTCAGTATGTCTGTTTGATGACGAGACACACTCCATGGAACTTAGATTTATAACTTGTGTAGAAATGTCGACAACAAACGCCAGAATGTGGCATAAGTACACTGTACACTGTGCCCAGCATGCTATTAGTACCGTACGTACTTAGCCAAAAGACACACACTCCCCTTCAATGGGGTAATTGTGCCGAGTCTCAGATTACATGTATTGTCACTATTAATTTAAGATTTATGTTTAAGAAATAAATAGACGGTGTAGAGGTGTGTATGGTCAAGTTGTACCACAAAAAAACTGATTGTAGGACGACTTGACCATACACACCGATACACCGTCTATTTATTTCTTTTGTAATACGACTGAAAGTTTCGGGTCATAATTGCGATTTTTCGGTCTCAGGTGAGAAAACTATTCGTGGTGTAATTCTTATTGGGCGTACTCGATTTCTTTGCACGGAGTACTCTGGTAATTTGTTTGCGTAAATAATGGTTGTGATTGGCTAAAAAGGGATGTGTTTTCAGCGGCGCCCGTGCCTTTCATTTAAATTGTACAGGAAACACCATTCTACTTTGCGGTAATTTTTTGAGGGTGAAGGAGAAGATCTCTCGATCTTTTCGACCATCCTGGGCGCTTCGCGCCCTCCTACTACCACTACTATTGCGGTCATTTCTGTGTTGAACGTTGTTGGGACAACATGAATATGATCATCGACTATGGACCATTTTCCTTACACAAAGCCATCTAAATGATCTATTTTACTAAACTAATCTTATTTCCCTTCTGGTGAACAAACGCTTTCAGTTTCAACTTGATTCCGAAATATCGAATATGATCGAGATTCGAATCGACGAATGCACAGCCCGGCCCCATGGAAAATACAATTTTACCGATTTATTTTGTCATTTAATATACTTATTAAGTAACTTTCTTTGGTCGTAACATATATCAATATACCATAACATCATCTGGACCATATTCATTGGCAACGAAACTGCTTACAAGCGACAAATCGCTCGAAAATTCGCAAGATTGTCAAGATGTAGCAAAATTCAAAGGGTTACGGGTGCGGGTGTACTCCGTTGATGCCCCGTGTGTGCGGAGTTAGAAAAGACGGGAAAAGTCGCGTGCGGCGATCTGAATAAACCGATTTTTTTCGTGGTACAATTGGAAAAAGTAGAATTGTACCACACAACTGGAACGAGATAGCCATGGTAACGCGGGCAACTGGCCAATCAGGACATGGCTTTTAAGCATAGTTAGGCAGTGTCGTATTACAAATTGAGATAGTCATCCCTAACTCTAAATTCCTCCATTTGTAGGAGAATTGATAAAAGCAGCGACATCTACGTTGTCAACTCAGATGAAACATCAACTCGACGGCCCGTCAATATGAAAGACAAGACTGAATCTCTCTCGATAGTACGCAGGCATTACACGTACGATGAAATAGAAGATTACTACATAAAGGACAAAGGAGAGGAAGCTTCGCTGAAGGATAAAATCAAGTCACAATGTACGTGCAGCAAGGATAAAGCATGGGGATTTCTCACAACACTTGTCCCTTTAATCAATGTCGTGGGAAAATATCGTCGCACTTATGTCGTGGGGGACATATTGGCTGGCTTATCAGCGGGCTTCTTGCATTTTCCTCAAGGCCTTGGATTTGGATTGTTAGCTGGATTGACACCGATCTATGGAATATACACAACATTCTTCCCAATTGTCTTGTACGTCATCTTCGGAACATCTCCACACATCTCATTCGGCACAAACGCTGTCCTTGCCATTTTGACATCAAACATCATAACGTCTGAATTTGGAGCGGGAGGTAACTCGACTTTCGTGAACGGAACTCTTGTTGACACGACCGGTGATGAGTTTGCGCAGAAAGCAGCCGTTGCTGCAATGGCGAGTGCTGTTGCCGGGATCCTGCTGCTAGCTATGGGCATATTTCGCCTCGGGTTCGTCACAAGCTACATGTCACAATCATTCATAGGTGCATTCACAACCGCTGCAGCCATTCACATAGCAACTAGCCAGGTCAGCAAAATGTTGGGAATAAAGGTCACAGGCTACCAGGGTCCCGGCAAAATCATCCTCACATATGTCGACATCTTCAGGAAAATTGCGACTACAAATATAGCAGATCTTCTCATATCAATCATCTCATTGACAGTGTTGCTCGTGGTCAAGATACAGGTAAACGAGCGTTTTAAAGGGAGGTTGCCAATCCCTATACCCATGGATCTTATAATTGTCATCATTGGAACTGTTATCTCCTATGTTGCAAATTTCAGCACAACATTCGGCGTCGGTATAGTGGGGTCGATTCCCACGGGTATGCCTACGCCATCAGTTCCTGATTTTTCGGTGGCATCGAAGTACGCGGCTGATTCAATAGTGATTGGCATACTGGCGTTCGCAATGACAATATCGATGGCAAAGCTATGTGGCAAACTGAATGGATATGCTATAAACGCAAACCAAGAACTTTTAGCTTATGGGGCCTGCAATTTCATTAGCTCATTCTTCTCTTGTTTCCCGTCGTGCGTTGCGCCACCAAGAACGATGATACTTAATTCAATGGGATCCAAGACAACACTCAACGGAGTTTCGTCGGCCATTTTGATTCTGATCATCCTTATGGCCGCGGCACCATTGTTCCAGTCACTTCCGATATCAGTTCTCGCGGCCATGATTGTTGCGTCGATGAAAGATCTGCTGTTACAGTTTCGGCAATTGAAAAACCTGTGGCACGTGAACATATACGATTTCATTATCTGGGTCACTACTTGCTCGGTAGCGGTGCTTGTTGACCTTGACATTGGTTTGGGCGCGGGAATTTTAGTATCGATATTTACTGTCGTCGCTCAGAATCAGTTGTCTAGTGGTTACGTACTCGGCCAGGCCGATGGTGACGAAATATACATTAACAGTAAGTATCGACAGCGCGTGAGCGACCTTCCCGGTGTGAAGATATTCAAATACAACTCAAATTTATACTTCGCAACCGCCGAAAGGTTTAAAAATGAGATACTGGATAAATGCTTCAGACCTGAACCGAATCTCGTAACTAGCGATAATGAACAAGATGGCGCAGACAAACTACGGTGCATCATTGTGGACTGTTCGGCATTCACTTATATTGACGTAACCGGTATCGACGCCCTTAAGCAGGTTGCTAATGGTTACAAGAAGGCCGGAATCGAATTGTTTTATGTTCGTTGCAGTCCGAGATTCGTTGAAACTCTCGATCGGGCTGGATATTTCGAGTCGGTATCCCGTAGCAACGTGTTCTATGATATCGCGGACGCCGTACTTGCTGCGAATATTAAGGATCTGGTGGCTCCATCTGACATCTCCGAGAAAGACAACTCTCATGAGAACGGTGCTGTGTAATTGAATACTATAACACAATGTCATATCCCTTACAAAATTTACATTAACTACCTGTTGCAAATTATTTTGTATGTATAACATTTTATATTATAATCAATTTGAAAGTGGAAGCTCCAACACGTAGATATATACATGTAAGTGATCTCGTCAAAAAATTACAAAATTACAAAATCTAATATAACCCATCCACATGATGCAATTTGGTCCGCGACTACACTCTGACCAAAAAATTAGTCGGGACCTAAAATAAAATCAGCATGTAAATGAAATTTGTTGGAGACTATATATATTAGTTTGTCCCCGGCCATATTGAAAAAAAAATAGTCCAGCTCTTGCGGTGGACCGAATGGTTATAGTCCGGGACCAATTCGTCAACCTGTGTACATCTGAATGATCATTTGAAATGGTCCGCGACAAAATAAAAGTTTCTCGTTAATTTTACACGGCATATTATTATAATTGATCCCAGTCAACATTTCGGGAACATTAACGCGTGGAGATCTGATAATTGGATGATGGATTTTTGAGCCCTTCGGCTCTGCCTCAAGGTTTAAAAAGAGACGCACATGTATCAAATATTCATATACCCACGATGAGCCAGAACCCACGGTTTTATCACCACTACCATTGACAACTCCAAATTTAGTGTGTTTATCAAGGTTTCTTTTATTTATTCACACCAATAAGATTCAATAGCTAAGGCCGTAAGTGATGACCCTGTAACTGTTTACCTAAATTACACGAGGAATAAATATAATTGCAACACTGACTTAAAGATGCATAATCAGAATTAACGCTCGCAAATTACTATTTCCTTGGCTTCGGGGTAAAAAAATATCTGATTCGAGTCGAGGAACCCACCCATCAAAGTTCAGAGTGATCAGATATCGATTTTTAAAATCTACTATTTTTCACCACCGATAATTTTTAGTAAATGGTCGACGAGATGACGGCCTCGATCGGACCAAATTGCGGATGAACATGGATAACTCTACAATTAAGTAGCTTTTTTGTGTCAAATATTTGACAAACCGGCTAAATTATCGTTGAACAAAATGTTGATAAATAACAGGTTTTGGGCAATTTCATACTATAGTTGACATTATATTTGGGCAATTAATCGATTCTGATAACTGAAGCGGCATTTCAAAATGTGTTGTTGTTGTTGTTGTTGTTATTGTTGTTGTTTTGTTTTTGTTGTCGTTGTAATATGATGATATGGGGATCATCGGATCAGATTGAGTACCCTTAAATCATGTTTCGCTGCTAATTTAATTTTCAATTTCCATTTGCATCGCAATTATGTTAGATCTATAATTGAACAAATGTGAGGATATAATACAAAATATTCTTATTTCATATACACAACATAATATCGGAAATGAACCAGTTAAACAGACCCACACCAACTAGTTGTACACCTCTCAACATGCCAATATTGTAATCTGTGTTTTAGAGAATTTATTGAAACTTGCTGCTTTCAACTCGGTCTTTGATTCTGGACATATCATTTGGTTGAGTATTGGAACGGTGACTAAGAAAAGTTAGTCATTTTGACTCAATCCTGGTCATTTTGACTAACACAGTTATATTCTAATGCCCCAACCTGTCGTTTTGACTAACCATCTCTTAGTCGTTATGACTAACAGTACCTTAGTCATTATGACTAATGTTCTGGCAAAATATACCAAATTTTCGAAGTGCCGAAAAAGAATATAGCCTAAATGTATAAAACTATCAAATTTTAAAAGTAAAATTCCTCTGTATTCTTAAAGGCTCTATATCTTTTTCCGGCAACGCTTCGACAATTTCCTGCCGTGTCCATTGGAGAAATTTATGAGATTAAAGAATTGAATAGTAACAACATTTTTTTGAAACTCTTTTTGAAAACATAATAACACTATTATTCTCAAAATCAGAAGACAAATATCTGGTATTTCACATATTTCACTGCTTCCCACGATCTTTAACACCAATAACGCACATATTTTACAAAAAAAATTAATAGAGAGAGATATTAATATACCAGATTATAGTTAATATTAACTGATGTTGTTGTTGCTGTTGTTCTTGTTGTTGTTGTTCTTCTTCTTCTTCTTCTTCTTCTTCATCATCTTCTTCTTCTTCTTCTTCCTGTTCTTATTGTTTTAGTTCAGTGTCCAACTTTCGATACATCCGAACCCCTGTTACCACGTTGTACATGGTAAATATTTCCATTTTCATGTTTAAACATGTACATATCAATATTAGTGCTTTCTTGTCAACGTTTTATGTTGTTTAAACACAATACATATAAAATGAAATATATTTGATATTGTTCAAATGTTTAGTGCAGTCACGCTCTGCAGTGCTTAAAATATACTTTTGTATATATTTTATATGCAAATTGATAATGCTTAAATTATTTAAAACCCACAATTGGCTTTTGTTGTGATGTCCTGCCCATTATGTGACACAGGGCCGGGAACCTTCGTCCTAATTTTATCGAAAATGGCGGCAAGATGTCTCACATCGAAGTGAGTATTCATTGTTTTCTGCACCAAAATAAATAAATAACTGAACCAAAAATGATAGCGAATGAGCCATGTATCAATTTGTGCTAGCTCACCATAAGTCATGTCGTCCCCAAGAGCATGCCACGAATCTCTATTCTGGCTGACGCTCGTATAGATCACATTCCATCAGTACAAAACCTTGGAAGTTTTGACAGGGAACCTTATATAGTCGAAACAACAAAGCGGGGAATATATTTCTTATTTATTATCAGTCCCTTAATAATGTACTTCAATGTAGGCGAAGTCAAAATTGCATGCTTTTCTGTGACTTTTGTGAGCTCATATCGCAATAAACATGGAATTAATTACCTAGGATAAATTCCATATTGTACGCGACGCAAAGCAAAATCGCTCACAAATTTATTTAAATCGTAAAATTTGAGTTGGGACCTTCACCAACAGGGGAGTACATTATTAAGGAACACATAATAACTAAGAAATATATTCCCCGCGTTACTTTTAAAGACTTTATAAGGTTGAACCTTAAAGGTTCCCTGTCAGAACTTCAAAATATTCCAAGGTGTACGTTGTACTGGTGGAATATGATCTCTACAGCGTTAACCAGACTAGAGATTCGTGGCATAATCTAGCTAAGGGTGCATTTACACTGTGTATAGATCTGTATACAGATATGTATGAAGTCACGTGTCGTGCATCACTGTCATCACAACATGATGACTAATAGTGAACGCGTGCTGACCAGTATTCTGGTAATTGACAACTCACTAGGAGTCGTTTCAGTTTAGGCCAGACTGAAAAATGGATCAACTACCAGCAGACAACAGCGATTTGGTATGTGCCGCGTCAGCATATATATATATATATAGGTCTCCTGTTTGACACTATCTGGGAGGTGGTCATTTTGGATTGGTATGGAGTGGGTATCCATGCTACAAAACCCTGTATTTGACCAAATGTAGCAAAATTTCCAACTGATGACTATTCTAATGACAATGTTGACCAAATGTAGGACAATATCGTTTTTATTAAATTAACTAGCAGTTTTTACTGGCCACGGGGAGGGACCAGGGCACAATCTTTCCATATAAGGTAGGAAATTATGCAAATATTGGTCAGAAAACAATACTGCAAAATGTTTGAAAATCAAACTACAATATCATTTTCAACATATTGTTGGTTTGGAAATTACAACTAATGTCTTGTGAGGTATGAAATTTCCAACTGTTGAAAATTTTGACCAAAGTTGGGGTGAGACACCCCTCACTCCGGTTGACACGTCCCTGTCCATCTTGAATATACGAAATACATGGGTTGAAATGACGACGAAAACTGTAATACATTATTCGCCAAGCCCGAGTAACAATTAATCAAAACAGGTTTGCCTTTGGCAATGTTTCGGCGTTGACCAGTGGGGGGGGGGGGTCGGAAAAAAATTTCAGGCACGTATGGCATTTTTTCCCTTTCGATCATTTTTTGTACCCACCCACCCCCACCGCCAAATTTTTTTCCGTTTACGGCAGTTTTTTCCGACCATTTTTTGACACCCACCCCCCCTTTTAACACTAAAACAGAGATTTGCGGGGGGGAAATTCACTGTAAACAGCTGTATATGAATTTCTGTGCATACTATTTATCATGGATGTTAACATGGACATGTAAATAGGAATGAGTCATTTTGAGGTCATTCGGCCAAAAAAACATGGCTGCCAGCGGCCATCTTGGATTTCAAAATTTGCAACAAAATACAACACGATAACTGCCTGCAGTCAGTTTACCAGTTAGAATGACATTATTTCTCTCATTCAAAGTGGTTTTGAAGCCCAACTCATTGCCAAAACACTAAAAAAACAAGCCGAATTTTTTTTTTAGTTACGGAAAAAATTGCTTGTTGGTGGCTTTGACCACCCACCCACCCCGGCATACGTGCCGGATTATTTTTTTTCACCCCCCCCCCCCCCTGCGTTGACCCTGACGTATAGCGGGCACGATTTTTGCTCACAGGGACGAATACCGTTTTCTTTCTGTGTGCATTTCTATATCAACCCGTTCGCACTGGTCTGCGTGTAGATCTGTGTACAGTTCTGTAGCAGTGTAAATGCACCCTAAACATGGAGCATGCCGTCCCCGTATAAATATGACCGTTGAGAAGTAAGTGTTCTAAGTCACTTCGGTTTCGAGGTTGTGAAATTCGGACACCAAAATCTCCTTTAAAAATCAAATATGTTCCATATCCAGTAAAAGATATGAGTTGTTGGGATAGCTCATTAGTCTTGCTGATATCTTTGGAAAATATAGAAAAAAGAATGTTGAAATTACCATGTATCTTGCCGCCAATTTTCAAGCAAATTATAACATATGTTCGCGGTCACGTGGGAGCTCGTTATGGATAACAAACGCACCAAACTGCAAAACAGAGTTCAGTCCCCTCGCTACGCTGTGTCTGACCGTTGGTGGCATGTGTATTTTCATAATTAGATATAACATTTGCTATTGAATTGTTTTGTCAGTTACAATTCATTCTGTCTTGATTTGGATAATTTTAAAATGAATATGAACAGTTCAGTTTCTCGGAATAATGCAGAATTAATTGTAACATAAAAAAGTCTCCAATAAATAAATGTGACATTAATTTCTTCACATTATGTGTAAGTTATGGCAGCGGTAAGTCCTGCATATAGGGGACTGAACTATGCACGGAGCTTTCAAACGCACATGAGCATTATCTGGATGAGATAAGTATCCAGGTCTCTAATTAACCCATACATTACAGAATGGATTCTCCCATTCAGTCATAACATTATACTGTGGAGGGTGTTCGGGAAATATAAGCAGACGACAGACGAACATATACATGTAACACAAGTGCAGAAGGATTCATATTCTGTCGTGGGGAAATATTCCGATAATACATGTTCAACAAACGGCATTGCACTGAATATTCCCTATAAGGTAACTACTCGTCAATGAGTATTTAGTAAAGAAAATTTCAAACGGACACGGCTCGATCATTGAATCTCAAAATGTATGTCTACGTGGTTTGGACTGAGGGATAAAATAGGTCCATAAATACATGAAATATAGATCTACAGGTTTTACTTACACACGTATGCTTTGAACATACCGATGGCACAGCAATTTTCCAGCTGTCCATAATTATTGTTCGCATAGAAGCGAGACCGTGTCTGGAAAACAATAACAACTAACGCTCTTTATTGTCCCATAGCAAAGAAAAGAAAATGTGAGGACTCGAGTTTTCTAAAGTATATCATGACTTGTAAGTCTTTCTGCGACATACACAGTACGCATAAGTATTTATAGCATTTAGCGTCAAAATGGCCGGATATGGAACAACAGCGAACATAATGTCAGGCTTCAATTATTTTTAACCGCCACTGCCCGTACAGAAACTGCACATGTGATTTGGGTAGAAACAGGTTGGAACAGCTTAGGATTATGTTAGTTTCGTATGTTAATCATCCCTGCTATATTAGCAGCATATTATATCTAGTGTGCAAAATATTTCTAACCTCATTGCTCACATTAGCATAGCTTAGTATTCATACTGGGTATAGATTTCTCCCAGTCTGCCCATGGTGTGTCCAAAAATCTAAGTTAGTGTAGGTTAGAGATCAGAGATTTAGTTATCCCGCCAATGCTTTCTTGACACAAATCCCCCATGTATGGACCATTTGATGACTTTCACATCTGGGTTTTATTCCCAGTTCAGACCACGAATCCTACACTCTTATAACTAATGTGTAGAAACGATTACACATCAAATGTGTAAACCCAGTTAATACACATAGCAATGTGTAGATTTACATACAAATACATTGACCAAGTGCCGTTCTACACATAATGTGTATATTTTGTTACACACAATTGTGTAAGAACGTAGAGCATGCGCATTGCGGTGCCTTCAGTTTCATAGTCTGCTACGTGACGGCCATATTGTTTGAGTATATTTTTTGGAATACAATCTACAGCGATCGTAGACAAGGATGTAAGTTCATAATTCCAATTTGTGGGTTTAGTATTAATAGTATATGAGGATTTATTTGTTAAAACTTTCATGGCGATTACTGCCCTTAGACTCTTGTTATGATTGTTGTAATAATACTAATATTATGCAATCACGTCTCGACCCTGGTTTGTTCATTCAAAGCAAAAACTCACAGTACAGAACAAAATACTACATACCACTATGCGCCATGAAAGTTTTAACATATAAATCTGGATATATCTTTAATATTATACCCACAAGTCGGACTACTGAACTTGCATTTCTTGTCCAAGAACTGTGTGTGTAAGAACCTACACAAAATGTGAAAGGGATATGTGTTGATTTTCTACACACAGTTGTGTATAAATGTGTAAAAAAATTACCCATTTATGTGTAAAAATTGTTACACAATTTGTGTACGAATATGAAACTACACATATACTACACAAATATGTTTAAGATCAAAATTGAATAATGATTGTGTAGCAAGGCTACACATTTTGTGTAGAAAACCTACACATTAGTCATAAGAGTGTATGCTAAAGGATTTTATGGCCCTGATAAGGTTCCCTGGAAACTAGTATTCTGTTCAATTCACTTGGAGTTTACAATTCCCAAGTTACAACTGCTTGTTTTCTGTGGGACTGATAGGATAAATTGTTCTCGTTGGTGAATTAAAACCTCGTTGGCTTTTTTCATGGCACGGTAAGTGACTGCATGCATTTTAACATATCGACAGTTAAGAATTTAAGACATGAGAAAATCGTGACTTTTGTCAATTTCCTTTCCAAAATTGAACCTTAAACATTTCATAATGATAGTATTATGGTTTTTACATTGAAATTAAGGATTAATTTATAATTATTCAGTTATTCACTCATGTATAATATATAGAATCTTTTGTCAGTTTTCATATCTCATTCGCGCATCATGGCAAGTTTTAAGGGCATGTGGTCTCTTGTGTGCCTTTACTGCAGGTTCTAATATGTAATTTATCAACCAGGTAGACTACATGTATATTAAAGTTGATTTAAATTTTATTTTCAAATATTATTAACCATATTTCTAGAATAAATAATGATGGACCATCACATCAAATAAACTAAATTCTGCTATTGTTTATTGATTCTAATTAGTAATTAGACCTGATTAGACAGAATAAATGTGCGAATCTATTTACAAAATGAATGAATTGTAGGAAATAAACAATTTATGGCAGTTTTCATTGTTTCATCGAAGTGATTTTTACAGTTATTTGGAAAATTCCATGAAGAGCAGTTAGCATGTTGCAGTGTATGTGATGTATATTTTATGTATTTATATAGTTTTTAAAAGCAATACCGTATGATATATTGTTTGTGTTTGTTTTGTTTTTTTTACAAATTGTTACCCAGCTGGACGTATTTATAATTACTTTAAAGTTAATTTGATAACCTGCCTGCACATGCAGTGTGGTCGTCAGAGGGTTCGACCCGGAAGAAATTGGTATAGAAGCGGTTTTGGTGTCATTCGACGCGGGAGAATCTCGTGTATAACATATCCAAAATCCGCTTTGGGCAAAATTCAGGATCCAAGATGGCGTCCAACATGGCTGCCGTTAGTCAAAAGATACTCTGACTGAGATTAATTCGATAACAGTGAGAACAAATGTTGTCATATGTATACAAATGTATACATTTTTGCAAAGGTAAAATGTTGTGCCACCTGTTTATGGCAAAAATGGAAACCATCGTCCCAGATGGCCGCCAAAATGGCGGCCTAAACTCGAACATTTGAAGTTTTTGCCTAATATCTTAAAGATCAATTCCTGTTGTTTGATAATGGTTCAGACTGGCGACATTGATTAGTCATATTCATGTTAATTCATCATTGGAGCAATGAAAGATACCATAAATGGGGTCCCAGACTCATCTACACCCTCAAAAATTCGATTTTACAGAACGCGGTATAAAATTCCACAAAACTCTCCATTGTGATTACAGTCATATATCAACAAGAAATGGACAGAACTGTACAATGTAAGTTGGGCATACCAATATCTATAAATACTCCAATTCAATGAAACCCAAATTGGCGCTTTGTCTCAAAATAGCTGCCAAAATGGCGGTCAACATATGGAAAATGGCGGATATTGATCACAGTGTCATTCAATCCATTATAAGTAGTGGTTGATGAATAAAATTGACTAAATAAATACGAATGTATACCTCTTTATGATGCCATTATGCTAGCTCTATGTAAAAACTTAAAAATCAGTACCAAAAATGGCCACCCGATGTGAAAAATACTATTTTCTATCACTTCTGTTTATCACTTGTTGCTCTCTGAACTGGGAAACAATGGGTATATTCTTTCAATGATCATTACAGCAATGACATTTCTAATAGATTAGGTCATAGTTTACTCCGGTCCTTCACTAATAAGTTATAACGAATGCGGTATGAAATTTAACCAAAATCGACTTTGGGGTTCTGGTCACATTTGATATTTAGGGATGAGCAGATCTTGTCTACAAAATAATTGATCGTTTCTTTTATTTGTGAACATTCCATCTCAAATAGACCAAAAGAAACAATAAATTTTTATCTAATATGGCTTCCAAAACGAAAATGGTAGACGCTGCCCAGCTTATCACATAATGGAAGTTGTGAGTGGTGGATGCAGTTGATAGTTGGCTCATATACATCAAAACTATTTATTTTCAATCTTTTGGTGGCTTCCCGCGGGTTGACAAAATCTCGACTCATCAGTGCTATAATGTCGTATATCCATTATGGCGGGAAATGAGTATTTGATACCATTCGAATCGTGAGAAAAAATCCAAACCGATGGGCCAAACTGTCCTTGCATTGGATGACAAATATTCGCACAAACCAGTGAAGCAAAAGTCGTATCTCCAGCTATCTTTACAATTATTCGTGCTATGAGGTCGTATGTCCAACAGCAGCCAATCGGACGCTTCAGGTTGTCCACGTGACTTCTGTTTTGTGTTTGTGAATTCTAAAATGTGTGCTATATGGCAGTATCTCCATGTTAGTCACGTGATCATTTGGTGATTTAAATTTTGTGATTGTTCCACACATTTCTGTATGATGATGCACATGGGTGAATTTTCATAGTGTAGAATAGGCACTTTTTAGTTCATAGACACATGCGATTGCCACCATATTTAGCTTAATCTGCATTTATTAGCACAACTTCATTATAGCACGGAAACGAATCGTCGCTGGCATACGCAAAATGTCATATCTCCAAAAAAGCTATTGTTTTTTAAAAGAAAACGAGGGAATAAACAGAAAACAATATGTGGTTCAATGAACAGCTAATGTCAGTTTTCATTGGGATAAATACAACAATACGTCATGCTTTGTCAACATTAGGAGAAATGTTGTCTAAAAACTTCAACCTTCATTTTCTCGGAAAGTTGAAAATGTGGGTTACATTATAGCACTGATGCGACGAAATATGAACTATTCGGGCTCGGCCATCATTTTCAAGTTTCAAGCTGGAACTAAATGTAGCCCATGGATTCCCCATTTCGACATGTAAGAAAAGTAGTTTTACTCTGATCTCTTCCCATATATCAACTCTCCGGTAAATGGTGATCTCTTATGTTCTAGAAAATACGTGTGCCAAATACATATATGTATGAAGAAACTATCCCCATACATTGTTTACACATCGACTCCGTAAGTATGTGGAGGTTTTCTTGGACAAGCGGGATTTTCAAACCTCGAAACCGTCCGTACAAACAATAAAAGTTAATAGGAAATGACGTTGGATGTAGGTCTAGAGTACGTCGTCCGCATGAAATAGTTTTCGTGTCATTAATTTGCACATATTTCGTGCTCTGATGAGCATGGATGAACGCCTTATGTGGCAGTTTGATTGTCTAACATCCGGAAAATAACATGTTCATTGTTCACATTTCTTAGACAAACATGTTGTTAATCACCATGTTCATGTGGCATTTCTATCCAATGACAACCTTGAAATGCCAGTTAATCAAGCTAAATGGTTGATACCCTTACGCCTACGGGTCAGATCCAGCCGTGACGCACATTGTGTCTACATATCATTGATGAAATTCACTAAATGTGTAGAAGATATTGGTGCGTCTATATATGTACTAGAATGTTTCTATCCACATGTATATACCCACAATCGCATGACACGGAATTGTCACATAAAGTTTGAAGGGTATACAATGTACGTGCGAATTTTCATTTTTCCTCTTGATATTGAAGAAAATAATTTTACTTTGAAACTCCCCAGCTCCGATAACCAACTTGCCCACCAATTAAGTAAACCCCAGATTATTCGCTTTTCCCTCCTGTCCTTTTCACTTTCGCCAGCACTGGAAAACCTATTATAGCCTGATGCTTCCGGACTTAGACCACCGATGCCCATATATTTGATGTTCCGAATAGTCGTTATAAGTAGAAATGTTGACACTGTGTTTTCAAATAATCCAGATTCGTAGCAATTACTTTTTAATTAATTTCCAGATAGTCCCTCGTAATAAGTGGACATCGTGTTGGATCCTGCAGTAGATACTGCTTAGTTGGAACATTTCGGGCTGAACTGATTGTGGTAGTAGATTATTGGCAACATGTTTAATTAGTCTGTCATCGTTAGCTCACAACCGAAGTGTTGTTTCGGCTTTCCTCTGAGCAGAACTTAAATTTCGACAATTTTCGGTGGCCATTTTGGTAGCCATCTTAGCATTTTGAATCGTGATTGGCTACTCATACCCACAAAAAACATTGATTTCAATCAATGATGTGTATTGGTGCCGAATTGGCGTTTTGTCGAATGGGTTTTCGTGAATAACTACATATTTGCCATTTTCATTATTATTGGCGACCATGTTGGACGCCATCTTGAATTCTGTATTTTCCCCAAAGCGGATTTTAGCGGATTTTGGATATGTTATACACGAGATTCTCCCGCGTCGAATGACAACAAAACCGTTTCTTTACCAATTCCTTCTGGGTCTAACCCTCTGACGACCATTCTAAATATCTGCCATTTTCCATATTTTGACCGCCATTTTGGCAGCCATTTTAAGACAAAGCGCCAATTTGGGTTTCATTGAATTGGAGTAATTATAGATAATGGTATGCCCAACTTACATTGTACAGTTCTGTCCATTTCTTGTTGATATACGACTGGAATCCCAATGGCGATTTTTGTGGAATTTTATACCGCGTTCTGTAAAATCTAATTTTTGAGGGTGTATATGAGGCTGGGACCCCATTTATGGTATCTTTCATTGCTCCAATGATGAATTAACATGAATATGACTAATCAATGTCGCCAGTCTGAACCATTATCAAACAACAGGAATTGATCTTTAAGATATTAGGCAAAAATTTCAAATTTTCGAGTTTAGGCCACCATTTTGGCAGCCATCTGGGGCGAGGGGTTCCATTTTTTTCTCTAGATATGTGGCATAATACTTTACCTTCGCAAAAATTATTAATATGGCAACATTTGTTCTCATTATGTCGAATTAATCTCAGTCAGAATCTCTTTTGACTAAAGGCGGCCATGTTGGACGCCATCTTGGATCCTGGATTTTGCCCAAAGCGGATTTTGGATATGTTGTAGCAGAGATTCTCCCGCGTTGAATGACACCGAGATCGCTTCTATACCAATTTCTTCTGGGTTGACCCCTTTTTTTGCGTACCACTACCACACTAATGTGCCATTTTTATACATTCCTGATGTGGAATTTACTAACGTAGAACTAACGTGCTAATTTGCTAACATAAAGCATATGTGCAATTTCATAGCTCTTAAGAGCTATACAATTGCACATATGCTTTATGTTAGCAAATTTGCACATTAGTTCTACGTTAGAAATTTGGTTGGGAATTTTCCAACGTATAACTACTGTGCATATCCGCTAACCTGACCACATGTGCAATATGTTAGTTTTTAAGCTCCGCCCATCTCACTTTTGACAGTTAAATTACAACATTAGTTCTACATTAGTTCTACCTTGGCGATCAGATTAGAAATCCGCTTAGATCTAATGTGGTTTTAGGTAAGGGTGGGCTTTAAAGTGAGTCGTAAATGATCTCGTTAATTATCACGTTTGTCACGTTCCGGAGATCAAAGTAGGTATATCAACACATACTTATTAATTTATTCTTGATATAGATTTACCAAAATCATAGACATTTGCCCCGGAAAAAAACGTATTGTAGATTATCACACCAAAGAGACAAGGATCCCCTTACCAAAAACTGCTAACCTAAAACCACATTAGATCTAAGCGGATTTCTAATCTGATTGCCAACGTAGAACTAATGTAGAACTAATGTTGTAATTTAACTGTCAAAAGTGAGATGGGCGGAGCGTAAAAACTAACATATTGCACATGTGGTCAGGTTAGCGGATATGCACACTAGTTATACGTTGGAAAATTCTCAACCAAATTTCTAACATAGAACTAACGTGCAAATTTGCTAACATAAAGCATATGTGCAATTTTATAGCTCTTAAGAGCTGTAAAATTGCACATATGCTTTATGTTAGCAAATTAGCACGTTAGTTCTATGTTAGTAAATTTCACATCAGGAATGTATAAAAATGCCACATGTGCACGCAGGTTATCAAATTAACTTTAAAGTAATTATACATACGTCCAGCTGGGTAACAATTTGTGAAGAAAAAAACACACACAAACAATATATCATACCATACGGTATTGCTTTTAAAAACTATATAAATACATATAATATACATCACATACACTGCAATGTTCATGTTAACTGCTCTTCATGGAATATTCCAAATAACTGTAAAAATCACTTCGATGAAAACTGCCATAAATTGTTTATTTCCTACAATTCATTCATTTTGTAAATAGATTCGCACATTTGTTCTGTCTAATTACTAACTAGAATCCATAAACAATAGCAGAATTTAGATTATTTGATGTGATGGTCCATCATTATTTATTCTAGAAATAAGATTGATCGTATTTGAAAATAAAATTTAAATCAACTTTAATATACATGTAGTCTACCTGGTTGATAAATTAGATATTAGAACACGCAGTAAAGGCACACAAGAGACCATATGCCCTTAAAACTGCCATGATGTGTGAATGAGATATGAAAACTGACAAAAGATTCTATATATTATTATACATGAATGAATAACTGAATAATTATAAATTGACCCTTAATTTCAATGTAAAAACCATAATACTATCATTATGAAATGTTTAAGGTTCAATTTTGGAAAGGAAATTGACAAAAGTCACGATTTTCTCGTGTCTTAAATTCTTAACTGTTATTTTAAATGCATGCAGTCACTTACCCTGCCATGAAAAAAAAACAACGAGGTTTTAATTCACCAAACAAGAACAACTTATCCTATCAGTCCCACAGAAAACAAGCAGCTTTAACTTGGGAATTGTAAACTCCAAGTGAATTGAACAGAATACTAGGTTCCAGGGAAGTTCTTATCAGGGCCATAAAATCCTTTAGCATAGGAGTCCTGGTCTGAACTGGGGATAAAACCCAGATGTGAAAGTCATTAAATGGTCCATACATGCCTGGGGATTTGTGTCAAGAAAGCATTGGCCCAACTAAATTTCTAATCTCTAACCTGCACTAACTTAGTCTATTAAGTTACATTTTTGGACACACCATGGGCAGACTGGGAGAAATCTATACCCAGTATGAATACTAAGCTATGCTAATGTGAGCAATGAGGTTAGAAATATTTTTGCACACTAGATCTAATATGCTGCTGATGTAGCAGGGGTGATTAACATACGAAACTAACATAATGCTAAGCTGTTCCAACCTGTTTCTACCCAAATCACATGTGCAGTTTCTGTACGGGTCCACCTCTCTTCAACAGAACAATAACGAGCGTTCGTTGTTGTATTTATCTTGATATAATAATACTAAATGTTAGCGATGTTCCATTTCAGATAATGGTCGTGATCCATTTACAAGCTTAATCGTTAAAGGAACACAATGTACTGGCAGTGTGTAAATGTACAAAATATATAAAAAAGACATCTGTGAAAACATAACCAAAACATGGATAAATAGATCAACTTTGTTCTTATATTCATTATTGGTAATTCTCCAATAACAATGGTTTTGACATGCGAAATTTCATTATTGGAGAGTAATTAATAATGAAAACCTCCAAATAAGTCGCCTTCAAAACAATATATAAAGGCATGGATTATTTTTGTAATAATACAGTAACCAGCGTGCATTATCTTGAAGTCTCTCCCCCCCCCCCCCCCCCCGCGCTGAAGACAGTACATATGTACTGGGATGTATCTTTACAATAAAGTGGTCATAAAATATTGTTTTAGTATATATTACAAATCTTTTGTGCACACTTGTAATTGTGACGTAGCAAGCTTGCACGCTCCGGTTAAATGGGACAAGGGCCCGCAGTAAAATGTCAATCTCCGGTTACTCTGATGTAATGGATGTGATCCATTTACAAGCCACATCGTTAAAGGGACGCAATGCACTCGAAGTGTTTAATTATGCAAAACACAATTTTAAATAAAATATGTAAGAACATCACCACAACGCAGAACATGGAGAAATAGATAAACGATGTGCCTATATTCATTACTAGCAGGATTGCCCGGCATTTCCCATGTTAAAAGGGTACTGTACGCCATTTTCAATAAATTTCCGGTGATAACAACGACTTATTATCGATAATATATAGAAACATAAGTAATTTGAGTCGAAGATGTATTCTGTAAACGCTCAGGTTAATAGGCTATCTTAAAATTTAATAATTTAAAAGTTAATAATTTAATATAAATTGAATTTATGGCTGGAGCCATAAAATGGCGTAAATTAAAATACGAATTTCCGTGTACAAAACGTAATCAAATTATAATTGAGGGATACTGGATTAGTAAACCCATTGGACACACGATCGTTTGAAACATTATGCTGATACGGGGAGAAAACTCAAGCCACTCACTGACCAGTGACGATACAATAACTTAAATGAGTATATGGGACTAGTATGCATATAACATAACTTTTATTTGATTTATTTGGTTGAAAACTGTACAAAAATTACTCGACAACGACAATTAGTATTTTTGCATTCCGGTAAATTTGCCATCCGTAACACTATACTTCGTACTCAACAGACTTTCAAATAATGGAAAAATTGTTACCTTATTCTCCGACTCGGAGACTATAGAAACCAACAACAACATTTTGGGTACAGTATCCCTTTAAAGTGATGTGAAACCCTCTGCTGTGAACATTTGGTGGGAATAGAGAATGCTTTTGCTCAAAGTGTTACACATATTATGATAAATTGTATATCCAAATGGCATCACAAAACGTTATTCTTATATACATGGATTTTAAGTATAGTGGTTCACCTTGTCGAAGTGATTGTTATGTTGTTAATCGCGATTAATTCGTCCCACCAATAAAGAAGTATATATTTATTTACAACTGCGCGTACTTCAGACTTTAACAGTTTTTAAATCGTACAGTCGACGCGGTTGGAATTGACGTTTGTTTTTCGCTTAATATTTTTTATTGGGATCAAAACATGAACATCGCAAAAATAAAAGAAGACAATACAGGCCTTGTATCCACTTCCATCTCTCTTGACAAACTTTATTTTTTGTGGAAAATATCTTGAAAGGGACAGATATAATACTTGAGCCATTCTAACATGCCATCATCTGACGGTTCAATGTCCCTCAGTTTGCAAGTATAAATATATATGTATATATAGTAGAATGATAAATGTACTGTTAATGCTTTCTTCTATGTATCTGTTTTTTGCTAGCTCACTATATGAATGCCCTGAGTCCAGTCCCCCATATAAATATGACAGGTGAGATAGTCTAGGCTGTGCTGGGGGGTGATCTTCGCACATCGGGGGAATTTATGCGACCATCATTTTCTTATGGGAAAATTACTCTAGTTTTCGAATTCAGAGGGCGCCGAGCCGAGATAGGTGGCAAAATATAACTTTTCACTATGTTTCATAGGGTACCCTACCTAAAAAATGACATATTTTCAGAGGTTAACAGGCATTAGCCAACTGGTTAACAGGGCATCAACATCGGAAAGATTGTAAACATATTTGCAAATTATGGAACGAATATAGACACTTAATCAGAGTCAACATTGTTTTCATGCTTTCGTTCTGATTTCGTGACGTCATGGTAAAATATGTAGCGTGACGCGCCAAACATTCATGGCGATTCAGACAAAGTGTTGTGCGTCAACTCTGTGCAAAGATAGCATATCTGTCGAATTCTTCCAAGTTATATATTTTTGGAAATGGAAGGGTACCCCCTATATAATGATGTTCATACTTACATTATATCTTTCCAAGTATTGACATAATAGACAAAAACTTAACCCTCCCCCGAATTTCACAAATAACCACATATATGTGCCCATGCAGTTTGTGTCCACCAAATAAATTGACAATGCACAGTTTACCTTTTCATGTTGTGTAGAATCGTACGGCGACACTGATAATGTAAAACATCGTTCAAATCCTAGAAGGTAATAAAATCCAAGATGGCGTCCAAGATGGCCGCCAATTTTTATATTGACACTCTATACACCAGATGTATGGTAACCGGACTAGATCATCGCGAGTGCTTTATGTAATATGGCCTTGTCTTGTATGGAGTCTGTATCTTAATACGTATAAGGCAATTGGCGACGTAAAACCGATGATGAAGACCAAAATGGCCGCCAAAATAAACAGAACTGTTCCGATAAAACGACCAACTTCTGAGTTGCAATAAAATCACATGGTATGACTGTTGTAGCTTTTTTTTCGTACATATATGTCATTGTGTCCAACATGATCCGTATCTGAAGAAACTAGGGACATTAAGATAGTAACTGTTCATTAATTTCTCGAAAATAACGACATCATATAATGTCAAATTGCCTAATTAGGACCGAATTTCAAACTGACATCCAATCATTTGATGGTATATATGTCAATGTTCTGCTACACGATGCTACAACTGCAAACATCCACATTAGTATAGCAATAATGGAAGACACAATGCCGATTAAAACATGCCTATGCAGTGTATGCACTAATAGTTATATATTCAATTATCAGTAAATAAAGGAGTTTTTCCATGCTAGTAGCACATTAGACCCGCAATCGTAACCCGTCTGGAGATAACGGACCTACAATAATTGCGGATATTTTGTTTATACGAAAATGTTGGCCAACTGTGTTCACATTACCCCGCTAATGTCGTCAACTGCTTATCATGGTAGTTGGTTTCTACGTTCAAAGAAGCGATGTTCCAATGTAATAACGAACAATAATCACCAGCAATTTAGACCGAACTAAAACAGTTTTCTCTACATTTCCTCGGGATGCCACCCCGCACGGAAATGGGTGTTTACATAAGCAGTTCTAATTCGTATTTGTTTAGTACTTCTCAACTCTGAAGATTTAGATAACAATAAACGGTTACATGTTCGTTGCAAATACTCATTTTATGAACTATTCGCAGTTGCAACCGATTGTTTAAATCAATTTCCCACCAACGTACTATAGTCATGGGTGGTTGACGAGTTAATTCACAGGTTTATGCCCTCACTTCCATATCATTTTATTTCACACCTGCAGTTCAGGTTTCACGTCGCTGTCGCAATATATTAATACATCTATTGAGAGATTTGTTATGATGATCATCCATTTCGTCAAGAGACGAAGAAATAATAAGTTTCTGCCATATTTTATATTGGATAAGGCCTATCCACTCGTAGACAATTTCGTTCGACATTTAACCACCGATAACATGACTTCATCATGCTGGTACTTATCAGCAATGAGTAACATACATCTATCGGATCTACACAGCCGGTGACACGATTAAGTTGATTTTCTGGTCTTATGTGAACCTAATTTAATCATTAGCTGTCAACTCGGGGAACACTATAAATTTAATCATTAGCTGTCAACTCGGGGAACACTATAAAAAAGTTGGTTGGCACATGTGCGCGGGCATTTCTGCCAAGTACGATAAGCCGAGAAGTTGCAATAGTTAATTCACTGTGACAGTATTGTTGGATTAAATTGACCTGACCAATCATATGATGCAATCCAATTACTATTCAGCTGGATACGTGATTGTTCCCAACAAGTAATTGTTTATCATAAGTAATTCATAAATGGCACTGAATGGTATGGGTATATATAATAGAAAAATGGGCGAATTTTATTAATATTGGGACTAAATACAAATTATAATAAATATTTCTTTTTTCGATTTAATAACGTGGCGAGTTAGAATCGACAATTTTGAAGACAAATTAACTTCAATCGCATAACCTTAGTCGAGACTAGATCCATTTATTAAATGTAACACTTAACTGGTTTTCAAAGGGCAAATATATTTGCATTATTTGTGTGCAATTTTACACGTACATTACCATAACTCAAAGCATGAAGTATCTCGATCTAAATTCCTACCAGGTGTACACATAAGAAAGTAGAGAGATTACTAATTTAATATGCTGGAAGCAAAGGGTGTTGCTACTTTCGAAGTTTCATATGTGTGGGATACTATGTGTAAGTTTACTATATGCCTTGCCCCATGTCGCAGAAGAATCCATATTATGAGCAAATAGGTCCAACAGCCATCAAATGTCCGACTGCGATTGTCTATATATGTCATACATTCAATCCAACATTCAAACAAGAACGTGTGTCATTGTCGAATATAGGACCGTCGCCACATGCAACGATGGAACCTGGTTTGATTGTATGGTGCTCACAAGGTAAACTTACTCAAAATATACCGACCCATTACGGCTTCAAATTCCTCAATATTAAGATAAAATAAGGATTTAAATCAATTGTTTTCTGGGACGTCTACTTAGATGAATGCACGCAATAACTACCAAACCTATGTACATTATCTGATATTTGTGATAATCGCATGCTTGCATATATGCTTTCGGTCAGATACATATAACGCATATCGTAAAATGTATCCTGGGGACAATTACCACAATCATGAATATTTGACATATATCAGATACGTAGGTTGTTCCATTGCAGAAAATTGGCGATCGTGCAAAGGAGCTGCTAATTATTGTTTGTGTTAAAAGTACTCCACGGCTACTATATTTCTTGAGAATGTCCTACCTGTAGCGGTTATACTCTATTTTGATTAAAAACTAATTCCGCGGCTATGGCTGGTAACATGTGACCAACGAGTTGTCATCCCGTTGGTTGAAATGGATCAGCATCAGTGAAAGGGACACATTTAGCATGACAAGCATCATTTTAATGCTGAGCAACTGAGTATATGACATTTTGAGCACGTCTTCTAACTGTGTGGCTTTCTAATCCTTGTACTTTTCATCTTTGGTTAATTGCCGAGATTGCTCCATATTGATATATAAATTGGATGATATAGTTTTATCCCATTCGAGTACTGTACGTGATTATCATAGTTGGGTACGTGTGGCGGAGAGTCGTGTGATACATACAGTGTGAGACCAACTTTCATGGATCCAAATTTCATGGGACTTAGCACAATCAATACCACGGCCTCACACTTACCGTTATCATTTAAAGCATTAGTATTTACAAATGAGGGGTCAGTTTGGATAATATTCTACCTGTTCCAACCAAACCTGAAAGTTGGTTATGTGCAACATTCTTGGGGTAAGCTCCAAGTAACTTGATATTATTTAAAATGACCAATGCCTTGTATGAAGTAGGGGTAGCAGGAAGACAGCCCGATAGGGCTAAGCTACCCCCGACAATACACTGTTATAATTTATTATGTATTACTGCCACTGTGTCATTCGTGTGTATTGTAAATAAACTATCCTATCCTATCCTGAAGTTAAATATTGAATGCATATAATGTGTTTAAATATATTGTGATAGCAACGCGAATTCTGGACAGCCGGGAAGATATAAAATAATATGGAAGCGAATGCATATATATAACTCGCCGAAGGCATCAGCCACTACTCAGACATACAAGATCTATAGTACATTAGCAGGACAACAATTATACTATTGGTCGTCAATGTGTATTCAATAAAATAATTAATACTCCTGCAACCACGCATATCAAGCGGCATATAATTAAGTACAGATAAGCAAATACTCAAATGAACTGCTTAAGTAAATAAGCATAAATCCACGTCTGATGGGGCCATAGCGAGAATATAACGACACAGATATATACGTATTTTGTCAGATTTGTTTGAGATTTGTTTCGGTTATTTCAATAGAACATCACTCCAATGAACGTGAAAATCAATTACCCCAGTACGCATTGACAACATTGATGAGATATATAAAATAAATTGTCCATTCTTTGCATACCCGCACTTATCAGGATTCTAAATTGGTTGTTATTGCTTGACGGTTTGTGTAAGCGGATCTAATGAGTCATTACCGTGGACACCTACATTGGTTATTGAGGATTGAATATGTATATTTAGTCGGCATTGTAGCTTCAATTCTTATTGTACTAGTATAAAAGTCAGCAGTTTCACCACCAAGCAGAACGTTGGCTTGTATACCACAAAATGGATGTCAGGTTGAAACACTATCCCATTGTGGCAATTTGGCATTGCATGTCGATTTTGAGAAATAAAATGAGCATTTAATTTATCAATGCCAACAGTTTTATTGGATTCTGATCACATTATCAAGAGACATATACGCACGAACGAATAAGCTACAAAACTCATAACATGCAGATGACATAACATTGCAACTCGGAAGCAGGTAATTTTATCGGAACATTTTTTAGTTTTATGGCGGCCATTTTGGTCTCCATCATTGGTTTTACGTAACCAGTTGACTTATACATATTACAATACAGCCTCTATGAAATAAAGATCAGTTACAACTGGTGTGCACACTCAGTGTGCACAGAGTGCCGATATTAAACTTGGCAGCCATCTTGGACGCCATCTTGGATTTTATTACCTTCATAATCTAGGATTTGAACGGAATCTTACATTCTTCATGTCCCCGGATGGTTCTGCCCTATATGACACTACAAAATGTGCATTGTCGATGTTTTATTGGAAACAACCTGCATGGGTGCATTTAAGTGGATATTTGTGAAATTGGGGTGAGGGTTAAGCTTTTCTCGGTTAGTTTACCATTTGGAGATATATAATAAAGATAGGAACATCATTTTGTAGGCAATACCCTTCCATTTGCAAAAATATTTAACTTGGAAGAATTCGACAGATATGCTATATTTGCACAGAGTTGATGATCTAGTCCGGTTACCATACATCTGGTGTATAGAGTGTCAATATAAAAATTGGCGGCCATCTTGGACGCCATCTTGGATTTTATATTACCTTCCTATCTAGGATTTGAACGATGTTTTACATTATCAGTGGCGCCGTACGATTCTACACAATATGAAAAGGTAAACTGTGCATTGTCAATTTATTTGGTGGACACAAACTGCATGGACAAACATATGTGGTTATTTGTGAAATTGGGGGGAGGGTTAAGTTTTTGTCTATTATGTCAATACTTGGAAAGATATAATGTAAGTATGAACATCATTATATAGGGGGTACCCTTCCATTTCCAAAAATATATAACTTGGAAGAATTCGACAGATATGCTATCTTTGCACAGAGTTGACGCACAACACTTTGTCTGAATCGCCATGAATTTTTGACGCGTCACGCTACATATTTTACCATGACGTCACGAAATCAGAACGAAAGCAGAAAAACGATGTTGAATCTGATTAAGTGTCTATATTCGTTCCATATTTTGCATATATGTTTAAAATCTTTCCGATGTTGCTGCCCTGTTAACCAGTTGGCTAATGCCTGTTAACCTTTGAAAATATGTCATTTTTTAGGTAGGGTACCCTATGAAACATAGTGAAAAGTTATATTTTGCCACCTATCTCGGCTCGGCGCCTCTGAATTCGAAAACTAGAGTAATTTTCCCATAAGAAAATGATGGTCGCATAAATTCCCCCGATGTGCGACGATCACCCCCAGCACAGCCTAGACTATGGGGGGGGGGGGCTAAATATTTCAAGGACCTTCTTAATAAATACTGACAAGTTTTTAACTGTCTTGTAATTTCGGGAGTTAAATAGAGCGGCTAATTTATAAGTGTTGGGTCTCTGGTAGTAGCAGGGTTTCAGATATTTTATTCTAAGCTCCCTACACTTAAGTCGGAGTAGATAATAATGGCAAATATTAAATGTGAGCATATAGGTTTCTGTAGAAAAAACATATTAACAAATATCCACCATATATCCTGTATATATTAGGTTACCTATCTTTATTCCGAAGACTCGATACTACGAAAGTCCGATTTATTGAAGGCCAAATTATACTACGAAGGTCCGATATTCCGAAGGCTAAATATTCAGAATGCCCAATAGTCCGAAGTATTAATACCAAAGTGATTATACCCAGAAGACCGATCACTCCGATAAATATGCTTTATATTTCTCTTATCAAATTTCACATGATATTGAGATATGAGTGTATATACAAAAGATATGTCCGATACTCCGAATGTGTTCTGCATGATGTAACGGTGGGTTTCAGTTCGTGCATAACTTTAATTATCGCTTTTTATAGTGATCAGTCTACCGCTGCAGTGTGAATTGTCGGAAAAATCAAAGATAAGAGTGGACTGTGTGGGGTTCTGAGAATCCAAATCGCCCCAGTGGGCCATCAAACTGGGTCAATTCATACCTGTCTGAAGAAATCACGTTAGGAAAAAAATTTAAAGTTAACTTACTGTACTAAGAACCTTTCCCTTTTAGAAATTTGTGAATCTTTCGACCAATACACATAGAGTCCACATCTAATTATTCCATGCACTCATCAACTTATTTTATCAACGCGACGTGACAAAAACGATACAATTGTAATGTTCAATATGAGGCCCGAAGATTATGAGTAGCTTCAAGGCAAATATACAAACTATATATAGTTGCGAGTTGTAAGAGTGTAGAATGTCGCCGTCCAAGCATCGACAGATTATATTTATTTATACGGGTGGCGGGGAAATGTCCTCCAGTATAATAAGACGTCTTTGTTCAATTTCTAAACGAAATAATAATATTACATTCGGAGTATCGGACATTCGGAGTATATATCGGACCTTCGGAGCATTGTGCCTTCGTAGTATCGGGCCTTCATACTATTGGAACTTCAGACAACCGGGCATTCGGAGTATAGGATCGTCGAAGTATTGTGTCTTTTGAATATAGAACCCTCGTATATATATATTATTGGACATTGGGTCTTCGGAATATGGGACATTCGGTGTATTCAATCCTCGTTGTATCGGAACAAAGTGACGACACCATATATTAAACAGTACACGCGAAATGAGGTGAAATGTTGGGGTAAACAATTTTAAAAGCCAGTAACAACAATTGCTAAGTGTGGTCTCAAGGTTGAAACGGACGAATTCTAAACAGGCTCTGAAACGGACTGCAATGAAAATTCGGCCGGCTGAATGACTGTGTCCAGTGTTTCATGCATGCACTTGTTTCAAGGGCTTGTATACACGAAACAATATGCACGGTGACCCTGCTTTACTCTGCTCACATTAATTGTCATGAATGTGTCGGTATATTAATAATACCGGTCAAAATCTACATTGAATATCGCTGTCAAGGCCGTGTCGAGAAGTATTCTTCAGGAAATGCAGCTGCATATTATACACCCACTTCATGGGGCTTGTAACGCGCTCCGCTATGTCCGCGTGTCCCTACATGTGTATACATATGCGCCTTTTATATGTGTCACGTTCCGTGGGTTTGGAGAATTCCGTGCATGTTAAAAGATGACTCCGCGATACATTTTATTTACACATCAGATAATATGAGCAGCTCAAATTTATATTACCTCCTTGCATCTTGGAGACCACTGACAGACAAATTGTATCCACCCAATATATACCGCCTCAGAAGTAGCACACAGAACTTTGCTGACTATACACTTTTTCACTATTATGCACTCTTGCAAACACGGTCACACTGCCAGATCCCGACATAATTATGTTATTAACGCCCCTCGTGTGTATACTGTGGTACAGATTTTAGAAAGCTGTGGTTCGCTGGGCATTTTATAAATAGATAATGTTTTTTTCCGGTAATTGACAATTTACAGTAGGTCCCTATATGCGGAGATCTATTTGAGGAGGACCGGAATTCGCGGAGGTCCCATAAAATGGTCGAAATATGTTGATTTTAACGAGGGAACGGGTGCGTATATGTCAATTAATACGTATTTTAAACAAATAATGACACGATCATCATAATAGTGGTTTGTTATATCAATCATATCATCATCATCATCATCATCATTTTCATCATCATCGTAAAACGGAACAAGTCTTGCGACTTTTCGTCCCAATAACATTATTTGCAATGTTTGTTTACAAATATATGTATCGTCATTCGATATTTACTTGTTAGTCACTTGAACATATTACTTGTCGTCGAACTCGTATTTTATATAATAGAAGAATGAGTCTATGTATATTTTGAATTGATCGAGTGCTGGAGCCTCAATGGCGAAGTCTGGCAGAGAGTTCCAGCTATTTACCACCCTCTGCGTGAAGAAATATTTTCCTATGCGCTTGTTAACAATGGGCATCTGTAGCTTTTTATTATGTCCTCTTGTTTTTCCTGATAAATGTCATTCTAATAGGTCAAAGGCATTGATATTGTAATGACCATCATTCAACAGTTTATATACCTCGATTAGATCTCCTCTAAATCTTCGATATTTTAAATACATCAGATTGAGTCTTATCATTCGGTCTCGGTAGCATAGAATTTTGATTTGACGAACGAGTTTCGTTGCTGTTCTTTGTATTTCTCTAACACAATGCTTTGATATTTGTGATGTGGGCTCCATGCAGAGTTACAGTATTCGATGATAGGTCTGACCATGCTTATGTGAAGCGATTATAAAGTGTCGATGTCCAAGTTCGTGAAAGTTCTATTGACTATGCGGATGATTTGAGAAGCTTTATTGTTTTAGGACATTGTAGGAAGGCTAATCTGGCCGTGTCAAATTGAGCTATAGCGATGGGATATCTCGCAGGACAACACATTTCGGGTTTTCGTGGGGTGTGTATTTGCTGGATGTCTTATAGTTGCAGTATGTAACTATTATGACCGCGCGTTAATTGCTTTCGATGTTTAGGTATGAAGAATGGCACGTCTGTTTTGTACCAAGTACAAAAAACTCGCAAGTGAACTGGACATGGATCGATGGTGAACTGGACCGAAAATCACAAGAGGATCTTTTCTCATGGAGCAGTTCCTACTCCGTGATAATTATACAACCAATATTTCAGACGCAGATAATCTCGGGGCTCTCAGTTAGGGTGAGCTGTGTCAAACTGGCATATTATAAATTATCATGGTATATAGACTCTGATAGGTTGGTCAACATGCATCGGAGATGCTTTGGGGTTTAGTGGAAAGGTTTAACTGGAAAGCTACCAGACAACTTTGCAGCATGGTTGAAGTATTGAAGTCCACCACGCAAGCTAAATATTAAACTAGCCCTATTATATACCACAAAGCAGTCTCTGACTCCCCATTGACGTATGTACGTTGGTATCGGTAGTGACGTTATCGACAACGTCGAATGAGGAGGAACGGCTGAATTATTAGGACGAAGTGCATACTACAAGTCATGTAATCTCGTCGTAGAAGTTAACAGCAAGTCACAATTGGTCGAGACTTGAAGACATGTGGACAATGACAATTCGAATCGATTTAATGCTGTCATCTGCTTGTTCCGAATTGAGTTTTCTCCTTAGATTTTAAAACCAACCGACAGGTAAGTGTCACCTTTAATACACAGCCACAAATATTGTCGAAATTAAAAAGAAGTCCAGAACAGGGCTGTAAGGTGAATAAAGAAAATCAATACTCAAGATATGCAAATGTTTCGGCTATGACTTCTGATCTAAATTTGAAATCACTGGAGGCTAGAAGAACTATATCACGACTGTGTCTCTTCCAAAAAGAACATCCAAAACCATGTGGCAATTCAATTCCAACTTATCTTGAAAAGCCCACAAGAAAAACGCGATACCACCATCGGGAAACATTCCGCCGCATTCATACCAGCCCAAATTACTTCAGATGTTCTTTCTCCCTGCCACTGCAATTCTCTGGAACAATCTAAACTCTGACCTGGTCACACTCTCAGATCCTGACATATGCAGAAAGGGTGTGTACCAGCATATCAAATAACTGGCTCAAATGATCATTCTTTTAACCTAGTGTTTTAACTGTTTTTATCTCTCTTTTGCAACATAAATCCTAAACCTGATTCTCCAATCTCACTGTCATCTCCTTTCTGAACGCAAGCTATCTCCATTCTGTACAGACGCGCACTGGATATAATACCCGATACGGGGGTCTCCAGTACACGCCAAAATTATGCTCATGACATCCAGATAATTATCATTCGAGACTACATGCTCATGATTTGGTTATTTTAATGTATTAATGTGGGTTTTTAATTGCAATACCAGTAGGTTTGCATAATATTTGCAGACACGGGACTAAGAATACTTCCAATTTTATGAATATCTTGAATCTTGAATGAACACTTTGGCATGAGTTAAAACTAAAAAAGGACATATCGTCGGTGAACAATCAAAACGCCGTATCTCTGAGTTTTCAAATTGTTCAGCAGAGACAAAAAACTGATTTTGGACGAACATGAACATGTGAATCGCACGCATGTGGTATACAATTGTCCATGTTGTATTCACGGATATAATAGTTGTGCTTAACTTGCTTTATTTCACCAAATGTGCAAGATAATTGACATTACAGCGAAAATTGGTCACATATACACTGCTAAAAATTTGAAGATATATAAACGTGTCACATGTTTTATTAAATTTGGTAGTGTTTATAAATATACGGATCATGTGTTTATTTGTAACATATGAAATCGCTAGTGTTTATAATACAACACTCGACATGTTTTAAACAATTGCTTTACTATCTTCGACAGTGCAGCACTGTAATTTAAAATCTGAATACAATTGTCCAATTTATTAATTCAACTACAAATTAACTTTAAAATAAATATATGTGGTAATAAATGTTCTTAAACAAATATTTATGGCTAATTGCACTTGTTGCGTATGGTATAAAACGCCAGCGTTTATATATTGATGTATGTCTTAAACACCACCGTTTATGACCACGCCAGAGCGACTTCCCGACATGTATCATGCTGTGATTTGTCTATCAATAGTCTGCTGGGTGTAATACAATACCATTGGTATGGTAGAATTCGGTGACTTTTGGATGGAATAACATCTGTGCTAAGTTACCACGCATGGAAAGCCAGTTAAGTTTGGCCTCATTTAAATCACACTCTGCATTGTGTATGTTTACTGTATCTATTTGTCTGTGATGTCTATAACTCAATGTTCAATCAATTCTTCATAGAATAACAGTCTTCTTTGGATTTTGTGGTATCGTGAAATTGAGGTAAGTTTATATCTATGGTATTAGCAAGAAGTAATGCAGATATAATCGATCTATATCGAAATGAAAAGGATATATTGTATATGTGCATGTCATCTGAAATGGATAGGGTGACACTATCTAAATCTCAAACTCTCTAAGTTACGCGTGTATCTTTTTGAGTTGCAAGAATATAGAATTCGTTTTGGGGGCTAGTCTCACCAGTGGTAAAACAAAATTTAAAGCGGCACATAAGTTTCAAACCCTTTATTCTAAAATCATTATGTATCTGTCTTGCACGTACGGGTTGGTGAATGTCCAAGCTCGCGATTGCATGATTTAAGTGACTTTGGTGAGCGATTTTGATTTGCGTCTCTTATACAACGATGAAAACTTCCCGTGTATTAATCAATTCAATGGTCCCTGCATTAGTTTTTCAATATTACAAAGTTCGCTGTCAACACAAGTCAGAATATCAACAAGTATCCGCATTAAACGGTTTATAATATGACGGCTATATATACGAATGATCTAAGTTGCTGTTTGCTTTTCAGATATTTTCACTAAAGTTTAATTAATTAATTTTAAATCTTCATTGTTTCAGGATTCTGAATGACCAGGCAATATTACAGGAGACGTGAAAGTTAAGGAACTGGCGAGATATTACGCAGTTAGTGTACACAAAGGGAGGACTAACGGAGCACACGAGTTGTATAACGGCACGAGCTGAGATTTGAAACCATGATTTAAATATTATGAAGAGCATGCAGTGATAAACTGAAACACAAGCTTTCCGTGCACAGAGATTCCACCAGTGATCTGATGATCAGTCATCTTGTACTCAAAACAGAGCCAGAAGATTAAACTACCACTTCTCTCCAAAACCTCGGAGATGGTCCCAAATATGGGATTCAGAGCCATTATACGGGATACACATGGATTCTACATACGACGAAATATAGGATATATATATATAGAGGTTCAACATACAATATGGTCTATACCGTATAACTAGATATACAGTATATGGAACTGCGCGACATTGGACTACACATAAAGAATCACTGGATTATATCAGGAACTATATACACATGATTTATCAGAACATTTTTAATTCACAACATTGGATTAAAAGAAACCACGTGACTTTTAATATTCTCACAATGGATTTATCAGAAATCACGTGACTTTAAATATTATATTATGGATTTACAAGAAACCAAAGACTCGTGCCATTATACGACATTTGAGTCATTTATGGTTTTTACTCTAATTTCATGACTGGAGATTCCTGAAGTTTTGCGAAAACCATATTCCAATGCATTCTCTTATATATGCGAGTCTCCCATAGAGAGCCTCGCATACACAAGATAATACATTGGCCAATCAATATTGATCTTGTAAGCCAATGCATTATCTTATATATGCGATGCTCCCCGTGAGAGACTCGCATAAGTAAGAGAATTAATGGCGCATGATCTTTAATGCTGCAACAGCGCAGCTCCCGTCATGAAAGTGTTAAGAAACATGGTGTATTCAAAAATGACAACTAATAATAATTATAGTCAAATATAAAATAAATCTCAATCTCCGCGAACAAATCCATCTTTAATTCTAAATGTATATCATATTCTACATTCATTCAATGTCGACCAGTTATTTGCATGCACATGCACGAGGATCACATCGAACTAGTTCGAAACAACCTAGTTCCATGAGTTTAAGAACATTTTGTGTTCTTATCAAATTGACGACCAATCGAAACACTAGTTAAAGGTACTCAACCCGTAAAGAGGGTCCCCATCTCAACAGATTCCAACAACAACAATCCGATCAGAGGGTCCTATATTACTATTTCTTTGGCTTTGGGGGTAAAAAATATTTGATTCGAGTCGAGGAACCCATCAAACAAAGCTCAGAGTTATTAGATATTGATTTTTGAAAATTCTTATGTTCTCGAGATGAGTACCAATAACTGCCGTCAATTTGGTAACCTGCTCGAGATATTACGCCAAAATTCTATTCAAACAGACAAGGATGGATAACTCTATAATCAAGTGGGTAAAAATAACGAATTTTTGACATTCTTCTGGGCCAGAAAGAATTCCCGATAATGAAAAATAATAGATTTCTAAAATCGATATCTAACAAATCTGAGCTTTGATGGGTGACTTCCTCGACTCGAATCAAATATTTTTGACCCCCGAAGCCATTGAAATAGTAATTGAGAGGAGTTTTATCGGGTTGAGTACCTTTAACCAATGAACATTTTGAAGATGATGTTGAACAATTTGTTGAATTGTACCGAAATTTGTTTTTGAGAATAAAATATTTATAAACACATCGGGTGTTTTATTTTCATAATAATAAACACGTCATAGTGTTTAAAAAGTGTGTCTGGAAAATCAACACGTTGTGTGTTAATTATAAAACGCTATGACATGTTTAAGAAATAAATACACGGTGTAGAGGTGTGTATGGTCAAGTTGTACCACAAAAAACTGATTGTAGGACGACGCGTAGCGGAGTCCTACAATAAGTTTTTTGTGGTACAACTTGACCATACACACCGATACACCGTGTATTTATTTCTTTTGTAATACGACTGAAAGTTTATGGTCACAATTCGACTGAATAGTCAACGAAATACTGCGCTTTTTCGGTCTTAGGTGAGAAAACATTTCGTGGTGTAATTCGTATCGGGCGTACTAGATTCTGTGCATGGAGTACTCCAGTAATTTGTTTGCGTGAATAATCGTTGTGATTGGCTAAAAAACGATGTGTTTTCAGCGGCGCCCGTGTCTTTCATTTAAATTGTACAGGAAATACGATTGCTGTCATTTCTGTGTTGAACGTTGTTGGGACAACATGAATATTATCATCGACTATGAACCATTTTCCTTACACAAAGCGATCTAAATGATCTAGTTTACTAAACTAATCTTATTCCCCTTCTGTACTGGTGAACAAGCGCTTTCATTTTCAACTTGATTCCGAAATATCGAATATGATCGAGATTCGAATCGACGAATGCACAGCCCGGCCCCATGGATTTATTTTGTCATTTAATATACTTATTAAGTAACTTTCTTTGGTCGTAACATATATCAGTATATAATAACATCATTTGGACCATATTCATTGGCAACCAAACTGGTTTCAAGCGAAAAATCGCTAGAAAATTCGCAAGATTGTCAAGATGTAGCAAATTAACTCAAAGAGTTACGGGTGCGGGTGTACTCCGTTGATGCCCCGTTTGCGCGGAGTTAGAAAAGACGGGAAAAGTCGCGTGCGGCTACCTGAATAAACCGATTTTTTTCGTGGTACAATTGGAAAAAGTAGAATTGTACCACAAAACTGGAACGAGATAGCCATGGTAACTCGGGCCACTGGCCAATCAGGACATGGCTTTTAAGCATAGTTAGGCAGGGTCGTATTACAATTTAATATAAACACTAGTGTTTATTCATACACGGATAGAGTGTTGGTTTTAAAACACTATGACGTGTTTTTATATAAACACTGATGTTTATTCATAATTGGATGGAGTGCTTATTATAAAACACTGTGACATGTTTTTATATAAACACTGGTGCTTTAATTATAAAACACGTGTGTTTTTACTAAAACAGACCACATGTCTTATAAGTGTGTCTCTAAGGTTTTTTTAATTAAACACGTTTATAGGAAATTATTTTTTGCAGTGTAGATAAAGTCAAAATGGCTAAACACTCTACTCGATATTTTGTCTCGGGTAGTACAGTATGAGTCCGGGAGCAACAGGGCTGAAATGAAAATTCTCTGCTAAAATGGTTTTTCCTCTACCGAATGTGATTCTGGGTGGTGTGTGCATCAATTTGTAGGTGGGTGTGGAGTTCTCAATTTCCTAAAATCCAACATCATGAACATTGACGTAATGGGTGATGACGTAACGGCCGTAACGGAAACACGGAATCTTTATATGCTCCTGGAAAATTCAACAATAATTCACTATAACTATGCAAATTGATCATCTAACCATCAAAAAAGTTTGGCAACACGCTGGAAACACATTCTAGAATCGTTTGAATCGTTGTTTTCTTATTTCGAGGAACTTTGGACCAAGAACCGAGAAAAACATTTTCCGTTAATTCGAAAATCCTACTCCGTCTTGCTCGTCCGGAATCCGAAATTTCGTTGTGGACATTCTCCCGGAAGGAAGAAGACCCGTGACAACGAAGACCATTCTTGAAGGAGTACCGTGTTCCCGTTGCAATTTGATTTAAAATCTGGCTCTTGCTGCTAAATTTGAACCTTAATTTGTTCACAAATTGGTAGTATATCTTGACATTGAATGATTGATCACATCCAGACTAGCCTAGTAGAAGTTGAACCGAACAATTTCAATTTAACTTCATAATCTGATAAGCCATGATAATTACGAAATAAGGCAACAGATTCACCACACAAATTCTAAAATTTCATTCTGATATTTGTGTTTATTAACTAGTGCTAACAATGAACTTCTTATAGCCAGTACTATTGAGTCTAAATTCCGATACTAGTCGATACTAACACCTACTAACACTAGTACTCGTTGATGAACATTTGAGCTGACTCAGTAGATATCCAAGACAATAGATATTCCGATTCTAGCTGTAACTTACACCCAACGATTTGTTAGTACTATATGTATATGCCAATACCAGGGTCCCCCAGGCTCAAATCAATATCCATGGCGAACGCACTGAAGAACAGGTTCAGGGTACCCACCACCAGCACAACTATCACTCGAGATGGACCAGCAAGAACAGTTGCCACCATCCAGACGCGACGCTCCGCGGCGGCATCAAGCAGCTCAGGAGTACCTACTACATCTCATGAGGTGAGGGACTACGAGCTGAACCAACATAAGGCCCTATCCAAGGTACGACAGGCATGTGAGATGCCATTTATAAACATAATTCCGAAGGACCATGGGAAACAACTGAAAATCGAATGCAGTGCTGGCTGTTATAACATCCTCAAAACTGAAATACAGTCAAGTTTTTCCAGCGCGGAACAACGCACCGTCCTGGATAGAAGAGGATCCACCCCTGAAACCATCATCACAGCAAAAAACATCCTGGCTAGCGGCAGTGCAGGAACAAAGGAGAAATTTACTATCAACATGTACAACACCACATGCTCGATACTAATAAATGGACGAAATACCTCCTTATTCCATGACGACATCCTCCCAGAAATAGTGGACAGAGTCAAAACCCATCCGGACATGAAACAATTAGATCGACATATTGCTACTCTGATCGACCACTGCATTGAGAAGAGTGTCGCCCAACCGAACACCAGCACCACCATGGTATGTGCACAAAATGGTACCATACTAGACACCACTCCCATGTCTGAGCCGACCGAAGAAGACGAATACACTACATGCCCGCACTGCGAGGAAGAAGTGGACGACGGTATCCAGTGTGGGGCCTGCACACACTGGTACCACTACACATGCGAAAACATCGACAGGACCATGGAGCAGTTCTATCAAGATGACGACACCCCGTACAGCTGCCTCTCGTGCAGACATCTTACACTCACAGATGTCACAGATGAAGACCTTACAGAGCTGAAAAGTACAACGCGGCCCTCGAATACCGAATCAGACACCGCACTGCAGAATATAAATCGTAAAGAAATCACTGAGCCACCACAACAAACAGAACATCCTACACTCCCAGATGAAGATAATACAGAACTGAAAAGTACAACAACACGACCCTCACATACCGAGGCAAACACCGCACTACAGAATATAAACCGTGATGAGATCACTGAGCCACCACAACAAACAGAACCCAGTTCACAAGACAAACCTAATGACGATAACTCAGCACCACCTGACATTCTAACCAAACAGAAGAAAGAGAAGCCAATCAAAACAAAATCTAAACGAAATGAAAAAGAAGACGACAACCAGACACCCCTACAACTACGATTAGCACAGTCAGTAATCATTGGCCTAGAAACGAAGGTGAAAGACCTAGAAGATTCTAACCGAATCCTAAGGGTGCAAGCCACATACACAACAGCACCCGATAGCGGTCACTACAATCATAACGTACAGCGGACATCATCTTACATCCAAGACATACAACAGCACATGCAACGGCTCGAGATGGACCAGCTAAGAACTCGACTAAGCATGCTGGAAATGCAAATGAGCCAAAATATCATGCAAATACCACGTCAACCGTTAACTACGCCACAACAGACAATGACGCCTAACTTCCCAACAACTCAACAACCATATGCTGCACCGGCAACTTCGTACACCCAACATCCTCCACCACCAATATGGAACAACCTACAAGATCCCCCACAACCAGATACAAGATGGACGCCCGGCACATTCATCACCGATCAAGTGAACTTCCATCAGCCACAACACCCGGCACAACAAAACACATATCCGAATATACATCCAACTCATCAAACCTTCTACCAACCGATACCACGATCGAGACAACCACCACTGACTTCGCAACCGAAGTATAAAGCGCCACCTAAACAAAATCAACGGACGAAACACATAACAAGCAACAAGCCACCAGGCCCACCACCTATACGACGACCCAATGTACCACCCAACCACCAGAGACATTCAACCCCGAAAAAAGTTGCCTTCAACGACGAGCGACAAGACAGCCTTCCGATCTCCCAAAACATCACCAACGTGACATCCGCTCAGACCACTGACCAGTCTTTTTTAGGGCAAGGCCGGGCCAAAACAACACTGGGGATAGCAAACCACTCACTATAAGAACCATAAGGACACGTCAGAGATTGATTACATACTGTTCAACAACATTGCAGCGAAGCACACCACCCGAATAGAAGCAGAAGACGAACACGAAACGAACACATCCGATCATACACCAGTATTGTCGTCACTCGCGATATCTACCACAGAGAAAAAACAACGCATCGTCATCCACCCAAAACCAAAATGGAACCAATGCGACAAACAACTCTACATCACAACCATCAAAGACAACCTACTTCCACCTCCAACTTCACCCACAACCGAAGCGGATACATTATTTCAAATCCATCACCTAACCGCCACGTTACAGAAAGCGACCAGTGCAAGCATCCCCAGTTACAAACATGAGATTGTTGTGAAACCAAAGCAACGGAAGCCATGGAGCGCAGAAATTAAGCATGCTGTGGATAACAACAGAAAAGCACTGTGGACCTGGAAAGAAGCTCATCGAAATGAGGAAGAAGAAGAAACGATTAAGCAAATTGTTCCGGCAAGAGGCAGCGAAACGACGACGCGAATGTCTCGAGGAAATCATGTCGGCGTCTGGAGACCCAAAATCATTCCATCGTCTAGTCAGCATGCAAAGGAAGACTTCAACCGAACCTATCACCGAACTCGTAGTGGACAACAGCACCCTATCAACTACCGAGGACATCCTGGATGGCTGGAAGAAGCAATTTGCTGGGCTAGCAACTCCTTCGGACAATCCGAACTTTGATACAGCGCACAAGACACGTATCGAAATGGACCTGCCCTTCATCGAACAATTATGCTCAACCGAGCAGCGGTACGAAGTGATAACTCCCGATGAAGTCACTGCTGCAATCGCGAGTCTCAACAACAACAAGGCTGCTGATGTGATGGGACTGACAGCTGAACACCTGAAGATGGCGAAAAACATCATCACCCCGTATTTGACGGACCTGCTGAATAGTTTCCTACGTGATGGATCTATCCCACAGATACTGAAAGAAGGATTCATCACACCAGTCCATAAAAAGAACGATGTTCACAACCCATCAAATTATAGAGGTATCACAGTCACAACAACCTTACTGAAGACCCTGGAGCATGTCCTAAGCAAGCGGCATGCCCCAGTATTTGAAAGAAAACAATCAGAACTCCAAACTGGCTTCACCAAAGGCAGGTCATCACTCAACGCAGCGCTCATTGTCACTGAAACCATCAAGGAAGCTAAAATAAAGAAGTAAAACCTTATTCTCACCACTCTAGATGCTCAAAAAGCGTTTGATGTAGTCGACCACAACCTCCTACTAAGCAAACTCTTCCATGACGGCGTTAGAGGAAAGGAGTGGACACTCATACAAAATCTTTACGATGGTGCCACGTCGAAGGTCAAATGGAACGGGCTGCTGTCGGGCTTCTTCAAGATACAACAGGGTGTCCGGCAAGGTGAGGTGCTCTCCTCGTTACATTATAAACACTTCAACAACCCTCTACTATTGGACCTAGAAGACAAATACACCGGAGCAACAATCGGAACCATACAAATCCCACACATTACATATGCAGACGACATCGCTCTCCTGGCTCACAACTCCGCAGACATGCAACGAATGCTAACTAGGGTAGAAACCTACTCCAGTTCAGAACGGTATGGGATTAACCCGGAAAAGAGTGCGGTCATCAAATACCTTCAGAAGAAAGCAGAACCACAACATCCACTCTCCCTATTCAACAACACTATCAACTCACCTCCAGTCGTAAAACATCTCGGCATCGACAGGAACCATGACAACTCCGTAGACGTCGACACGAAGATAAAGTCCTGCAGAAGATGTGCCTACTCACTCATGGGAGCAGGCCTACACGGGAAAACCGGCGTCACACAACATCTGAAAGCCCAATTCTGGTCGCTCTACGTCATCCCGAGAGTTACATACGGACTGGAAGTGCTTCATATCAATACCACGCAAATAGAAAAACTTGAGTCACAACAAATCAGAATGCTTCGTCAGATGCAGCACGTCCCAACCAGAACAGCATCGGTGGCAGTGCTGTCCCTCATGGGAATCATTCCAATCACAACAGTCATCCATCGAAATGCCCTCAATCTATTCCACCGCATCATAAGCCACCAAGACAGTACCGAGAGAGATATAGCGATACGACAACTGGCGGTCCGAAACATTAACGACGATAGCTGGTACTCCGATATACGCCACATCTTGAACATATATGGGCTACCATCGGCATACCATCTGCTGAACAACCCCCCACCAAAAGAACAGTGGAAGAAAGACCTCAACTCAAAGATAGCATGTACGGTAGAGGAGGGCTGGGGGCAAGAGATACAGACAAAATCCAGTCTCAAATATCTGAACCCCCACTCGGTAAACATCAAGACGACACACCACGTATACAACACGGTGAGACCAAATCTACAGGACGCCAGCCGAGCTGAAATAAAAGCCAGACTGCTGACAGGGACATACACACTACAGACGAACAAGGCCATCTTCAACCAGCACAACATTAACCCAACATGCAAACTCTGCAATACTGCACCTGAAACGAGACAACACTTCATCGCTGAATGCCCCACCTACGAGCACATAAGATACCAGGCCAAAGAGATCCTCTACTCTATAATCAACACAATGAAAGACTCCATATCACTCGAAGATCCACATACATTCACAAAACTCATCCTAAACGTAACGCATGCAGACATCAAACAGATCTACACACCAATCATCCAAGAACTGGAGAAGATCGAGCTCATCAGCAGACAATTCCTGGAGAAGATCCACCTCAAGAGAACGAACGTACTAAAGGCATCCTCATGCTAGAGCCTGGGTCCTCCCACACACATTAAAATATATACATGTACTTTCAATAAGTAAACAGCACAAATTAAATATCTATGATTAAAACAAACAAACAAACAATGTGTTTTTGTGTTAAGCTTATATGCGATTGCGGCGATTGTCTTGAAATGAACTAATGCCTAATGCATAAACTAATCATACTAACATTAAAGCGTGTGAATGTGTTCTACTGATGATTCTATTGATGATTTCTTATTGATGATTATTGACATTGTATAGGACTTCACGGACTTACATCTAAGACTCGGTGCCTCGACAAATCAGCGAGGGAAATTACAACAAAGAAGAAGAAGAAGACATGGCGTCCAAAATGGCCGCCGTAGTATAGAATATGAACTATGTCAGTTTAATCTGTTTTGTTGGAAAACATATTTTACTAAACGTATACAAATGTTTATATTATATGCGGATGCTATATTACATTATACTACCGTTTATAACACAATTGGTGCTCCATTAAAAATGGCGACCGGAATGGGAAAAATAGGATAGTTTTCACTCATATCTCCTGTATCCGGTTCTATTGTTTTGAACAGGTGGCAACTTTTGCCCTGCTTTCTTATTATTCACATCCTATGGTATTTGCGCAGTGCTATGTGTTGTTCCTTTTGGTTTCAGCTACTTCTGGTCGTTAAAACATTTTACCATAAAGAACGTGTTATGACATTTCACAAAAATAAAACAAAAATAGTTCCTGGCTATATATATTAATGTGAAAGTCTGACAAATCTGAAAGAGTTAAGCGAGGGAAAATTGCCTATAAAACGCGATCTTATTAGGGCCTAAAATGGTTACTTTTGTTTATGATGACAGTCAAAATGGCGGCAGATGTATATAACATTCCATGTTTCACCGCAGGCGCTTATATGTCGAGACTGATATATATGTGTAGACTCGTGTAGGTGGCTAATCTGCATTAGATACATTAAAATACACAGTAGAAATGGATATAGTAGATATGAGTGAAAATGTGTATTTTTTTTTCAATTCAGGTCCCCATATTGGCAGCCATCTTGCTATCACCATTTCCTGTAAAATGTAGTACAATGTAATAGTATTCCAATGAGGTATACATTTGTATACATTTTAAATTATATTCTCTCGAACAAAACGGATTAGACTAACTTAGTTCATATGCTGTAACACGTCGGTCATGTTGGACGACATCTTGGATTGTTGGAAATGCTCAAGGATGTGAACTCCCCACCCACCCAGAAATTGAAACAGGTATAATCCAGAATCACAAACAGCGGAGAAAAAAACTTAAACAGATAACTTTTACTTACCCCTAAAATTGGTCTTTTGCTTCTGGACAAGAAACAGGTGTCCGGACGTTATCCCCAGTTCAAAGTGTTCCGATCGAAACTAAATTTGGTAAGAAGAATAACCATCACATCATTGAGGTCAAGTTCGATTTTGGTCACGGTCCGATCAATTATGACGGGGTTATGCTACTGTTTTGACTCAGAAAGTACAGTTTTGGGGTTTGTCATATCAGGATTATAACTTGAGCAATTTTCAACATTATTTATTGATGTTTGGTACGTGGTTCTCATTTGAGAAAACGCAGGCCAATTTCGATGTTGCATGGACACCGTCTGGTGATTGATGGATTTTTGCTCTTTTTTCGACTTAGAAATCTTATATTTGTATTGTCTAAATTATAACTTGAGCAATTAGTCTTCAAAGGAATATTTGCTATTTGGTGTGTGGTTCACCTTCACCGACGTCACAAAAATCCATCTCGTTTCGGGTGACGTCTACGACCTGTTATTTGCATGTTTAAGTTGTGCCTGTCTGCTGCGAATGACGTTTATTTGCATGTTTCATTCATTGTGTAAACGATAAATTGGTTTAGTGGAATTTTATTGAATCGGATGGGGGTATCTTTGACCGAGGTCCCCGTTAATGAATAATAGTTATTAAAATAATCAAATTAAATATTCATCCTACATACGGCCATTTGTAATAAGTTTACATTAAGGTTCCTGGTATTGTGCCCTACCCATTATGACCCAAAAATGTATGGGTCGGTTTTTCTTATTGTTCACTATATCGTTATGGCATACCAACATTATGTACCTTTTTCTGCAGACGGTGGCACAGAAAAGAAGATCTAGTTAGAACAAAGCTATATGTAGTTTTGAAAAACGAGTGAGGGAGGCGAACCTCCGGTTCTGAAACGACAGGTCAGCCATGGATACTGAACAAGAAACTGAACCAGAAGACACGACGTCTATGACAGACGAAGCTGTGGAAATTGATGATATAGAATTAAAAAGAGGAAGAGTTCAGAGCACCATAGACGATTTGTATGTCGATGCTCACATCCCGCTACATAAACGACTGCAGTCGTGTGTCAGATGTGACAGCACTAGGGCGTGGAACTCAGTAAAATACATTTTTCCTATTGTAGACGTCATACGGAAATACAACATAAAGGAAAATTTGCTGAACGACCTGGTTGCGGGATTGTCGGCTTCATTTTTACAGTTTCCGCAAGGTCTGGGCTTCGGCATGCTTGTTGGACTAACTCCAATATACGGTTTATATACAACATTTTTTCCAGCCTTGCTCTACATGGTATTTGGGACATCACCACATGTGTCTTATGGAACGAACGCTGTTCTAACAATATTAACGTCAGAAATCATCAACAAAGAGTTCGGAGTTGGTAATCAAGAAAATATGATGAATATTACATCACCTGACGTTCTAAGTCAAGCCGAACTCGACCAACGAGCAGCTCTGGCGTCCATGGCTAGCATTATCTCTGGAACCTTCCTTCTCGGAATGGCGTTCCTCCGTCTTGGTTTCGTGACCACTTACATGGCAACGAGTTTTATTGGCGGATTTACGACTGCCGCTGGTATACACGTCGTCACGAGTCAGATCGACAAAATGTTGGGAATAAAGACAACGGCGTTTCAAGGAGTCGGGAAAATAGTCAAAAAGTACATAGATTTGATAAGCAAGATCGAAACTACCAACACCCCTGCTCTTTTAGCGTCTATAATAACGCTGTTTTCGATATTTTTCGTGAAGACTTTTATAAATGAACGATATAAGGATAGACTCCCGTTCCCGGTCCCGATTGACTTGCTTGTTATAGTTTTTGGAACAATCATTTCATACTTGGCAAACTTCAACGATATTTTCAACATGGAGGTAGCTGGAAATATTCCGACAGGGATGCCGACACCATCTGTCCCGTCGTTCGAAAACGTGGAAACATACATTGTTGATTCGTTCATTATAGCCATACTTTCTTTCGCCATAACAATATCGTTAGCTAAACTCTGCGCCAAGCGAAACGGGTACTATATAAACGACAACCAAGAACTCCTATCTTATGGATTGTGCAACATCATTTCTTCTTTCTTTTCGTGCTTTCCGTCTGCAACAGGACCGCCGAGGACAATGATTCTTGATTCCATGGGGTCCAAAACGACACTAAACGGGGCAGCGAATGCAGTAGTTCTTTTGCTCATTTTGTTGGCGATAGGACCTTGGTTCGAGTCACTGCCAGTGTGTGTTTTAGCAGCCATGGTTGTGGCCAGCATGAAAGGGCTTCTCATGCAATTCGGTCAGCTCAAGATACTGTGGCAGATAAATAAGTACGACTTTCTTATATGGGTTTCTACCTGCGCTCTGTCGGTTGGGGTGGGTCTGGAAATTGGACTAGCTGGTGGAATTCTAATTTCAATATTTACGATCGTCGCACAAAATCAGCTTTCGAAAGGCTACATTCTTGACGAATCAGAGAAAGGAGTGGTTGTCATAGACCAATCAACACAATCCTTATTCCGACTTGTTCCAGGCACGCTCATATTCAAATTTGATTCCCCGCTTTATTTCGCAACCGCCGAGCGATTCAAGTCACGATTCTACGAGGGTTGTATCAATCCATCTCATTGGGTAGAAGACTCATCACGTGGTAATCAGTTGCGATCGCGTTTTCTTGATGTTAAATGTGTCATCCTTGACTGCTCCGCCTTCAACTACGTCGATCTCACCGGCGTGGAAGTTCTAGATCACGTTGTCAAAGACTACCGAAGAATAGGAATGAAGCTTTTATATGCCCGATGTTCACGGACATTCGTAAAAACTCTTCTTATTTCAGGACATTTTAATCTACTGCCACGGCATCACGCTTTTTATGACCTTAGCAGCGCCGTGGACACTGCAAGGAGAGAGATGACAGAACCATGTATGGAAGTCGAAACAACACCTTCACCCTCTTGAGCTATAAAATTTCTCTTCTATGACATGTTTCAGTGCATTTTGTCTGTCTCTCGTCTTATACCGGATATAACAATTATGCAATACGTGAAATTGAGCATCTTATAATATGACCACCATTACACTAGATGTTTGCAGCCACTCTACCCACATGTATTCTATTCTTTTCTTTTTGAAGGCTGTATATGCAGACCAACCTATAGGTTGTAAGTCTTTATGTGAACTTTTATCGTGGTGTATGTAGCGAACTTTTTTAGTTGTAATATGCCATTTTGTTTTAGCTCATATCGGCACCTTGTCATTGCAGAAATCAAATTCCAGATTTATTAGTGCAATTATGTGTACACAAGGCTGTTGCATTGCTATACATGTTTATATCACACTGTGGATGAGAAAAAAAGAACTTTCTTGGGAGCCAAAATATAAATTTTGGTTGGTACCTTTTGAAGCATGTTGCCTTCAAGTGTAGGTCGGGTGACTGCAAACTAACCATATTTTTATTATGACAAACATACTACTTCGAAAATTGGTATTGAAATATTTGCCACTCAATCGATAATTTATATAATATTAATATTGGGAAAAGGATCAAGTTTACCCCTTTCATGACCATAAGGTCCATGTCCTTTCTGTTGCAAAGTCTGGCCACACAGATTTGTATTCCTTGCTAATTTAATTTTTTTTTGAAAGTTAGTTACAACTAAGTATTTGGAACATTTCAGCTTAAGTAACTCTAAGGTGAATAATAATAGTGATCCTGGCCTAATAATAGTGATAGGTGGGATTTTTTACTAAAATAAATAATAGTGACGCAATTTCACTATACATGTATCTCTTTCCCTAATAGTGATCGTTTTAAATATTCTTTTAAAAAAACATTAATAGTGTTTACACTAGTATTAGGCATTATGCGCCTGAGAGTATGTATGTGCAATTTAAAAGGAAATATAGTCCTTAATAAAATATTTGGTAGATATATATACATGTAGCTGCATTGTAGCATATGTAGTATCCTAGGGTTTAGTGTATCTCTATTTAAACTAGAAATTGAAATAATGAACACAAAATTAACATGCAAATGTGCACAACATTTATTATATAAATATAAAATTCAGAAACAAAGTTGATATGATTTACAAGAATAAACTCTATGAACACTTACATTGTAATAAAAGGCACATATGTGTAAACAAAGTGATAGAAGAAATACATAATGATTTAGAGACCTTTGGGTCATTCACATGTACAGTAATTCCCTAAATAATCGACTCCTTAACCACAGCAGAATTATGGGTAACTTTTTCAGGATTTAGTCAGAAATATGGCTTGTTGCCATTCATCGGAAAGCTCTCAGTGAGAGCTTCCGATGAATGGCAGCAAGCCATATTTCCGACTAAATCCTGAAAAATTTACCCATAATTCTGCAGTGGTTAAGGAGTCGATTATTTAGGGCATTACTGTACATTGTACATTCAGTAAAGAAAGGGTTAAGATCATCTAGTTATTAGAATTAATAGCTCAAAACAATGTTCTTTTTGTGCATTTATATATAACAAAATGAAAATAGTGTGCCTGGGTCCAAAATCAGATGCACAATCTTCTGTGCACCTACGTTTATCAGACCTGAAGGACTGGTGATTAGGCAACACCAATTTTAAAGTCTAGTTTACGAACATCTGGTCAGAAAAAAAGTAGATTAAGGAGGGAATAAATTTTTTTTAAAGTTTCTAACCAACCAGTAATCAGAAAATAGTAAATCGTGTGAATTTTACATGATTTGTGAAATACATCTTATTTCAGTTTTCTGACACTTTCTTGTAGGTTAATTTCGTAAAACCTCAGTTTTTTTCCCCAAGTTAAAAATAAATATATCTTTGCATAAAAATACCATAGTTGGAATGGCTGCTTTACATTTATTGAATGAGTTAGTGATAAATAATTATAATGTCTACATGTTTTAGTTTTTTTTTCCAGATTTAAGCATACTATTAAATTTTTATTTTTTTTGTGGCAATTTTGTGAAAAAAGTTGTAGGCGATGTTCATAAACCAGACATTAAAATTGATGTCGCCTTGGATGGAACCATAACAGTATTGAACAGGGGCAATAAATTTATCATCAGTCATTTGATGATCTAGTTAATAGAACTGAATTAGTCAACTCAGTTGATTAGAGTACATGTACCCAGGATCTTCAATTTTTGCCTAATTGGCAAGTTACCTGTATCAGAGAGATAAACTGTCAATTACTGCGATTTTGGATTATAACATTGTCAATTATGCAGGTGGAGTTATTATGGAAACATTTAATAAAATTTAGTTTTTTAATTACATCTAGTCAAAATGGACACTGATGGTGACCAGTTAGAAACATTGATTTGTCGTTATCAAATTGAAGCAGATGACATACCAATCTAAGACTACATGGTGTCATGTCTAAATATTGAGCGAGATTTTTGGAGATCATGATTAATCTAACCCATTCTATATTAAATGGATTCTCCCATTCAGTTATAAAAGTATATATTGGAATGGTTTATTATTCATTTTGAGGAGTGTTCATGAAAAATAAGCAGATGACAAATAATAATAGTGCAGAAGGAGTCCTCTTTATTGGAATGAAATGTTCAGATAATAACTACTCATCAATGAGTATTAGTATAGAAAGGGCTATCGCTAATCAGCATGTCAGAAATCCTGAGATGGGTACCGTAACAAAATAGATGTTTCAGAGGTCCTGACTTGGGTACCCAAATCAATGTTTCAGATATCCTGGCCTGGGTACCCAAATCAACAGAAACTTATGAACATGGCCAGTTCGGCATTAACCTTTTATTATATTAAATACTCATGGATGAGTTGTTCCCTTTAGGAACTGTTCAGATAGTAAGTTCAACAAATGACCATACTCGCCGCCATAGGCCATTTGTTATTATCTGAACATTTTCACCTGCATTTGTATTATCATTTTGCCTGTCTATCTTCTGCTTATATTTCCTGAACATCCTTCCAAATGTTTAATAAACTATTCCACTATATACTTTAATAACAGAAAGGGATAATCCATTTAGTAAAGCAAGGTTAATAGAAGAGAGAAATAAAACCTCAGTCTATAAGTTAAAATTTAAAGGTACACAATCTGATTTGATGGTCCCTGTATCATCAGTTTCCAACAACATTTATTCAAAAGACGCTCTAGTTATCAGAATCGATTAATTACCAGAAAATAATATTATCAACTGTCAACTCTAGTATAAAATTTTCCAGAACATGTTATATATCAACATTTTGTTCAATGCAATTTGGTATCAAGAGTATGTCAGTCGGTTCGTAAAATATTTGCAAGGCCGCCATATATTCCAGGTGGTGGAAAGACAAGATTAAAAAAATAGATATCTGATAACTGAGCTTTGATGGATGGGTTCCGTGACTGGAATCAAGTATTTTTTACCCGCAAAGAAATAGTAATTTAGGAGTGTTAATTTGGATTATGTATCTTTATTAATTGTTGAGAAAAAAATATTTGTCTTCTGTATTGATATTTATTCCACACCCATTGAAGTGAGACACATGTATTCAACGGAATCCCAGCCATTGAATACATATTAGTGTATACCTCTAGTGGAATACAAGCCGGAACTATTCTTGTTGACGTTGTCGCCAAGAAAGATGATGTACATTACGTCGATCATCCGCTTCCGGTGATCCCCCCATAATTACTGGTTATTTGTCAGACTTAAATCACAATAAAGGTAGCTATAGTAACAATGCAGGTGACATTCATGGATTGAACTTATCTGACTGAACGGTGTAGAATAAATACAGAACACAACTTGCATCATAATCTCGAATCTTTTATCGAACTCGTTGCGGACGGCGCAAAGATATATTTCGCTCGAGCTACGCTCTCGCGAAATATATCCTTGCGCCATCCGCAACTCATTCGATAAAAGAGTCTCGATTAAGATGCGCGTTGTGTTCTGTCTATATACACCCTGGATATATGTCCAAGTTGCCTTCGACTTAAACCAGCTAGTGAAATCGGTAGGGATAATACTGGTTTAAGTCGAAGTATGGTTGCCTCTGTCTTCTACAGCTGACTTTATGCCCATATCCAGTGGCAGGATTTTTCATCAATTTTAATTGACTGTATCATACAAATCAATACTAATGCTATATATTTAATGGAAAGAGTGATATATTATGGTCATAATGATGTATCATAATCTAATGTATAGAAGATGCCATGTAATTAGGAGTAACTTCACAATTTATCTGTTTGTTTACGTCTGGAGAAAACCCGAAATGTTATGAAGTTCGGGAGGTCAAATGATTTTGTATTCTTTTAACATTATGTAACCATTGTGATAAAATATATATATTTTCACCTTAAATTACTACATGTACTTCTAGTTGACAAATCTTGTGGAGTTGAGAAGAAATATGGTTTCTATGGAATTATCCACGTTACTTTCACAATTGTGACATTTTATTAATGTCAATGGTGATTTTAGATGAACAGGTGATTTACGCTTAAAACTTTCATGACAGTGCAGCATTAAAGATCCTGTGCCATAGCATTATCTTATATATATGCGAGTCTCCCATAGGTAGCCTCGCATATATAAAAGAATGCAATGGCTTGCAAGGTCAAGGTAAATATTGTTAGGCCAATGTATTCTCTTATATATGCTAGGCTCATTATGGTTGACTCACATATTAAGAGAATGGATTGGCACAGGGTATTCACAAAATACAGGAAGCTCCAGTCATGTAACAATTAAAGTCTGCTATAGAAGAGTAAGAAAACCATACCTCAAAGTAAACCAGTATTTTGCTAGTTGGTTTAAAGTGATATGAAACACTCACATAGGGTGATCAAAGTATTAATTTTTACAAATATTATATCCAAATTGACAACACACACCGTCATTCTTATATATTAATTCAATGCAGTGACTCTCGATGGCGAAATAGTTTTCATTAGTTTATCGCTGATAGATGCGTCCCGAATTGAGTTGTAAATATTTACATTTGAGAGTAGTTTTTCAGACATTGTTTTCTATGGAGTGGTACAGTCGATTTGCTTCAGATTTTTGGCGATGTTAGTAGAATAGTACATTCCTCCAGTTGGCATAGCGCCTTGATACTAACTTATCAGTTTAACGCACCCTAACAAGTACATAATATGTCTTTAAGTCGAATAAAACTTGGACTACCTGGATATAAGTGGTCCTGCTAATGTGCTATGATGTTGGTGGGTGCTGCTGAATTGCCATGATGCTGTTGGGGCAAAATTATGCTGTTAAGAGAAAGTACCCTTGTTTTTTCTATTAATGTTTTTCTTAAATGTTATTTTTGCAGTGTTAAATTGGAATTTTTGTCATTTTGCAAACATCAGTACAACTAATTAAAATATTTTAAAATTAAAATGTGTATGTTTTTTAATGTTTTATACAGAAACTGGCTGTTTCTCAAATCGCTTGGACCAGTTAAACACTGCGATGATTACATTTAAAAAAAAACATAAATAGAAAAAATAACGAGTCTATTAACGACACTTTTTCTTAACAGTATTATTTGATCCTCCAGCATCATATCAATTCAACAGGACCCAACAACATCACAACAAATTAGTAGTGATATAGCAGTAAGTCAACATAGTATGATCCAATTTAACCCTTTCATGCTGAGAGCTGCGCTGGTGCATCATTAAAGATCCTGTTGCAGTGCATTCTCTTATATATGCAAGTTTTCCATAGGAAGCCTCGCATACTCATGTATATAACAGAAAGAACTGGATTACAAGGTTCAAGGTAAATATTGTTAGGCCAATGTATTCTCTTACAGTATATATGTGAGGCCCCATATGGGAGACTCACATATATAAGAGAATGCATTGGTACAGGGTGTTCGCAAAAGTTCAGGAAAGGGTTAATAGAAGAGTATGAGAAAGAAGAAAAAGAATGACAGATGAAGAAATACTAATTTCTGGTTAAATGAAGTTGCAATGATATGGATGAGTCAAAATGAACGATGCAATTTGTTGAATGAATCATGCCAGGAACACCTGTCATTGTTAGTGGCACAGTATGTAAAAATGAGCAATATTGTCATAAAACCCAGGGACATACCTAGAATGTCTCCATTACAGGGGTGTCTTCCAACTGCACCCCTCCTCTCTTGACCAGACCAAACTGATGCCCATTTCATACCAAATCGATTTTACCAAAGGTAGACAAATAAGCTACTTTTGGTAAAAAATACAAATTCCCCACTAATCAAACCATGAGAACAAATTCAACTTATATGTGGCGTAAAATTTCAAATAATGTTGTATCGGGCATAAAATTTCCAACTTGAAAATCTGGACCAAAGTTGGAGGGTCCCCCTGTCCCAGCCAAAACCCCACACATGCAAACTTCGGAAAATTTTAATCAGCAGAAAAATAATTGCAGTATGTTTTTATATAAACATGCACAGAAATGAGCTGGAACACACCCATTCTCAAATAAGATTTCCATTTCATTACTGTAATTGGTAACTATGTTCAAAATTGTATTAAAAACATGAAGATTGGCAAATGCAATCTTAAAATTCTCAAACATATGTCAGTGATTGGGTGATTATGGATGAAATAAATCACACAGAATCAATCAACAAACATTTTACGGACATCTGTCTGGGAAATATTGACCTCGTGCAACTGAAAGTAGATCCAGAGCTAAATGCCCTAAATAATCGACTCCTTAACCACAGCAGAATTATGGGTAACTGAAAAGTTACCCATAATTCTGCTGTGGTTAAGGAGTCGATTATTTAGGGCATTACTGCAGCCAATGCAGAGGTGTCCCAGAAATAAAAAGATAAAATCATTGCAGCACATGGTTTTCAAATCTTTGGCTTGACAAACAGGAAATTGATTTTCAAAGAATAAATGACCTGTTTGTTTTCCTGAAATGCACAGTAATTATTCATCACTCATATAAAGAGAACAAAATTGCCCTGAAAATCTGTATGAAATTGCCTGTGAAACAGTATATTTTGGCGAAAGTTTTGCTTTTTGATAGTTCTGACGTAATTTGGCACTTAATAGGCCACTGAGGTGCCTTCAATCATTTGAATGTAATTTGTGGAGGTTAAATAATAGACTTGCAACTTTGGCAGCAATAACCAATCTTTACTGAATGGATTCTCCCATCAGTTGTACAAGTATACAATGGAATGGTTTATTATTCATATTGAGGAATGTTCAAGAAATATAAGCTGATGACAAATAATAGAAGTGCAGAAGGATTCCTATTCATTACTGGGAAATGGTTACATAATAAGCTATACAAAAACAGCCTACTATCTGATCATTTCCCATTACGGAAACTACTCGCCAATGAGTATTTAGTAAAGAAAAGGTTGAATCCGAAATGAATATTTAGTAAAGAAATGGTTAACCCTTTTTTATACCAAATATTCATTGACATGTAGTTCCCTTCAGAAATGTTGAGATAATAAATTCAACCAACGGCCATTGGCGACAATAGGCTGTTTGTTGAACTTATTATCTGAACACTAAATATTATGAGTCCTTCAGCACATAAATACACAGAACGACACGATGTGTAAATGGGTTTGTCGATACGGCACGAGTGCTGTCGCGTAAGGATACGCCTCGAGTTCTATCCTTCCGTGACAGCACGAGTGCCGTATCGACAAACCCATTTACACATCGTGTCGTTCTGTGTTTATTACACGCTTCGCGTCCTAGAATCCGTGCATTAAAAATACAGGATTAGAAAGTTTATTTAGGCTCATACAGGGCGTGTTTGTCATGTGTGATGATTCTTTTATTTAAATAGTTCCAGTTTCGTGGTTGAGGCGAACGTCATGTACGTCAACGAGATGCGTATGGAACGTACGTTGCATACGGATTTGTGAATATGGAACGGCAATAACACCGAACTTCTAGGAACAAACGTGTAATAAAAATTGTTAAGTCATCTGCTTATATTTCTTAAACATCACTCTGGAATCTAGGTGAATAATAAGACTATTCCAATTTATACCTTTCTTTCTATCTGTCTCTGTCTCTTTACTCTAACACGCCCGGCTTACGAGCAATACAGAGAGGGATTGAGCAGATCCAGTTTTTAAATTTAACAAGGAATTTTGCTGAAGTTATGACTTCTTTGCCACAGTATTGATCTTTAACATGAACACATTGTTATACACAGGACAGCCATTAGTGTCAGCTCACAGTGTGCTTAGCACATTATCACAGGACAACCATTAGTGTCAGCTCACGGTGTGCTTAGCACATTATCATCCCTAGACATGACACTATGAGAGGAGTGGAAATACAACATTTTAAACCCAGTACATTTTATAAGTGTCTCAGATGCTTTTGCTCCTGGAATTATTTTCAGAGAACCGATCATCGATTATAGCATGTCCGATTTGAACCTCTGTGTCAAGATGTAGCTCCGAGTTCGGCCAACTAACTAAGTGAGTTATCCATAATTTTATAGCTGAATTGAAGTTTCCATTTAGTAAAGAACAGGGTTCATGCTGGCCAGAAAATTATCTTGGTAAATATTTTTGCCATTTCTGATTTTTTTTTGGCTATTTTCCAGAAAATTGGGCCAAATTGAAAAAAAAAAAACCCAGAAAATAGGATAATTTGGAAAACTGAATTTACAGAAAAAAGAAAAGAAAAACAGAATAATGAAATAACGAAAAGTAAAGTAGGAGAATACAAGACCGGTCCAAAAAGAAAATACCTGATAAATTTCAAGATGAGAAAATTGACACTGCATGTCAAAATTTGTGCAAAATAGGGTGTAGCCAGTATGGTATACCAACATGAATATTTACTGATTTGCTTACTGTTTGCGCGGTATTATATCGAAACGACAAAGCATTAAAGTATTGTGAAATGATTAAGAAAGCGGCTAATCAATTTTAATTTTATAAGTAAGCATGACTCCTGATAAATAATTGACCATACATACACGAGCGATCAACTGGTGATTAACTAATAACTGGTGTAAGGGATTCGGAGATCTGGTGATAATCTGTGAGGTGATTGTTGGCTATAGGCTTGAAACAGTTTGGCCAAAATTTAGCATTTGGTCAATAATGAAATTTGGCCACCGACAGCATGAACCCTGGTAAAGAAATGGTTAAAATATATAGGATCTCCAACTCGTTATGTTGGGATATAAGAGTTTGATAAATTTGATTCACAACAAGTCATAGACGAGTTGTGAATCAAATTTATCAAATGAGTTTTATAAAATCTTATATCCCATCATAACGAGTTGAAGATCTTGTATATTACATGAAAAAAACTAGAGCTTCATGCTTTTTAACAAATGAGAATCATTAAAAGAAACTGAAAAATGCATGTAAAATTCAAACATGCATGGCGTTGGCTGAGACGCTTCAGAACGGTATACGACATTATTGCGCGCTCTGCCTTGTGACGAAACATATAGTCCCCCAATTTGCCTCTTTGTTGTGCCTATTTTCGTTAGCGCAATGAAGTTAGACAATAATTGAACTTTAATGAACAAATCAATCATTTTGCAATGTCTGGTATTGGTGTCAAGTGCGGCTTTTCCAAATAATATTAATCCGCACGGTAATTTACTTGGCACGATGCCAAGTATCCCGGGAAGCACGCAGCTATTACTCATTAGGGAGAGATAAGAAAATATCTAATGGATTTTTCAATGATATTATAGGGGTTTCATGTAGTGATGTTCCGATAATGAAAAAGACCATCGGACCGATTTCCGATAACTAGAGGCACAATTGGCCGATTTCCAATTCCAATGTTTATATTTACTATGCGTTTGCTCCCATAATAGACCTATATACACTCATTGCACTCCTATCACGGTATAGTTTCAAAGCCAAATACATAAACGAAATATATACCACTGTCGCGAAAGTATTTCCACTGACGTCAGTTGTGCGCTGCCTTCGATGTATACCGGTAGTTGTTTTGAAAAAGAGATCAAAGGTGCCGACTCAGAGTAACGTTATGGCCGTGTGTGGAACACTTGCACGCGGTGTAAAAGTCTTGATTGAATACTTGTAAGTGGCGACAATGTATGGAATGGCGATGATTATTAACTAAATTTAGATTGATGGATAATAATTGCTGTCATATTTGTCTGAGATTTCCCATTGGACACACCTTTTGTCTTTTAACAAACTGGGAAACTTCCGCGAGACCGCTATTCATAGCATACGCTGTACAGACGAAAAAGCTAATTATGCCCCTCCTCACGTTGGTCGTTATTGAAGACAGTTCTGATCGCGACTGTATTAATTCATTACGCGAGCTCCGCATGTATAATAATGTAGAGAGTCTTGTTTCGCCTGGGCGCATGGGTGTTTTATTTATAGAATGGGAATTTTTGGGAGGATTAAAAGTCGAACTGCGACCAGAGGCCGAATCCGGTAAAAGGTGTAGTTTGTTTTTTTGTCGTTAACATTATGTCAATAATCTTGATTTTTGGTTAGTGATAAGCTATGCCAATTAAAAATAAAACAAATTAAAAAGATAATTTGAAGTCTTAGATTTCAACTTTTATGGACATTTTTCGTTCTGCAGCCCACTGGGGATTGTGGTCGGAGACGGCCGCTGGTTCGTTAATTAGGTGCTGGTTGTTATTGTTTTTTTAACGGAATTCTGAGTTGGTCATTCGCAAAACCAATATATTTGCAATCATGGGTATATAATATATGATCTTGAGCACGTTACCATTTCTGACATTGGTTTTCTTGTTCAGTGTGTGCTTCAAATTATTGACATAGCATGTGACATCACATGGCACGTGCTCAACAGGAAGCTACACTGTAATGAGGTCAGCAGTTTAAAGCTTTCTTTGAATTTATTTTGTGTCAACGCGATTGAACCAATAATTTCATATTACACGGGATATCGGGCATGTGTTTTGCCATGCTTATATATAATCATATCAGACAGTTTTGAGGCTGTTACAACTGCGTTTTACATTCAATACTACGGTTGTATTGTATGTAGGTTTATTAAATCGTGCATATTGCGCTTAGATACTAGAACGTTTTTATTTGTTTCGACAATCGGTAAAAGCCGATGTTCAACTGCAAGGTACGATTAATATCGGATGGGCTATTATCGGCCGATGGCTGATTCCAATTCCGATTATCGGAATATCACTAGTTTCATGTGATATAAATACATATGTTCTCAGACACTTATATATGGAAAACTTGATGAAGGAAGGAGGATTTTTATTGTTTTCCATTAATTTTCCTGAAAAATGTGGATGTTCAGACCATTAAACTTTTTAGCCTGAATATCTCAAATATAAACTCAGTTGTGGATAAATGATAAGTTGAGATTTGAGCTCTTTTTAATTCTTAGCAATCTGTCAGGTGCATTAGAACATACTATTTTGTTTATTTAGTTCCAGTTCATGTTCAGAATAAGGTGTTCAACAACTTAAGTGAAAAATATAATATGAGGTAAGACAAATGGAATTAATTTTGAGCAACTAATCCTTTGGTTTGATGACATCAAGTCAAAGGAAACCTAAAGCAACAAGGTTTAAAATTCAAATATAGGTAACACATTCTCCTGTGAGGTTTCAGACTACATGTATCTGAAGTGATAAGCAATCGCAGTCAGGGCTGGGAAACTAAGTCATAATTTTAATTGAAAATGGTAGCAAGATGTCTCACATCGAAGTGAGTATGCATCATTTTCTTCAACTATATAAATAACCAAAAATGATAGCGATGAAAATGAATAGCCGATGAAATTACCAGAAAACTGAACACAGGTGATATATATATCCATAATTCATTTTACTCATCGCATATAGGAGACATCAGCTTCGAGTTTTTTTATCAGTCAACAATATTCATGACTGATTATTCTTTCGCATCTAGCTGTATTTAGAACTATTTCTAAATACTACGATTCTCTCAAACATTTACTACGCCATGAATGCACTCCATATTTGGAAACGGTTTATTACATCATGTTGGGAATGCTGTGTCATCGTAGAAATGAAATATTATGGACACTATGTCGGCTTTTCAAAGAGACTGGGGAATGAGCTGTGTATCAATTTTTGCTAACTCATTATGAATTCAGGTCTCATATAAATATGACTGCTATGAAGATACAAGCGTTCAAGTGACTTCGTTTATCATTTTTCGAGGTTGCGAAATTAGAATGCCAAAATATCATTTAACCCTTTCATGACGGGAGCTGCACTGGTGCAGCATTAAAGATACTGTGCCAGTGGATTCTCTTATATATGCGAGTCTCCCATAGGGAGCATCGCATATATAAGAGAATGCACAGGCTTACAAGGTCAAGGTAAACATTGTTTGGCCAATGTATTCTCTTATATGTACAAGGCGGCCTATGGGCGACTTACATATATAAGAGAATGCATTGGCACATGGTTTTCGCAAAATTTCAGGAAGCTCCAGTCATGGAAGGGTTAAAATCATTTGTTTGATAACCGGATTTTGCAGCAACCAAAATGAATTGGAATAGCTAAATAGTCTTAATAGCTCACTGATGTTTGGAAAATAAGGAAAACTAAATGTTGAAATTGTCAGTGATATTTTGCTGTCATTTTTTATCATATTATGACAAAAGGTTCTTGGCCCTGACAATATTGAACTGCTATAAGAATAACCACTCAAATTTCTTTAGCCTTTATATATATACTAAATGGATTCTCCCATTCAGTTTTAAAAGTATAGAATGGAACAGTCTATAATTCATTTGGAGGGGTGTTCATGCAATAAAAGCAAATGATAAATGGAAACAAAGATAATAAAAGAGCAGAATGACTCGTATTCATTCCTGGGAAATGTTCAGATATTAAGTTAAAAAAATGACCTATGGTCATTTGTTGAACTTATTATCTGAATATTTCCTAAGGGAACTAATCGTCAATGAGTATTTAGTATACTGAGAAAGGGTTAAATAATTCGGTAATAATTGTTGGAAGCTTTGGATTTAAATCCTTCTTTTCAGGTTTCCCCTGACCTGATAGGTCACAGCAGTTCTGGTTAACCCTTTACCCAACAGAAGGGCCCTGTGCCAATGCATTCTCTTATATATGCGAGTCGACCATAGGTCGCCTCGCATATATAAGAGAATGCATTGGCTTAACACATTAAAAATTATAAAATTGTTAAAGAATGTAAGAAAAAATGGTTAAAAGTGTTAAAAAAAGACTTTTTTTTAGGCCAATGCATTCTCTTATATATGCGAGGCGACCTATGGTCGACTCGCATATATAAGAGAATGCATTGGCACAGGGTATAACTGTAACCATCACAATGTGGTCAATGAGCCGGTTCCAATGATATCCACATTTGTATGGTTCTATTGAGACAGACCGAAGATATTTTAGGCTGTTGAAGCTTTATTTGGCCGGTTTGTTGGGTAAAGGGTTAAAAGACAGACTCGACAGCTATCACAGTGCTGAGCCTGGATAATTTGAGGGGGTATCCATTACCACCACTCTGTGTCGCTATAAATAACTTCTGCATCGAATGCATGGAGTATGATGCCACAGCACATAAAATATATTTACGAATGCCAGATATATCAGCATACTTCTATTCTCTTTGCTGGGTATCATTGGTCAATTATGGACTCTTCAAGTTTTCTTTTAGAGTTTAATTTGTTGTCGTAATAACTAATTTTGTGTGAAATTTTCAATGTGACAGACAATGTTTATAGAGTATTTTTAGCTATGTGGTGAATGTACCACTGTATAGGCATTCAGACAATAGACTGAATGGCTGCATCACTTTGCTGATAGATGTTGTGATTGGCTTAAACTGAGGTAATGCTTACTAGTGGTAATGGGAATTCCCCCTCCCCCAAATTCTCCAGACTCAGTACTGCTATAGCTGTCGAGTCTGTGTTTTAACCAGAACTGAGGTCACAATTAAAATCTTTGTTTGCAGTCACCCTACCATCATTTTTCTATGTTGGTACATAGGTATGAACACATTTTTTTGGAAGGTGTATATGCACAGACCAGCCTGTACTGGTATGTTTGAAGTGATCTTTTATCATCGTGAGTGATCAAATTTGGTTTTAATATGTCATTTTAAGTTTTAGCTCATTCTGACACCTTGATAATGAAAATGCAGAAAATTGTAGCTATTTGTATACATGCATTGAAAATTGCAACACCTAGGTTTATATCAGGCAGTGGCAAAAAGAAATTCTTGAGAAGACCAAAATAATATTTGGGTATTTTTTTGAGGCCAGTGGGTCAGCTGACTGCAAACTAACAATATTTTTATTATAGCCTAATATGTATGGTTCTTCAGCATTTACTGGATCCTGCTTCATTTATTTTAGTGCTCCTCGCTTGTGCCGCCTTTATTCGGATTCGTTCCACCCTCGCCAAATCGTCGCCAGCTTTCTTGATAATGGCAGATGCAATCTCGCCTGGAAAACATATTGAAAGATGAAGATAAAGGTAGAATGCTTAACCCCTTCTCTACTAAATGGATTCTCACACCCTGTTATAAAAGTATATATTGGAATGGTCTATTATTTAATTGGAGGGGTGTTCATGTAAAATGAACATACAATAGAAAAATGAAAAGATAATAAAAGAGCAGAAGGATCTCTACTTGTTAATGTTAATGTTATTATTAAACCCAGAGATAGCCAATGCAATGTGAAATACTTCAGAAATAAAACATTTAATTAAACACTGCACGCACATGCTTTTCAAAAACGTTTTGGCATGAGAAACAGGAAATTGACTTTACATGGCCTTATATATGATACCAGAGATTATAAGATGACATGAAATTCTATACTCACTAGGAAGGGTAGATTTCTGCTTCACATCTGGGTCTTTATCTTTTATGAGCTTGCGAACGAATGCCTTTTTTGGAGGATTTGTTGCTTTGTTCGAATCCGATACTGACTCCTCGCCAGTTTCGGCCATATATTTCGTTGCTAAGCTATTAAATAGAGTCTCGTTCTTGCCTTGCAGTTCAGGATGCAAACTTTTGGCTAGAGCGATACCCTGTCTAACTCGTTCAAACACTTCCTGTTCTGAAACATTCGTGTCAGTATGCTGAGAAAAATCTTTTTGCGCCGACAGTTCCATTACTCCACAGAAGTCACTCGAACTTGTTTTCAACTCACTGTAGGCGCTATCGGTCTCGGTCTGTGACTCCACATACAAGCTGTCAATATGAGATGGAAAAGCACTGAATTGATTGGTGAGATTCGTGTGCAGACCTGTCTCCTGACTGAGTGACGCCATACTATTAGTCTGGTACCCTGTGTCATGAGTGATAACATCAGGCGTCGCAAGAAACTCATCAGAATCATCCATCTCGACAGCAGAAAGATCAAAACTCTCACGGAGATTCCGACGAGGATTGCCTGATAGACCTCTATGTTCCGTGGTTGTTGTTGTGTCAGCTATGTTGATACTATTCTGAGTCTTAATTGCTGAGCTTGATAAAATTGGCGTGCACTGGTTGATAAGCTCTGGGTCGTTTGTGGCGAGAGGAGTAAGGAATTCATCGATATTGTTCAACAGGTTTGGAAGCTCTGGAAAAAAAAATAATTTATCTGTCATAGTCTCAGCACTCAGATGTACCAATAATTTCTATGTGCCCATTTATGATGATACCGCCTGACGGACTAAATAGGAGGCTCCCATCTAGAGGTCACACCGAAGATCCATATGAAATTGGTAAAGTTGAGCTAAAAACCCAACATTTCCAGATAAACAAAGATGAATAACTCTAGAACAGAAAACCCGAACAAAACAATTGAATAGTAGTGAACATCCATTTCAAATTTCATTGAGATCCGAGCACTACTGTTTAAGTTATGACTTGGACAGACGTCGGGCAGACATACAGATGCAAACCAGTATACCCCCGTTTTTTAAAAGAGGGGTATAAAAGTATACATTTGAATGGTCTATTATTATTTTTGAGGAATGTTTCAAGAAATTTAAGCAGACAATGGAAAGACGAACAGATAATACAAGTGCAGAAGGGTTCGTATTGAATGGTGGGAAATGTTCAGAAAACAGACTGTTTACTGAACTTAATATCTCAACATTTCCTAAGGGAACTGCTTGTCAATGAGTATTTTAACAGTAAAGAAACATAACTAACTTAGCAGGAAACATAATTATCTTGAAAAGTAAACCAGTCCAAAGTTCATGAACAAATTTGAGACAGAATATAACTGGCATAAATATATATATATATATACGTGTATACATGTACGCATACAATGTTTTTAATATATCAATGTGTGTGCAAGGTGTGTGTGAGTTGTGTACAAACGTTGACACCCCCCCCCACCATTCCCATCTATATATCTTTGCAATTGTTGTTATCAGATATTGTTCTGTACAAAAATGTGTAATATAATGAAATAATAAAAAATTAAATAAAAAAAAGGAAAGAAAGGGTTAATGTATTTTCACACTGAATTAGAGCCGCTATATGTAAGATAATTTAGCCATACCTGGAGTAGTTTGTGCAGTGTTAATTTTGATTGGTGAGATGTCAGGACTACTGAAGGGATTGCACTCTGTATGAAGGCCTGACATGTTGGAAGACATCCGCGATTCCTCGAAGCATCCTGAAGACCTCCTCACTGGAAATATAAACTGGATTCACAAACTTTGATATCATTAACCCCTCCATGACTGGAGCTTCCTGAAAATCCTGTGCCAATGCATTCTCGTATATATGTGAGTCTCCCATAGGAGCCTCGCATATATAACAGAAAAAATTGGCCTAACAATATTTACCTTGTAAGCCAGTGCATTCTCTTATAAATATGAGGCTCCCTATGGGAGAGCTATGCTGGTGCAGCATTAAAGATCCTGTCCCAGTGCATTCGAGGTTTCCTATAGGAAACTCGCATATATAAAAGGATGCACTGGGACAGGATCTTTAATGCTGCACCAGCGCAGCTCCCATCAAGAAAGAGTTAATCAGCGGTCGCATAAAAGTTTCGTTTCACCTATAGAACATGGCAGCAAAATTTAAAGCTGTTGTTTTATGATTTAAATTATTAGAAAGTAGTGCATGAATAGTTTCCAGTTAAGATAACGCAATTTATTATATTTTCAGTAACTTTTTCTGCCAAAATAATAATCGTATCCCCACTCCCGGAAGCGCCACAATGTTATCCTACTCCCAGAGGTTTATCCTACTCCCAGCGATGACGGACTATTTATCCCAACCTCGCGAGTCGCGAGCACGTTCCAAGTTATGTAATCTTCAAGCAGTTCAACTTCAAGTTCCGCGGATATTCGGGTGCAGATTCCAAATGACAGTGAGCAGTGACATCTCATAGAACTCCGAAGGCTTATCAACACAATGACATTCTAAACAGTTACTAATTTAATCAATAAAGTTTGTTGTTTGTTTGATAAATCCGTCCGAAACAATCCCCTTTGAAGTTGGTGGCAATAGGAGAAATCAGTCAATTAAATGACGTCACTTTCCTTGTGGGATCAAATACTATTGCGCGCGCGGCAATAGTAAAAAATCATGAATGAATGACGTTATCTATTTACCTTATTTTGGTTGTTATGTTATCATTGCGCGTAATTTTAACGGAAACATTTAGGTCAATGTTCAGAATCGGAAACATCTCATCAATGCATTTTATTAGAGTTGTGTCATGACAAACTGTTGTGGAAAATATAATAAACACAATAGTTAACTGTCATCAGCGACGAACGAAGTTTCTCCTCTCGTGAGATGCGAGGATTATTTTTCACTCGGCTAGCGCCTCGTGAAAAATAATCCTCCGCATCTCACTCGAGAAGAAACTTCGTTCGTCGCTGATGACAGTTAGCTATTGTCTATATACGTTTTCTAGACTGTCACGTATTATTCTGTCCGATCCCAATATTCAATGAATACAAATGGTGTAACAATTGTTTGGAGTCATAACTTCATTTTCATTATAATAATCATGTTGTTTGCATCGTTCATAGAGCGCATGAGTGTATTTTGCAATAATTTACGGCTCAAATTCATTCATTTGTTGCATATATTCTGTTGAGTATAAAAGTAGATAGTCCCATAAATGGTCGGATTTAGTGTACAGTACCCCTTTAACTAATAGCCTCAGTGAAAAGCTAGAGCAACTGACTGGTGTAGATATTGGTTAATTCTAGGAAAAGACAATCAAAAAGTTATAACAGCCAATATTTTGACAATAGCCAGGTTCAGCCTCACGTACATGTAACTTATAACTTGTATTACTGAGGTTCACTATCCAGATGCACTTGGCAGGAAAAGTAACGTGACTTTACGGTGCTAAACCTAAATGTTTATAGATATTGACCCGTGTAGGGATACTTGTAAACAATAGTAAATGATGAAGAAAAGCTGCAACCACCAAAATGCTTAATAGGCTTCAATCAAAGTAAGGCATTGCCGCTCAGCCAAATCCCATCGTGATACTGCTGCATAACGTTGGTTACTCATTTGGTAATTAGAAGATTGGATTAATCCTCTTTGCTACAAGTTGTGTATGAATCTGGCTACTAATGGCATGCGGCTGTAGTCAGTTTTCCTGTATCGGTAAATAAATTTATACAGACCACTGTTGTCATCATCCTTTTGTGACTGGAAATTCGATGGTAATTCAGGAGAAGCCATTCCATTTGAGTCGAATGAGAACCTTTGTCTGAAGTCCTCATCTGAACCAGAACTTTTATTTGGACGGATTGGACTAGATGAGAACTGGGCCTATGAGAAAAATATATCAAAATGTGAGTCTGTAAAATAGATTGTCTGAAATGCAAATATACAAATCAGAAGGAAAAGAGTCATCATTTTATTTCTGTTGTATTTTATCTGTTCATGGTATTTTGACCGAAAACAAATTCCACAATGCATCTGTCATTTATTACTTAAATCTATATACCATACTTGAATAAATTACAATTAAAAAATTTTAATATCTTAAATACAATGTCAACAATTATTTACTTAATTATTTAATTTCGTAAAAATCTATGGAGTGGTATATCCCCCAATTTAGCCACTCCCAAAAAAAATTAGCCACTTGACAGATCATCTCTGGGAAAAAAGGAGTCTTTTTCCCTAAAAAATTAGAGTAATGAATGCTGTACACTCAGCAGGGTCAGTTTGTTGTGTATACCTGTAATTACAAAATGCTCAGTTTTGTGGATAAACTGACATATTTTATAGTTAAACCTTTATTTATTAAATACTCTTTGACGAATAGTTATCCCTTATGAAATGTTAAGATAATAAATTCAACAAATGTTGAACTTATTATCTGAATATTTCCCACCAATGAAATTGAATCCTTCTGCACTGTTCTACCTTTCGTCATAGTGTCGTCTGCTCATTTTTCCTGAACATCCCTCCAAATGATTAATAGACCATTCGATTATTTACTTTTATAGCTGAATGGGAGAATCCATTTAGCATAGAAAGGGTTAATGAAGACTAAGTGAGGGAGTGATGTACTTACCTACGCAAAGGGGAGGGATTCGGAGGGAACTACATCACTGCTGAGGGGTACTAAATTGGTCTGGTTAACATGTATGCTCTAATTGATATATTGTATAAGACAACATCTTTTTAGTACATCATCTGCCTCCATTTCAGGATTTTGCTGACCTGTTGATTTGCAAATTCCAAATTGATGGAGCAATCACAACACAGAAGTATGTTTGATTATTGCTTACCATTTAGAAATATACAAAAATTAACAAAAATAACGAAGCAAATTTGTCAAGTTTCTCATCCGGAAGCGACTTTTTGAGGCAAACTAAAATAGATGGAAGCGATGCTGTGGAATGTTTTTTAATCGGCATGTACATCCGTCTGAAATATCGTTTGGTTTGCACACCGAACATAACGACAAAACCAAAAATTCTGACGATTTGGTGAAATGCGAAAACATTGTCTTTATGAATGCATAAAAGTGGAATACACTTGTTGAATGGCAAGCACAAAGCCATGACCGATGCTAAATATAGCCGGGACTACATATGCAAAGTGCCCAGATGAAGTGTGAACCACTACGCGAAAAAGGGGTACAGTTCTCAGCCAATCAAAAGGTGAGAAGACAAATGAGATACAAAATATCAATAAAAGTTATACTGATAGATTAGAAAATTATTTACTGTATACACCTGTCAGTAAGCCCATCCTCGAAGATAAGTCCAGTCTGGGTTTTTTACCCTAAATAAAACATGGGGTGGTCCTCGTAGATAAGCCCACCCCCATTTTTGAGCATTTGGAAGGTGAATACAATCATGTCTTTCTATCCTGTAGAATAGGAGAAAATACTCAAGCACATGTATCTGTGCTTTTATTATTTTTTCCAGTTGTTTTTCTAAAATAATTAAAATGTATAATAGTATACACTTCGGTTAATATTGTTGTGAATTATACACATCTTAATCTATTCTTAGTTGTTGGATCAATCAAAGAGGTATCAAATCAATAAACCAAAGGATGTGTCACTTATTGTTCACACTTCTATCAAGAGTAAATCCAATGGTATGTGGAGTAATGACTTGGTGTTTTTGCAGTTTCCTTTGATAATGCAGAAGAGTGATGTATGTTCACCTGCATCCCAGTGTTGTGTTTTTATAAGAATTATCTTGAATAATAAGCATCAGTGTAACTAAATTGACTTGTGAACTCATCATATTGTGTTTACAATTTCATCCCTAAATGTACAACCTTGTTCAAATTTATCCCAAATGCATCTGTCTATCACTGTTTCTGGTTATTATCATGTGATTTTATTTTCTTAATAATATAAATAAAACACATTATTATCTTTATTCAATACAAAAATATGGTACTGGTATAAAACATGATGGTAGGTCGGCATCTGAAGGCTAACTGATTTGTTTGCACAGGGGAGTCCACGTGAGTAAGCCCAGTACCCACTTTTTGAGAAAAAACGTGCATGAGCCCCCCGCGCTTACTGACGGGTGTATACAAAACTATCTGATCAGTCCACTCCTCAAAAATGTTATGATCCCACATATATATCTACGGGTATGCACAGGAAAAATTCTGAGGTGACAGGTAGGAAGTAATACTCTCTGACCTCTGTGGTAAGTAGAAATTTCAGAACATTTCGAGCCCTGCAACTAAGCCTGATTTCTAATCAAATTATGGATGAAGCATTTCTGTTTCACAAGACCCTGAAATATGACTTACATTTGGTTCATTCTTAGCAGGTGTATCATGGTCCCACGGCATATGACCTGAGGTAGATGAGATAGACATAGGTTCCATTTCTTCCAAATCCTTGACATCTCTGGAATAGAATATATGTAAAATTTCAGCTTTTAGGCCAAATAAATTAAAAAATCTGTGTTCTCAGGCACCTCCCTCGTCACTGAAATTTTTCATTTAAAAAGTCTCATCAAACATTTTTTTTCAATATTTCATATTGGAAATATAGGATTTGAACAATGAAAATGAATTTTGTTTCTGGAGTATGAATACCGGTACCATATATATATTTTTTTTTAAATGGCCTCCCTCCCTCATCTCTAAATTGAGATCTAATTTCCTGAGAAAACAAGATAATTTATTTTAATGGCCTTATGTAACTCTGGGCAAAATTATTGGCTCAGAATTACATTCATTGTTGTTTATAAGCATATACAATAAAACTAGATCCATCAAACAGAACAAATAAAGGAATCAGCAAGGTGAGAACAGCAATAATATACCATTTAGTAACCAACGTTATTATTCCTTCAATTGTGTGCTCATCACACCACATAATCAAACAGCCTGATCTACACCCACAACTCTAATCTGTGTGCTGGAATTACTGATCTGTGTGTTGGAACTACTGATCTGTGCGCTATATGGCGACATCATAATTCAAAAGACACACTGGAATATATATGTTCATTACAAATATAATGACTTTGTGTGCATTAGCTGGAGTGATATTAACCCTTACGTGACTCAGGGATGGGGTAATTGTAATTTGTAATTGTAATTGATGGTAATTAATTACATTTTTTCAAGTAATTGCATGTAATTGGTAATTGAGTTTATTCTCAATTACATGTAATTGCAATTGTAATTGGTTATGATGTAATTGTAATTGTAATTAGGGTTTAATTTCAATTACTTCAATATCACAGGTACTTGTTTCTTCTCAAAGTTCTCTTTCATGATTCACCCAATGGTTTCTTCAAATGGTTTTTTTCCAAAATTTCAAAGTGTAAGACTGGTGACTGGCTATCGATATGCTGTCACAACATTGAGTTTTGATCCATTGTGTCTCAATGGTGAATTCTGTTGACACCTCCTGTTTGTTTGCTTAAGCATTGGTTAACCTTTTAGTAGGCTTGTTTTGATAAATACAATGAGAAACCAACTTCAAATAATAGACAATATATCACTATAATATATCACTCTTATGATAATGTTTCATTATCTCCATCTGATATGGTATATATGCTATGGTAGAAATTCATACCAACCATTGCTAATGCTATGAGCATGTTTACAAAAAATCTGGCAGCATTTTAATTTGCAGAAAGACACATCGTGTCCTACGAAAGCGAAGTGCAAACTTTGCCCAACTACAATATCCAGTTCCAAAAAAGTTACCTCCAATTTTGTGACACATCTGAAGGTAAGTTTCCATTTCTATGTATTAGCTTTGTTAATTCCATTGACATATAACTTCAGTCATATGGTGATATTGGTAATTTAATTTATTTTTGTAATTCTTTTTCACCATTTGTACCACGATTGTAGTTTATGTTAATAAACAATTTGATTTGATTTGATTTGGTATATGCATTGTATCTTGTCCCTTCTAATTTGCAACTGAATGACAAAGAGGGGACAAATATCTGCTTCAGTAATTAGCACTGTCTATTGGAGGCATTGTGTTTAAATACCAATAAGCTGGTGGCCACAAAGGCTAATTAAGATTATGACTCTAATTAACAATCAGAGTGTTGATTATCTCATTGTCCTTTACAATTGGCCTGACTTTGTGTCTGACTTACTGAGCTAGTCTTATTCCCTTAATAATTAAATGATGGATACATGTGTGTTACTAAAATACTCTGTTATTTTCATTTTATAGCGAAAGCATCAAGATGTCTATGAATCAACAGTCACACAGGCACCATCAGCAAGTGATCAACAACCTACTAGGATCTATCAGTATGCAAAAACATCGGTCAAGAATGCGAAAGCATTGAAGATAGTTAGCAAAGTTCATAAATGTCTTATATCATTCCAATTTTTAGAAGATCAACCCCGACTACTAGCTGCCAATGCAACACGCTGGAATTGCCAGCTATAAATCATGATTCGCTCAGTTCTACGAACACCTATACTGGACTCAGTACATTGGCTGCTCTGCACCAAGTGTGCTTCACCATGTATTTCATCTTGCTTGTATTAAATTTATGTTTTGTTATCAAATAAAGTTTATATAAATAAAAAGTGTTCCTACATCAATTATGTGCTGAAATGTAATTGTAATTGTAATTGAATTACATTTCAAAGTAATTGTAATTGTAATTAATTACATTGTGAAATAGATGTAATGGGAATTGTAATTGTAATTGAAAAATGTTGAAGTAATTGTAATTGTAACAAGAGGTGTGCACTCGAGTGCTAGCATACCCCCACTGTGGCAAATTCAACCCGCATTATCCGTAAACTCAACCAAAAAGATTTTTAACTTTAACCCTTTGAACCCTGGCTCCCCACAACGATCGACACCCTGACCCTGGGCTCCCAGTGGTATTTTTTATATTATGGCCAGTGTTTAGATGTATGGTGTTGTTTATGTTCAAGTGGTGTCACATTTCTGAAACTTCAGATGTATGTTCCCCGTGGACCACTGATTATTTTACGATCTGGTTACATTGCCACGTGGTCAGTCCCTGGTAACGGTTGCTAGGTATCTACCCGATATTGAAAGTAAAATACAATTATAGCTTTTACGGTCGTAAGTCAGCCCAAGGAAATGGCGTTTTTGATGCAGTCAACACCCTATTGTGATATTTGAGATATATCTGGCGAGAAGTCTGATCCTAACTTGTATTTAAGGGTAGCAACGGTTGCTAAGCAAATACCCCAAATGATCGAATGACATCATTGCCCTGTGAATCCAATTGTATTATGCCCCAAATTTAGACATACTTGGCATGCACATGCTGATGGTTATGTTCAAATGGTGCTACAGGTCTGAAATTTTACAGGTATGTTCCCATGTGCCACTGTGTATTTTTTTTAGAACGGTATACCTTGCCACACGATCACTCCCTCGTAACGGTTTCTAAGCAACTACCCGGAACTGAAAGTATAATGCAATTATAGCTTATAGCGTCGTATAATTCCGCGCCAAGAAACGGCATTTTCTATGCAGTCAATACCCTATTGTGAAACTGTAGATACATCAGGTCAGAAGATTGAACCTACATGTAGTTTGTATTTAACGGTATCAATGCATGGTTGCTAAGCATATATTATAGCATTATAGCCCAAGTGATCGAATGACACCACTTCCCTGTGCATTCAATGGCATTACGTCCCGTTTTAGACATCGCCTATAGGGCACGGTGATGATCATGTTCAAACGGTGCCACGAGTCTTAAACTTTACATGATTGCTCAATAATGCACGATTTGACGACGTGTTTGTAATGTGCACGCGCAAGTAGATCGGACTAGATGGTATTGTGACAATGCAACCCATTTCCATAGTACTACTCTGGTGCAATGTCAAAACGTGCAGCTGTATAACGCAAATTTATGTACTATGGAGATCCTTGATGTGATTGTATCATTTCACAAAAATCCATACATTTATCATTTTATCCTATGCGCATGCGCGAAACAAATCGACTCAAATAAGAAACTGCGTGCGCCTTCCTCACATATGACAGAACACTGATTATGTATGCAATACTAATTTAAACCAAAATGAGTGATCGAAGTGGTGTCTTTCTACCGCACAACAATGTAGAGTTTTACCCGAATCGCTTCAAATAATGTACGTTTGTTGAATTCTGCGCTGTGCGCATGCGCATGTTTTTCTACCCCAACTAGTCGGCAACAAACTCATACACATGCACCCATGGCACTGCTGAAGTTCCTTGGGATCATTTACATAGATATAAGTGGATATACCAATGGTTATAACATGTATACACATGCTACATAGGTTTATGATGTCACTGAATGCTGCTGGCCGCTTTTGCGGCCAGTCAGGTGTATGAACGTTTTCTGGCTGGCCGCTTTTGCGGCCAGTCGGGTTCAAAGGGTTAAAGAAAAATTCGGACTAATAATATCGATATGGTGTCACAAGAAGCTTGTACAGAAAAAATTATTCAAATCGGTTCATATTTGTTAAAGTTATTAAGTCAGACAGAATTTTCTAAGTCAAAATAAGTCGAAAATGAGGTGTAATATTACGAAAAACAGTCTGAGCCAATCCCTAGCCGCATCATGTAGAGAAGCTATTGTGAGAAGCATGTATACCAAAATTTATTTAAATCGGTTCATATTTGTTAAAGTTATTAAGTCGGAAAGAATTTTCTAAGTTAAAATAAGTCGAAAAAGAGGCGTAACTTGAAAAAAAAAAGCCGGACTGAACCGCAATTAGCATCATGCGGAGAGACTGTCCTAAGGAGATTGCATACAAAAAATTATTGAAATCGGTTCATAGTTGTTCGAGTTAGGAGGTCGGACGGACGGTACGACGGACGGATGGACGGACGGACAAACGGACGGAGAAAGCGTGACGGACGCAGTCAATCCAGTATACCCCCCATTTTCTTCGAAAGTGGGGGTATAATTAATTACATTCACAAGTAATTGCCCCAAGCCTGAGTCATGACTGGAGCATCCTGAAATATTGTGATAACCCTGTGATAATGCATTCTCTTATTTATATATGCGAGTCTCCCATAGGGTGCCTCGCATATATATGAAAATGCATTGGCCTAATAATATTTACCTTGACCGTGTAAGCCAGTGTATTCTCTTATAAATACGAGGCTTCATATGGGAGACTCGCATATATAAGAGAATGCACTGGCACAGGATCTTTATGCTGCACCAGTGCACCTCCCATCATGAAAGAGTTAACGTGAGTTTTTGTCCACCATGCTCTTGAATAACAATAGACACTAAAAAGTGTCACCCAATTCTGGTTACCATCATTATTTCTGCAAATGAACTCAGCATTTCGCTAATTTCTAAGAGAATTCCAGTCAGTTCCTGTTGATGCCAAAAAGACGTGTTCTTGAATAGTTTACGAGCATAAATTATGAAGTTAGGTAAAATTTTAACACTTTTAGCAATATTTTACTGGCATATGTTTGTAATATAATTGACATCTCATCTGGATACTGACAACTATGTACAAACACATGTCAGAAATATGATGCTCAAAGTATTTAAATCAAGGAAACATTCACTTTTATTGACAAGATAGTGGTCGCAAACTATTCAAGAAGATATCTTGGCTGGAACTAGCTGGAATTATTTCTGAGAGTGGAGTTGATGGAAAATAAGCATGTTTGATTTGATTTAGTGTGACTATTTTTATACACTTCCATTCGTCGATAAAGCACATTCCAGTGATAAAAAGTCTACACTAATATCACTCCAAACTAATTCAGCCAGAATCGATGTTCAACAAAGAAATACTCTAAGGTGTGACTCTTGAGCTATGATGTCGCCATCAACAGATATATATATTCTTTAACATAATTTATTGGTCAAGTTGCAGCTTACAAATTGTAGGCATAATCATGTGTTTTATTGTGGATCGTAACAAACTGGTGTAGAAAATATAATAAACACAACAGTTAAATCGCCTGAGAAGCATACAATGTTTCTCTTCTTGTGAGATGCGAGGACTACTCACTTTGAAAATCTGCATCTCATTTGAGGAAACAAATTGTATGCTACTCTTAAAGAACAGTTAACTACTCAGTCTACTGTGTATTTGTTTAAAGGAATTAAGGACTAGTGCATTTACATCCACGTGTATGCAACATGATCCATTCAAGAGTGAAGGCATAAGATATAAGTTTGCAAATTTCCATAAAGTTCTTATAATACATACTTGACAGGACTTGGTGTGGCACTAACATCTGTTTGGAAAAATAGTTTTCTTCTGAGGGAAGATGTACTCATGGCTTCGGCTGTGTTTTCCTCGCTAGTTTCTGTCATCATGTAGTCACCTAGCGTAATATGATAGAATCATAGAATATATATCAATGAAAACCAATTGACACTGGCAAGATAATGCCAACTTAACCCTTTACCCAACAAACCGGCCAAAACCGGCCAAATAAAGCTTCAACAGCCTAAAATATATATAAGAGATTGCATTGGCACAGGGCCGTTCTGTTGGGTAAAGGGTTAAGTTATAGATTCAGGAGTCAGTATACACTATATACACCAGTAATCATGTTTTGTTTATCCTTTCAGTTTCTTTTTAACGCTGTAATATGATGGGCCTACCATCTGAAGATCATTCTGATCAATGGTGCAAAGTTTCAGAGCGATTGACCCAAAAATGAAACTTTGTGATAAGTCTTTAAGTTATAGCATTAACGATTTCTATATATACACGCAATCTGTTGTAATATCAGTTTAACCCTTTTCCCAATAGCACCTGTAGTTAAACCACGTCATATAGCCAACGTCACCAGGTATGAAGGTAATTACGTTAGCCAACAGGTATTTGACGTTATAACATCATTAGGTGTTTCCCCACACTGGCCACAGGTATATGTACCATGGTATCATCAGATATGCAACAACAAACATGCTCTCACTTAAGTGTCATCTGTGAATATGATAATGGAAACATAAACCAGTAGACGAACTAAATATGTGCCCACTAACAACTGTTTATCTTCATTTTATCACACATGCGAGTAAAAAAAAATTAATTTTATGCTAATTTACAGTATGCCTATGCGAGTATGTCCTTTAAGTTTGTTTACCCACGGACTCCTGTCCTGATTGAAAAAAAAATAATTCATGATTTTTAAAACAAAAAGCGTATTATAAATAAAATAATTAAACCAAATGTCTTTATATTTGATGTGAATTAATCATATAAACCATGATTTGACAAAAGTCGTAAAAAGACTTCCGATAGAAGCGCAAATTATTAGCAATTACGTCACGTTGCTTTGTGAAAGTTTGTCAATTTTCGTGCAAAAACCACATGTTCAAAGGTCACTTTTTGTTGATTCTATGAATGTTTTCATTGACAACCAATGACATCAATGATTAGAAGTGTGAACTGATTTCATTGGCTCAAGTTTAGGGGTGGAGTTTCCCATTGATGCTAATTAGATGACAGAAAACGAGCGCGAATTGTTCAAAATGGCAGTGGGCTAACTTAGCCGTAAGAGTACTAAGACGTCGCCAGCAGGTGCTCGAATGTGCCGCTTGGGATATTCTTTGTTTTATCGATATTGCGTTGATATAAGTACCCTATTACTTCATACTCAGTAATTATATATGCACACACACAAAGAAGCTTCCCAAGATGAAGTTGAGATATCTGCATGCCAACTGTAAACTCACCTTTATTTAGAAGCACTCGCATTGGGCTGACTTGACGTCAAACGAGGAGATATTTACTTTTTTTATTGATTTCTTACTCGATCGATCAGGGTCGATGGTCTTTTGCGCGGTATATTTGAAATCTTGAACAGATGGATATATAAAAGTAATATCTCATCAATGTATTATACTAAATTTGTAGATCATATGTATAAAAACATTTTAATTAATTATGTGTTCAGAATCCCGCCGATAGCACAACAACGGGGCGGCTGCGTCCGTAGTTACATTACAACCAGAAATAATTTTCCGATGCTCCGACATTTAATAACCTGATTTCGCAGAGTAAATTTGTGCAATAAAAGCAGAAAGATCCACTTTGAGTCATCAATTTGGAATTGCAATGTTCGAGTTCTCAAATTAAACAACAATTGTGACACTTAATGAATATGTTTCACAACATTTGGTTTGTGGAGAAGTTCACATAATTAAATATTGAGACAAATTTTGTCTTCGTCGAAAATTCGCAACCAGTGAACCACGTGTTTCTGTTTCGTTTGTTTTCATTTTGTCAGCCAATACGAGACTGAGTACATACTCTATGTCAACATTTTGTAATATTTAGGAAGGCAAGGTGGAAATATGTGCTTTCATTATAATTTTAAAGTATACATTGAAAATGGTATTATTCATCTGGAAATATAAGCAAACGACAGACAGAAAAAAGGCAATAGAACTACAGAACGATTCCTATTCATTGGTGAAAATGTTAAGATAATAAGTTCAGTATGTTTGTTTGTTGAACTTATTATCTGAATATTTCTGAAGAGAACTATTCATCAACCAGTAAAGAAAGGGTTAGCAGAATCATTTAAAACAAATATAAAGAAGGAGATAAAAATTCATGAAAATTAACATTATAATTTCCTGAGATCCAACATGGCTGTCATCAGCAATGTTAGTTACTGACTGGAACCAACTATGGTGTGAATACAAACAGAAAACATAATATTCAGATGAACTAGTTTGCCTCTTGAAAACACAGCTAGAAATAGTTACTTAGAGAAACGGATTTTAGTAGAGATTGAGTTGAGGAATATCTCACTTACCTAAAACTTTCTGTATATCAAAATCTGGTGGAAGTGACAAGGCCGTCTGACAGGATACTGTAAGAAATAATTTGAGATATTCATATACAATGGCAACAGGGTTCACACTGCCACTTGCCCAAGGCTGCAAATAGTGTCTGTCATTTTCAGAATGAGGTCCCCAGAGGGTGAATTTAGTGCGTGATGCAAGCCCGCTAAATTCACCCTTTGGGGACCTCATACTGCAAATGACAGACACACTATTTGCAGGCTTCCACTTGCCAAATGCAAAAATAATTCATCCGATCTGTACACATCCAAAAGACATGTCATGATGTCGTATATAAGGGAAGTAATTCTACCTCTCTCCTGTGACAAGTATACATTTCAGAATATTTTACGCCCTGCATTGTGGTGAAGGGCAATAGAATATACAATTCTTGATTGGTCATACTGTAACAGTAGTCGTAAATGTCTTTCCCAACAACATAGTTTTTTTTTCAGATAGCCATTGTCAATGCATAAGAATAAATTTCCCATGATCACCTTAATTTGGATCCAATATAATTGGGAAACTTCTGAGAAAATTTGGCAAAAAATATTTTCATTTTGCAAAAATAGATTTTGGGCCAGTGCTGACCTTGAATGGCAATGAGAGTTTCCCCAGACACCCGTGAATCGTTCCAACAACTACTACTTTATACATGTACTAATAATCCTGAATACATCCAATGTCAGTTAAATTACTGCATACAAGACCCTCATACACAAAATAATACAAGTGCAGAATAATAGTTTTGCATGTTTCGGAGTAATAGTGCAAAACATTTGTCTTGCCGGTCACGGGGTTAATAATAATGGTCCATAGCGCGGGAACTTAGGGTATCTAAACTTGGGCGCAAGTGAGTTGTTTACGAACATGTGACAGGTGGTTAGCCAATAAGGTATCATAATTAGTTTGGAAGGAAATGTGTTCATAGTGAAAATTCACTTCTAGCACGACACTCGGTCTGTCAACTTTCTTAATAATTTTATTATTAAAAATTATGTATTCATACAATGGTATATAGTTGGGAATTTTTTTTTTTTTGCAACTATCAATAATCATACATGTAATTATTGAACGGAAATGTTCAAAATCAAAATTAATAAATTAAAATTCGGTTCTTCGAATGGATTTAACCCCATCATGTTACATGTTTCGATTTGTCGAATTAGGGACATTGGGTTGTTTACATTCATGTCATTTTTAGCTCAACTTTACTTTGTAAAGTTTGAGCTATTGCCATGGCTTTGTCGTCCGTCGTCCGTGTGTGCATGTGTGCGTGTGTACGTAGGGCGTCAACAATGCAGGCTACAGGTCGTACCTTTCGTCGGATCATTATGAAATTTGTCATAGCTGTTCACATCAACATTTAGACCAGAATAATTAATTTTGGGGTCATTCGGAAAAAAACATGGCCGCCAGTGGCCATATTGGATTTCAAAATTCATCCATTAGCACGGGCTACAGGCCGTACTGTTTGTCTGATCTTCATAAAATTTGTCATGGATGTTAATATTGACATGTAGATGGGAACGAGTAATTTTGGGGTCATTCGGCCCAAAAACATGTCCGCCAGCAGCCATCTTGGATTTTACTCTTTGTATGACTAAATTCTTTAGCACGGGCTACAGGTCGTACTTTTAGTCTGATCATCATAAATTTTGTCAAGAATGTTAATAATGACATGTAGATGGGAACGAGTCATTTTGGGGTCATTCAGCCAAAAAACATGGCCGCCAGCAGCCATCTTGTATTTTACTCTTTGTATGACTAAATCCTTTAGCACGGGCTACAGGACGTACCTTTAGTCTGATCATCATAAAATTTGTCAACAATTTTAATAATGACATGTAGATGGGAACGAGTCATTTTGGGGTCATTCGGACAAAAAACATGGCCACCAGCAGCCATCTTGGATTTCAAAATTTAATCCATTAGCACGGGCCACAGGTCGTACTGTTCGTCTGATCACCATGACATTTGTCATGGATGATAATATTGACATGTAGATGGGAACGAGTAATTTTGGGGTCATTCGGCTAAAAAACATGGTCGCCAGCAGCCATCTTGGATTTTACTCTTTGTATGACTAAATCCTTTAGCACGGGCTACAGGTCCTACTTTTAGTCTGATCATCATAAAATTTGTCAAGAATGTTAATAATGACAGTTAGATGGGAACGAGTCATTTTGGGGTCATTCGGCCAAAAAACATGGCCGCCAGCAGCCATCTTGGATTTTACTCTTTGTATGACTAAATTCTTTAGCACGGGCTGCAGGTCGTACCTTTAGTCTGATCATCATAAAATGTGTCATGGATGTTAACAATGCCATGTAGATGGGAACGAGTAATTTTGGGGTCATTCGGCCAAAAAACCTGGACGCCAGCAGCCATCTTGGATTTTACTCTTTGTATGACTAAATCCTTTAGCACGGGCTACAGGTTGTACCTTTAGTCTGATCATCATGAAATTTGTCAACAATTTTAATAATGACATGTAGATGGGAACGAGTCATTTTGAGGTCATTCGGCCAAAAAACATGGCCGCCAGCAGCCATCTTGGATTTTACTCTTTGTATGACTAAATCCTTTAGCATGGGTTACAGGTCGTACCTTTAGTCTGATCATCATAAAATTTGTCATGGTTGTTGAAATTGGAATGTAGATGGGAACGAGTTATTTTGGGGTCATTCGGACAAAAAACATGGCCGCCAGGGGCCATCTTTGATTTAAAAATTTAATCCATTAGCACGGGCCACAGGTCGTACTGTTCGTCTGATGATCATGAAATTTGTCATGGATGATAATATTGACATGTAGATGGGAACGAGTAATTTTGGGGTCATTCGGCCAAAAAACATGGCCGCCAGCAGCCATCTTGGATTTTACTCTTTGTATGACTAAATTCTTTAGCACGGGCTGCAGGTCGTACCTTTAGTCTGATCATCATAAAATTTGTCATGGATGTTAACGATGACATGTAGATGGGAACGACTCATTTTGGGGTCAATCGGCCAAAAACATGGCCGCCAGCAGCCATCTTGGATTTTACTCTTTGTATGACTAAATTCTTTAGCACGGGCTACATGTCATACCTTTAGTCTGATCATCATAAAATTTGTCATGAATGTTAATAATGACATGTTGATGGGAACGAGTCATTTTGGGATCATTCGGCCAAAAAACATGGCCGCCAGCAGCCATCTTGGATTTTACTCTTTGTATGACTAAATTCTTTAGCATGGGCTACAGGTCGTACCTTTAGTCTGATCGTCATAAAATTTGTCATGGATGTTAACGATGACATGTAGATGGGAACGACTCATTTTGGGGTCATTCGGCCGAAAACATGGCCGCCAGCAGCCATCTTGGATTTAACTTTTCTCTTCATGTCTATAAACATGTATTAGATATTCAACTTTCCACATTCCTAATAGCTCCATTGACTGTAATACATTAAATTATTCCCTTTCCAAGTTGAGCTACAGTGTCATTGACACTTTCATTTAATTAAATATGTGTTTATGGTAGATTGTATATACATTTGAAATCGTCGGGTGTCTCTGTCATGAGTCATTGGAAGAATGTTTGGTTTACGAATATAAAACATATATTCAATTCGAAAGTAATAAATGGACGTAACAAACATAATTTGGCTTAGAGACTTTAATTGTGTGTATGTTTTTGTTTTCTCAAAATATCTGATCAAAATGAAGAACAAACATAAACGTGTCATGACAGGGTCACATCACAATTTCAAATATTGTATTAGGTTTTAATTTTTTCAAAATGAAATGAGGACCAGCCTTTCACTCCATAGATGGAGTTCGCACAGGCCATGAATAAAAAAAGATATACATAAAATGGCGTTTTTTTCTGGCCCACGAATATGCCATTGTTACTGGGGAGGCAATTTACGATGTTCAGGTCAAATCTTGTGAATCAGTCGGCATCAATAAATGGGGCCGAGTCGCCTGCAGCTGGTTTCCAAAAGTAGTTTTGGTGTTTGTTATTATTATTGCGTGGAGGGAAGATGGATTCATATTCAACACTATCAACAACTATTTAGTATAGAAAGGGTTAAGTCAAATCTTCTATTAATTGTTCTGGAGTCATTACCCATGAAGGACAAGATGAAATTCTAAACTGATTTCAACCTTGTATCATCACATTTTCAAGTCACACAAAAAATTATGGAAAAAAAAGAGTTTCATAAAACGCAAATAAAATAAATATACAATGTTCTCAGCCACCTCCTTCATCACCTGAAGAGAGCCTCATTAAAGATGTTTATTGGCAAATTCAATTGGTATTGATACCGAATATTACCCAAAGGATATTCAAGTCGCTAACCAATAAAATCATTTGTATATCCCTGGAAATATTGTATTATTCCCAAATATTGCGCTCTGCCTGCTAAAGCAGGCTGCCAGGTTGAACGTAAATTACATTTGCTCGCTTTAGCTGAAAAGAGTTAAATCTAAGTTGAATGATAGCTTGAGAGGTCAGCCTAATAATTTCAACACAGATTTAAGTGTGTGTATAAACAAAAACATTATCGTGAAAAGTACAAATGGCCATTTCAAGCGAAATCTTAACATAGACTATCAGATCACAGGTAAATAATTTGTTTGACTACTAATATGATACCTGATGTTGGCTTTTGTCTGTCTGACAACTCCTTTTGTATGGATCCCTGTGAATCTGGATCCATGTAAGAAGAACCAGACCTCAATGAACCTGCAATCAATATGAAACTGTATGTAATGCTCTATATAATCGACTACTTAACCACAGCAGAATTGTCCAGACGCTGTATATTCTTCCCAGACAGAGGCAATCACAAAGAAATCCCTAAATAGCCCGGACATCAGCTAGTCATATTATATTTGCCATTTATTAAACAAATGTTTACCTGAGCCTTTCTGTGATGCTGGGGTCTCTAATAATAGATTCTTTGGCTTAACACCCTCTGTCCATGGAGAAGGTGCAATGAGCTGAGTGGAGAAATACTGATGAATGTTATGCTGCGCTCGCTCATCCGTGTCTGTGTTTGTCCTGCAAAAAGTATTGTACTGTGAATGGCTTTGATTTTGACGGCATCAATTTTCGTGTTGTCTTATAACGAGAGGCCAATTCGTGCGGATGTGAATTCGTGGATCTTGGTATCATAATTTCATCCATAAGTCCAACTATCAGCCCTCTTAACCCTTTTAGTGCCAGGGGCCGATCTCATCGGCCCTAAACCTACAAAATAAGTCTGTTAAAGAATATAAGAATAAATTATTAAAATTGTAAAAAAAATAAAAAAAAATAAATAAAATTGTTAGGCCAATGCAATCTCTTATATATGCGAGGCGACCTATGGTCGACTCGCATATATAAGAGAATGCATTGGCACAGGGTATATGGGTTGATACAAAAATCGGACCTGGCACTCAAAGGGTTAATTCAGATAGTTTGGCTTCGGCATCTGCTATGGCAACCCTTTGCTGTGGCCCAGTTTGCTTCAGCAAATGGCTTCGGCATTGCTGATTGCCATTACCAATTATGAGGGCTCAACAATAGCGGGTTTATGACATCTACAGTGTGTATAATAGTCACTATTGAGATAATGGTCCTCCAGATATATCTGCGCCGAATCAGCATCATGCAATCAGTGCCATGGGTTAATTTCACATGCTGGAGAGATAGTTATTTATTGCTTTATGTAACCTGAGCGTGATGAAACAATTAGCCTTTACCAAGAGAGCAATTCAATGGCCATTTTTGTACAATCTATTATAGAAGGGATCAGAAGATGTAGTATATAATCAATAACAAATAGAACAGTGACGACTGATTATTTTTATAAATTGATTAATTTCATCTCGTCTTCTGTGTTTTCCCCACTCATTTTAAGACATGCCAATAGCAGATACCCCCGCCCCCTCCCGCTATACAATGCCAGAACTTCGTTTTCATCTCGTACGTTGTATATTGATGTTACTTTACCAATATGTTGCATGTTGATTTTGTGGTTGGGCCATTCAGAGCCAAATCACAAAATAAACGAAAAATAGACCCCCATGAATTATAAGAAATTTACAGTATATCTCATTCCATTAAATCAAATCTGTGCGATATATGGTTTCTATAGTATCTGAGATGAGTTGTTGGGATAGCTCATTAGTCTAATAGCTCACTGATATCTTTGGAAAATATAGAAAAAAAAACAAATGTTGAAATGCTGCCATTTTCAGGCAAATTATGACATATTGGTTCCCGGCCATGGGTATACATCAGTTCACTAAAGAATTGAGAATACAGAATGTGAGCCTCAGTGAGATTAATATCGGATGAGGCACAGTGCCTCAACCGTTATTAATCTCACTGAGGCTCACATGACACGGAATCTGGCAAAAAATCGTCCTGTAATTTATAATATCTGATTTCAAGAACATATACTGTAGCCTTTAAATTATGTTGTCGCAAGAAATCAAAACATACAGATTTCGAGTAATTAACACTTACCCATACAATGGAGAATTCTGGTTAATTGCACTCTCATCTATATCTACAGGATGCAGAATAGCCATTTGATCTATTGACCAGCTGAATGGTTTCTGAAAAAAAAAAATGATAATCATAAGCTGTAAATTCACGGAACAATTGGTTCTCATTTAATTAGCGATAAACCTCTTCGCTGCTAAATGATGCTATGACGTCGTGTGCTGGGCTGTTGACATTATTGCCATTTTCCAGTGGGGAAAAATATAACGGGAATATCATAAGAACCAAAAAACTGACTCAGTTGAAAGGCTATTATCGTTCACAATCGTGGACCATCACACATTGTTTGATATTTCAAGATACAGTTATTCCAATGTACCAATCTCTGAATTCCAATTATGTATAATGGCCTACTGCTAGTGTACTGATGTAGGTCTGTAGTACCTTAATACTGCACCAGCGCAGCTTCTGTCATGAAAGGGTTAATAACTTAAAAGATAGAGGTAATTAACTTTATCAAGAGAGTGTCATGTAATAGGTGATGTTTACCTCAGGTGACTAATAATTAAAGTAAATGACTTGAAGGGGCACTAATAATTTACTCATTCTTTACCCCAGCTAGTAATTATTATAAGAACAAAGTTTATCTATTTCTCCATGTTCTTCTTGGTGGTGATGTTTTATCGACTTTTATAATTTTTGCACATTTACATGCTGTGAAGTAGTGGTGTAACGATTCACCGATGCATCGATGTATCGCGATACGCTGCGCGCCGATACGATGCATCGATACGGAGACCCAAGTATCGATCCTCCCGATACTATACTTCGTTTTTTTGTGGCAGCATGTGTTGGTCGCTTTTGGTATAGTCCGTTCTTCTGTGACGTTGCTTAGCGTCAAACAGATAGTACTTTGTCATTAACAAGTCCGTAATTACTGACAACTAGCATGCCGGTTGTCAAACTTGTCATTTAGGGTGAGGTAGGAGGTCCGTTATAACTGTAAACGTTGGCAATAAAATATTTTCATCCAATATGTTTGTGGTATTAACTGAGTGTAAGGCTTATTACATTGAAGATCTTTATGAAATTCCTGTGACTTCTACTAACTTTAACAGTCCGCGTGCAATATTAATTCCGATAGGTTGACAGAAAAAGTATATTAATGCATTAGGTACTAGCTGTGAATATAAACAGTACTGGAAATAAACACGACGCATATACTAATACGATATTAGTATTCATATCATATACACAGAACATTATCAAAAACCGCTGTTCTTCACTGGCTATTTGCTAAAATCCCAGTTCCGAAGCAGGAAGGATAACTCTAAATCCACACAACGTACATTATACGTTTCAGAAAATGCTAGGTACCGGTACATGTGGTCAGTCTATTACATTACTAGTTTGCCGAATTTATTCGCGCACGGGAAGGCGCATATGGTTATATGATATGGTACATGATATAAATATCTTGTCGATCATATAAACGAGCGCCACGAGCCCCAAAAATATTACATAGCACACTCTGTAGTCGCATTATCGTCGCACAGGAAAACTGAAAATTGGTCACTTATGGACGTTAAAATATGCATGTAAACTGAACTAAATTGATCTAATGTCAAGGACAAATTTGTTGACGATAGAATTTATTTTGAAGAGTTGGATTTTGACTCTTTTCATGCAGTCTCTTGTGTTGGTTATTTGTGAAAGTTGATCATGGAAATATAAGATAGCTTCTTTGTTTGTTGTAGAAGTTACTCAAAGTCTCAAACATGGCATAAATTATATTGGGGATTTATGGATACAGAACGATTTGATAAGTACAATATGATGTCCGGACGCCGGCGGACGTCCCATGAACGAGGGTTCTCAATAACTTATATCACACTCATAATGACTCGTTTAGTCTCATTAACCCAATTTTATATGGAACATATTGTATTTGTGTCAAACTGTCAATAGTGTGACATAGATCTACAAACTTGTTAATGTCTTAATGAGGACCCCCTCACTGATACTACTAATTATATATATAACATGCATGTATCGCGATACGTATCGTATCGTGATCCTAGTATCGCGATACGTATCGTGGCCTAAGCGTATTGCTACACCTCTACAGTGTGAAGGCATTGGGTACCTTTAAATTATAAGAAATAACTCGTTTCAATTCAGTTTATGAGTTATAATTGAAAACTTTGAAGACAAATTACTATAACAAGTGCTCCTTATAGAGTTTGTCTCACAACATTTTGGTTGTAACTGCCTAAACATAATCGTAACAGGAGTTATTTTTTAAATAAATGTGTTCAGGGTTCCAATCAGTAGAATGACCATACAGTAATGCCCAAAGTAATTGACCACTTTATAACCACAGCAGAATTATGGGTAATTTTTCAGGATTTAGTCGGAAATATGGCTTGTTGCCATCCATCGGAAAGCTCTCGCCGATAGCTTTCCGATGAATGGCAACAAGCCATATTTCCGACTAAATCCTGAAAAATTACCCATAATTCTGATGTGGTTAAGCAGGGCTGGCGGTCTAGAAAATCCAGGAGGGCTATTAATAGCCCTCCTAGATATGCCTAGGAGGGCTCCTCAACTTTTAATGTTATGATCTATTTTATCTGAGTTACTATACTGCCATTAGTTTGTCTATTTGATCTTGTTTAACTCCATCTAAATTAATTTTGTGATGTGGAAACAAAATGTCCAGAGTTGTGAATGTCAAACCCGATTATCCCCCACAGTAATTATGGTATGCTGAATATTTAACTATGTTTTATATGTTATGATAATTTATTTGAACCAGAAACAAAATGAAAGCGTGTTTGTGCTCAACAATTTGTCAGTCGGTGTCCAACCCATGCAACGAAATTGGGTGAGTTTGTCCATGTTAAAAGCATTCTCCATGAAAGTGTAATTTTACATAAAATACACAATCAAGAACAATATTAAATCCAATATATTTACACTTGAATACAGTTACAAATGACTGCTTTATTTCTCAAAGTAATCCATATTCCATCACTGATCGCAGACTGCTGCTTCCAGCGGTCAAGTCGCTCTTTAGATTTAATGGGTGTTTGCAATTGGGGACATAGAGAATAGTTTCTGAACTTTAATAATTGAATAACAGTGTAAACAAGAATACTTGGAGACATACAATTTTCACTGATAGGAACCGGAAACGGAACAAAAGGTTGAACTCAATTGAGACAATGACATTTGGTTCTCACTATCCACAAACATGTGTTGATTTTATCCAGTGAAATATATAGTAAGCTCAATCTTATGAAGAGAAATAATTTATTTTGTTCTTAAAATGTGTGAGAATCAATCAAAAGATCTGATTTACGAAACAGTTCGTTCCGGAATTTAATGATTCCCATTTGACATTACCATCAGGTCACGCATGCACACACTGTACAATATAATTACGATTTAGAGGCAGTATTTTACTCATTAAACACAATAAAATAACTAAATAATAAATGTCCTGTCGTAGACGAGGCGGGCTATAAAAAGCCTGCCTTGGAAAATTCTAGGCGGGCTGTAGGCGGACAGTTTGAGCATTACCATATCGGTACAATGATACATGTATCTACCAGTATGTCATTTTTCTGTAAAACATAATCCAGTTCATGTGGCCCACATGTAATTCTCTTAAACAATTTGATAAAAAAAAACACAGCTTACACTCACAAACCATTATAAATGTCAAGAAGAAGTTTGGGTTTAAAATAAAGGGTCTGTAACTGACTCATCTATTGATTGCAAAATTATATGAAACACTATTTTGCTTAGGCCAAAAAAAAAAATACCTTTAGGGTTTCCCTACCTACCCTAGAAAAAGGTGCCTACCCAAAAGTTTTTATGGGACTGTAGACACAGATAAAAAAAAAATTCAGTGGGAAAGGCATCGATAGGTATCTTACCCATTTTCAAACCTCTCCTACAAAAACTTTTATAAGTTTTATTAGTCTAGTGCTCTGACTAATTCAAGATAACTGTATTTAGTTTTGAACCATTCAATTTTTTTTATCTGAATTGTGAATCTTTCTAGATTAAATTGTCAATGACCCAATGGAATTCAGAATAAAATAAAAAAACTATTTAAAGATCCCTACCTACCCTAATTATTTTAGACCATGTAACCCTAAACACAGGTATTATTTTTTTTGGCCTTATGAAGCAATCAGCATTGGTTATTTACTTTGGCAGTGTTAACGCTGTTGGTGTCCAAATTGCCAATGGCCAAAGAAAATTTTATATGGTCATACTTCTGGCCATATATATATTGTTTATTAATTTAGACTTCAGTTCACGTGACATATTTATTAAATGTATTTTATTAAGTATGAAACATATGACTAAATTTAGTGTATTTACTCACGGAAAGTGGTGTCCAGACTATGTAAATATTATGATATACAAGGTAACAGTAAATGTGAACAATGAGTGATAATTGGAACAAACACTTACCTTTTCACCAGATGATGGAGTGGAATGAACTGTGAACAAACCAGGACTGAACTCTGGGATATGTACTCTGTCTAGTTTATCAAACGGATTATATATTTTATCACTTGGTGTTGCATGAATCATTGGCGATGATAATTGTATATCACCATGCATATGTCCGAACTTATGTGAATTTGGAGTTGTCTTATAACTGCCTGGAGTGGCCTTGACTCGTTGTGGAGTTGACGTCATCGGGTCCCCATGTCCTCTATGCACACTGTCTGACTGAAGTGTCGGAGTTCTAAATAAACTGGGTGAGGACTGTTTACCATCTGTGGAACAAGTGTCTGATGTGAATGGTATATAGCCTTTTCCGAAAGGACTGAGTTGCACAGATTTGATGAACAGCTCATTTCTACAATTTGGTGGTTGCTTCTTTGATGAACTACATGGCGTTTTTTGAATATTTACAGGTTTGTAGGTCAGATCTGGACTAGAAAACTGCGTGCCTCCGTTCTGTTCAGACATCTTGATGCTGCTTGAAAGAAAATGTTTAAAATATGTTATTAAAATAACATAAGCTTTTAAGTACATAAAATATTATACATAAAATTTTAAGTCACAGACTCCCATTTCGTGTTCCCATGACAATGATTACAGACCAAAAGAGTCTGAAATACAGTAAAGCTCTAAATAATCGACTCCTTAACCACAGCAGAATTATGGGTAACTTTTCAGGATTTAGTCGGAAATATGGCTTGTTGCCATTCATCGGAAACCACCCAGTACAGCAGGTCAATTTCCCTCCACCACAGTAAAAAATGATAAATGCAGTGTACTCTTGGTATGACTGTGTTAAGTACCGGCCCATCACCTTGTTAAACAGGTTGCTTGATATGAGCATCGCTGTATCATATGCCAGCATGATTACTCTTGTGTCTGGAATAAACGTGCATGCACGTTTATTAAATTACAGATGATTTTCCACCCTGCACAAGGCTTATTTAATTTTGTGTATAGTACTACTAGTAGTAATTTTGGAAGACAGGTCGATTTAGTTTTTTCCCCCAACAAATCTTGTTGTAAACTTGTTACTAGGGTCCTGCGAATATTCGATACGAAAGTCAAATTCGATTCAAAATTGTCAACTCGAAATTTCGAATATACACTGATGGAAAAGTAGGCTGTTTACGGGCAGGTGCACACGTCGATCTTAGCTGTTTTGTGCCATTTAATTACAGAAAATGATGTATATATGTACCTTATAATTCTCATTGTATTATATTAAATATGTATAGACAGCAATTAGCCACTATAGGACAACTAAATACGTCTGATTTCTATCTTTGAACATGGTAGCCAAAAGCTCGAAGATCGCCGATGGACCGACGACGCGCGTAAATTATAATAGCTATGAGACTGATCAACCGCTAGCGTTATCCGCGGTCTATCCGTCTCAGATTCCGGGTTATGTAATATAGCTCAGAATTTAAACAACATGTGTTCCCGGCATCGAAAACTGCATTTTGGCGGTGTTTTCTTTTGAAGTTTACTTTCAAATTCGGAGCGTTCATTGACACTTGACAAAACATCATCCGTTATTCATGTTTATTTTAAACATGATAAAGCTGCAGGCTTACACATGTGATGAATGCAACATGGTGTATTAATCGCAAGCATCTGGGACACGACCCACCTATGGAATCATCTGTCCAAGAAGCATCCAGCACTACATAAACAGGCTACACTGCGACTATTGTTGCATCTTCAAGTTTATAACAACGGGTGATTCCGAATGTTGATTTGCAATTTTGCATGCACATGCAAAATTTGTACATTAAGTCAGGGTTTCCGCCAAGGGGAAATTAATGAGTCCGTATTGGGGAAACACATAACGCGCGAAAAAAATTTTATTTGACACTGAATAGTAGCCATTTCCTTGCACCTGAGTGTCACACAAAGCAATCCAAAGCTACGTATATTACGCAAGTCGATCATTTTCCGTGGGTGCATTAATTCTGTTGATGGTATCCAGATAATTAATCATGTAATTACGCACGTAAGACTGCCGTCTGATTGAAGACTAATGAGACTATATCAAGCTACAACTTAGTGTTTAAAAATTTATAACTTACAATAAAATTCCGACAGGTATAATGAAACTAAACACTAAAAAGCATCTATCCAATACTACCTAGCTGGGAGAATTGAATTAAGTATTTCCTAGAATTTCAAGTAGCTTCCGTGAAAACGAAACTGATTTTTCCATGTATTCTTTCAATCGTAAAACTGTGTGTGCGATGTGATGTCATATATACTGCGGGGTTTGTCTGCAGGAGATATTTATAGCGGCGAAATACGAATGTTAGTGAAATCAATCAAACTCGGAACACGTAGCTTGTCAATATAAACAATAACATGATTTTTGAGGGCATTATGGTTTCTTAACGGCCCGATAGGAATGATTAACAGCCAGAGGGCCTATAAGCTAATAGGCACGAGGGCTGTTAATCATTCCGGGAGGGCCGTTAAGAAACCATAATGCCCGAAAAATCATATTACTATTATTTCCACACACTATCATTATGTAAGTGTCGTACCGCGGCAAGTTCAAATATTTCACAACACTTCTGAATTAACACAATTTAATCAAAATATATAAAAAGATATTTTTTTTAATTTACACAAATACGCATGGATCATCTGGTTTGTGTGCAAACAATTATCACGTGATCAAAACAAAAATCATGTGACCAAAATACATCGAAATTAGGCAAAATATCACCGCCATAACTCGCGTAATAATGCTTAAATTGAAATAATATATACCTGTGTTTACCTTAGGATACCATTTAGTTAGGTATGTGTTTTATGTAACACATGGCAATCAGGTATTTCTTCGTTAAAAAGCTCTATTAGAATAAAAAATTCCGAAAAATTCATCGGCAGTTTGGTCACGTGACGTGTTGGGACATCTCGTGCTAACGACAAGCATATCCCATTAGCGCCCTAGGGCCATAATGAACTTACATATTCACGTAATTTAGTTAGTGTTATGGGATTTTATCGCAGGATAAAACGTCATTAATATTCGCGAGAATGCCCTTATAGGTGGAAATAATAGTCTGTATTAGTCAAACAACAGTTACTGACGACCGCTGCTAAAGAGTTTTAGCCAACGTGTTATAAAATATAATTGAGTTTTGGCGGGAAATGGGAACATGTGAGCCGTTGTTTGTGTTTGGGGACCCAGGCGGGACAACGAAACTATTATGGACCGTACTTTGACTTTATCTCCATATTGGGTGGGGGTATGTTTTTTGTGTTTATCCTCCATGCATGTTATATGGGTCAAATAAATGGTGTTGTCACTATGAATTCCCGCTATAAAGACTGATTTGGGACAGGTTCCGTATTATAACAGTACGATAGCACGGGATCTCGGAGGTAGATACCTCCTTTGGTAGGAGAACCGCCTGTTGGCGTATGTTGATCCCTACTCTGCCTAACTCAGCAATTCGGCATTCTTTGATCAAATTATGTAATCGTACGATAGCACAGGATCTCCGAGCGTGAGTAGTTTCAACCACAGAAATCCCTGCGAAGTAATATCCGTACTCAGCAGTCCGACATTCTTTGATGTTACCGCGACATTTATTACGCTGTATATAACGTCGCTATTTCAATGCACACCAAACATTACGTTGTAGTTTTGGCGCTTTGATTTCAAAGGGTTACGCGTACCGGTAAAGTACTGTCCTCAATTAACCCGTTTTTCACCAGTATTCTGTTCAACCCCCCGAACTCCCGTTGCAGCCGGATTTTTTATGACATATTGGTACTGACTTTTGGTACATGTATGAATCAAAAAGATCATCTGCGAGGGGAATGGGTCCGTGGGACGGACCCGCAGCCGGCCTGGCGGAAACCCTGGTTAAGTACAAACATAATCTCCATTGTCATCAAAAGACCGGCCCCAAATCAAAGCCAATTAACATGCCGTCCAATTAACACCCACACTACCTAATTACCCTAATTGAATAGGGGCCGAACAAGCCCAGCCGAACAAGCCCGGTCGAAAGAGCCCTGGACCGAAAAGTCCAAGGCCGAAAGAGCCCTGGACCGAAAAGTCCAAGGCCGAAAATCCCCTGGACCGAATCGACCCGCTCCCCTTTCAAATATCTGTCACTCTTTCAAAGTTTGTTGAACAATGAAATGATGATGAATGAATGATTCGCAAAAGGACAATGTCATTCGACAATTTCGACTCATTCATCTTCCATCTTCAGACTTCACTGAACTCATGGAAAGTAGTTTTATAAATAAGTTCTTTACTTTTAGTTAAAGCTTCATCCACACTAACAAAGATATTCAATAACGTTGGAATGGAAAATATGCTTCCAACAATGATGTGTTGTTACTTGTCGCCATGTCGCTCATCTTTTCAAAAAGTTATTTCCTATCACACTTTTTGAATCACCGAAACTATTTCCGGTAAGAATTCGCTAAACATTTGAACACGGAGACGGATCAACAACTCGGTACATGGTGTTAAATTTTAAAGTCTAAATTCTGAAATAAAACATTATATTTACTAGTTAGTAGTTTATAAATATGTCCAATCACTTTCATTTAAATCACATTTAGGCCACCCATTGCTTGCTTGTTGTGGAATTTCCTCCTTTAGCCAAAGTTTAGGTGAGGAGCCCCCAATATATTTGAGTTTTTGACAGCGGGTACCGAAACATATTCTGATAAAACTATCGTATTGATATAAGAGTTGATAAAACTGTAGTTTTGTATTTAACTTTGTCGTTTATAAATATGTCCAATCTTTTCTATACGCGCACATTCGATCCATAATATCTCTCTCTCTCTCTCTCTCTCTCTCTCTCTCTCTCTCGCTATATATATATATATATATATATATATATATATATATATATAAGGCTGCTTTCAGCATTAGGCAGACATGACCATATTACCATCATTAGGCAGACATATACAAAAAACTTTAAAACCGCTCAATTTTAAACACTCTTTCTCTAGTTTTGTTCTAAATGTGACCACCAAGCTGTGATCAATTGGAATTTGTGATTTCTCAAGTAATATGAAATATACAAATTCTCAGGTCTGCCTAATTTTAAGAGGACCATTGACCATCATTAGGCAGACTGTGACATTATGCAGACCAAATCCAGTCTGCTTATTTTGTGCATGTCAGTCACAACTAGTTATCTGGTGCTTTAATTGTTAACACCTCTCCTTGTTCAACCGATTTAGGTTGTCTTTTGTCTATAAAAGGATGGGATTGAAAAAAAAAAATTGTTATAAAGGCATTTCAGCCCCGTTAGTTTTGAGACATGTATATTCTGTCGATATATAATTTCATCATTGTGTGGTCGAAACATCCACAGCGGTCTTGAAAACTTAAACTTTTCTGGTTTTTGCATTTTTATGTATTATAGGATGCAGCAGAAAAGAAGCTAACAGGTCAAATGTCATTAAAACATCGAAAAATCTGGTGTATACATCGAAATTGAGTACAAATTTCGGGATTGAAAAAAGACCGCACAATGATGAAACTGTATATCGATCGAATATACTTGTCTCAAAATTATCGGGGCGGAAATGCCCTTAACAACAATTTTTTCAATCCCATCATTTTATAAACAAAAGACAACCTAAATCCGTTGAACAAGGAGAGGTGTTAACAATTAAATCGTGAGATAACTAGACAGGCATGCAAAAATTAGAGAGAGAGATATATATATATATATATATATATATATATAGCTATATATATATATATATATATATATATATATATATTGCGCATGTCTGTGTTCTATAGAAATTCACAGGGGACCATCTAGATAACAACAGAGGTACTTTTTTTACGAGAAAGTTAATGGTGCGGGTTAGAATTTTCTAAAGTGACGCTGTTGTTGTCCTGAAGGGGCACAAAAGGGGGAGGGGCAGAACAAAAAATTGAGTCAGTGGTGCACGGAAGGGGAGATGGCACAAGAGTTGATAAACCTGTTTAGCGCCTATTTCCACAAAATTGATACACATTCTCCATGAAACGAGAAATCTAATCGTGTGATTTCAAGATGGCAAAAGTGGCGTCATAAATTTGAGTCAGGGGTGCGCGGAAGGAAGAGCTAGGGGCACCAAAATTGATAAAACTTCTCAGTTAACACTGATTTCCACCAAATTGATACCCATTCTTTTCCATGATACGAGAAATCTAATCGTGTGATTTAAATATATGGCAAAATTGGCGCCATTTGAGTCAGGGGTGCACGGAAGGGGAGAGGGGCAACAAAATTGATAAAACTTTTTAAGGCCGGTTTCCACCAAATTGATACACATTCTTCTCCATGATTGCGATTTGGTTCCTCATTTGGTCATAATAGATCATAATATCATGAATTTTATATGGGATCCAATCTGATGCACACTCTTATAGGACTTAGCCCGTATATATTCGTTTGTATACGGTGCTCTTTATCTTTCCGGTCATTATTTGCGGCAACATATCTCAAAAATTGCCCCAAAGACATAGCAAAACAATTTGGATGATGGACTGCCAATTATATTTCCGTGAAAATGCGCTGTGGGCATAAACTTAACCCACAATTCAAAAATATGTATGTTATATTGAGCTACCATCAACATATAAACAACGGTACCGGTACCTCCGATGGCTAGTTAAAACAATATAATCTTGCCAGGATAGTGTGTGGATTTCAACCATGCTATATGTAAACTGTTTACTCTCCGACACTTAGCTATATCATCAAACACATTAATTCAAATGGCGTTTGTTTGGCGGTTTACATGCGATGTGTTAAGCATGATTGTTATTATTATTATCTGGGACCCAAGCGGCCATATACACGCATGCAAATACATGATTGTGTATTGTTTGACTACCAGTGGATATATACATATTATCGGGAGCTCCAACTCCCGTGCTACATTTATTTATATATCAAAATCAATATGTAATCATAGATTAATCCCCAATTTTCTAGTGGAGCGTGCGCATTATGTTTTTGATCTGTCCGACCGTCTGTCCATCCATCATTCGGTATTGGTTTATGTGTGGTGGCTTAATTTAGTATTTGGGTTTTCTAACACAGAGTGTAGGCCGGGACCACGTGTTCGGTGACCGCCGGCCAATTTCCGCTATAGAATAGGGCCCCCATTTTTTGTTGGGATTTTCTTCCATGTGTGAGGGCATTGGTAAGTCCAAACTGGTTTTACTGGGATTACTGATCCGGTGCAGGTTGGGTTCGAGTTTGGAGTCCACCTGAGGGTTTTACATGTGTTATCACATCGGGGTATTAATTATGGGTCAATATATCACGCCCATATAAAGAGCGTTTAATTTATTAGTTTTTACACGGGAATGTGATAAAGATCGGTTAATCCAAGGAAGTCTAGACGCATATGCTATACCTTTGTTACTCTTATCCTAACATTTTGTAAACTGCCGCAAGGTAGACTGCTCTGGACATCATTGGTGAAGTTTCCACTACCGGGGTTCAAGGCGGGGGTGCCTTTATATGTGGGACCGGGATGCGAGCATCCACCTGCTCATATATTATGGGTATCACAAAACTAATCTATAATATCATGTAAACTGAACGTGAAATCGGTATTTGTTTCTTAAACTGGATTCCGGATTCCAGGGTCAATTTGAAGCTGGATTCCGGATTCCAGCGTCATTTTAAAACTGGATTCCGGACTCAAGGGGGGAGGGGGAAGGGGCCCTCCGGTATCCGCTGGACCGATTTCCCGGTATCCGCTGGGCCGATTTCCACCATTTTTGGGGTGTTGGTGTTTGACCCCACCTGACCTTGACCTTCAAAATTGTCAATTCAAGGTCAAAGCCCGGACGAAGTCGGGTCACCTTCTAGTATATATATATTGGGAAATCTGTGTGTCTGTCTGTCTGTGTGTGTGTTCGCGATGTAAAACCGGATGGATTTCGACGGGTACTTTTGTCCGGGTCAAATCGTGACCCCACCTGATCTTGACCTTCAAAATGGACAATTCAAGGTCAAATCGCGCAATTCGCCGAAAAGCAGAGGGGAAACAGCCCGGACGAAGTCGGATCCACCTGCTAGTATATATATATATATATATATTCCTTCAATATTCTACTTGTATAGGCCCTACAGTCATATAGCTATAGGCCTAGGAATAATATGAGAGGCCAAATTCACATCTAATAGCAATTTTTTCTTTTAAAAGAGGAACTGAATTCCTCTCAATAAAAATATTTTTTTTCTTAAGAACCGATTTCTTGTTAATTTCTTGTTATGAGAAATTGAATTCTTCGGAGAAAAAGATATGACCGATAACCAGGCAATTTGTGAGAAATACAATTCCTCAGTCTTTTAGAAGCATTCAAATTATCTGAACAAGAAATCAATTCTTCTAGTATAGCTTTATCGTAGAACGTACAATTGTTAGATCATCAATCATATATGAATGCTATCTGTACCAGAGACCGTTTTGAACAAAATCACAAATATCTACCTGCATAGCGCACCAGTCATACTTCGATCCTTTCATGTGTCATCAAGTAAGATCAACAACCCTGCATGGTGTTTGGGATATTGCATGCAATATTTTAGGTTATATAAATTAATGTACGGTAGTCATATGCTGGGCAATCTTAGATATAGTGTAACGTTGAGCGTTAATGGAAATGAAAACAATTATGCCTGCTATTCGCAATAATTTAATCATACAACATGGGTGCAAAATGTAAATTTACACCAATATAAACAATTTCGACATTTCGATAATGTTATAGTAGAATTCTACATTCCTCCAGTTGGCATATCTGATCACAGACCCGGCATGGGGAAAATACCAGACATACCAATATATACTATACCAGTGACAAGGTTAAAAGTCCGATTTTGAGAAAAACACACCATCTATCATATTCATCATAGAATCTCAAAATCGTTCATCTCAGTCACAATATATTTCAATGTTTCTTATTGGCCTTGAAATTTCATTTCCTTTGATGTATAATTCGATAGTATCAAATGATGGAAAGTCGCGATATCGTATCGAAAACTAGCGAAACCTACCGACCGGTACCTATACTGGTGTGTTTTCCCAAAAATCGAACTTATGAACCTTGTCACTGGGACAGTATATATTGGTATATCTGGTATTTTAATTCCCCAGGAGCATGTGATCAGGCGTTATGCCAACTGGAAGAATATAGAATTCAACTAACATCATCGAACATCTCAAACAAATCGATTATACCACTCCACAGAATAACATCGTCTAAACTGCACTCAATTGTAAATACTTACATGTACTTCTCGGTTCGGGGCGCAACTATCGGCGATAAACTAACAAACGGATTAGCTAACGGGCTCCGTCCCCCCCCCCCCCCCCCCCACTAAATACATGTACATCTCACGGAAAACTCACAAATTTACCCCAATTATCCGAAAAATGGCATTGATGCCGGCAAGGATGGATTGGCGAAGGATTCCTCTTTCAAATATTAATCCGCCAAGGCCCCTCAATGGACCTTTCCACATCTGTCAATCAAATAATCATTAGCGTCATTAGCGGATATTTTCGACCAATAAGCGACTGAGCCGGCCAATGGCTGCATTGAAAATTCTGCTGCCATCTTTCTTCGCCCTAATTTTGATATCCATGCATACATTCAGTGTTAAATTGGCTATATTCAAATAACTGTTTTGTTGTGAAATCATAATATACTGAGATATATATTTGCGGCATGATGTTATAAATTTATCCGTGATCATAACAATGTTTTTCATTTAGCATGACACTTGTTATAATTTTCACATTTAATGGAAAAATGAATGTGTTCTCTGGTTTAGATATATTAAAGAGTTCAGGATCTGTCCACAGGAGCTTGGAATTTGGTCAAAACCCCTCTTTTATTGGCGGAACCACCACCCCGGGTGGTGGTTCCGCCAATAAAAGAGGGGGTTTGACCAAATTCCAAGTTCCTGTGATCTGTCTGTCTGTTCTGGACTGTAAGTTTGCAATTTTTCTTCCAAAGCCCTTGACCGATTTCAACCAAATTTGGTGTGGTGCCTCAGGGTACCCCGGCAGATATTATAACGGCCTTATTTTTTAAATTAAAAATTTTAAACAAATTAATTTAAAAAAAAAAAAAAATCAAAGTTTAAATTTTTTGAGCAAGAAGTTTCAATCTAAAAAATCTAAAAAGAAAATAAAAACAATTTAATTTTAAAATTTAAATTAAAAAATTTAATTTAATTGGTTTTTTAAAGTTTCAATCTAAAAAAAAATAATAAAAACTTAGAAGAAAAAAAAAGCAAAAAAAATTTATTTTATTTTTTAATTAAAAAACAAATTATCATTTTGTTTTGTTCAACAGCAGATCAAAGTTCAATCTATAATATAAAAAATAAAAAAATAAATTTAAATTTTAAACCAAAACTGTTTAAAAGATCAAAATTTGCACAAATATACATGAGTCTGTTTCAGCTAGTTAACATGAGGGCAAGTGCTGTTGTGTTCACTTCGGAAGTCGATCATGGGTAACAGACCATATTTAGGTGGATAAAGTGTTTTTACCAGTGGGCGGTACTACCGCTGTGAGACTGGCCATTCCATTCCTGTACGTCCTATTCCATTTATTTTTGAACTCCGAATAATGTCTTCAAAGATGTCCATTTCTCCAAGTTGATCTGACTAAGATATCAATGTTTTCGAGCTTTTCACTAGATTTTACCCTCCCCTATCTAGAGTCTTTCCAAATCAAATATCGATAAACACAATATAATCTCACCAAACTCTAAATGAAGACATATATCGGCTGATAATTTATCTACAAATATAAACCAACCCATCGTTCGTTATTACTAATTTTTATGTGTACCCATGCATACTGTTGTATGTACACATAGTGTTGACGACCGGATTGACCACTCGTCGTTCATCAGTTGGTAGACACTGTCTTTGTAAACGCAATGTTGCGATAACTCAATATTTTCTATCTGATTGGAACCAAATTTTGTATATGAGCTTCTCAGCCCAAAATACAGATTGAGTTTGCGAATATGGGTTCCATCAGAGTTTTTTTTTAACGGAGTTATGACCCTTTTTTGACTTACAATTCATGCATGCTGCGATAACTCAATTTTTTTTATATCTGATTGGAACCAAATTTGTATGTAAGTTTTTCAGCTCAAAATACAGATCAAGTTCGAATATGGGTGTGATCCATTTTTTTTTTTATGCGGTTATGTCCCTTTTTCGACTTAGAATCATCCAGATCTGAAGTTTCCTAATGATAACTCAAGTGTGCGTTTCTTGATCGAAACAAAATTTGGTATGCGAGTTTCTCAGCATAAATTCCACGTCAAGTTCTAATATGGGTTTGGTCCGAATTTGTTGTACTGAGTTATGGCCCTTTTCGACTTAGAATTTTTCCCAAATTTGAGATTCCTATCAGGAAATCATATCTCCATTTTGTGTTACTTGATTTGAAGCAAAATTTCCTGAATACTCGCGGTAGGGAGCATTGCTATAAGACCTACATTATAATTTGTTCATTGGGTCGTGGTTGATTGAATTTTTGAGGGCCACTGAGGGGTCAGAAGATTAACATTGAGGGCTATGGGGTTTTCATGGATATCATCTCAAGAACAGAAATCAATGCTTTTCTATGTATGAAAAATATGTTGATTTTAGGGGTCCCAGACAGTAGGCAACAAAATGGTCAGACAAAGATTTTTGAAGTACTTATTTTATGTAGTGTTATCTGAGATAACACTAAATAAAACAAGTACTTCAAAAATCTTTTTCTCCAATCCTCCCATAGTAATTCTTAAAACGACTTTTTCTCGAGAGCCATCAGGCCGAATTAGCTTATATTCGATATGGAGGGTCATTGCTGGTTTAGGATTAAAATTTGATAAAATGATTAAAAAAAACTCCTTGCATCTACAGTATTTAATTTTTTTTTGGTTTTTACTAAAAGCCACATGGTGAATTGCGGTCAACAATACACCGAATAATATTTGCATTGAATTCATAAAAAATACAACCATGAACACGATGTTTGCGTCCCAAACAAACAATAGTCATGTGCACGGCATTAAACAGAAGAGAGCATTACATGTTATGCTATGCCTGATATGGTAGAAATAAAGAGCAAAAAAACACCTGGAAAAGTATTTTTCAGAGCATATGAAGCAGTATATCAATAGTTTGTGTATTTTTCACCCATCTTATACCTCCCTGCTTCCAAATTACGTAGACAAAATTTGAAATCTTGAATGATCCATGTCCATTGAATAAAAAAGAAATTCAATGAAATTACTGAGACTCATTTAAACATCTCCGGAACCAGTTATGATTAATCTGACATGTTGTGAAGGGACCTTGGATGGTAGGTATTCAGATTGTTAAAATGTGACCGACCCCTTAAAGACCCAAACCTGGTGTCACACTCTCTAAGTGACCATACCACCCTCTATACCCCACTCCCCTAAATGTCTAAGTAATACTAGATATCAACATGAAGAGATATATATACATGTATATATAAAGTAAAAATCCAAGATGGCTGCTGGCGACCATGTTTTCCAATGAAATTCAAAACATTTGATAGCTCCCATCTAGTGGTCACCCCAAAGATCAATATGAAGATTGGTAATGATCAGATGAGGGATGTGGTCTGTAGGTGTGCTAAAGAAGTTAGTCATGCAAAGAGTAAACTCCAAAATGGCTGTCAGTGGCCACGTTTTTTAATGAAATTTGGAAAAATTAGATTTCTCCCATCTTGTGGTCATCCCTGAGATCCATGTGAAGTTTAGTGATGATCGGACAAGGGATCGTGTAGGGTGTACCAAAGGATTTAGTCATACAATGAGTAAAATCCAAGATGGCCACTGGTGGCCATATCTTCCCAATGAAATTTGCAACAAATATATGGTCACCCAAAATATCCATATGCAGTTTGGTGATGATCGTATCAGGGATTTTATGTGTAGGTGTGCCAAAGGATTTAGTCATGCAAAGAGTAAAATCCAAGATGTTTTTAATTAAAAATTTCTGTTCAATTTCGATAGCTCCCATCTAGATGTGATCCTAAACATGAATGTAAATTTTCAAAACAATTCTCCAATAAAATGCGGGCTGCAGGGTGTGCCGATAGATTCAAACTTGAAATCCAAGATGGCTGCTGGCGGCCATGTTTTTTCACAAATCTAGAGTTCAGCCCAAAGTTCCATATGAAGTTTGGTGATGATCGGATAAGGTAGGTAGGGTGTGCCAAAAAATTTAGTCATCCAAAAATTCAAATCCAAGATGGCAGCCATGTTTTTCAACGGAACTCAGAAAACTTTGATGGCTCCCATCTAGAGGTCACCCCAATGATCCATATTAAGTTTGACGATGATCAGATGAGGGATGTGGTCTGTAGGTTGTGCCCAAGGATTTAGTCATGCAAAGAGTAAAATCCAAGATGGCTGCTGGCAGCAGTATTTTATGGCCGAATGACGCCAAAATGACTTGTTCCCATCTACATGTCAATGTTAACATCCATGACAAATTTTATGATGATCAGACGATCAGTCCGGCTTATAGCCCGTGCTAATGGATTGAATTTTGAAATCCAAGATGGCCACTGGTGGCAATGTTTATTTGCTGAATGATTCCAAAATAACTCCAGGAAGCTCTAGTCATAGAAGGGTTAATAAGTCATATCAATAATATATAGAGGATATCTAGTGTTTATGAGTGGACACTGAACATTATCTCATTAGTAGGTGAAACAAACATTTGTAATAGTCACCAATGAGACAGTTTGTGGTATCTACTCAAACACTTAACCCTTTACCCAACAGGAGGGCCCTGTGCCAATGCATTCTCTTATATATGCGAGTCGACCATAGGTCGCCTCACATATATAAGAGAATGCATTGGCTTAACACATTAAAAATTATAAAATTGTTAAAGAATGTAAGAAAAAATGGTAAAAAGTGTTAATTTTTTTTTTTTTTTAGGCCAATGCATTCTCTTATATATGCGAGGCGACCTATGGTCGACTCGCATATATAAGAGAATGCATTGGCACACGGCATAACTGTAACTATCACAATGTGGTCAATGAGCCGGTTCCAATGATATCCATATTTGTATGGTTTTATTGAGACAGACCGAAGATATTTTAGTCTGTTGAAGCTTTATTTGGCCGGTTGTGACCGGTTTGTTTTCTTTTTATTATTCACATTTCCAAAGGAATTAGTATTTTATACTATGATTAATTTTCTCACAATCACCTTCAATTTATGTATCAAGAGTCAATAGCTGATTGCTACCTGTTCACATGATCTTTCTTCACCATCCGCTGTGCAGTGAAATATAATTACCATATTCTTTCCTTGATTTACCCCTGTTATAAGTATGTCAAATTTCAACATAAAATAATTTTTTATTATAAATATATTAAATAATGACAATCAATATAATTCATACTAAAACATTAAAACATCAAAACTTGTTACTTCGCTTTGTCCTGGAACATGAACATGAACAAGAAAAGTAATCTGGAAGCACCAGCTAGAAATTGTAACAAGAGCATCGCTAAGGCGTGGGAAAATACACCCTTTAGCCATTTAGAATTGTACTACCGCAAAATAAAATAATCTGATATACCCCTAATTTCAATGCCAAAATGCAGTCAAATTCAGTTGAATAATGGCCATAACTCATGTAAAAATAATTGGACAGAACCGATATTCGAACTTGGCCTGTAGTTTTAGCTGGGAAACAGATATACAAGCTTTGGTTCAGATAAAATAATCCAAACTGGAGTTATTGGTTGGAAACCGAAATGTTATGAAATCAGTCAAATTCTAAGTTGAAAAAGGGCTGTAACTCATGTAAAAATAATGGGATGAAACCCATATTTGAACTTGGACTGTAACTTTAGCTGGGAATACACATACCAACTTTTGTTCAGATCAAATAATTGAAACTGGATTAACCGGTCGGAAACCAATAATGTTAACAGATGGTCAAATTCTAAGTCGAAAAAGTACGTAACTCATGTAAATATAATTGGACGGAACCCATATTCGAACTTGAACTGTATTATTAGCTGGTAAATACACATACCAACTTTGGTTCAGATCAAATAAACTAAACTGGAGTTATGGATCGGAAACAAAAAATGTTAACAGACGGACGGACAGACTGATTACATAATACAACCTTTTTTCAAAAGGGTGTATTAAAAAGGCTAGCACATTTTCAGTCACAATCGCTGTCAATGACTCAAATACATTTGAAACGCTTTGTACTTGCACTCAAATTCATTTCATTTGTGTATTTATGATTCTGAGAAGTCAAAAACATGAAATACCCTTAGTTTAACACGTTCACTGCCGATTATGAGATATCTCATACTTTTGCTTGAAATTGAATAGGCATCAGCAGTGACTGTGTTAAACCATATTTTAGTTGTGAACTCAGACATATATAACAGAAATAAAACATGATGCTATAATATTATTTACAAAGGGGATTGAAGCACAAGTTATTCCAACTGCCATATAGCTCCTAGCTCTACCAAAATACAGCAACTAAGTATAGTAGAATGAATATAAAGGTGTGGAGATACAAATACAAATCTGTATGGCAGTTCCAGTAGGTCAAACTATCAGGTTTTGATTGAGATTTGCGCTCAGAGCAGGCCTCTAAATTCCCCCAAATTTGCATTGGTAAACGCTGTGCCCAATTAAATACAGAAATTCACCCAAAATAAATATGACCCAGTGTATGACCATGCACTTTTTGTGAGGAATATCTGTTGAGATGCAAGGATTTAGTTTTTTGTTTGTCTATATTTAGAAATTTTCTATGGTTCGTCCTGAATCCTGATATGTCCAAATTCCACAAATCTAAAAACCTGGCTCAGAGAGAAAGTTTTAGAGAAACGTAAATGGTCATAAGCAGCAACTTGGAGGGAATTTTTCATTGAGGAAACACATATGGGAACTAATTGTAAAAACGATCAGATAGAGGGCTGAACAAATAAACGATATTACCATAGCGCAGATATAAATGAAATCCCTACTTACTTTCAGTAGGAAAACAAATAAAATATTGTAAGCACTTGCAAAGATAAAACACAGAAAAACTTTAAGCAAGGGTCAGTACTATAAAATCCCTATACATATAAATTTAAAGTTTAAATTGTTTTTACAAACATACAAGTCATTGGTTCATAACCATATGACCTATCTTTTGAATTTGTATGGATAAAGAAATATCAACCCCTTTCTTTACTAAATGGATAATCCCTTTCAGTCATAAAAGTATCCATTGGAATGTTCTATTTTTCATCTGGAGCGATGTTCAGGATATATAAGCAGAAGGCAGAAATTAAAAAGGGCAGCTGGATTCCTATTCATTGGTAGGAAATGTTCAGATAATATTAAAGTTCAACAAATGACCTATGGACGGTCGTTTGTTGAACTTATTATCTGCACATTCCTAAGGGATACCTACAAAAAAGGGTTAAAACTAATTATAAAGAAAACTTGGAATTATTGTCAATTATATTAGATATCATATTAGATATATTGTAAATTACATGTGTAGAAGTTTGAAAGTTATATTTACAAGACTGTGACATCATCTGATCTATAGAGTGATGCCCTAAATAATCGACTCCTTAACCACCGCAGAATTATGGGTAAATTTTCAGGATTTAGTCGGAAATATGGCTTGTTGCCATTCATCGGAAAGCTCTCAGTGAGAGCTTTCCGATGAAAGGCAACAAGCCATATTTCCGACTAAATCCTGAATAGGTACCCATAATTCTGCTATGGTGAAGGTGTCGATTATTTAGGACATTACTGTACTATATACTCTATAAGAGACACCACAGATACAACCAACATGCATAACTGTATTTACAAGGCTGTAACATCAGTACATCTGATGTATATTTTTGGTCTCTTCACTGGGAGTTTAGGTTCAGAGTTAACCCGTTGCCTTCCAGTCATTACGGAGTCCCTCTTCGAAGCAGGTGTAGTCAGAAGTACATTGCTGTCCTTCGAAGAGCTGAAATTATGACTGTTGTCAATGAGTATGTTAGCCTTATTATTCATTGTTCTCGATGCTCCACAGCAGATACAGTTGTTACTATGGTTACCATGGGTATTGTTCAGTGCTACCGAACGTTGGTTCACATGAGGCAGTGACAGTTCAGTATTATATGACGAATCAGATTCCTCACACTCATTAGCACTATTTCTCGGCACATAATTGTCCTCAGCACGGTCTATCATAATTTGATTGTTCATTACTCGACATTCATTGCGAACATTAACATCGTCTGGCAAACTTCCGCAATCTCCATCCCTTACATCAGAATCACTGTCCTCACCATCGCTTTGCATCACAACTGGTAAATCAAAGTTATTCCTGATGCTATAAAGATCTGTATCTACTTCGTCAAACTCAAACGCCCTATTTTTGAAGGAATACAACTGACACAATGTCTGCTTTCTATCAATGTTCTGCTTTTGGGCCAGAATTAGATTCTTTTCCAATGATTCACTTGGAAGAATGCATTGTTTCTCTATAATTTTTTCTATATCCTTAATTCCGAAACTATTTTTGTCGTATTTCTGTAAAAGCTCAAGTCCTTTCAGATGAATGTCACTCAGTTCTGGAACTACAAAATCAACAGATTTACGTTTGGACAATTTACTGATTACATCACTTGATTTTCTAGAAATCGTGGTGCTTGGTACACTTGACTTTCTCAATCTTGGCTCACCACTGTTGTTTGTCATGGTAACACCATTTTCTGTTGTTTGTATTTGCTGATTCATCATGCTGGTAATCATGTCGATTGATTTGGAACTTTTGATAAATTGGTGGTCCTCATTTTGGGGAAAGGGTTTAAAGAATCCATCTTTCCCAACCAAGAAGAACGTCTCCATTTGACCTTTACCTTTGACCTCAATAGGACCTCTGCTTTCAAGATGATATCCATCAAAAGCATCAAGCTCTTCTTTAGCTTTATTGCTCAAATGTATTTTCAAAGCTGTAATGGAAAGAAATATTGCTCTTGATAAAAGGTATTCAATCTGATCAGATGGTCCCCATATCTTCAAGTTACAACAACAACATTTCTTCAAATTAAGCTTTTGTTATCAGAATCGATTAATTACAACAAAATAATGCTAACCGCGGTCAACTATGGTATAAATTTCCCAAAACATGTTATTTATCGACATGTTGTTCAACGAAATATGGCCTTATTACCACTTGATTTTAGAGTTATCCATCTTCATCCGTAATTTTGTCTGAGACCATTGGTTTGACGACTCTTTTCTGGGTCACAAATAATTACACATTTCGAGAAATAGAAAATTTCAAAAATTTAAATCTGATCACTCTGAGCTTTGATGGGTGGGTTCCTCGACTCGATTCAAATAATTTTCACCCCCGAAGCCAAAGAAATAGTAATTTGGGAGCAGTAATTCGGATAATTCATTTTTAGTTGAATCAACAGATGCATTAAGGAAAATCTGGTGCAACAACTTTATATACTAAATGGATTTTCCCACTCAGTTATAAAAGTATACATTCGTTAGAATGGTCTATTCATCTGGAGGGATTTTCAGGAAAAATAAGCAGACGACAGATAATATAAGTACAGACGGAGTTCTATTTATTGGAGGGAAATGTTCAGATAATAAATTCAAAAAACAGCCTATGGTCATTTGTTGAACATATTACTGTAAAAGTACATTTATTCGTGGGGGTCCAATTTCGTGGTTTTCGTGGTTGCTGCTAACCACGAAATTAAAAACCCCACGAAAAATTAATCTTCGAAACTACATCGATTTCGAGAAATAAGAAATGTCACGTGGGAGGCAACTCTATTGTCCCAATGTAAAATCAAAGCCTTGGGAGGTAACTCTATCAAACTGGGAGCACATTAATGAAAGGGTAGCTACGGTCTAATTACAATGTTTAATCACATACTCGCCACATTTTCTTTTTCGAGATTGTTGACAGGAATTGGAGCCGAGTTTGTTGTCAACAGAGTCGTTAGCTAGTTGCGTAAGAAGAGCAGTATCATGATCGGGTCAGGTAATCCAGGAGTTGTAAGAGGACGAAAATAAATCTTACCACTTTTTAATTAGCTTTTAAGACATATATGCATTATGCAGTTGACCATTTGGGGTTGTATTTTATATGGTGCAGACTAATAGATGTTGGCTTCAGTAAATAATCCCCAGTTTCACATTGATTGTTTTGAGAAGCGAGTACTTTCACCTAGCTTTTGTATGCTTAAGTAATACAATCCCGTCGTTAATATTCTGCTTGTACAGGCGACGTGTTAATTACACCTGCAGTGAGGATGCGCAATTACCGACGGCTCGTCGATATGTCTACACTTCTATTTGATTTGATTGTTGTTATTGGGGATTTGGAGGTGACATTTAGCACCGGCGGAACCACGAATTTACGAACCCATGAAAAAGTCACAAATGGTTGAACCATGAAAATTGATACCAACGAATTTAAAGCCATTCACAGTATCTGAACATTTCCTAAGGGATATTAGTATGGTCTAGCTTAAATTCAGTGAATATGGCTGAAACGTTAACAGTTTCATCTATGGGAAACCACTTAGTTCAGTGATTCCTATACGTGAGCCCATTAAAGTGGTACTGTACACTACATTTGACCATTTATGGGACCATCTCCTTTTATACTCAACAAAATATATGCAATAAATGAATTAATTTGAGCCATGGATTAGAGCAAAATACACTCATGTGCTCTGTGAACAATGCAAACATCATGGTTATTATAATGAAAATGAGTTAGTGACTCGAACCATAACACCGATATCTATATATATAAAACCCGTCGTCTGTGTGTGTGTATCTGTGTGTAACTCGGTCACGCTTTTGGCGCGTTTATAACTTTTTAACCATGCGTCCAATGTGGCCCAAATTTGTACCACGGCCTATAGTATGTCATAAAAGGTGACTCACCAAATTTCACGCCGATTGGTCCAAGCAAACCTGAGATCTAACATGGTCCCCAAATGCAGTATCTGCACTCAAGTAGACACTATTTCTTATGACGTTTGTCCAAATGACGTCATTGACGTCGAACACAGTACAACACTTGCTTTGCTATTGTAAGCGAAACTTCCATGCGCTCAACCAAAGCGTTGTTGGAAATAAGCGCTAAATTAATGTGTCAGTTCAGGTTCATTGTGAATTTAGATAACGAATGTTGATTTTGTTGCGGAAGTGCATGTATAGTGGGGTGTAGTCAAGACTCGAACGTTCTACCGTCGTTGGGAATGGGTGGATGTAGTGGGGTGCAGAGTCAAGACTCGAACGTTCGTCGTTGGGCATGGGTGCTAATATGGTATTTTAATTTGCCAGTTGGGTTCAAACATAAGTAATAATGCTGTCTTTGATACAAAAGTTGTGCATTGAATGTAGTATCGAAGGAGTACCGGTATATACGGAAGATGTCGAATGGACAGTCTGACCTCTCGCCAGTGGGTACCATGAACTCAGTAAATTCGCCAAACTGAGTTAAAAAAATCACATTCCTGGGACAGGCCTAATAATAGGGCATACAGTGTAAGCTAATTAATGTTCTTTTAAACTTTCGGTTGAGTGCAAATCTGATAAAAGAATAAATGTTTAAAAGATCACAATGTGCGCGAAGCGCACGCAGTTTAAATTCATATAATGTGCGCGAAGCTCACTAAGGGGCTGCAGACCCCTCCCCCGCTAAATAAAGGTTCCGAATAGAGCCTGTTTCAGTTAGTAGGCCCTATAGATAAAGTAAAATATCTTGATTGTTACGTTCCATATGTGCATGCATATACGTGGGTTGGGGAGATGATGGTGGGGGCAAAAATACAGTTTTATTGAAATAAAGTGTTCATACAAATGGGCCGCGCAGTGCAGGGCGTGTGATCATTAGGCTGCATGCTGAATACAGGTTCCAAAGGGGGTCCGTTTAAAATGTGCTGCAAGCTCCCTATGTGTGCGCAAAGCTCACGCAGTTTAAGATCATATAATGTGCGTGATGCGCAGAAAGGGGCTGCATGTAGACCCCTCCCCGCTAAATAAAGTCTTCCGAATTGAGCCTATTTCAGTATAGATAAAGTACAATATTTTGATTGTTGCGTTCCATATGTGCATGCATATACATGGGTTGGGGAGATGGGAGTGGGGGTAAAAATACAATTTTATTGAAAAGTGTTCATACAAATGGATCGCACAGTGCAGGTGTATGATAATTAGGCGGCATGCGGAATACAGGTTCAAAATGTGCAACAAGCCCCCGAATGAAGGCTCCTGAATTGAGTATGTTTCAGTTGGTGCATAGTAGTATTTAAATAATATACTGATTTTGTTTCGTTCAATATGTGCATGCGCATATGTAGACTGGGTGTGTAGAAATACAGTTTTAGTGAAATGAAGAGTTCCAACGCGCATAAAGTAACAAAACAAGAGAAGCATGGCCATTCCATGTGTCCATGAAAGCGGACACTAGAAAATAACAAAACACATTTATATACCCGTCATTTTGTGACGGGCAACCCCCTAGTATATATATAAAAGCCAAGTGTTTGCTTGTGTGTGTTTGTATCTTTCTGTTTATCTGTCACGCTTTTGGCACATCTATATTATCTCTCACTTGCACCCGATTACACTCAAATTTTGAACATGTCTGCTGCATGTTAGAATAACGACATGCAAAATTACAGGCTGATCGGTTAAAGAGGGCTGAGATATAGCATGCTTTCGAAGGGTTATAAAGCGATATGTTTTAATCAGGAGATGAAAAGTGTGGTGAGATAAATTTAGAGTTTTTTGGTTATTGCTTCAGGCATTTGTTATAATTTAATACTAAATTTGTCTGAAATACTATTTTGCAAACATTTATACCTGTAGTACAAACATCTTGTTATAATTTAATACTAAATTTGTCTTAAATACTATTTTGCAAACATTTATACCTGAAGTACAAACATCTTGTTATAATTTAATACTAAATTTGTGTTGAATACTATTTTGCAAACATTTATACCTGAATAACAAACATCTTGTCAATCTCGACTATCAGTTGAAAGCTAATTTTCATTGGTTGGCCATTTGGAAGCAACATCTAATTGAAATACGATTCTGTAAGGGCATCTTTAATCATTCACGATTAAATTTAAGGCCTAAACAAAAAATACCTGTGTTTGGGGTCGCCCGACCGAGTCTAAAAAAAAATGTGCGACTCAAAACTTTTTTTCTGTGTCCCCCGCGTGCTATTGTTTGCGCGTGCATGTCCCGCAGGTAAATAATAAATATGGCGTCCGTGGACAGAATGATACTGTCCGTGTTTCTGGTAACCCGCTCGCTGGACCGCTCGCCGTAAACTTTTTATTTGCAAAATTAATTTTTCACAACATTCAGTCTGAAAATTTCCAATCTCATTCTCCCAACTTGACTTTATTCTTCCAGTTTCTATTAGTTTAAGTTGCTGATTTTAATTCAGTGAGTCGTTAATCCAATTAACTTGCAAAATCGCGCTCACAATACACACCAAACTGGGGTTAGTGGCCCAACTGACATCCAGAAACAGGATGCCTCGAAAATAGGCAACTTTAACCGAAAAAAACACGAAGTTAATTAGACATATGGGCCATGCATGGGCATGGGATATGTGTAATAACCCAATTGATATGTGTAGGATGTTGGTTAATAGAAATTAAATGACTTTGAACATATATGACAAGTGATTGTTTCCATAGAAATTCTCAATAAATCGGCAGTTAAATGTCAGTCTTAAATTATTAATTTGCACAGTTCAAGGCTTGCAGCTACAAGTAAAATAATATATAAATCATAACTCATCTAAATGGAACCAAGTGGTGTTTCCGTCTTTTCAATGGCTTTTGTTTACTGAAATTAACGTTAAAATGTTTCACCAAATATTAGAGACATGAGTCTCATCTGTCATCATAAAGATACTCACCTGATGACAACTGAATATAATGGACAAACAATGGAAAGACATACAGTCAACATCGTATAATTTGACTGGTAAGTTATATCGCTTTTATAGCCTTCATATAAAAAAAAGAAAAAAGAAGAAGATAATCCCTACCTACCCAAATTTTTTCAGGTCAAGTTACGCCAAACACAGGTATTATTTTTTTTGACCTAACGATAATATACACTTGAATGGCTTTTTAATGAACAGCCAATTGTTTCACACAGTTTTTCATAAATCATAGTGTAAAGCTATCTGTATCTAATACTTACGAAGTCCAGTTGATTCCATGCGTGATGCAGTGTTGACTGTGTCTCCAAACAGGCAATATCGGGGCATTGTCAGACCCACAACACCAGCTACAACTGGACCAGAGTGCATGCCTAGAGAATTAAAAGTAAATCTGAGTTAGTACTTAGTACCTATCATCTCTTAATCATGCATTCTAAAATAATAGAATCAGTTTAAAGGCGGGCAACCAAATTGATATCAAATTTCTAGAATTTATCCTATCACAGCCACCTGGCTACATGTCTCTCAACAAGTCTGCAAATAGTGTGTCTGTCATTTGCAGAATGAGGTCCCCAGAGGGGGAATTTAGTGATCCTACCCTGCACAGCGTGATAGCATGACTATTTACCCTCTGTGGACATTATTCTGCTTAGGCCTCATTTTCTGGGAAGTATCTATAGTCTTAAATTAACATTGTTTTTAGTTATTTTTTGAGTTCTGGGAAGTTTATATATCCCCCAATTTTCAGAAGATAAAATGTAAAATTGAGGTGACTAATGGGTGATAATCACAACTTCAACTGGGAAATTTCATCTGATCCTAGGTCTCCCATGTAGCAGTTGAGGCCTAAGCAGAATGAAGTTCCCAGAGAGTGAATTTGGTGATGCTAGCCTGCTTTGAAAGATTGCATTACTAAACTCACCCTCTGGGGACCTCATTCTGCAAATGACAGACACGCTATTGGCAGGCTTGTCTCTCAAATACAGGCGAATGCAAGGAGATATGATAGAAGTCTACAAAATAACGCAGACTATACTATATCGGGTGACATGTCCTCTTTGAAGATGGACTAGGCCAAAAACCTCTTTGTTTCCGATACCCTGCATGGCTGAGATTTTCTTGCCTGCCTCAATTTTTTTCTTTCAATTTTCTAAGAGTGTCAATGTGAACATTTATTGTTTTTTCCCCAATCCCGAAAGCAAAATTAAGTCAGTTATTGGTAGAGATCATACCGCAGAGTGAATGAATTCAAGGGACAGCATGTTTTTACCCAATGCTTGGCTCATTTTCAATGCACATTGATCTGCCATATTCCATGGGGCTGTAACTACACTATTATATCACTTACGGCTGAACGGTTTAAACAGAGAAGTTTTTTGTTTTGGCCCTATACAAGTGGACACATTGCCATGGTTATAAACTAGCATTTAACTATCAAAGGGGTGCACAAACACTTCCATTTGCAAAGACACCATAGTATTTTTTTAATCATTACAGACATTCAAAGAGCAAGTAGATAATAGTTCTTGGAACAGAAAGATATATGCACGACTGATATTGTTACTATTAACACTATTAACCCTTTCATGACTGGAGCTGCGCTGGTGCAGATTCAAGATCCTGTGCCAGTGCATTCTCATATATATTTGAGTCTCCCATAAGGAGCCTCGCATATATATGCACTGGCTTACACAGTCAATGTAAATATTGTTAGACCGATGCATTCCGTTATGAAAGAGTTAAGATCCATTTTCGACTGGAATACTTCAATCTACTGTTTTGGAGCTTCATTTATTTATGATAAGTGGTGATTATATATATAGCAATAATTTCTTCCTCCTACAACAAGCATACAAATGACAAACTATCTTTCCTTTTCTATACTATACATACAAATATACAGTAATGCCCTAAATAATCGACTCCTTAACCACAGCAGAATTATGGGTAACTTTTCAGTATTTATTCGGAAATATGGCTTGTTGCCATTCATCGGAAAGCTCTCCCCGAAAGCTTTCCGATGAATGGCAACAAGCCATATTTCCGACTAAATCCTGAAAAGTTACCCATAATTCTGCTGTGGTTAAAGAGTCGATTAATTAGGGCATTACTGTACAAATATATGTAAATGAATGGGATTATCCTTACCAACTCTTATTCTTAGTCTCTTATCTGGTATATGGGGAATGATGAATGTCGTTATCGATGTTAGTAGATCCATTGCACAGTCAGCAGTTTCTCGTATGTGGCTGTTGCCGTTCCGACGTGGGATACCGCTTGCCAACATGTATGCATCACCAATTGTCTCCACCTGCAAAGGACAATCCCGAAATTTCAGCATCAGTGCTATGAGTTTAGTTTGGCAAACTGCATGCAAAGTATGCTGAATTATTCTTGCTGTCAAAAAACCCATGACCACTAAATCTACCATTTTATTATTTAACAAGAGGTGGCATCAGAGATGCTGTGTCTCGTTTTCGGTGGCTCCTGCCAATTGGTGTGCATCATTATCGGTAGACTAATTAATAGGTAAAATCGAAAAATGACTAATTAAGGGCCATAACTCTATCAAATTTTAACGGGCCAGGCTGGTTTTCGAACTCGTCCGAAATATTCTTGGCAAGTATGTCTATTCCAAATTTTAAACAAATCGGAGTACGTTTGTTGAAGTTATCGCGCTAACGAGCTAAAAATTAAGGAAAAATGACTAATTAAGGGCCATAACTCTATCAAATTTTTCGAAATCGGCCAGGATATTATTGGAAGACACTAATATACCAAATTTCAATCAAATCGGATAACGTTTGTTGAAGTTATCGCGCTAACGAGCTCAAAATTCGTACAAAATGACTACTTAAGGACCATAACTCTATCAAATTTTATCGGACCTGACCGGTTTTCGAACTTGACCGAGATATTCTTGGGAGACACCTATATACTAAATTTCAATCAAATCGGATAACGTTTGTTGAAGTTATCGCGCTAACGAGCTGAAAATTCGTGAAAAATGACTAATTAAGGGCCATAACTCTATCAAATTTTATCGGACCAGGCCGGTTTTCGAACTTGTCTGAGATATTCTTGGGAGACACCTATATACCAAATTTCAATCAAATCGGATAACGTTTGTTGAAGTTATCGCGCTAACGAGCTGAAAATTCATGAAAAATGACTAATTAAGGGCCATAACTCTATCAAATTTTATCGGACCAGGCCGGTTTACGAACTCATCCGAGATATTCTTGGGAGACACCTATATACCAAATTTCAATCAAATCGGATAACGTTTGTTGAAGTTATCGCGCTAACAAGCTGAAAATTTGTGAAAAATGACTAATTAAGGGCCATAACTCTATCAAATTTTATTGGACCAGGCCGGTTTTCGAACTTGTCCGAGATATTCTTGGGAGACACCTATATACCAAATTTCAATCGAATCAGATAACGTTTGTTGAAGTTGTTGCGCTAACGAGCCTAAAATCAGTGAAAAATGGCAAAGGGCCATAACTCTGTAATAAATGTGCGGACGAACCCGATTTTTTGTCTGCAGCTTACGTGCATGGATATGTACTCACACACCAAAAAATGTTTTAATCCGCCCACCGTATCTGTATCTGTAGTTGTTACGTCCTAGTGACCAAAGCTGGCTTTTACCGTCCCTCATCAAACTATAAGTCGAGTTTTGGAAAAAAACTCGACTAAAATTTTTTAAACTCTTTATACGTGCATTATTATCTGAAGTAAAGCAGATAAAATAAAATGGCTCCCGGCTATCTGAAAATTTCCCACGAATGAATAGGACACCTTCTGCAATTGTATTATAAGTTGTTATGTCTGTCTGCTCATTTTATCTGAAGACCCCTCCAAATGAATTATTGACCCTTCCAATGTATACTTTTATAACTTAGTGGGAGAATCCATTCAGTAAACAAAGGGTTAGTACACTTAGTTAGGGTGAGTATGAATGATAAAGCTGGAAGCATGCCACCGCAATGCTTGTTCTGGTTCACTCACCTTATACACATCATATTTGGTGATGATGTCATCAAAAAGTGTGTACAGGCAGTTCAGTAAATTCACAACCTGCAACACAACAATGTTATAAGTGATAATGCAAAATAGCAGATAACTGATGGAGTTGATAATCGGATGTGTCCTAAGGAAATATAATCTTTGTCCCCACAAACCATTATCCATAACTCAAAAATCTTTACAAGACAATGTTATTTAATTAATATTGAGAGAAATTACTACATGACCAAGAAAATATTCAAAGTAAATCTATATATATTCATAGAGAAAGTAAATCTATATTTACTGGACATAAAATTAGTAAGAGCATGACCACTAAGTTTGTTATTTGGATGTCACCACAAACTATACTGTGTCGACAGAGCCTTGGTGCCATTGAAATATAATTATTAGTGAACAGGGAATTGTTTGCATGATCAAAAACTATATGCAGTTTGTGAACACTAATGAAACTACATTATGTCCCAAAAGAGTTTTATATTCTTAACTCTTTCATGATGAGAGCTGCGCTGGTGCAGCATTAAAAATCCTGTGCCAGTGCATTCTCTTATATATGCGGGTCTCCCATGTATAAGAGAATGCACTGGCTTACAAGGTCAAGGTAAATATTGTTAGGCCAATGCATTCTCTATGGGAGCCTCGCATATATAAGAGAATGCATTGGCACAGGGTTTTTCAGGTAGCTCCAGTCATGAAGGGGTTAAAGATAAACATCAAATATAAATTATTGCATCTTCTCAGTGTGAGATATGTAAAAGCTATATGGTGTACCTGAATTGGGTTGCTCTGGGCACAAATTGTGGTAAAACCAACGATATCACTGAAATATATTGTGGCCTCGTCAAACTGTTCAGCCTTCACTGTGTTTCCCATCTTCAGATCCTCTGCTACAGATCTGTTATAATGAGGAAAATCTCAGCATTAAACAAAGAAATATGCTCAACATCTTATTTTTATAAGTATAATATATATTTCCTATAGTAGACGCTTACACACTGAACTATATGGTTTATTTGCTTGCGTGTATGTCCAAACGTATAAGGAACTTCTTTCCGTTATTAATCAAAAGGTACGAAATAACTTGAGTACAGAATTAAATTTTGATAGTAACCGGAAGTGACCCTAAATGACCTTCCGTTGTCTCGTGTCACGTGTATCTTACCTATAAATTGGATTTATAGGTAAGACACGGTCTTTTTCTCGATGCCTTGAAGATGGTGGTATGACGTGCACGGGGCGGGACGGGAGGGCCCTGAGAGTTCAGTGTGTAAGTGTTTACTATAGGAAATATATATTATACTTATTAAAATAAGATATTTCCTACAGAGACACGTTACACACTGAACTATATGGTAGAATGCAAGCCCAGGAGGAGGCCACAAGACTGAGAGGAGGAATAAATTAAGAAAACAAAGGAGTTGTTGCATGATAAAGAAAAAATTGCTAATGAGATACCACTTGTTGGGCCGCAACAAGCGATCCCAAGCGGTAAATGGAGTCTGACTGAGATTGGAGATCTTGAACGTAAAATGTTGCAAATGTGCACTGTTTTGAGAGAAAGGTTGGTGTATGAGCAGAGATTCAATGGCTCAAACGCAGCGCCCCCCCCCCCCCCCCCCCCCCCCCAAGAAAGATCTAAACCCATCCCAAAATCCAATGAGGCGAAAAGGAGCGGCTGCGGGGCCGAGCTAGAGCAAAGCGAGAAAGTAGGTCGGACAACACCTGGCATTTACCTATCCATGTTAAACCTACATGACTGAATGTACGGGACAACATTGACCGATATCCCTTGATGGTAATTGGGGAAAGATTCTTTTCGTCAAACAAAAATTGCAAAATTGTGTGAGCGACCTGCGGGAGGGATTAGAAAACTCAGCCCCAGTGGAAGCACGCCATGTTGTATAAACAGACCAACGTGTGTGATATACCTTCATAGTGGATGCCATCCTTGACTTAGTAAGACTTTCCACGACAGATCTGGAAAAACCCCATTTTCTGAGGCTGGACCGGATAAAAGCCAAGCGTGTAAGTGGAGTCCTGCTGGATGGGAATGAATAATCACCGGATCGCCTTGACCGATGAGATCGATGTTTGTTGGTAGGCGGACCGGAGGGAGCAGAAGCAATGGATATGGAACAGTGTTGTCCATGAACGAGTCGGGTCGAGGGGGCATACCGGAAGTACTTTGCACCGTGATGACGCGATTTTCCGAAGCACCTGAGGTACCAGGGACGCTGGTGGAAAGGCATAGGCAAAGACGTCGTACCAAGAGACAGACATGGCATCCACTGCCCACGCCAGCGGATCGGGACTTGGAGAGATGAATGTTGTCAATCTCGCAGTGAAATGAGTTGCGAAATCTCTGGCTGTCCCCATAACAGACAGACGATGAAATATCTGTGGATTGAGCGACCATTCGGTCGGAATGACTTTCCCTCGGCGGGATAGGCCATCCGCTATTACATTGAGAGATCCTGGTATGTGACGAATCAGCAGAATAATTTGGTGATCCTGACACCACTGGAGCAGCTGAAATGTCAGAGAACACAACTGAGTTGAGTGGCCCCCCCCTTGTTGTTCACTAGGACAGCATTAGACATGGCATGAGATATAGATCTAGACAAGACTTTCGAGAGATCGTTGATGTCTGAAATGCAATCGGGGTGAGCTCCCATAAAAATTGCGGAGGAGGTGAGATTAGCCAGTGACAAAATGCGGATGATGTCCCGATTGAGCATTTGAAGACCTTTATATTGCGGTTGTAGTTAATCGAATATCCGGTGGAAGAGATGCGCCTATGGCAGTCGCATCCTGATCTAACTCCGTTGGCACATCAAATGGGATTGGAGCTCTTGCGGAATATTATATCACGACCGGTGAAACCCTTGAGAATTACGGCTCGGTGGGATTGGAAGCCTTTCCAAAATGGTTCCCATGCCGAAACTAGAAGAGGTTTTTCCCGAGATCATTGTAGTAATCAAATTGATGAAGCCACTAATGGAGATTGGGGGAGAGCCCTAGTCAGAGAAACAGGGGTATCACCTAACATGCCATCAACACTTGAAATGATACGAGGGATATTTACTATAATCGGAGGAGAACATTGGTCAGTAGGAAGGAGCTTATAGATGAGATCAACCGTGGAATGGAAATCCCGAGCCAAAGTCTCTTCCCTGCCAATGTCAGACTGTGAAGACTGTAAAGACCCACAGTCTGACCTATCAAGCGCAGACGCGTTGTCATCGAAGGCCTCAGACATCCTGGGGTGCAATGAGAATGAGTCGCTCTCCGCCCCAGCGACAGAACGACCTGCAGACGAAAAAACAATGGAGGGAGGCCCACTCTGTGGATGGCTCAACCGGGGAGTAACACCTCGGCATGAGGGTTTAACCCTTACCGAACAGAATGGCTTATTAAGCCATCCCTAAGCCCTTGCTTAGCCATCAGAGACCAATGATGGCTAAGATAAACCATCACTATAGTTATATTAGCACTCATGAAGAATAAGAAGGGGTGTGATGGCTAAGGTAGCCATCCAATCAGGAAGAATTTCTGGTGATGGCTAAGGTGATGGTTAGTCGATGGCTAACATGGAATTATATTCACTAGCCATCATTACTGGTGGTTAAGAATTTATTCGATAACCATCAGACTGGAGAATTTTTAACATTCAAATGTTATTAGCCTTCACCAAAGTCATATTAATGGTTAGAAGACCTTCTCTCCTGAGACTGACATAGACCTGACACATGGCTGCCATATGTTGGTCCAACCAGATAGAGGCTGCACAAATGCATCATGGGATATTGTACTCAACAACATTTGAATTGTAACTGCTAGTCTGTATTCACTGCTCAAGTTTGTTGTTCCAGTTGTTTTACACTTATGTTCTTAGCAGTCTTATAAACTTGTGATTTCTTTAGTTAAGATTCATTGGACTAGAACTGTAATGGCTTCAAGATAGCTGAGCCTGCTAATTTTAAAAGTTGTGTAATAACTCTCAGAAATCCGCATGTTTATCAAACATTCTGAGATTCTGAGAAAATATCCTGCTGCCACTAAGATACATGCATATACAAATTAATCTGGAAATTGGTAAGTACAATCCTCAGCACTATATTTTCTAATTTATTGGGCATGATATGACACATTAAACATCTTGAAAAAAACATATTCATATTTAACCATTCCGATGGGAGCTTCTTGAATTTTTTGAAAATCCTGTACCAATGCAATTAATCTAGCTAGCCAGTAAATTCTCTTATATATACAAGGCTTGGTCCCTATAGATGGGAAACTCGCATATATAAGAGAATTCAGCTGGAACCACGTTCTTTAATGCTGCACCAGCATATATAGTTCTCCTATAGGAAGGGTTAAAGATCTATCTTGACCAGACTATTTTCTTTTGAATTTTGACAAAAAATCTGCAGAAATCTTTGGCTGGCCCAGCCTAATGTGAAGATGTTGCATGATTCCAGATACCATGCAGTCCGTGTGTCCAGTGATACAATTGCAAATCGTTTCCACTGTATTTATGATGAAAACTTGGCAAAAGATAACAAAAATAATTGACATTGTTAAATATGTTATTAAAAATTATTTTTATGATATAACATATTATTTTAAAGATAATTCATTCTCAAATAGATGATGCCAAAGAGTTATTCCTCCTGAAGCAAGTTATATAACATAGCCATCACTAAATGTCCAGGGCTAACAATCCGATGGCTTACTAGCCATCGGCCTACTAGCCATCGGCCTACTACTACTAGCCATCGGCCACTAGCCATCGGCCTACTAGCCATCGGCCTACTAGCCATCAGCCTACTAGCCATCGGGTTACTAGCCATCGGCCTACTAGCCATCAGCTTACAAGCCATCAGTAGTGTACTAGCCATCGGCCTACTAGCCATCGGCCTACTAGCCATCCATCCATCGAGGGCGAAGCGATGGCTTAGCTCATTTAAATATTTCGGCCTATAGGAGGGCTATCACCTAGCCTCGATGGCTAAATTTTGCATTAGCCATCCATATCCTCTGAAAACTACTAGCCATCAGTAAGCCATCATTCCTTCTCTTCCGAGTGCTAAAGAATGGCTAACAGATGGCTAATGATTTCGGTAAGGGAAGGTACTGCCGGTCGCCGTAGCGGATGGATGCTGACCTGATGCCCAATTTGGTGCACAGGGGTGGAAATGGGGAACCCCAATGGCCAAACTGGAGTGGGATAACCATAACCAGGATAAGGGGGAGGAGCCATCGGAACAGAGGGAGCCCCCCCTGTGCAGGTGGTCCTGTCCAAGCTGGAAATCCTGGCCAAGCAGGAGGATGGGGAGAGGTCATCATGCCGGGACCCCAAGATGGCTGAGAGGCAGGCATGGCCTGTTTCATGGTAATCACGTGGCCAGGGGGACTGGACTGGCTACCACTTTGGGTAGGGTCATGGCTCTGCGCCAAAGCTGCCGAAGGCCATGTGGCCGGTGTCGGATGATGCGCACGCGATTTGGCAGCTTCAGCACACAGAACCGCTCGCGCCGGTGGGGGACATAATGTCCTGGAGGTCCCAAGTACCTAGTCTTCGCCACTGGACACATTCCCACTGATTGGTCTTAATACTGCTGAAGCACGACCGGGGGAACGTGAACTGTTCCTGCCTGAGAATAGACCCGAGTCGGTTACGATTGGCATTGCAGGAGCTAACGTTTCCACGAAGGTTATTAAAACCGAGAACATACCCAGCTCCTGCAAAGCTTACAACGATTGTCCGGTGCACAACTAGTGCACCGAACGCACGGAGCATGTTCATCAAATTCTGCCTTGTCTGCATGACAAACTAAGCAAGACATTTATCTAACAAGTTAATGTATTAGAGAACTTCCCTTGACATGTATAGGACGACGTATAACGAGAAAAAGACCATATCTTACCTGTGAATCCAATTTATAGGTAAGATACACGTAACACGAGACTTCGGAAGGTCATTTATGGTCACTTCCGGTTACTATCAAAATTAAATTTTTTCGTACCGTTTTGATTAATAACGGAAAGAGGTTCCTTATACGTTTGGACATACACGCAAGCGAGTAAACCATATAGTTCAGTGTGTAACATGTCTCTGTAGGAAATATATAGAAATCAGTGGTGTCAAATCGGTCCCATGAGAACTCAGTCCCATGACAATTGGTCCCATGATTGACAGTTTTAGCGTTTAAAATCACTAAATGTTTCTCAGGTACTGCAGCAGTGATTTGTTTGGGCAGCATTGGTCTTTTTCAAAATGCTAATTTGCTTAGGTATACTAATTAGCTTACTTAATTGAACTCAAAAAGTATGGGAGATAATGGCGGATCAACAGTAGTGGAATAAACCGTTTACTGTTTATATCACCTGGGGGATTTGTCATCTATTTGGCTTGGCTGATAGATGCTCAAATCCCCCTCACATACATACATAAACAGTTTAATTATTAAAGCACACCAGCTAGTAGCTGGCAGCTACAGTCTATATATATATATAAACACACACTTCCAATGCTTCATGATGGTTTTCCATAACAATGACATGGTAAGCTTACTGTGGTAGCATCCTATATAAGAGATTCTCTGTTTTTTGTTTCTCAGCATCTAACTCACTGGTCCTCTCAGCAACGAGCTCCTCCAGGTGGTTTGCATACTTTTCGAGCATGGCAATCATGTTGTCAATCATTGTCATATGTCTGTAACAAAGATTTCAAAGAAATATCAACAGTGTCTGGACAAATTATCTATACACTTTAGTGAGTAGAATAAGTTCATTCTTCATGTGATATTCCTTCACTGTTATGGTAGCAAAGAGGTGATTTATGTTAACCCTTTCTTTACAAAATGGATTCTCCAATTCAGTTATAAAAGTATACACTGGAATAGTCTATTATTCATCTGGAAGGGTGTTCATGAAATATAAACAGACATCAACCATACAATTCATAGGTGTGAAATGTTCAGTTAATAAGTCGTACAAAGTCAATTTGTTGAACTTATTTATTATGTGAAAATATCTTCAGGGAACTATTCACCAATGAGTGTTCAGTAAAGAGATAGTTAACAATGACCGGCATGGCAAATGTTTCAAAAACTAAATCTTCCTGGATTGAAACTGCATCTTCAGACTAAAAACTTTCTCTTAAAACAAAACTTTTGGGTTTCATCCTGTTGGCTGCTATATAGAGGTTACCTTCGGTTTTTGACTGAATACTAGAATTCTCTCACTCATGGGTACAAGCAATTAAAGATTTTCCACTCATGGAATTTGCAGTCAAACGCTGTAGGTTTCAGCGCTATTGTAAGACGTACTTGCATGGATTTATCCTCGTCAACATTTTACTGATCCTCGATGCCGTTGGTCTGTTAGAGGGATCCTCGCTCCAACATTCCTCAATGAGGTTTGCAAGTTCACTGCTGGCTCGCAGCTCCACGGGCAGCTGAGGACGCATGGTAGATCCATTCGGAGACCTCACCTTGTTGATAATCTCTTAAAAATGGATGACAATACAAATGATAATAGTGAACTGAAGATGGACCTCATGTGATCACTGAAGTTCCCCACAGTAGGACCCTGCATATCAGTTCAATTTGATGCAATTCGGAAATCTAGCAAACCTCATCAGTTTCCATTGCATATACTCAGAGTTTGTACGTGATTCCATGGATGATATTTTATAGGCACTTTTTGAGGACCGGGTGAGGCATTTTCAAGGGCTAATTCCTTATTAATCTTCAATAAATATATATCGTTCAACATCAAAGTATTCTTTACTTTCTCCTCAAAATCTGCTCTGTATTCCCTTCTACTTCTAATACATACCATACACATTTATTTCCTTTTCCATATATACCTTTCTAAAATAGGAATAAAGTTGCATTTACTTTGTTGTCTGAACGACATTGAGGTTAGGCAAAAGGAAAAAAAAATATTTGTTTCCCAACCGACCGTAATTTATACCCCCTACCCTGAACAACTAAAATCTCTGGAAAATTTCATCACATTATATTAAACAAATAATACACTGGGAAAAAACACATTCCAACGTCCAAAAATATGCTGATACATTACCCTGCAGGGAGCCCCACACATATATAGAAGCATATAGAAGAGTGTCGTCTGCTCATGTTTGTCTGGGGCTCTGTATGGGTGAAATTATAAAATTGTTAAAGAATACAAGAAAAAGTTATTAAAATTGTAAAAAATTGTTAGGCCAATGCATTCTCTTATATATGCGAGGCGATCTATGGTCGACTCACATATATAAGAGAATGCATTGGCAAAGAGTAAAAAGCTTGTACAAAAAGTAATGAAAACATTTCTCAGCCCAATGATATCATTAAATTTCAATGCAGAAAAGAAAGCCATAAAAATATGTCAATAAAAAATAAAATAAATGATATTTTAAGCCTATCTACCGACCCTAATTTTTACTGACATGTAACCCCAGACCTTCGATTTTGGAAAATCACTGGCACGCTGTTCTAAGCACACATATTTTAAACATTAAGCACGCTTTTATCACAAGCACTTTCCCGATATACTTTCAATTTTGAGTGGGCTGCACATTGTCATTGGCTAAATAGTGAGAATAAACTTTTGTATTAAACAGATGTTTACACCCTGTAACACCTGAAGTAAACTGACACAAACTTAAATTGTCAACAAGAGGGTACTTCCAGTCGATAATTCGGAAAGTTAGCTGATAACACCTTGGTGTCGCCATGCATTTCTCTGGGAATCAGATTCAGATGAAGAAGGTTTCCTCGCCGGATCCACACTCGCATGAAATAATAACTCGGTCTGATATTCAGATTCCATCTTGTTGATATGAGTATTGTAATTTGTTGACTGGTCAAATAACATGAAGGCCAGTCTCAGACAATGTGAGATCAGAGACGCTGCCGCTGCCGACATGAGCAGTACAATGGGTATGTGCAAGTCATGCAACCACGGCATCAGCATTTTTATTACTTTGAAGTTTCAATTACAATGTTGCAATCTGTTTAACCTTACAGATTGCGTTGTGTGATTGATCAGATTTAACCCTTTTCAGTGTAATTGCACGAGTGCTTCAGTTATCGCCGACAGGTGCACACAATAGTGCACCATTTTTTATATTTTGCCTGCTAAAGCACATGCCAATATCAAAGGTCTGATGTAACCCCAAACAGCATTTAATTCTCTTTGGCCGTATGATATTTTGCTTCAAATTTCAAATAAACTGACCCATATTAACGGTTTTTGTGGGATTTAAGGACTTTTCAAGGTTAGCGGTTTATTTTTAAGTACTTTTCAAGGACCGGCATGAATTTAAGCACTTTTGAAGGAGTGAGTCAAAGTTTAAGCACTTGTAATTTATCAAACAAACCCTGATGCTTCCAATTAAAGGTCAAGGGGAACTCCAAATGATGTCAATATCAGTATACCATAAGGAGATTTACGTAGTTTGTCGATTATGAAAGTTCAGTTCATATCTATGATAAAAATTATTATCATGCATGACCCATGTATATTTTATTTATCCTCTTGAATAGGAAGGATTTCTAGACACCTCACTTTCTCATGGATATTCTAGCTAAAATATTGTCTTTTTTGGTACTTCTGATAAGACACATTAATATTGTTAGATAATATAAGAACATTGGGATCACTTATCATTATGAGGTTTTCCCTTCATTACGGCTATCTATTTAAATGTTCCCCCAAATTGCTCTGTGTCTTCACTCTTGATACACTCGATCAGGCAACAATTAAATTTGAGATTTGATGTAATTTAGAATATGTTGCTCGATTTAATTTGAAAAAGAAAACTGGATACACAGTAGTGCTGGGACGGTTGTGTTTTTTTCTTAACCGGTTAACCACGGGCATTAACCTAATCATAACCGGATAACCACGACCATCATTACCCTATGTACGAGACTGAATACACTGGTCACTGTATCGGCAAAACAAGTGTTGATTACGCGTCCCGGAAACGTCGTTATACATGCAATCACAAACGATGTCTTGGTCGTAAAATGCGGTCACGTTACGGAGATCAAATAGTGGTAAATGTGTATAAATTAATTCAGTTTTGAGCCCAAACAAACTAAAATATAATATATAGTAGTGCACAATAATTCCCACTTCCTGATGGTTTGTGATAGAGCAATCATTTGTGGTCGCTAGTATATCGATATGCATACGGGAGTTCTGCATAAACAATGCTTGCTTGCAAAACCTTCCACGACGAAATATAGTTCCTTCCTTGTGTATATCCCGCGCATGATTAGCCCAAACATGTGTACTACAAGGTACTGAAGGTAGGTATACTGTTGTTTAGTAATGTTTACTAGTGTTTGGGTATAGGTAGGTATGTATTAATCACAGTGGCTTCACGATGTTACTTCAATTATTTAATAAACAAATTCAAACAAAATTAAATCATCGTGATTCATTACACAAGCCCCAGCCAGTGTTTAGGAAATAAAGTTATGATAATGACAAAGGGGGGACAGTTTCAACGTAAACAGACAGACTATTGATGATGTAGTAAAAGTCTAGACTTGATTGCTTTGATTTATGCCACGGTGCGCATGCAGCCGGAACGTCATGGACTTGCAACCTTTCATCTAAGGCCGCCAAAGGAAATTGGCATTGAATGTGTAGCAAGTGATTCGCAGATTGACACAGAGTGTAGTTGTTGGTTTCATATCTAGAAAAGCCACCGGTGATCAAACGGGCATGTGTTGTGGGGTATATGAATACACAATCAACTGTCCAAATCGCTACTTATTAACTTACTCTCATTAGTTAACCTTCCGTAAATGATTTCGGCAACATTTACACGGAGTACTACGATGATAGTACGATCGTTATCAATAGTACGGTTAACCGGTTGACACGCTTAACCGAATCGTAACCAGATATCCGGACAACCGTCCCAGCACTAATACACAGTTGGAAATTTTAAACCTGATATATTTATAGGGAGATAATTTGTAACTCGAAATGAGTTTAGTATTCTGTTTGAACAGCAAAAACATATTCTTTTGTCAAAATTTGGTTGAATTCTTATGAACGTCACAAAAATTGAAAGCTAATCGGGATCTAGCATGCTCATTGGGATAATAGCTCGTATTGATTCTAATTCATTTTCCCTTCAATCCCAGGAAGTGCCAATTTGAAAGGCAATTGGAAAATTGCTATAAACGATCTATTTATCACAGAAAATAAACTAATGCTTGAGCTTGAATTTTTTTTATCAACATATTCCTTTACAGCATGTGAATTCTTCATGAGAGCATATTCAAAATTTGCGCCCTAATTTCCATGTTGTTCTAAGTGTATGTGCTTTATGTATATACTTAGAACAATATGGAACTCAGGTTGAATTAATGTAAAACAAAACGTTATCAAAGAACAGCCTTACCATCAATAGGGAATTCAGTGAATTCTGTGTACGGCTCAGACCTGGTGAACACTTCCTTCATTATAACACCATAAGCGAATATGTCCACTTTATGCTTGTCTGCGGCATCGTCACCTCTCAGGGATTCTGGTGCGGTCCATAGTAGCTCTGCAATAAAGATGTTATATATTCAATAAGCAAGAATTTTAAAATTAATTTGAAAAAGCAAGTAGCAAATTTAGATAGTTCAGTTGTCATGAGGGCGAAACTCATACCAAATTTCATTCAGAACCGATAATCATGGCTGAGATATACAGTAATTCCCTAAATAATCGACTCCTTAACCACATCAGAACTACGGGTAATTTTACATGAATGGCAACAAGCCATATTTCTGACTAAATCCTGAAAAATTACCTATAATTCTGCTGTGGTTAAGGAGTTGATTATTTAGGGCATTACTATATGCCCATACGGATAGACAAACAGATAAAATCAATACAGTATACCCAGGTATATCCCCAACTTTAGTGGGGACATAATGGTATATGTATGCTAAAAGCATCATAGTGTGCAATCCAAGTCTGAGTTTAGTGTGCCTGTCATTTGCAGAATGAGGTCCCCTGAGGGTAAATTTAGTGATGCTATCCCACATAGCGGGCTAGCATCACTAAATTCACCCTCTGGTGACCTGATTCTGCTTAGGCCTCGCCTTCTCTGGAAAAGCTTCTTTATTATCAAATTCCTATAGAAACTTTTTCACATAGATTCTATTTCTTTTTTAATTTAGTTTCTAAAATTGGCAGACGACACATTGCATAATCGAGGTTCCCAATTGGTGTACATCACAATATTCACCATTTGGGCTGATTCGGGAACTTTAATCTGAGTCTGTCTCCCAAAGCAGATGAGGCCATGCAGAATGAGGTCCCCAGAGGGTGAATTTGTTGATGCTAGCCCGCTATGCGGGATTGCGTCACTAAATTCATCATCTGGGGACCTCATTCTGCAAATTGACAGGCACACTAAACTGAGACTTGGGGCTTGACAAATAGTTACATCCTCCTGTATGTCCATGTGGACACACAGATGTGCTAATGAACACATGTTATAATAACTGCCAAAGAGTATAACAAACTTGAAATGGGAGAATGAATACTCACGTTTAGTTGGTGTCTCATAAGGCAAGGAAGATTTTTCCTTTGCTCTCAATTTGGGAACCCCAAAGTCAGTAAGTTTGCAGGTCCACCGACTGTCAATCACACTGTTGGTAGATTTAAGGTTACCGTGGTATCCAACTGCACTTTTGTGGATATACTCTAAACCCTAAAAAAAAATTCAAGACTTTAATGCATACGAATATGTCCAGAAGCAGATTAGCAGTAAAATTGCCTTAATTTAGACGTCAAGTAGGTGATAAATAGCACAGAACTGCTGCATATGAGTTTCAAACTCTGTTATATTAATTTGCATTTCAAGAATTAGATTAGCACCAAATCAATTGTTCTGTTCAGTTTGAAACTCTCAACAATCAGATACCAAGTTGCAGATTAGCAACAAAGCACTGGTAATTTTGTATTTACAACTTTTTTGTTCCGCATTAACATTTCATTTCATACAACAGATATTTAAAAATACGAACACCAAACAAATTTTACCAAGTTCTTTGTCATATATTCTAATGAGAATCTGCAGTATCCTATTCTCATTTTTTCAAAACCTCACACAAGTTTGCAAGTATTATACATGTAGGTCATTCAACCAAAAGCAGTAAAGTATAATCTTCAAATCCAAATGATGAACAGTCATCTTCTCGCTGCAAATTTACATCATGATGCCCGTTAACCTTTAAATGGTATAGACCCTATACCGCTAGACATACATATAAACATTACATATATGTAATATTGTTAATTTGAATTATCCCAAAACCTCACTCAACAAAGACTTTCTGGCGATCTATATAGATTCTCATTTTGTTTACCTAACTAAAGATGGTGGTATCTCTCATCTGAATCCGTTGTAGCAACAAAAATATATAAAGTTTTATATATGATTATAGTCTGTACGTGTGCGTGGATAAGAAATACAAGCATCTATTCTATTATTAATACTTGTTTTAGGGGGTAGCAGGAAGACAGCCCCCGACAATATACTGCTTTACCTTATTATGTATTACTGCCATTGTATAATTCATGTGTATTGTAAATAAATTATCCTATCCTATGGATTCTCCCAATCAGAAACAAAAAACTGTACTGCCCATTTACATATACATTGATAAAACAAACCTTTCCAATATCTTGACAGATAGCAAACTTGAACATCTGATCCAGTTTGATGTTGTCATTCCCGATGATATCCTAAAGGAAATATATATAAATGATTTTCACAAACAGTACCACATGGTGTGGAGTATTATACCTCATGGGTTGATTCAAATTCAGGGTTCGTACTCAGTTTTGGAAATCAGATTTAAGCACTTTGAGGACTGGGTGATGTGTTTTTAATGACTCGTTATCGTAGTCTACAGAAAATACATCATTAACTTTCTCATCCAACACTGAAGTCTACTTTATTCTTATATACCACAAACTCAGGTTTTTATTCATTTTCTTTTGCAAACCCCCAAATTATTACGAATTAGGAATGAAAATGAATTTTCCAACCATATATTTCAGACATAATGTGTTAAACTGCAGAAATGGCTGAGACTGCAGACATATATTGGTAGCTTGATGATGTGGGATAACTGTTATAGTTATCAAGGGTAATTATATTGTCTAAACTATATTGCAGCTTCGAAAAGTGGCTAAAATGATCAATTAATTATTTTTCAAGGGCAAAGTTTGATTTTTAAGTACTTTTCGAGGTCCGGTATTTATCTAAGCACATTTTATAGAAGTGTCACCGGAATGGTGACTTTTCGCTGAGGTTTATTAATTTTCTGAGGTAGCTTAATTCGAAACATGTCTTAATTCGACCTGTGATGACAGGACAAAAAAACATTCATGCCTTTGTAGTTGATATACCCGAGATCATTCACATCCGTTCTAAGATAACGGAAATAAAGAGATGGATGTATTTTACACCCTAAGGGCCATAACTTCAGAAGAAATGAATGGACAAAACCTGTTACCTGGAGTATATTATTCATCTATATGGTGCCTCATGAGCATAATACAGATCATTACCTACGATGACTGAAATACACATCCAAAGTCATCACAGATCCATTTTCACTCTATGGACCATAACTCTGCAACAAATAAATGGACGAAACGTGTTCCATGTGAATATCCCTTTCCCCATGGTGTTTCATATGTATACCAAAGATCAGTGAAATCTGATTTATGATAGCTCAGATGGAGAGCACCAAATTATTATCGATGGACACATGGATGGGTATCATTTCTATATCCCCCTCTACATTTGCAAGGGACAATAAAGATATCCAGAAACCAGTAAATAATCAGCCTTGATGAATCAAGTTGAGTACTAATTCTGCTCAGACACCAGCAGATGAAACCAAAAGTTTAGGCCGAACAAATAAGACTACTTTATTATATTTTCATCAACATTTAATGTTAAACTATAAATCGTACCACCACTCCCAGAAGCCCGACCAAGTTATACCACTGGCAGGATGTTTTTGCTCTCATAACTGTGTCATGACGTCATTTCGCTTGCATTTTTCGGTATCATTGTGCGCTGTTTACAGAAAAAGTTTGTCAAGTCATAGCTTCATAAAAGTGGTAGCCCAAATAATGTACTTGTTACCAGTGTTCGCGCTGGACCGAAACAAAATTTAGCCAAAAGTTTAGCCAAATGAAAATTTTATTAGCCAAATAAAAAAAACTTTAGCCAAATGTTTTTTAGCCAAATTAAAAAAAACTATGGCCAAATTAAATCATCGTTTTCTGGTCGGTTCACAATTAATGACTAAAACGTCAAATCTAACAGACACAGGTAAAATACACAATAATTTAACTAATTTTGATGAACTAGAAATATTTTGATATATATCATTTATTAAAAATTTATTAATCTTTATGTGTAAGAGTGATTTGGGGGGGGGGGGGGGGGTAACCCGGGATTGTCCTTCTTAATGACATTAAATTTTTGTTTTATATCAATATCTTTTTAAAAATCGTTAAATATTAATTATCCTTGCGAAAATATTTAAGTGACATCTGGAAACTAATAACTTAATATTGTTACGCCATTATCAAATTGCAATCTGTCATAAAAGCATGCATATTATTTTGAATGTATCGGTATTGACGACAAATAACCATAAAATATCTGTCGTGATTCACATTTGGCTGATTAAGCTATTGTCTTACACTTGGTGCTCATAAACCTTGACCGTCATAAATACAATGTCATCAGAAACATGCATTGTGCAGGAGTCCCGTGAGTGACCAGACAGACAATGGGGGATTAGCGGATTAAATGTAAAATAATGATATTTCGTGCAGAGTGACGGGTTTCCCTTTGTACTGTCCGCGATCGGGTTTCCTTTTGTACAGTCGGCGATATATTCCCACTTACAATGTTTTCGGACTAGATCGTTCACATCACAGAATTGAAAACCCACTTGCCAAAAATTCATGCTTTCAGTCTCCATTTGGGGTCAAAAAAGTTTAGCCAAAAGTTTAGCCAAATGAAATTTTTATTAGCCAAATTCGAAAAAGATTAGCCATTGGCTAATTTGGCTACCGACAGCGCGAACACTGCTTGTTACATTGTGGTTTGAGTCATAAAAACTGGTGTAGAAAATATATTAAACACAGCAGTTAACAGTTCTGAGTGTAGTATACGATGTGAGGATTATTTCAGTCTGCTAGCACATCATGAAAACAAGAGCATGCCGTCGGGGCGTGGCATAATACGCCCGGTTCTGGAGTAGAGTGGGGCATGTAGATAGAACCCATACCTGAACTTGATCTGTATACCAAATTTGGTTCAGTTCACTCGATTCAATCTAAAGTTATCATCTGGAACCGCATATCAGGTAAAATCTAAGTCGAAAAAGGGGCATAACTCAGTCAAAATCATGTGGACGAAACCCATATTCGAACTTGATCTGTATTTTGGGATGGTAAACATATATACCAAATTTAGTTCAGTTCACTTGATTCAATCTAAAGTTATCATCCAGAAACCAAAAGCGGATGGACAGACGGACGATGGATGGATGGACGGACCACCCATTTACATAATTCAACCGTTTTTTCAAACGGGCGTATAATAATCCACCACATCTCACTCGATGAGCAAAATAGTACACTTACAGAACAGTGAACTATTGTGTAGGTGGTTTTCAGGCACCTCCCTCATCAGAAACACTGCGGTGATATTGGATGTTACTATAGTTACCTGCAGGCTTCCTTTAGGACAGTACTCCCACAGCAGTAATATGCGGCCTGGTTCTATGCATGCTCCCAGCGATGCACATACATTCTGATGTTTCAACTCCATCATCTGAAAATCAGTCCATAAAGTTATAACATAAACAAACAAGTGTGACCACAGAGTTACATCAACCAGCCATCACTAATGTTGGATAAAGCCATCATATTGTAATGAACATGATTTGGTTCAATTTACTCTGTACTCAGCATTTTCTAAGTAAACTCGTATGTTAACCCTTCCCTACAAAACAGAAAAAATACCATTAGAGGCATATTATCTTATCTTTATTATTGTTACGCCCATTAGAGACAACCCGATCATATACAAAAGATAATTATATGAGTAACAAAGTTTAAAAAAAAAAAAAATTCTAATTAAAAAGTCCAAAGTTCCAAAAGTTTTAAAATCACTTAGTCAAAATATAGTTCATGTTGCCTACAATGCCAATTTTAATTCTTATTGTGTATCCTCATACCTTATTTTTTTAATTGAATTATCTGCAAACCAACAAATATAACTAGGGTGTGACTGATCCAATGGGACTAAGGATACCCCAGCAGTGAAATTGGGCTACAAAAAAGTTAGCCATATTAAAATGAGATGGCTCTTTTGTATCCTCAAATATGTATATGTAATTTGGCTGCAAAAACAAAATTTCCAAGTCAAAACATACTAAAATACATCCAACACATCTCCTAATGGCAGGCGCACAGGTAGTCATGGTGGTAATATATCTGCCAAGTTTCATAGAAAGTAAACTGGAAACAAAGTAGTACAAGGAGGAGTTCATTCCTTGATTTGATAACTCTGTATAAAGACTTTGGTTTTTATTACATATCTATCAACGTAATTCGCATGATCGCACGAGTTTCCAGGCATGTGATAATTCTCAGAATCGCTCTAGTGCAATCTGTCGACGGAACTATTTCATTCAGTGTTGTTAGACTGGTTCTCGCTGTTACTATTTTTACTTTTTCAATCACGACCAAAAAGAAACAATAAGCGATCAATCGATGAGATGATTCATTCAAGTAGTTTCATTTCAAGAATATGTTTGTCGAGGCACAGAATTTAATTTCAAACGTATCATTAAAGATGGGTCAAGGTCACTCGCGGATAGACGGGCTCCCTGTCTGATTGTTGCGTTAACCCTAAAATGCCGTTAAAACTCAATTAAATTCACATTTTCTGTACCGGAGATGTACGATTGTGAGTCAACTTACTATGATACGGCGATATGTAATAAAAATAGAACCGCATGAGTGTCTGGATTTTGACAAATTATCGCACTCGATTTGTTGGCGGAATGCGATACCTCTCGTGCGGGACTACGTTCCGCACTCGAGGTATCGCTCCGCCAACAAATCTCGTGCGATAATTTGTCAAAATCCAGACACTCATGCGTTTCTATCTATATATCAAACAGCCAGCACACATACACAAGAAGTCTTCAGAAAAAGGGGGATTTGAATTCTGAATTGAAAGAGGTACGTATAAAGACTGTAGACTATCATATCGACCATTCAAAGCAATGTTTAAAACAAACACATTAACAAAGCGCTGAGTGTATTCATAGAAGTAGCAGAGATTTTGCAAGATAATTCACCTCCATGTCAGCAAGGTCAAACCTCCACCTGAAGGTGCATGAATTATATTTACTCTCTGTTTTTAACTTTTTTCTGCAATTACTATATTGTACCTGATGTAGAAATTGTGCAATAAACATATGATATAATCTCATATCATTTCATATCATACATGGTCACTGTGTTTTTACCTTGTTTAGTTCTTGGCATATATCCTTTGTAACATTGATACTCTTCCTAGCCATCTTTTTAACTGACACAAGACTCCCTGAATAATAAAAGTATTGTTGTACTAGTAATCAGAAGTTGGGAAATTTAATTGTCCCATAACGACGACTTTAAATTTTGCTTATTCTAGTCTTTCAATTTTGAAAAAGGGAGGTGCCCTATATACTGCTTGCTTACCTTTAAATGAAGACACAATATTGATGTTGCAAGGTTGGATGAACCCCATTTTGTAGATGGTCGGAAATATTTTGAAATAAAAAACAATCACATATAACATGATTCTTCAGTTTAGAACACAGATACAACTTGAAAACACCCAGGATGTACATTGTGTATACCACTTGATCAATACTGAATTATTCTATCATGGACCAAACGGACATGTGCTAACCAAGAGACGGTTCATCGCCCTTCAAATGGTGTTTGCTAAATTCCGTAAAATTTACATTGTTGATATATTACAAAGATATCGCTGATGTTTGCAATTTGGGATTTGTAACTGTTAACCCTTGTCATGGATAAGATCTTCATAGCTCACTATGTAGAGCCAAGTTGCACTGCTGTTGGCTCCCAAAAAATTTAAATTACAGGTGCGATGTCCGGCAAGACAAATAGCACAGTGAATCGATTAACCTCTAATAATACAAAATTAACGTGACAAATTTCACGGACCCGTCACTCATATATTTCATCATCACCCTGAGCAAAACGTCCAACATATATAGTATCAATGATGGGGACAAATTGGATATTGAAGACTATTCAGGATCACGTTTATTCGTAGGGCCCTAGTTGAGAACTAGGACACTATTCACCAGGAAAGTTATAAAGAAAACATCTTGCAACCTCAGAGCTATTATGTGAACTGACCTCTGACATAGGCTACAGATCCAAATAAGGTCGTGTTTGCTTCTAGCCTCGGGTGAGCTGCATCAATCTCATCAAGGTGGTCGACAATTTCCTTCAATTGAGTCTTTTTAGAGAATCGTCGTGTTCGACCAAGGTTTCTGAAGCTTGACTGAAATCGTGGCAAATATATTGTCACCTGAGTGTTATAATGTCATGAAAGCCATTTTCAGAGAAAGTGTAGTTTTTAAATTTTTATAGTTCTGTCGTTGCATATAAACTTGAAATTTTACGATTCTCGATTATACAATCAAGGAAATCAAACTCCTCTCCTCTATTAACCCTTTAGCATTCAGAGAGCCCCAGAGCACCTTGCCGTGTAGCGTCTAGAAAGCCCAAGAGAGCCTGGAGTTTTGCGTTTTTTCCCCGTCATGTTTACAACAAAAATATTGCATTATAACACAACAAATTGTTTTTATTTTTAATGTAAACAATTAAACATTACTGACCCTGACACTGCCAGCGAGGACTGCAGTCATGAAGTCAATTTCTTCAATTTTAACCTGCCAGATCATACTCTGTAGAGAGCGCTGTCGTCTGTATCTCCTGCCAATAATATAGACAAGTTACCTTGGTGGTGAAGTCATGAATCATGTCCACCTGCCAGTACACTAAAGTAGGTATGTATCTAGTACACACATATATCACACAATAAACATAACTAGAGTTATAAAAAGGAAACAAAAATATTCAGCAAATTCTAAGTTGAAAAGGAGCAATAACTCTGACCAAATCCAGATTCAATCTTGACTTGCATTTTCATGTGCGTAATTCATATACAATATATCAAAGCTATTGAATAACTAATATATAGAGGATCTCCAACGAGTTATGATGGATATATCCCAACATAACAAGTTGAAGATCTTGTATATCACATGAAAAAAAATAGAGCTTTATGCCTCTTTAACAAATACAAATCTTTAAAAGAAGCTGCCAAATGCATATATTTACAGCATTGGCTGAGACACTTCACAACCATATACAACAGTATATTGCGCGCTCTGGATGGCGATGGAAAATATAGTTCCCCAATTTTCCATTTTGTTTTTGTGTCTATTTACGTTAGTGCAATGAAGTTGGACAAGAATTTAACTTTAATGAACAAAGCAATCATTGGTGTTGGTATGTGTAATGCATGGCTTTTCGAAATAGTTTTCACACCAACAGTCTATAAATTGCTAAAAATATATAAACAAAGGGACATAATTCTGATAAACAAAATCAGATAAACCTGGTTTTGAACTTGACCGAGATACTGTTGTGAAACATCCATAAATCAACTATGAATGCAATCTGTTGATATTTGTTCAAGTTATCAAAATAACAGCCTAAAAATTGAAAAAAAATACACAAAGGGCCATTGTCAGGTAAAAAAATCAAACAAACATGCATGTTTTCAAGTCAGTCGAGATACTGTTGTGAAAGATCCATATCCTAAATATGAATAAAATAGGTTGACGTTTGTTCAAGTTACCGCACTAATTGCCAAAATTTTGCTTTAAATATAAAGGACCATAACTCTGGCAAGAAAGTAGGGGTAGGCACGATTTTCTGTGTGCAGTTGTCGCATATGGATATAAACTCACATACCAAAATTTATCAAAATCCATCAATAAACAGCTAAGTTAAAGAGGATTAGGGCTGCCGCCAGACACTAGCTAACAGTCCTCTATCGAATCATAAGTCAAGTCTTTGAAAGAAAAAACTTGAATAAAAATAAAAATATGTCTACAAGTCTACTGATACAAATTTGTGGACTGCATCCATATTCGAAAAGGACCTATGTCTAAAACCAATATACTAAATTTTATTTTATTTCATATATTAGTAGTCTAGATGAACTCAGACTATATAGAACAGATACACATACGATAGTCTGGAAAAAATAGCAAGGAATCCAATAACTTTAAAAAAATATCACATCAATTTGAGCCAACCATACATTCCACGCAGCTATCCTATGATTGGCTCTGATCAGACTTGCTGCAATTTGTGGTTGGATGATACTGACATAATATTTTTTAAGTAATGAGATTACCTGCTATATCTGTTCCAAACTATAAAAGATGTAGTCGTTCTGGAAACAGTTAGGGACGACCACACAAAAAGAAATTTGGGGGAAATTAAACCATGTGTAAACCCACGGCCTTGTTGCAAAGATAGGCTAAATTTAGTTCTCACTTTAGAACGATCTGTAGTCCAACAGCAAACATGAGAACGACCGAGGACCCAGCTGCTGCTCCGACAATCGTGTCTGTGTAATCCGCTTCTGCTGCCACAGGTATCTCTGTGAATAAGAAGGAAGGTCATTATTCATTCATGCACCAATAATAACGTATGAATTGATATGGTTCAAGTCTGGATTTAGTGTGTCTGACATTTGTAGAATGAGGTCCCCAGAGGGTGAAGTTAGTGACGCAATGCCACACATCGGGATAGCTTCACCAAATTCACCCTCTGGGGACCTCATTCTGCTTAGGTCTCAACTGACATGGGTGACCTATGATCAGATTAAAGTTCCCCAGTTGAAGTTGGTGATGTTCACCAATTTAAGTCACCTTTATTATGCAATTTATCTTCTGCAAATTAGGGGACATAGAAACTGAAAAGGAGTGAAAAAGAATCTAAAACAATGTAAATTTGAGACTATAGATACTTCCCAGAAGACTGGGTAGCATCACTTAAATTACCTTCTGGGGACCTCATTCTGCAAATGTCAGACACACTATATCCAGACTTGATATGGTTCATTCTGCAAAGACATTACCTACAGCAATGTCCTAAATAATTGGCCCCTAAACTACAGCAGAATTATGGGAAATTTTTCAGGATATAGTCGGAAATATGGCTTGCTGCCATTCATCGGAAAGCTCTCGGTGAGAGCTTTCTGATGAATGGCAACAAGTGATATTTCCGAAAAAATCCGAAAAAATTTCCCATGATCAGAACTGCTGTGGTTAAAGGGTCATATACTTCGGGCATTACTCTACAAGGCAGTTCAACTCTAAAACAGCATGATCAAATTACCATGTCTTTGGTAAAATCAAACATCAGGGACGAGTAGTAGGGTGAAAAGGATACAAAACTAGCAGTTTAGCTCAAAGAATATTGTGTTTGATGTCAACTGATGTCTGGTCGGCTGGTTCATCCATCGACCATTGCATGCACTTTGAATGCATAAAGATTATTCCTACATCACTGCCACCTATATCACTTCATGTATCAGTACATGAAGCAATAATAGCATTAGTGTGGCATGGCTAAATATGCCCATTAGCTAATACTTGTAAATTGTTAGTAAATAAGGCGAACTCAGTTCAAAAAGGGTCGTAACTCATTGGACGAATCCATGTTTGAACTTGGCCTGTATTTTTGCTCAGAAACACACATAGTAACTTTAGTTCAGATCAATTAATCCAAACTGGGTTATCGGTCGGAAACCAAAATGCTATGAAATCAGGCAAATTGTAAGTTGAAAAAGGGTCGCAAGTCATGTAAAAATAATTGGACGGAACCCATATTCGAACTTGGCCTTTATTTTTAGCTGGGAAACACACATACCAACTGATTTCATATTACACCCATTTGAAAAAAATATTACATGGGCAAGGTTCTGCTCAAGGATGCGATAAAACCATGCAACAGCATGCACCTCTAATTCTTGAGACTAATGTGAAAACAAAACAAAGCATTCTGTTCAGACTAGTGGACAATATCAATAATTAGTGGCGGAAACTACCATTTTTCAGGTAGCATTCTTGGGGCTCTTCTAGTGTCAATCAAAACTGAAGCAATAATATGAGTCAACATAAGTAAAACAAATGCAGCGCATGCTTTTGTTTGTTCAAATGTAAACTGTCAATCAAGTCCACTTTAGCAAACAGGTGTGCAGGAAAATACCAGGAGAAAAAAACTAACAATCCTCTGGGTCCTGTTTGAAGTGATATGCTGTCATTTAAGTGACTACTTTATTGCTTAACAAAACAAAGGAAATTGCTTCTTTCATGAAGTCAAGTACAAGTGCATGAACATAACTCACTGCGAAAATAATTGGGACAGATGTACCAGGGCCGTACCAAGATGTTCTGTCATTTCATACCAAAAACAGCCTTGCACCATCATGCACAAAGTTAATTCATGAAGTGATTTATTTCCAAAGAGATAATCCTTGGACATGTTATGTTCACAAGAAGACAAATGGCATCATTAAATATGCAACAATTTACACTGTCAGGTGGAAATCCTCACGACTGAGTTTGGAACAGGGCGAGACCTTACGTTATAATTATGGATTATGTCAACATGGTTGTTTTTTATGAAGTGGAAGGACAAATTTTATGCGGTTAATATCTTTTTTATGTTCTTGAACTTCTTTGTTGGTAAGCAACACTATATATTACTTCTTTTTAGCAAAAGTGATTAATCATGAACCGACATACCTCCTCAGGAAATCAGAAACTTCTACTGAAGATAAAAGTACCAAAGCCATCTTGATGGCTATGCATACAGTAATGCTCTAAATAATCGACTCCTTAACCACAGCAGAATTATGGGTAACTTTTCCGGATTTAGTCGGAAATATGGCTTGTTCCATTCATCGGAAAGCTCTCAGTGAGAGCTTTCTAATGAATGGCAACAAGCCATATTTCCGACTAAATCCTGAAAAGTTACCCATAATTCTGCTGTGGTTAAGGAGTCGATTATTTAGAGCATTACTGTAGATGGAAGAAGGAAAGTTATGTGTATTAAACTCTGGACTAGCATCACTAAATTCACCCTATGGGGACCTCATTCTGCTTAGGCCTAATCTTCTATGGAAAGTATTTTTGTTATCAAATTAACAATTGATTTAGTTTCTACAAAAACTTCTTCACGAAGATACTTTTTTTTTTAGTTTAGATTCTCTATATTCTCTAAAATGTCCAGATAATAACATGTATCATTACGCACTTCTACAATCTATTCTCCTGTTTGTTGTCTGCTTTTATTACCTGAACATCCCTCCAAATGATAAATAGACCATTCCAATGTAGACTTGTATAACTGAATGGGAGAATCTATCTATTATAGTATAGAAAAGGTTAACCAAGGTGGCCTTTATGTGAAGTTTTATTTTCTCACCTTTCTTACAGAATTCTCCTTCGAATCCACAAGCTGGGATATCCTTGGGTGCGTTCTCTATGTCGGTCCTACCCTCTCCCCAACGCACCAGGTGCTGTTCCTTGTAATTCTGTGAACCAAAGGATGATATAGACAAGATCAAGGTACACATCAGACCTATGGTATGCGGCTCTTACGGACCCTGGCTCTTACGGACCCTGGCTCTTACGGACCCTGGCTTTTACGGACCACCGGCTGATACGGACCCTGGCTTATACGGACCCCGGCTCATACGGACCTCAATTAAATTATGCAATTTGCAAACTTATATTTATGAATTTAATATATTATTATGATTGTCTTTTCACACATGTATCTGTATTAATTGAGAATTTATGTGATTTTTTTGGTGATTTTCAAACTTATATTTATGAATTTAACCGATTTTTTCGGTGATTTTCAAACTTATATTTATGAATTTAATATATAATTATGATTGTCTTTTCACACATATATCTGTATTAATTGAGAATTTATGTGATGTTCTGACTTGAAAAAGCATTTATTGAATCGTGTTAATTAATCTCTTCGCCGTTGTATAAACACGCGTGTGTGATCTCTTTATGTCGTTGTATAAACATACATGCGGTGATAAATGGTCAGTGAATGGTAATCAGGATGAATCCACTGAGTTTGATTTGTTACAAAAATATGTTAGTAAAAACACATCTTGTTTCAACTGATTCATTGTCCGTTATATAAACACTCGTATGTGATCCCTTTATATTGTTTTATAAACAGACATGCGAGGATGAATGGTCAGTGAATGGTGATCAGGATGAATCCACTGAGTTTGATTTGCTATGAAAACATGTTAGTAAAAACACAACTGGTATATATTCAACTGATTTATTGTTGACTGGCATAATTCCACAATGTCTAACTGTGCTTCATGTGGAGATACCATTCGGCATCGTCAGGAGGTTATTGGCTGCAAACTACTAAAAGAAGCCGCCAAGCTGTACGCCCCAGTTTAAATAATGTTCGTCTGATGTAACTTTGTTCCATTTTTGTTATCATCATATTTTTGTTAACTCTGTATGTATATTGTCATATTTAAATTTATTTAAATAAACATAAAAAATAAAATTATGTATTTTAATTGAGGTCCGTATGAGCCAAGGTCCGTATAAGCCGGGGGTCCGTATAAGCCAGGGTCCGTATCAGCCAGAGGTCCGTATGAGCCAGGGTCCGTATGAGCCAGGGTCCGTAAGAGCCAGGGTCCGTATCAGCCGGCATTCAGACCTGTTACCCCCATTTTTTCCTGTCAGTGAGATTGACTCTGCCAGTCAGTGAGATTTCAGGTTCTGTCAGTGAGATTTAATTTGGTTGTCAAAACATACATATTTGGTACCATAAAACTATATGAAAGATTTATCTGCCCTTTAAATGTGACAGTCATTGGAATGGTATTCCATATTTCTTTAGTGTACCAAAATTGTATGATTGTGGACACAACTTAAATACCCCAACATTGCCAATAAAGATGAACTTCAGGTATTATTTTAAAATTGTATTATGATATATGTATATAAAACTCAACATGTCACAAATTAAACAATCAACAAGAGCACAGACCATCAACACACATGTAAAACACTATATAGTTATGTAATTGCATGTAACTAACAATATGATGTAGCTTTATTTCAATTTGAACACATCACTGAGTGAATACAATTGTGTCTATTTATGTTCGTCTTTGTATTCACTTAGTGATGTTTTTGAAAGCTTCATCATATTGTTAGTTACATCCAATTCATAACAGTCGCCATTGCTGTTTAGTTTGCAGGCTATGAGAGCACACACAGTGTCGTTTTTCAGGTCATTTCTGGCCGATTGCTGTATTTTTCGAACTATAGAGAAAGTTCGTTCAGAGTCCGCATTGCTGTTTGGCATAGTTAGAAGACACTTAATTACGACACTGATATGTTGAAATCTCGGTTTTCCTTTTGCAGTTTTTAAACGCATCACTTTGTACCACCAGTTATCCATACGATCACGTTCTATGTTGAATGTAGGTAATTCATTTTCCGTTGAGAAGTCATTGAACTCGTCCTGCAGAAGGTCGTAATCTACTTCCAGTTTGAAACGAGTAGCCACATTGATTAACACTTCCGGGTTTAACGTGTCTCTGATCTCACTGTTTGGGTTTAGGATAGCCATATCCGCGATGAAACTGTCCTTGAAAGGAAACTTAGCAATCATTTTTGCCACAATTGCTTCATAGAACTTTATAACAGTGGCAAAAATATGACACATATCTTCGTCGGATACATTGTTTTCACTCATTTTCATGCTGATTGCGTCGATCTGTATATGGTACTTCCGTCAAGTCTGGAAACTGTTTTATCACCGCTGATTTAACAAACTTCCCGAGAAACTTCCTCAACAATCGGCACATTTCTTTTGTCATCACTCCTAACATAGATTCGTCCGATTGGAATAAGGTATTGAATTCGTTGAGAGGGTCCAAAATGAATGACAGAAACGAGAAATACACCTTCATATCGATGTCTTTTAAACTGCATGCCGTACGTCGAATGCGATCGGTATCCAATTCTAATCCCGAAAAGTAAAGTTCCAATGCTGGCCATTGCTGATTTAACCGTCGAATGCATCGCTGTAAGCTTAACCATCTAGTCGTAACATGCTTCAGAATCTTAAGTGGTTCCGTGTCTGTGAAATCAAGGAACTCCTTGTATGCTTTCCTACACTTTGACGACTTGTTAAAGTGACCATATACATCCGTAATTAACTCCTCTATACCTAAAGGCAGCTCTTTCATCGCTTTCTTTATGCACAAATTTGCCAAATGGCAAATGCACCAAGGCTGACCACTGATGGCTGAACTTTCTTAATCCGAGTCCACACTGAATTGTTTTTTCCAAACATCACACTACAATTGTCACTTGTAAAACTTACAACATTTTCCCATGGAATATCAAGTTGTTTGAAAACACTGTCTATTGAATTAAAAATGGCTTCAGCTGTACCCACATTGCAGATAGGCATGTCAATGAAACGAGTGATAGCCTTTTTCTGTGAATCATCAGCAAGCCTAGCAAGAATCACTAATTGTTTTTTGCACCCACTGTCATTCGATTTATCAATCATGAGAGAAAACGGCTGAGTTCTGCACATTTCGATCACAGGATTTGTCAAACATGTCGAAATTGCTCCTTTTGTGATCATCGTTGTCTTCATTCTACCACACTTGTATTTTTTGGCGATATCGCTGTCCGGAAACATAATTGGAGCTAACTTAGTGAAATGGTCCGCCACTGAGAATGACAAGTTGTGTTCAGCAATATTATAAAGTTACTGAAGAGAATTTCTGCCTTTCTCGTCTGGTCTACTGTATCGTGTGCTGCCTTCTTAAAAAATGTAGTCATTTGTCCAGAAGATTGTACATTCTTATTTAACTGTCGGTGTTGTGCTGAATATCCATGTCGTGTCGCATCATTTTTGCCACCGTGACCGATACAAAAGTGAAGATTGCAGACCTTACAATGAGCCATTGATTCTCCGCGATCACTTCGCTGTATCCACGTCATTTCACGGGACCACAAGTCCTTAAACTTTGAATCGTATCGTTTGCGTTTTGCCGGTCTTTCCACAGAATCAGACATTTCAAAAATTTAATGTATGATCGCCAATTTACAGAGAGATATAGTGTATAAATGACCATATTCAACGGGCTTCCTATATATAGGGGTCATGCATAAAGCTCGTTTGTAATCCAATATAAAAACAATCTGGAATGGCTAACATTAGTTATATAATGTGAGGTTGCTCATCTCATTCCTCCTTTGTTTCTTAAAACATTTGGGTGACAAACCATTTATTGCCAGACTAATTACCCGCGGCACTTTGGCAGCTACTCCAAGCTATCGCGGTATTATTGCCTAATAGCAGTGTCTGCACCGGACGCTAATCAAACGCGCCCGGTTAGTCTCAAATAATCTCGCTTACAGCGTTAAGTACAACGAAAACGAAAGTAACTTTGAATTATTTTGTTTTGTTTGAGAAGATTATTTCAAACCGTGAGATTAGGAGGTGTCGCCGTGACACCGTGAGATGCATGGTGAAAGTGGGAGTCTCACGGCGAATCCGTGAGAAGTAACAGGTCTGGTACACATCTGAGATGCTGTGGTCGAGTTGTGTCACAACAAATGTATGCTTGAGTAGAACCCAAGAACTGAATTTATAAAAACATTCAGAAATGGCCTTATACTGATCAGTGATATCAATAATATAGAGTTTACTCCATTGCAATAGCTATCATATATTAACAAGAGCACAAGCACAGTGTTGTAATTAATATTCAAACAATGAAATAATCCACCATCCTCCAACAAATGCTCATTGCCATTTTGCAGTGTTGTTTTGTGTCATCAGGTGTTGCATCTCACTTGGAAGAGCTTTGTGTTCATATCATCACTCATCACCAGTTAATTTGACTGATGACTCATCAGTGAATAAAAGCTGACATTAGATGAAAATGGAAGAATGTGATGGGAGAATTTATAGGCTAAAATCAGGAAATATCAGGCCTATTTTGCATTGGGATATTTGGCCCCTGATGCTACCTAGGATCATCCATGAAAATTATGGTATACTTACAGATCTGACAATACCTCCAGAAGCGGTTTGATCGATTTCAGCAAATGGTTGGAAGAAACCCTCAGCATTCATGTCAATCATCCAAATGTTCATGAGGCGATCACACAAGCTATCCAATACAACCATCCCTGTCAGGCCTGAAGGTAAATATAAATAAATCAATAAATAAATAGATAAATAGATAACAGTTTTCAATAGCGTAAAATCCACCAAAGTGCTCTAAAACGCTTGACAAGATCGGATGAGGGATGCCGCATGTAGGGCGTGCCGAAGGAAATTGTTGATGCATGACAGATGCCAACCTATGGCAATAGCTCAAACTTTATGTTGCAAAGTTGAGCTAAAAAGAGTAATGTCAAAATATTAAACAGGGGTAATTAAATTAGTATTTTGGTTTTTATGTAATGAAAATAGGGAATACATATACCGCCGGGTAGTTTAGAGAGAAATGATTTCCAGTTTCCAAACAGAAGAGATTCTTGCATCAAACTGATTCTCACAGATTTGTATGAAACTTTGTTTCTCCTTTTTGGTTTGATTTGCTTTCATTTCGTATCTTTGCAAAATTTCAAACTTTTCTATCAAGAGTTAGTACCTTCACTACGAAATGACGTTGTGTGCTGGGCCGTTGATGGTATGACCATTTTCAGTGGAATCATAACACGGGAATATCACAAAATTACCCTAAAACTGACTCATTTGAAAGGCTATTATTATTCACAATCCTGGAACATCATACACTGTTTCAAACTTTGAGACAAAATGGTACCGGTGCACCGATCTCTGAGTTCCAGTTGTTAGTGTTTAGGCTGAATAAATAAATAGGTGTATGCGTGAAGAGACTGCAATCGGCAGTTTGCAATGTCAAGGTTAAGAAATATAAGCAAACTGTTAATTGTTGAGTTGTCATTGGTGATTATAATATCAACTTTTTTTCTTTTATGAAGAATATTCTCACTACAAATTCATTGGAGAATTTACTTGAATTAAATGGCCGTGTCAGGATATATAGAGTAAGGCCAAAAAAAAAAGTTTTGGTTCTCAGGCCCCGCCGCATAGAATAAAAAGGGCCGCATTAGGCCTTTTTATTCCAATGCCTGATGTTATGACAAAAACACTTACAAAAAAAAAAAATAAAAAAAAAAAAAAAAAAAAAATGTATTTTTTATTTTATCAACATGTCCATAGCAGATATGTGTTGAGTATTAGTGTGCATTGAGCTCTAACATGTAATGTGTTAAAAAGTGACTTGCAGGCTTACAACATGAAGTAGATGACTACAATTAAGAAAATGATTAGCTGATCCTCATGCTCTTCTTACAATTAGTCATTGTGAACAACATACACTAATTGTAACTTTATACAATTGAAAGGCACAGGACTAAATTCAGGATCACATATTAGAATGGGGAGGTATCAGTTTTTAGACAACAATAACAGTAGTTAATGTGAGGGGCATTATATATTGTTAGGTAATACCAGTCATACACTGGTAGTTCAATGTCATTTTTATATAAGACTAAATGAGTTTATATGCATAACAGTTCCCTCTACATTTCTGGTTATTACTAGACAGAGGAAGGTATCTTTGTCCATGCTTACTATGCGCAGAAAAAAATAAAAATAAAAATAAACCCTCCCTCCCTCATTGATTTGAAAAAAAAATTTCCCGAGAACCAAAACACATTTTGTTTTGGCCTAATCCCTTGGTTTTTATGATTTTGTGATATAATTCACAAAATCAATTGATCATTCTGTTTATTGCACACTTTCCCCCATTTTATTGCACACTCAATGGCTTATTTGTGCGAAATATAGCAAAATACAGAAGATTTCAAAACATTCAATAAACAATTGTGTATTGTTCTTGAACAATACAAACCGATTACAAACAGATTACGTCAACAAGTGAGAGCTTTCCGATGAATGGCAACAAAGCCATATTTCCAACTAAATCCTGAAAAGTTACCCATAATTCTGCTGTGGTTAAGGAGTCGATTACTTAGGGCATTACTGTATGAACATTTTCCACCAATGAATAAGAATCCTTCTGCACTACTATTATATTTTTGTCTATCTGTCGTCTGATCAATTTCCATGAGCAACCATCCCAATGAATAATAAACCATTCCAATATATAATTTTATAACTGGGTGGGAGGATCCATTTAGTAATGAAATGGTTACTTTTATTGATAATATGTGACACAATAGTCCCTAATCAGCTGAGCTGATAACCCGAGTTGAACCTCAACTTCAGTTGCGCGACATCTATTTTATGAATGTCCTGTAACAAAATCTGTATTATTAGAATTTCAGCAGACTATTAAAGATAAATGTAACCTGCAATTTGATGTGTCACAAAATAATATTATATTTGGTGTACCTGATGGAAATCCAAATGAAGGAATAATAGACATTACCATACTTCTATTTAAGAGATATATCTACTCATGTAAGATAAGAACTATTTAACCCTAATTCACATGGTTTTACAGAATGGTTAAAAACTTATAAGACAATTGAAACTGTGCCATTAAAGGGCTATTCCACAAAAAAAGATATTTTATTCCAAGAGAGATGGAATATAATTGATGAATTATTTTTAACATAAACGTGAGAGATGAAAAACACTTTAAAGAGGTGTGTATAAAAATATTTAAGACATGAGAGTAAAATTATCTGAAATCAATTTGATTGAATATCACTGTAATATTTTTGTTCCATTAATACTATCGCATTATCAATAACTTGACCAATGTAAGAACTGTACATATTTGTTGCAATTGAATCACAACTTGACCAAAAATTATTATTATCTGCATAAGTTCACCTGTTCCTTCAATCCACTTTGCTTCATTGAAGAGGACGGACCCATCCTTTGGATTGAGCCTTTTTGAGAGTGTCTTGTTGACCAGCCAGCCCCATGTTGTTGTGGTGTCATACAAGAAAGCCGAGTAGACATCTGGCTGCAATTAAAAACCAATTCATGTAAATCCGAAGACCGCAATAATTGATGATATATAATTATATGTGACACCCATCGTCTGTCAGAAGTCACACATAAGATATAGAACCTGAGCATCCATAACTAAGACTGATATTTGCTGTGACCAATGAAATGGCAAATTGAATATTAGTGAAACAACATTGTAGCAAATAAGATGCTGTGGTCGAGATGTGGAATAAGGTAACGTATGATTGAGTAAAAGCTACACAAATGAAAGTGTCAATGACACTGTAGCTCAACTTAGGTAGGGGAATAATTTAATGGTTGACAGTAAATGGAGGAATAGGAAAGGTGCTAATTGAAATGTCTAACCTGCGCCAAAGGATTTAGTGATGCAAAGAGTAAAATACAAGATGGCTGCTGGTGGCCATTTTTTTTGGACAATTGACCCCAAAAGGACTCGTTCCCATCTACGTATAATTGTTAACATCCATGACAAATTTTATGAAGATCTGACCAAAGCTACGACCTACAAATTTCATGATGATCAGATGAACAGTACGACCTGTAGACCGCGCCAATGGATTGAATTTTGAAATCCAAGATGGCCGCTGGCAGCCATGTTTTTTGGCCGAATGACCCCACAATGATTCGTTCCCATCTACATGTCAATGTCAACATTCATGACAAATTTCATAAAGATTAGACCAAAGGTACAACCTGTAGCCCGTGCCAAAGGATTTAGACATGCAAAGTGTAAAATCCAAGATGGCTGCTGGCGGCCATGTTTTTTGGCCGAACGACTCACTCGTTCCCATCTACATGTCAGTGTTAACATCCATGACAAATTTAATAAAGATCAGACCAAAGGTATGACCTGTAGCCCACGCCAAAGGATTTAGTCATGCAAAGAGTAAAATGCTGGTGGCCATGTTTTTTGACCGAATGACCCCAAAACGACTTGTTCCCATCTACATGTCATTGTTATAATTCATGACAAATTTCATGACCATCTGACCAAAGCTACGACCTGTAGCCCGCACCAAAGGATTTAGTCATACAAAGAGTAAAATCCAAGATGGCTGCTGGCGGCCATGTTTTTTGACCGAATGACCCCAAAACGACTTGATCCCATCTACATGTCATTGTTATCATTCATGACAAATTTCATGATGATCAGACGAACAGTACGACCTGTAGCCCGCGCCAATGGATTGAATTTTGAAATCCAAGATGGCCGCCAGCGGCCATGTTTTTTGGCCGAATGACCCCACAATGATTCGTTCCCATCTACATGTCAATGTCAACGTTCATGACAAATTTTATAAAGATTAGACCAAAGGCAACCTATAGCCCGCGCCAAAGGATTTAGTTATGCAAAGAGTAAAATCCAAGATGGCTGCTGGCGGCCATGTTTTTTGGCCGAACGACACCAAAATCACTCGTTCCCATCTACATGTCAGTGTTAACATCCATGACAAATTTCATGATGATCAGGTGAACAGTACGATCTGTAGCCCGCGCCAATGGATTGAATCTTGAAATCCAAGATGGCTGCCAGTGGCCATGTTTTTTGGCCGAATGACCCCACAATGATTCGTTCCCATCTACATGTCAATGTCAATATTCATGACAAATTTCATAAAGATTAGACCAAAGGTACAACCTGTAGCCCGTGCCAAAGGATTTAGTCATGCAAAGAGTAAAATCCAAGATGGCTGCTGGCGGCCATGTTTTTTGGCCGAACAACTCCAAAATCACTCGTTCCCATCTACATGCCATTATTAACATCAATGACAAATTTCATGATGATCAGGCGAACAGTACGATCTGTAGCCCGCGCCAATGGATTGAATCTTGAAATCCAAGATGGCTGCCAGCGGCCATGTTTTTTGGCCGAATGACCCCACAATGATTCGTTCCCATCTACATGTCAATATTCATGACAAATTTCATAAAAGATTAGACCAAAGGTACAACCTGTAGCCCGTGCCAAAGGATTTAGTCATGCAAAGAGTAAAATCCAAGATGGCTGCTGGTGGCCATGTTTTTTGGCCGAACAACTCCAAAATCACTCGTTCCCATCTACATGACAGTGTTAACATCCATGACAAATTTCATAAACTTCCGACCAAAACAACGACCTGTAGCCCGCGCCAAATGATTTAGTCATGCAAAGAGTAAAATCCAAGATGGCTGCTGGCAGCCATGTTTTTTGGCCGAACGACCCCAAAATCACTCGTTCCCATCTACATGTCATTATTAACATCAATGACAAATTTCATGAGGATCAGATGAACAGTACGACCTGTAGGCCGCGCCAATGGATTGAATCTTGAAATCCAAGATGGCTGCCAGCGGCCATGTTTTTTGGACGAATGACCCCAAAATGACTCGTTTCCCATCTACATGTCAATGTCAACATTCATGACAAATTTCATGAAGATCAGACCAAAGGTACAATCTGTAGCCCGCGCCAAAGGAAATTGTTGACGGAACCACGGACACACGGACGACAAACCATGGCAATAGCTCAAACTTACAAAAGTAAGTTGAGCTAATGAAAGGTCAGCCGACCACAGTCGAAAAGGGTTAACCCTTTGGTGAGTAGAACGACATATATGTCGTCTATCGGTTGAGGAGTAGAACTACATATATGTCGTTTCAGGAAGTGTTATTTTATGTAGACATAACTTCAATAAATCATCTGATTTATAAATGATTTTTAGGAGTTATTTTGATTAATATAATGTCCCAAATGTATAAGTGCAATCGATTATGATAACAGAAAATGCACATAAATTAAAACAAATTATTGGACCCTTTTGACCCGAACTTGTTAATAATTATTGCTATGACGTTGACGTTAAATTTACTCATGACGTCATGTATATGACGTTACAAATACTCTCCAAAGGGTTAATAACTCCATAAAAAAATAATTTTTCTGTCATCTATATACATGTTGCACATCTCCAATATGTGGGTAAAAATACTCTGAAGTTTCAAATATCTACGATCAAAACTGTAGGATGAGTTGATTACACCCTGAAGGTACCCTCATACAGAAAATTATAAAAAATGTTGAAATTTTCTAAGTCGAAAATGGTTAATATCTCCGTAAAAAATAATTTTTCTGTCATCTGTATACATGTTGCACATCTTCAATAGATGGGCAACAATATTCTGAAGTTTCAAATCTCTGGGATGAAATCTGTAGGAGGAGATGATTACACCATGAAGGTACTCAAAAGTGTGACGGACAGACGGTACGTACGACGAATGAACGGACGGACAGACATAGCCCGTTTCTATAGTCCCCCGAAAATTAATTTTTCGGGGGACAAAAATAACCTCAAGTGCCATGTTTAAGACCATGGGTTGCATCTTTTGTTTAGCTAAAAAACACTAAGTGAGCCTTAATGAGAATGTGGCCCTTCTCAGAATGTTTTTGTCATGAAAATGTCTGACATTTTGGTAAAGAGATAGTATTTTCCGCTTACTTTCTGTCAAATTTGAGCTGAGGAAGTTTCATTTTGAGACCATGAATCAGATCAATATGGTTCAGTGGTCATATATTTGGTAAATTTATTCCAAAATTCATGAACAAATCAACTATGAATAAAAGGTCACTGACAAAAATATCACTAAATATGTTGCACATCTTCAATGTGTCAGTAAAAATGTCCTGAAGTTTTATGTACATAGGATACAAACTGTAGGAGGAGTTGATTTCAGTTAACCCATTCATGACGGGAGCTGCGCAGGTGCAACATTAAAGGCCCTGTGCCGGTGCATTCTCTTATATATGTGAATCTCCCATAGGGAGCCTCGCATATATAAGAGAAAATTAAGTATATATAAGGTAAATACTGTTATGCCAATTCGTTCTCTTTTATATGCAAGGCGCCCTCGCATATATAAGAGGATGCATTGGCACAGGGTTTTCGCAAAATTTCAGGAAGCTCCAGTCACGAAAGGATTAAGGTATCCAAATATGGACGGACGGACTCCCCAACGGACGGACACCTAGATGGAAGGACAGACAAAAATCATTTCTATATTCCCCCAAACTTTGAAAAAGTCGGGGGGAAAATTAGAAAAACACCACGAAAATCAAGCGTCAATAGTAGGTAACGCATCGCTAATTTAGTATAAAAGTGCTGTCTAAGTGTTTATGTTAACCAAAATCAAAATACGTTTGTTAGAAATAGCACTATAATTTACTTATTTCACCAAATGGCATTACTACTAACATAATCCCAGTTAATCCTTTCTATACCTAATGGATTATCCCACCAAGTTTTAAATATATACTTTGGAATAGTCTATTATTCATTTTGAGTGATGTTGAGGTAAGAGATGACAGACGAAAAGATATTACAAATGCAGTCGGATTTAGGTCGTTTGTTGAACTTATTATCTTCAATACTAAGGGAACTACTCGTCAATGAGTATTTAGTAAAGAAAGTGTTAAGAGCGATTCTCATATATTATCCATATATATGATATTCATGAGTTGAAGCCATGGAACAAATCTCGTTAAAATCCAATGACACATGTTGGGGATATTGCCCAAATGGATACCCGAAAAACAATCTAGGAAGTACAACTCAAAATAAAATTTGAGCAGTACAGATTTTTGAACTCAGCAAAAATATTTATGAGTAGAAACTTTATATCAAAATTGGACAACATTATATACCATCTGTTAGAATTATTGAGCTTACTTCGAGAAATGGGCACCCAGAAAACACATACAAGGCACAATTCCTGAAATAGTTATTTGCAGAACTCGTTTTTGAACTCAATCAAGATATTCAAGAGTTTACCAGTTTCAGTTAAAATTGGATAATTCTTTATTGGGAGTTCTAAAGAGATAAACAGACAGACGTCCACCATCATTCAGTAAACTATAGGTCGAGTTTGTTGCAAAACCCGACAAAGTGTTCTATATTTGTATATGCTTACTTCAGTTCCTATGGGAAGTTCCCAGTCTTTATCTGTGTAGTTAGCAGCATATGTTGCCTGAGTACGAAAGTCATCATACACAGACTTATATGAAACAGACATGATGATCTACAAAACAAATATGATAACATCAAGTAAAATTTATGTTGATAATGTAATCCTTTTTATACTAAATGGATTCTCCCACTCAGTTATAAAAGTATATACTGGAATGGTCTGTTACTCATCTGAAGGGATGTTCAGGATAAATAAGCAGACAACAGATAATGCAAGTACACAAGAACACCTATTTATTGGCTGGAAATGTTCAGATAATAAGTTCAACAAAAGACTATTTGTTGAACTTATTATCTAAACATTTCCTAAGGGATATCTACTCGTAAATGAGCATTTAGTATAGTAAAGGTTAAGAAAGAAAGTTCTGAAACATGTATGAATACAGCATTTAGGGCAAGCCCAGTTTAGTGTGCCTGTCATTTGCAAAATGAGGTCCCCAACGGATGAATTTAGTGACAATATCCCACACAGTGGGCTAGCATCACTAAATTCACCTTCTGGGAATCTCATTCTACATGGCCTCATCTGCTATGGGAGACACAGACTTAGATTGAAGTTCCCAAATGATGAATATTGCGATGTACACCCATTGGGAACCTCGATTATGCAATGTGTCGTCTGCCAATTTGGGGATATAGAGAAACTAAACTAAAAATGAAATATAATCTATGTGGAGAAGTTTCTATAGAAATTTGATAATAAAGAAACTTTCCAGAGAAGAGGAGGCCTGAGCAGAATGAGGTCCCCAGTGGGTGAATTTAGTGATAGCCCGCTATGTGGGATAGCATCACTAAATTCACCCTCTGGGGACCTAATTCTGCAAATGACAGGCACCTTATTCTCAGGCCTGATTTAGGGTCTATAAAGCAAGTTTTTCACAGGATCACACTAACATTCCACTTTTTGTTTGAGGATATATCATGATTTGAATACACATTATATAGTCAATCGTATTGTCTGCTCACTTAAAACTCTAAATTTGGCACAGTGAGTTTCTGGTGCTTCTAAGTGTGCTGAAATGGTCACTCACAGTGGTTTTTTTCAGTTTAGATGGCTATGGGCTGCCTAATATATAAATAATGATAAATTCACGATTAATGAGGATAAAATATTGGCGAAATTGGACATTCAAGTTAATCACAATTTTCCCCTAACATTATCAAAAACCATGTGAGTAACCAATTCAACGTGAAGTGGGCCGGTAGGTTGTTCAACTCAAATCTTACTTGTTGCATGAACAAGCAAGTTTTCACATCTGTTTACTTATTTTTGATTTGCAGTTTCCATACCTGATCTATCAGTCCACAGATGTTGCTAAGGATGAGTGATAAGTGATACTTCAAGAAAAATGGGCGAGTCTAGTTGTCACCCCACATGATGTCACATGGATTATGTAATAATGCAGAACGAGAATTCCAGTGAAATCTTGGCCCAAAAAAAAGTAAAAAACTCAACACTAGAAACATTTGACAAAGTAGTTTGATGATTATATTGTGTGTTTCTGTTCCTTAAGTAGACTGTACTTTACTTTTGTAATTGCATTTCAGCCATGTTCATGTTTTTGTATTACTCGATTGAACGCTCAAATTTTGTGCCGCATTTTTCCAATTTTCGGAAAAGCGAACATGACAACGTATAGTTGCTGCAAAAACAAATTAATCAGACTAGCTGATCAACAGGCTGATGAAAATTTGTTCATGATGATCGACAGGTCATTTATCATGAGAACATTATATGTGACCAGGGCATTTGTTTACATCGGAAGTGTTAATAACTTTATCAGAGGTCGCTAACCAGTCAGGGACCATTGCTTCGGAATCGACTTTCTGTGTGTTGATAAATATTAAGAAAATTGAAGTTGAGGTGTATTTATTTTCTGAAAGTCCGTTTGGTCGTTGCCAATTTGGGATAATTTATTTTCGGCCCATCAACTAGATTGGGAGATCATCCAACAGAAAATCCTGTTTTGTCAATTTATTTTCTGAGATGGATTAATGGTAGATAAATAAGCCATCAATGTCATTTTTCGACTGATCTATGAGCCTATACATGTATCAGTACAAATTTGTTGATGATGTTGATGACATATAATAATGAACCTATCACACACCAACTTATATAAATTACAATGAACCTATCACACACCAACTTACATGAATAACAATGAACCTATCACAAACTAACTTACATGAATAACAAACTCAAATGCTTCTCTTGCTGCCTCATCATCAGTATTATTCCGATGCCATCCCTTATCGGATAAAACTTCACTGTCCAGGGTCTCACCATCGTAAAGCTGAAAGATAGTTCATAGAATAGTTAGTGTCATAATATAATACAGTAAAACCTCTCCAAACCAGACCCTTTATAAACTGAATTCCTCACCATACCGAACGATTTGTCCAGTCCCAAATTCACCCAAATGCAAAGTTACTGTCAAGGACCTCTGTAATACGGAACCTCTCCATTTCAAATACCGGACAGGTTTGTTGATCCACAAGTGAATGAACACATGTATATGACGGTTATGACCTCTGGAAACTGAACGTGCACGCACACAGGTAAAGTAGTTTTGTACTGTTGTATATGGGCTTACCGATTTAATTAGCAGTCTTTTGTTCGGCAAACACTTTGAGCTGGATTATAACAGGGGTCTGATTAGATATGCTTATTTAACCCTTTCAGTGCCAGGTCCGATTTTTGTATCAACCCATATACCCTGTGCCAATGCATTCTCTTATATATGCGAGTCGACCATAGATCGCCTCGCATATGTAAGAGAATGCATAATATTGGCCTAACAATTTTTCATCATCTGTTATTATTTTTTACAATTTTTTACAATTTTAATAATTTTTTCTTATATTCTTTAACAGACTTATTTTGTAGGTTTAGTGGCAGGGAATCTTACGTTTTTCATGGGCATCAAAATTATTACTATGAATACTTGGTGATAGTTTTGAGTTATAACATGCCCCTAAGGTTTTATCCAGTTTGTTTTTAAATTTGCTATAACATGCTTAAGCATACCCTATAAAAATTCAAGCCAAAAAAATCTTTAAAAAAAATAAAAATATTTTTTTTACGCCCGATTTTACAGACCGTAAACTAGGGCTGAGGAGATCGGCCCCTGGCACTGAAAGAGTTAACTCACTGAGTGAAAAATGGTGACTCCACAGAGAATTAGATTGCTGACAGTTTGTTTTTACATCAGTTATTGCACTGAGTTGGACATGATGGTGCTTAGGACCCTGCGAACCATTCAGGATTTGATTTGTTTCGAAACCAGTGCATTGATTAAAAACTATTCGAATCCTTTAACCGGGATTAATAAATAATAAATAATGCCGATAAATTGTTAATGATGTAAAGAGGTAGCTGTATAATAACTAATTTAAACAAAGATTGCCTTTCACATCACCATGATTGTAAACATAGAATTAGAGCACTCACATCGCCATGGATACAGAGGAACGCATATTCTCCATTGGCCATTCCAAGCTTCTGTGCCACCAACATATATTTTCTCAGGGATTGCCAGGGGACTGTGAAGATGATAACTAAAAGAAAAAATTGTCATTCAATTTTATTATCTTTTTTTTTTTAGCTCAATGTCCTTCTCAATAATATTTAAACCAAGTCTAGGGAATTAAGTCTATAGTATTTTGCAATAGATTCCAAAGGAATTTCGTCATGGCAACATTTAACGATAATTCCATCTAAAATGCATTTTCAGGTTAATATTTTTTTACTTGCTGAAAAGTAATTATAAGAAAAAATCTTTGTTTTTTGTTTACAAAACATTTGTGCATCTTTTATTGCACACCCATTCATTTCTTTTTGCAAAATACAGCAAAATACAGAATATTTCAAAACATTCAATAAATTTGAACAGATTACGTCAACAACCTCATTGTCCTCATTTCTTCACTAAATTATGAGGTATAGTCTACATAAAACACACATTTGTTCAGTTAAATAAAATAATATCGTATATTCAGTATATTACAAGCTACAATCTTCAGAGTGTAAAATAAACATAGAACAACACAGTTATGTGAACATGTTTACATTATTGTGCGCGTTTGTCGTGATGTGAGGTAAATCTCAAAGCTACGGTTCTCGTTTTACCATTGAGTCACAACAAACTCGTGCAATGACATTAACCAGTTCACACACTTGTGTCGTTCTATCTATATATATCATGATTTATATGTTGTGCTTCAGTCTCGATGAAGAATATTCCTTATCATCTTAGCTGCTATACATCAGTACAGATGTAAAATATCACCCTATGTGCTATACGAACGTACTGAGTACAGACCCACTTCAGCACACTGGCAGTCAGCTATTACTCATAACTAAACTGGAACTCAGAAATTAGTGCATCGGAATGGAGTCAATCTTATGGTTTTATGAATATTCCTGTTATATTTTTCCAACTTAAAATTGCCATAACGTAATGTCAAAATCTCAGCACATGATGTAGCCTGACAGCAGGGAAGAGGTTACCAATACCCCATTCTGACAACTTACTCCAGATTGAGCTAAAAAGCTGAGTACTTACTTCCAAGTCCCAGCATACTTTCTGACTTGCTTGAATACTTACTTCTAGCATACTTCGTGACTTACAGCATACTAATCTATTTACTTCTAGCATACTTCCTGACTTATTGAATACTTACTTCTAGCATACTTCGTGACTTACAGAATACTAATCTATTTACTTCTAGCATATTTCCTGACTTATTGAATACATTGTACTTACTTCTAGCATACTTCCTGACTTACTGAATACTTACTTCTAGCATACTTCCTGACTTGCTTGAATATATTCTCTACTTCCTCATCTGACATTCCTTGTGACACTGTATGAGAGCTTGTTATCGTGTAGTTTTCCTTTTCCTTCGCCTCCTCGATGGCATATGCTACCGCTTGGTACGGATTCTGTTCATCTTTTATCACAGCAAATCGCCGCCATTTGAACATACTTGTCACATACTTCATTGTGGTGGCTATTATAAATATGCAATAAGAATTTTCCAGAGATTTTAAGACAGCTAATGGTTACAATACACCAAATACAAATTAGTAGAGTGATTTCCCCTGGCACTACCAATCTAGGATCAGCATAAAAAAAATTCGGGCAGCTGAATGGTCAATGATACATGGATGAAAAGTGCACGAAAAAATGCACAAATTTGTTTCCCATCGAGACGCATCAAATATAACCACATGGTAAATGGTTATGGCTGTGCAAATGGCGAATAATTTATGGGAGGTGTTTGTGTTTTTTTTTCGATGTCATTTTTTTCTCAATTTTAAGGGTAGTGTGACGTTTGTCAAGCTGCAGTGTGATTTACCACGTTCACAAGTACTTTTGGGCACATTTCTGTGTGTCTAAAAGGACGTTCTTTAATTTCAAATACTCGTGCAGGGTCAAAGCTTTCCTGCGAATACAGGCCAGCAGGATTTGTTAACACTGAGGCCTATGTAAATCATTTGGTGTATTGTAACCTAATGTTTTTTAACAGATTTCATTGCATCAACAAAAATTAGTTGATTTTCATGCGTTTTATTTTACAGATTATTGTGGAAGTGTATTTATTTTACCAGTTATAAAAATGTTATTGTCGGTTGTCAAATGTCTTAGGTTTGGGCAGTATTCATGCTGTCCATGGCCAAATTAGACAATAGGCCAAATTTTTTTGAAAATAATAAATTGAAAATATTTTACTGAGTTATCATTGCAATATAACACCCGGTCAACAAAAGGACACACACTGTCAATTTTCTTATTTCTAAATATTTATCAGTTAATTTGTTTTTAGGAAATCTTTTTAATCACAAGCCTCATTTGAATTTTTTTTTATTCTATTTTTTTTTAATTCTATTCTTCAAAGTTTTGCCTCGGTTTTCTGAATAATGTAGATTTTGGTTTTCAATTCAGCACAAAGTTCTGAAAAATGGCCAATGATATGAAATAACCAAATCAGCACAAATCCTGGTTTTGATTTTCACCAAATAATGGAAACAACATTGGCGATATGGGTGATTCCGTGCGTTGATCTTTCACCAGTAATATTTACGTGCGCTCGCGCAACAGAATGGCGATCAGACAGATTCGTACGTTGGTGTCACCCTACTCTGTTTCACTCCATGACGTCACCAAAAACAACATAAAACCTCGTGGCGTTCTGACATTTTTACTGTGCCGCGTTTTTGCTATGTTTATTTTATGTGTTGTTTTCGATTATTTGTTTGTCGCCGATATCGCCATTTGTCGGGATTCCCTGTTTCTATATTTAAAACTGGCATGCTCGTAGTGAGCCTCGATTTCGATTTTTTCTCCCAGGTCAAAATATGTCAGAGTTATGACAAAAATAGATCGACCTACATTTTCTCCATCATAACTCTACATCAAAGAATCTATAGACTCCTTCGGGACCTACATAGACTCCTTCATTTGGGTATTTTTACTTATAATTGGGAAGTTTTATCATTTTTGGTTCGTGGGAAGATCTCTTTTTATCGTGCGGGGAAAGAGAGACATTCAAAACGCGATTTCGTAATTCGACGCAATAGGCTGAATAGCCTAACCTTCAGCCGAGTTCTGGGTCAAATACGACTTAACACAAAACAAAACGCATTTGTTGACACAAACACCGTTTGAAGAGTTTATTATTACAAAAAATTATCGTTATTGATTAATTATTGATTAATTATTGATATTTATTGTTGCATATTGGCTGCTATCAATATTTACACAAATAGTATTAATTATTTCTTATAATTGCTCCTTTGGTCAACTTTGACTATCGGAAAATGAAAATGAAAATATGCCGCTGAAAAAAATGTAATCGATGTTATTAAAGTCTCATCCTTTCGGCAACATGGAATTGGTTTTAATTACTTAAATGATTAATATAGTAATTTGCCTTTTATCTGTGATGAAATGAGAAATGGTAATTGTCTTTTTTTGCTAACATTAAATTAAATTAAATAAATTAAGTAAAATACTGTGAAATTATTTTTTAAATTATTGTTTATTACATTTTTGCGCACGTTGGCATCTCTCTGAGTGCATTCTAGTTTCGTTGGCATTCGGCTCAGAATCAGGTCAATTAGGAACTGGAGTGGCTGACAATGGCCTTATTATTGGTTTTGGAAAATAAAAACTACTGAGTAATTACAAAACTAGCATTGCTTCATTTTAGGAGAACATCACAAAGCTAATCATCCCTAGAAAATTGTTCTGTGTTTCTCTCTCTGTTGTCGCGCTGGACCAGAAAATTTATGATCATGGGCCATTCTCAATATTTATTGGGCCATTTATATTTCGGGAATTTTGTATTTGAAGAGTCTGTCATGGTCAGTGCATTACTGCTCAATGCGTGTGTCGCAGGCAGTCAAAGCGCCCAAAGCAATCAATGAGACACTGTTGTCCATCACTCACTTTAAGCACGTGGTGTTAATGCAAGACATTGATTCCTACTCTGCCAGTACGAAACGGGAATGAGGAAATGAAGAAATGGTACAGGTTACCGATTTGCCATAATGACCTAACATTGAAAATGTTATCCCATTTGGGAGTCGGTGCCATGACAAACAATTACAGGAAGGAACATTTTGGTGAAGTAACCAGCAACTATGAACACTTTTATTTTGTTCGAAGTTTAATTTTATTAAAATAGCACAAAGCAATGTTATTTGAGTCTATTATATACAGGTAATTGATTACATGTACTTGATTAAGGTTATTTCCCAGCAGGCGATCAGATGTAAAACGTATACAATATAAAACGAAGAAAGCAGTCACATTGGGCATGATTCTGTTGAATCCAGGCCGATACTACGCAACCACTGTGATACAATGTAATAAAGACGCCACTCAGTCATGATTTTATGGCAAGACCTGTGGCAATCAAATGTCAATCTAACTCTATGACAATATGCACAACATCAAAGCTTGTGATTGACCTGCTTACTCACTGTGACAAGTTAATTGTCAAAGGAAATAGCATCAAGCTTTGCCGAACAGCACACATCGTGGTATATGATCACCTACTCCTTAACCTACTTCCATCCCATTTGTACCTGTCTAAAAACACTAACTGGAGTTACAGAGTAATGCAGATACAGGTCTTAATGATCTTGGTTAAATTACATGGTGGAAAAAAAACGAGATAATATTGTCAGCTGTGATTATTTTCGTCAAAATCTCTATTTTTATTTTAGAAAAATATTGCCCTGCAACTAATGATTAAACTCACCAAATCCATTCAGTGGGCCTAGAAATCTTATCAATGTAGAATAGACGTCTTTCTGTCGGAGATCGCTGTCCGTAGATACCCAGCCAAACACAGGAACATTCCAGTGAGAGGCCAGGCTGGCCACACCCCTCATTCCTAGAAATGCAGAATAGATGGAATCAGTTACATCCAATATTAAGATTTACTAGTATACATATGAATGATTTTATATGAAAAATTGCACATTTCTATACAATATTGTGAAAAAATGACTATTAAGTTATTTTCCACCCTGCACAGCCCTGTAGTATAATTCTGGCATTAACTACATTTTATGCACTTGAGAGTAATGACAGTGGCAATTCTATATGATCATGTACATGTAGAAGGATGCTAAGGCCAGACAAACTTATTTAATAGTTTCTTTCTCAGGGAAAGCTTCGTCCCCCAAAAAAAAAAATAAACTCCGCCAAATTTGTATGGCAAAAAAAAAATTCATTTGGCAAAAATGTTGGCAAGTGGATTTTTAAATTTGTGTACTTACTGACAGACCTACACAATTGACAAAACTGACATCAAAGATGCATGGACAGTTAATCGACTGTGGTTAATATATGACAATCAGAATAAGCGATGTTTGGGGCTGGTATAAGTAATCATTTAATAAGTAGTATTATGTAACTATGGCAGGCCGGTCGTCGAGCGGCTTCAATCCACCCAACCATCACTTTATTTTTGGCCACAAAACAGCCACAGACTGATATTAACCCCCTTTTTCCCCAGGAAGGGTAACCACCAACATTGATGATTAACATTATCATGATGGCTGAATAAGACTAGATCAGTAGCACATGCAGAGTTGTTTTATATACAGCCCTGTTGGCGAAAGTCAAACCGACAATCACATATAAGAGACTGGTGCCATCACAGTTCTAATTAAAATTAGACTGTCGAACAAACTGCGGGTTATGCATAGCTTGTTCGAGAGTCTATAATTGTTGTTATAAAAGAAAACTGCGGACTAGCAATGAACGGGGATCAGCTAAAATTTAATTTTATTTCACTGAGACCTGAAAAATTTAATTTTATTCCACTGAGAGACCTGAAAACTCGTCGCCATTAACCAGACAAATGCTTCTGTACAAGACATTGTGCCAAACTCTATTCGGATGATCAGTGGCTGCAAAATGTTCATTGAATAATAATTTCATATTTGCTCCAGTTCACCGGTATTTACATCATGTATAAATATCCGACGGTAGAATATTACCAGCTTTATTGCTGTTTTCAATAACCTGCCTGCATAGTAATCAGCCACTCGCATTTTAAATTAGAGATTGTGTCGCATGTATAATTGCTTGTAGTTCATTAACTTGAGGTCAAGGAAACAGTCTGCTTCTAAGATTTTGAAACATGCAACAAACTACACTACACTACAGCTGAATTAAATCATGACGCCGTGAGCTGGGCCAATTGACATTCTGGCAATTTTGCAGTGGAATTATATAACAGAGGTGTGTTGCGAAAACGCTAAATGCAAAGGCCATTGTCATAAACAATCCTGAAATATAATAGATTGTTCAAAACGTTGAGATGCACTCATTGCACTGGTTCCGATGCACTAATATTTGAGTTCCATTTGGGCATGATGACCGAGTGCCAGTGCCTGTTTTCAGTCCGGCAATTTTAGCTACTCATTATAAATTTCACAATTTACTCATGCCAAGCCAAACCATCACTGTCCTATTAGGTCAAGGGTTCAGGTCTAAAATAAAATAGTGATGTTTCCAGTAACCCACCCAGTCCTAAATCCAAACCTCCACCCATACTAAAATAAACGCAAAAACCAAAACCAAAAAAATAGCGTTTATCGATCTCGGATAATAGCAAAACTGTGCTGATCAGTCGCTGATCTGCATTAATAACAGCGGAAGTCAATGTTTTAAGATGACAGTTACTGTCATTTTTTATTCAAAATACTACAAAGGCTTCATTATCCCTTCCAATACCAACAGTAAATGTGATCATTGTGTCATGGTATATCATTTGTGCTGCCAGGGGCATATATTCAGAATTAATATATTCCATATATGGATGGTTCAAAAATTAATGAATTTCCACCCGCTCCTACTTTTTCCCCCTCCGTTAACAGAAACATCAGACAGACTGACATTCTGACTGGAGTAGATCTCAACAAAATTTTTGCCAAGTTTAAAAAAAAATTCTTGGGAAATGTAGGAATATAAGCTCGGACAAAATTCTGCATATTGCAAAAAATTTAAGTCCAAAAAGGGGGGATATCTCCCCAAAAAAAAGTCGGACACACCTCATAATCGCAGGTGCACAGGTTCCCATGGTATTAAATATATGTTCCAAGCATAACAAATTTACCAAAAAATGATGGAATAAAAGCTCGGAAAAAGTTGCATCTATGGACAGACAGACAGACAAGCCGATACAGGGGGCATAATTTAAGTACATCAATATAATTAATGATCTGGGTGGGGAAGGATAAGGCTTCTCTATACATCTGACAGACATGTACATGTATGCACACCATACAAAAGAATAAAATTACATATTAAAGACACATGGAGGTTTGCGCTCCAATATACACCTAACAATATTCATTTTTGAATTTTCCCGGTATCGAAATAGGTCGAAAAAATACTTGAACCACCTTTCTACGGGCAGTATATGTCCCAGAAAGACGCATTGAAGTTATAAAAAATAAAACTTTGAACACAGTGTCTGGGGCCAAATCAAAGTTTACAAACAATAGCCATGTGCATGGCATGGAACAGAAAAGAGCATTCCATGCTAGTATATCCCTGATATTGAAAAAAGCGGGAAAATGGCTGTAACCATGGCAAGTATTTTGCAAAATATTTCTTTCCCGATTAAAGCCCGATACCACTGTGAAAAATGTTGTTGACTATGTCCGGGATGAATTTAATACAGTTGTTGTAAACTGCCATAAATTAGTGACGAAACATGACAGCCATTCTTCATTTAGAGTAGATGTATTACGTTCAGTTGGACTGCTGGACACTTTCCTGGAATCAACTAGATGGCCTACGAATGCATCAGTGCGTAAATTTTATGTTGCAAGATGTGATCGTGTTTGTGCAACTGCATGCATCTTACATGCTTAATTTTGTTTTAAATTGTTTATTTATTATTTATAACTTATATATGGACCTCGTGTCTGAAATAAAGTACATACAATATCAACATTTAGTGTACTTATCAACCTATCTAATATACCTCTTTCCAAATTACGCAGACAAAATTTTTATGCTCGAATGAGCCATGTACTTTAATAATAACATTTAAAGTGTCATGACTTGTGATTTTTATATGTTGCTGGGTGGACATGCACCTGACATCGACATGAGAAATATCAGCATACAATTGTATAGCATGTCATTGCTCTGAGGATAGCTAGCTGTCATCCACCAGATGGAAAATATTTAAATTTCAGGCCATAGAAAATTAAATGATAGGTTTTGTATCATGACACACAAACTTAAAAATAGGGTGGCCCATGTAGTCTTTAACACTTTCATGATGGGAGCTGCGATGGTGCAACATTAAAGATCCTGTGCCAGTGCATTCTCTTATATATGCAAGTCTCCCATAGGGAGTCTCGCATATATAAGAGAATGCACTGGCTTACAAGGTGAAGGTAAATATTGTCAGGCCAATGCATTCTCTAATATATGCGAGGCTCCATATGGGAGACTCACGTATATAAGAGAATGCATTGGCACATTGTTTTCAAAAAATTTCAGGAAGCTCCATTCATGGAAAGGTTAAATTTTGCTTTGGTCTTGTAAATTTGTGATTGCATGATAAAACTAACATTTTTGAGAAACTGATTGCTTTGAGTGAAAAGCTTACTACTCTTTGGAAATGTTGAACGGTCTTGTTATATTGTTTATGTGTTTCCTTATGTTTATGCACCAACAGAAAGATATAAATTATTCTGCTCTATAAGTTTTCCAGGCCAATTTAATTTGGCTTTTAAAGGCTTGACATGACAGTTACTGTTATAGATATGTGAAGCCATGCCACCCATCGATCATCATGAACATTGCTATATTTAGAAACATAAATATTAATGAGGTGCCAAACAAATCCAAGCTTAGGAATGTCGTTAGTTTTTCACGAAAAGCGCACAACAAAAGGCACCTCGAGCCAACGTGGACTTAATGCGAAAAAATAATTGTTTGATGTGGAGGCAATCAAATTTGGTGAGTGAGGCCATTTTTGGAGGGAGGGTTAGGCTGAGGTAAACCAACATCTTTTGTTAGGCATAGTACAATACAATGCCTGCAGCAATTTGGATAAATTTTGTGCAAATGTTGGCAGCTTCTGAAATTTACCTCGGATAAAAACAGAATTCCTAAATTTTCACCAATTAGTGGCGCTGGAACAGTTATCACTGTGGTAAAAAATGAATATACATGTATGCTATTATTAAATCATGTCATGAATCTCTACTCTGGCTAATGCCCGTAGAGATCATATTCCGTCAGTATAAAACCTTTGAACTTTTTGAAGTTTTGACAGAGAACCTTATGATGTCGAAAATATAACGCGGGGATTAGATTTCTCAGTTATTATCTGTTCTTAATAATGTACTTCACTGTAGGCGAAGGTCCCAACTCAAAATTTCAGGATTTAAGTGAATTTGTGAGTGATTTTGCTTTGCGCCGAATACAATTATGGAATTTATCCTAGGTAATTAATTCAGTGTTTATTGCGATATACATGCAATTTTGAGTTGGGACATTCACCTACAGTGAAGTGCATTATTACGGAACAGATAACAACTAAGAAATATATTCCGTGTGTTATTTTTCGACTTTATAAGGTTCCCTGTTAAAACTTCAAAAATTTCCAAGGTTTTGTACTGGTGGAATATGATCTCAATACAGGCGTTAGCCAGAGTAGATTCTTGGCATGACCAATGTTATTATATACATACCAGCAGAACATGGTGGTCCTAGGAACAGATCTGGATCAAAGTATTGTCTGGCATCAACTGCTGCTGACAATGCTGCTTTTGAATCACAGTCTGTGTCATACCATCGAACTCTAAAACATAGAAAATGTTTAATTTACAATATTTGCTACATGTAATGCTCTAATTAATCGACTCCTTAAACACAGCAGAATTATGGGTAACTTTACAGGATTTAGTCGGAAATATGGCTTGTTGCCATTCATCTGAAAGCTCTCCCGGTAATATGGCTTGTTGCCATTCATCGGAAAGCTCTCCCCAAGAGCTTTCCGATGAATGGCAACAAGCCATATTTCCGACTAAATCCTGAAAGTTACCCATAATTCTGCTGTGTTTAAGGAGTCGATTAATTAGAGCATTACATGTATTTCTGCCTTTTATTTTTAATATACCAAATTATCACATGGAAGAATTATTAATTTCGAGCCATGAATCGATGCTTGGTGATATCTTGAATTGAATCGAATACTTGAATCTTCGTTAGATTAATATGTCAGTCATAAAAAAGAGCGCATCTAGAGTAAGATGTATTAACTAGTTTGTGTACTTGTATAATTAAATGTGACAGTGCTATTTTATATACCAAATCAGTATATGCCTTTATTACATGCTACACATGTATACTAAGTAAGTTATTAAACCTAACTCACTAATATACATTTTATAGCCGCATTGCAATCATTTCATTCCGTGTACTTGGTTCATTGCGTTCCATTCCACGCTATTCCGTTCTATACACTTCCCGTTCCAAGTTGCATTCCTGTTCTGCATTTCGCTATTTCATATTCTTAACTTAGCCCAATTTCTTGTCCACTGAGTCTACTGAGTACTCTGTCTATGTTAGCGCCCAATCTGAGATCTAACTGTCGGACAATAAGGTGTTTTAGCCAATCACAGGTAAGCTTATTTACCGCGCTTTCTCATTCCGTTTTTCGTAACCAAGATGTACACATCGCTATATCCTATAACACTCTCAGTGTTATCCTAATTTCTTCATGCTCGAAGAATGTAATAAGTTTAAGAAGTAATACTACGTTATGATATCTGACCTATGCTTTCCAAAGGATGGTATGTAATATTTGTTATATGTTTTTACCCGTTATTTTTTTTTTTATAATGTTTTTAATAATACTATTGTCTTCGTTTCGGAACTTTAGTGTTGGTCACATTTGCATAAATATAAGTTTGCCCCATAATGTAGGGATGTAGGAATCGCACGCTGCGTTCATAATCTCCCTTTTATACCAGCAATATAGGTTTTATTTCTAACTGTTCGTCACAGTTAGGATTGTGTCAAAATAGTTGTTTATATCGACAATAGGGAAGTTGTATTTTTGACACAATCATATTTCACATATTTATTCATATCCATTCTGGATATGTAACTAGGCAGCAACTACAATCTATGTATTTGTTCGCCAGGGTCCTGTTGGTTATTTTGTTGGTCATCTGGATCTCTCATCTTGATGTCTGATGTTGTTGGATGTCTAGCTGTCTGTACAGATGTGTGTGATGTCATCCATGTGTCGTGATGTTGGATTGTGTTTCTGTTGCATGAGTATCAAATAAATGCATGATGAAGACTTTTAAGGTAGGCGTAGTGTTTCAATAGACCCTGCCTGATCCTTTGTTAGTTAGTCCTTATTGTTTATTTTAGCGGACACCCACATTACAGCCGTGACCAAATTAAACTTACAAAATTTAAGTTACATGCATCATGATTCAGACTGTACAAACGTATCTTCCAAGCTGCAGTCTAGGAAATACTACTACTTTCATTTAGTTAAAAAATTAACTACTACTGTAATTTGATAATTGTCTTGCTTAAATGATAGCTACACAAAACATTTTAAATGTATAATAAGAATTAAGCTAATTTCAGATAAAGTTCTTATTTTATCTTTTTTAAATTTTTATTGTCAGATGTTATAAAATAAAGCAATATTTGAAAATTGTCAATTTTTGGTAGTCTCCCCACTTCTCCATGAAGTCTCCCTAAATTTCCTGAAGTCTCCCTAAATTTCCTGTTCTGGACCCCTAGGCTGAGGCCTGGCCTGATGATCAAGACTCAGAGCCCTCATTTTTGGCAGAAAATAGAGATCATATAATCAATAATGTGGTGACAGGAGGTACGCGTCTCATGTGCCCCCCCCCCCCCCCCCCCCCCATTATTTGGAAATTTTACAACTGATATAGGTTGGAATTGTTCTCTTTATTTGATTTTCTAACCAGTAATAAGTGGGGAATTTGTTCTTTTAGACCAACAGAAGCCATATTTTTCTACTTTTGGCCAATCTGAAATGGCCATCAATTGGACATTTTCCAAGTTGGATATTAAATGGATACCCCCATTGGTCTCTAGCCACATCCCTGATTGTTCTGATAGTATTGTGAATGTGTTTATACCAGTGATGTTATTTTAGAATGAGTCGACTTTAATACCGAAGGTGGATTATTTTCCTACTTTCGGTAATATTTCTGGATTGAAATGACAACATTGAGTCGACATACATTGGAAAATCTCAACAATGATTAGCCTGATATCGAGGTGTAAGACCACCCACAGGCTTGAGCAATCAAGCTAAGTAATCAGAATTGCTCACGAGTCGTGTTCCCTGCAGACTTGAGCAGTTCGGCTCAGCACTCTGATTGATTCCAGACTGCTACCCGCCTGACTTAATTACTATCACTAGAGACTTAGAAAGTGATATATACCTCCCCCACCAACCGTACGTGCCAGGTTTATTTTCAATATTGGGGAGGGTCCAATTTTTATATGCCTTCATCAACTGCTTCAGTGGGAAAAAATACAAATGTTCAAAATAGTGCCTGAAAAATCATGTCACATTCCGAATCGAATGATATAGTCTTGGTTTATCAATCCAGATTGAGTTGAACAGACATCACCATCTTAAACAAGAAAAGATTTGTCAACACAAACTGTTTGTAGAACCACACATTTCCATCTAGTCCAACAAATTAGACTATTTCGATTAAAAAAATATTAAAATATCTCTTAATCCAAATAGTCTAATTTGTTGGGCTAATTTCCATCCTGCTTTGCTGAGCATTCTGGCTCGAGTACCCTGCACATTTGAGCAATCGGCCTCGCGAGTTGGCAAAATATCAAACATACTTGATATGCAAGTCTGATTTCTCCTCATGACTCTCGAGTCCGATTCCTCAGCAAAATCACCCTGCAGACTTGAACTTAGCTTGACTGCTCAAGATCGAGTGCGGGGGCCTTAAGCTTTGGTTGTAAATTGCCAACCGTTGGAAAGTTAGCATGCTCAAGTTACTAATGCTGAAGGGGTCACTCTCATCAAAAAAAGTGCTGATGGGTACACAGGTTTTGAAAATGTGCTGAAGGGTACGCAGGGTTTGTGATAGGCACTAATGCAGTTACTTTGACTGTGTTTCTGATAGTTCCTCCCATGTGATTGTATTTAGCTTTGCATCGAAGAGGCCCCCACCCCCCCTTTTTCGTACGCCGTATTCCATGCCCTGGTATGAGGTACGCCGTATTCCGGCCCCTCTGTCAGGAGGTATTCGGTATTCCAAAAATACCGGTATTCGTACGCCAACCTTCCAAAAAATTAAGTTTTCATATCTTTTTTATGTATTCCATATGGCTGTTAACTGGTATTCCGTATTCCACCCTCTGTGTTAAGTGGTATTCCATATTCCATGAGGGCTGGGGTGGGGGCCTCATAGAAACTAGTGATATTTAAAATATCATAAGTACCTGAAAACACATTTCATTAATAAATACACCCCAAATAACAATCCAGTTTGTATGTATACTCTCCCCTATTATATATACTAAGGCAATCAAACTCAAGTGATTTGATTTGATGCTCAGTATACATAAATTACAATATGGTAATGGGGCTCTGTGGAAGCCATGGCTTATGTGTCAGAGCCCTATAATAATACAATAATTATAATATAGACATAATGTGGGTGCAAGTGCAAGAGAAGAAGAACAGTTGAGAGAGAGAAAGAGATGTAGGTTGGGGAGGGGGAAGGGGAGGGGTGGGGTGGTAAATGGTGTGCATAATATGTTGAAGATACGCTCATAAGCAATAGAACTATATGTTACTTGATTTCCTGAAACATTATTATTTCAATTTAATGAATGTGTAAGGATGTGACTGAGTTACCAGTGTATATCTCAGTTGATTTGGGCTAAGAATATGGTGCTTTGTTTGTTTTTTGTCCTTTGATGAATTTGAATAATATAGAAGGTGATTAACACATATGGGTCATTTATGATACATTATATATATATATAGCTATTGATAAAGTGATCTTTTAGATATTTGGGGTAGTCAATACATGTTTCAATGCGTAATTTGCAATCTTCAGGGAGGCTATTCCATAATGCTCGGGCTTTGTTTGAGATTGCATTTTTTGAGGGTTTGGTCCTTTTAAATTCATGATATAGATTACCTTTTGATTTTGAGCGAGTATTATGGCTATGTATATCTGCTAGGTTTGTGAATAATTTTGATAAGGAATCGGGTAGTGCATGTGTATGGTAGTCATGCAGTATTCTAATTAGCTGCATGTTCCCAATGTCATCAAGCATTAGTAGTTTGGCTTGTCTGGAATATGTGGAAATATTACTAGTACCATTTGAGATAATTTTTAGGGCATTCTCCTGTAATTTTCTGATTTTAGTAAGATTTTTTTTGGTTGACGAGCTCCAGATTGCATTACAGTAGGTCAGGTAGGGTATAATTAACGATAAATACACGGTTTTCAATGTAGCAGTAGGAACAAAGTCACTGATTTTTCTCAGAATTCCAACATTACTGGAGAGTTTAGAGCATATTAAACTTATGTGTTTGTCCCAAGATAGATTGTCTTCAATAGTGACACCTAAAAATTTAGTATTCGTCACTCTATTGATGGTCTTGTCATTTATATTAAGTATTGGTAATACTTCAGGTAGTGAACAATTAGTGAAGAGCATATAATTTGTTTTATCAATGTTCAATGACAATTTGTTAGCAGCAAACCACTGACTCATATAGTCCATTTCAATGTTAACTCTGTTAAATAGGTTGTGGATATCTTTATCAGAACAAAATGCATTTGTGTCATCAGCAAAAAGAATCAGTTTGACATCTTTACATACACTAGGAAGGTCATTCATGTAGATTAGAAATAGAAGAGGCCCTAAGATAGAACCTTGTGGAACACCACATGTAATTTCATTGAGTTCTGATATGTGACCATCATATTGGACACATTGTTTTCTATGCGTAAGAAAATCATGAAACCATTTCAGTGCAACCCCACGACATCCATAATTCTCTAGTTTTTTTAGCATTATACTGTGATTAATTGTATCAAATGCCTTAGACAAATCGAGAAACACCCCAATTGTGTGCTCACGATTGTCTAGGGCACCAGTTATTTTTTCTATGAGGTCAGTCAGTGCTAGAATTGTGGAATGATTCTTCCTAAAACCATATTGACTACTATATAAAATCTTATGTTTCTCCAAGTACTTAATTAGTCTGTTATACATAAGTTTTTCAAGTATTTTAGAAAAGATCGGTAGTACAGATACTGGTCTGTAGTTGCCAATTACACTTGGGTCTTTTGCTTTAAAGATTGGTGATACTTTAGCAAATTTCATTTGTTCTGGGAATACACCCTGTGAGAGAGATAAGTTACAGATATATGTCAGAGGTTGAATAAAAAATTCTGCACACTGTTTTAAGGCACCACAATTAAATTCATCTAATCCAGCAGCTTTTTTTGAGTCTATGTTATTTAGTATATTCATTATCTCTAATTCTCCAGCAGGTTCAATATAAAATGAAGATAATTTGGGAACTGGGAGAAATTCATTAGGATCATTAGTTGAGTTTATCTTTGCCGCAAGGTTAGGTCCAATATTAGTGAAGAATTCATTGAATTTTTCTGCAATTTTTACTTTACCATTTATGTACTTGTTTTCATGTAGAAATTGTTTCACAGTAATATTGTTTTTGTTCTTATTGAGGATTTTTTTCAGTACTGCCCAGGTTTATTTCATGTTTCCTTGGAAACGCTCAAATTTGTTATGGTAATAGCTTCGTTTCGCCATTCTTATTATAGTGATTAATCTATTTTTATATGCTTTGTATCTTTCATTGTTATATTTAGATCTGTTTTGTAAGAAGTTTCTATACAATTTATTCTTTCTCTTGATTGAGTTAACTATTCCTGCTGTTATCCACGGATTGTTGTTATGAGTCCTAATTTTCTTTCTACGCTTTGGAAAGCTGTGATTGTATGCATCACTCATATAATCAATGAAAGTTTCATAGGATGAATTGCAGTCGGTACTGTTGTAAATAGTGCCCCAGTCCATAGAGGATATCTTATTGTTGAAGTTTTGAATGTTCTGATTTGAAAATTCACGTTGGTAGATGTACATCTCTTTATTTGAGCAGTGTTTATTTTCATGCCCGATTATTATAAGGAATATTGGTAGGTGATCAGATATATCTTCAACAAAAATGCCTGAGTATTTTGGGGAAGAATGGTGACAGTTGGTGAATATGTTGTCTATTAGGGTTGCACTGAACTCTGTTATTCGTGTTGGTTTAGTTATCATTGGGAGGAACATAAAAGATTTCAATAGATTGGTGAAATCTTTACCTGCATTATTATCATATCCTAGATTAATATTAAAGTCTCCCAACAAGATACAATCCCGCTTCTCTTTGGTTATTTTCAACATTATAGACTCCATTTTCTCCATGAATTTCTCAAGATCTGAATTTGGGGGTCGATATATGCAGCCTACTATTTGTTTTTTCCCTCTATCATTTTCCAGCTCAATGAAAATGCTTTCAAGAAAGTCATTGTTGATGTTCAAATCAGTACGGATCTTAGTTTTTAGTGAAGAAATTATATAAAGTCCAACTCCTCCTCCCCCTTTATTTTCTCTGTGACTTTCAATCAAGTTATATCCATTTAGTTTCATGAGGTTCATTGGTGAGTTATTAGATAACCATGTTTCAGTAACACCTATAATGTCAAAGTTATGTCTGCAATTGTTGAGGAAGGTTGATAATTTATCTATGTTCTTACTTATGGATCTCATATTAAAGTGAATCATAGATGCTGTTATACTATTGTCGATATGTTTAATTTTTTCATTGAATTCTTCTAATAATAGATAATTTGAGGAATTTGGGTAGTCTAACAAACTCGCATTTTCTTCTGATTCATACTCATTTTGAAAATCATCGTTTAATGTAAAGGGGTTTGTTAGCAGTTGTTTCATGTTTGGCAGATCTAAGTGATTTACATTTTGTTTCATGTCATATATTGCTAGCTTGAAGAGAGCTTCTTCTTCAATATGATTGAAGGGGAAGACTTCTTGAATACAGTGGTAGCAGAACCAAGGTGTGTTGTCTTCATCAAGTTTTCGTCGATCAGTTTTATTTAGCTTAGAGCATTTCAAATGAATCCACTGGTCACACAGGTCACATCCTAGAGCATCTTGGTTGTTTCTTACAGATTTCTTGCAGGTTGAGCATGGATACTTTATTGGCATTTAGTTATTGGTGGGGTGGGGTGTGGGGTTGGCTTTGGGTATGGTATAGAGAAAAATAGAAAGGAAATTTAAGAGATGGTGCAGTTGGATGAGGTTTCCAACATAAATCAGTGGTTGGCAGTCAATGTAATCACTTTACCAATAAATGTATTGTTGTTACAGTAATGTTCTAATTACTCGACCCCCAACACAGCCAGCCAGCAGTTCCTTGCGCCAGAGACTGTCCAGAAGAGGGGGCAGAAATTAATGAACTTCTCTTTATTCTCATAGTATAATCCTCCCTCTCCTGGTCAGCAACAGGCCAACCAAACTTATGCCACATTTCCTCTATGTGTCACTATTTGTCATGTACATCTGAACAACAGTGCAAAATTAATCAACTTAATTATGACCATAACCAATTCCTCAACCAAATCAAGCAGTATTCACACTCATTTTCATTGATCACCTAAAAATACTGGTATTCCTCACATTCTTGAAAATATACAAGTATGATTGCAAGATGATCGCGCAGGTCTCAGCATGAAGACATCAAGATAATCATTTTGGTTACCAGATAAAGCATAACAACTAAAAAAAATGACTATAATTAATCGCCATCTCACAACCCGAACCCATTCCCCATGCCCCCACCACTTCTTGCCCATCTCTATACGAAACTACACACATTGTAAATGTCGTAAATACGCACCCGCACTATTAGTTCAGTCATGAACGTAGTGCGTATCCTGCGTAAAAGCAGCAATCTGCGAAAGCGGTCATGTTGACCTACCGCACTATATACATGCACCCAATATACGTACACATTACACTGTATCATTATACAAGCATAAGAGCCCTGCCCTTGCAAGTTAAACTTTTTGTGGAGTCCTGTTGTTATATATCATATATCTACTATAATTATATTGAATACCAAATAAATCTTATTGAATCTTGAATCTCAAGTCTGGCGCACATACAATTATTCTCTCTCAAACAGAAATCATGGCAGACATATGATAACTAAAAGTCATTTAGAACGAGATTTCAAAACCTGTGTGCCCTTCAGCACATTTTCAAAACCCAAGTATACCCTCAAGCACTTTTTTTCGGTTAGAGTGATCCCTCAGCGTTACGAATACTAATACAGTAATAGGAAAATTTCAACAGGCAAAGGGAGAGAGAGAGAGCAGAGGTTAAAAATTGCTCTGACTCCGGCTTGCAAACACAGACTGCATCCCCTGGCAGAATTTCAAGTTACTTTTTTAGCAATTCTCATTGTGTGTCGTGACTAGGGAATTGCTAAATAATTCTAGAAAACATTCGGTGTCTATGTTTTTATGTTCGAATTTCCCGCGCAATTCTCCCGCCAAATCATATAGATCACATGTTAACTTTACAACATATATTTTTTCGCGGGCGTGTTGGGCGCTAAAATTCAGTGGATGTCGCGACAGCAGTCTAACGTTCTACTCAGTCACGCTCGCGCGCACAGATTGTTATAATAAATTATCTAACTATATTTGATCGCTTATTGAACTAAATTGACAAATAACCGAGAGATTAAAAACCCACGTGCTCTCTAACTTCTAAAATAACAAAATTCAACTTCCTGTCTCCCGGAATCACAATAAAACGAAACGAACATCTACTGGGAACAGGTGTCATACTTATATGTCGAGTATAAGCCGTGACAATTTCCAAGATCTATCCATATTGTGTCCAAAATCAGTGTGTACATGTACGGGGCAATAGTTTCTAGTTACGTATACTTTATTATATATTGTAACTAACTAGGGCCACATGCCGAATTTTACACGGCATCTATGACATCTATAAGCCTACATATCTATGTATGTATACATGTGTGTATGTATGTATGTGGATGTATGTATGTGTCGTGCGCATCTATAGGCCCATATAGGCATATACCGGCGTAAATCTATACCGTTTTGAATTAAGACTCAGGCTGACACAATCTGAGTATAACTTTCTTTCTATAGTGGGGAAAGAGGTAAATATGTGTCACGAGCATCATATTTCAGTAGGAGTGGACCTACGGGTTTAATACACGGCTGGAATCTTGTTGAATGAATTGCGCAATACTCATTTATATCTATTTGCTACGGTTATTTGTACATAGGTTGAACCTGTTTCTACAATCTTCATCCACATGTTGCGTTGCCATTATTATTTATTTATTTAAGAGTACATATTAATAATGAATGGGGGTATACCATATGTAGTATATATACCCATAAATGAGAACAGGACTACAACCACATTGCCTTATACCGTATAATGGTTTCAATAAGTATGTGAATTTACCATGTAGGCCTATATATATGTATTTAAACAAATAAATAAATATGTTTACTTTAAATTTATATCGATATGTGTCGATATGATTGAGTGCTGTGGGTCTATGCACGCCCTCCACGATTGCTGAGTGCATCAAAACAATGATTCGCCCCACGGCCCCGCACTTTCAACTGCCTTGAATGCATGTCAAGATAAAAAGAAGAATTGAGTTATCGGTTAATCATACAGCCATTGCATGCCTAATAGCCTATCGGTGACAGTCTTGTTTTCTTTCAAATGACAATCAGCAAACGCATGTTACATGTGATGATTGATATAACTAAATAACTTCTACATTTGTCAGACTGGCAACCGCTTCGTGTGTCGCATATCTTCTACAAGGGACCTGCGATATTGACATGTCTATTCAACATCGTGAACACATAGTTTACTCATAAAATAGTTCAAATGGGCATATTATTATTGGGATCTTATGGATAAATTTACAAAGAAAATACCACGCAATGAACGTTCTGTATCAATACTGCATATGGCGTATAAAAAATAATATTAAGCATGAGTGTAAAAAAGTTATCTTGATTAATATAGATAGGGTCACGAAAATCCTATTAATATACAGTAAAATCAAAATTAGTAGATATGCCCCAGTTTACGTTTATGTTCGAGTTGTGGTAACGAATGGCGGTGGTTGTCCTATAAATTAAGTTGATGCATTAATATATCATCATATACTCAATGCAATTTTTCTGCCACGGTTTCCTCAATCATTGCAAAGGAAGCGGCAATGCATGGGATTCACAAGTGAAGGTTAGTAAAATTTGTCTCAAAATAGGGTCGGTTTATCGTCAGAATTCCAAATGTTATTAGGACAATACTCGGTATTTGTCAGTTAGTGAGGAAAGGTCATTTCCACAGCATTTCCCAAAACTAATACCATCCGTCATATATAACTTAGAAAATATGTCGCCCGTGGCATACACTATATAGGAAATTCTAACAAAGATTTCTAACTATATATAGCTCGCATTTTTTTTGGAGAAACAAATATAAAATTAAATAAATAAAATCTGGAGAAGGTTCCGGTTCTCTATCGATTCTTTGCATCTTGAATGGCGGTGGCTCCGATTCTATATCGATGGGCGTAGTAGTTTGCATTCACCAAAAATAGCCCACATGTAACGCCAGAATTATGTTCAAACAATAATTCGGCTAAAACAAGATACTATATAGGATTCATATCGATCTGCCCACATTCATTACATATATCTTAGTCACACAAAAGTCACACCAAGCACGATGTTCTTTCCGGGCGTTATTTTCTATTTGTGTGTTCGTATATATGACATATCTCTTTCCTGAACTTCCTACATTTATTCAGATATATCAAACAATTATTTTGAGCCAGAGGGATAATAATTTTAGCTTCTGTCACTTGTGGGGAAATACCTTTCCTTCTTAATTGTTAGCTCAACTTGACCAAGCCAAGTTTGAGCTAGTGTCATGGGTTGGCGTCCGTCGTCCGCGCGTGTGTCCGTCAACAATTTCCGTTGGCACAACCATGACAACGTACATGCCACATTCCTCATCACCAAACCTTACATGGATTTTTGGGGTGACCTCTAGATTGAAGCTCTCAATTGTCTTGGAATTTTTTGAAAACATTGGCGCCGGCCAGCAGCCTTTTTGAAGGTCACATTTGACTCCATTGGCAGACCCTGCTGCCCACATTCATATTTCGAAATTAAACAGGCATTAAGTTCGAATGCAATTTTATTTTATGACAGTTTTAAGTCAATTATTTATAACATTATGCATTTCTCTCGTTTGTTTATGAATTGTGATGCAAATTATACGCCTTCAAATGAGTTTCACATATTTTGTTGTCGTTATTGTTGCTGCTGCTATTGCTGACGATGATATGTTCCAAACGCAGTACACGGTAAAGCATTAAGGGATAATTCCGACATCACGATCGTCATCTTGGCATCCATCCACTTAAACGAGAATGAATGTGTATTGACTTTTCAGGAAGTACCACGGAGAAATTGGTGCGAGAAGATTTGAGCCTGCATAACGAGCTATTTGTAAAGTCTTGGATATTAACATGACATCCAATGAATCTCATCCGACTCAGTCACTACAATTACATTCTATCGGACGTGATAATGGACAAGGCCAATGCATATGACTGCCTTACATCATGCTCTGCGTTTTTATATAGCTATGACATACACTACTTTATCTCTTACCTTTTAGGAAAAGAACCGAGTTATTCGCAGAGAACCGAAAACTCGATATAGAATCGGAGTAGGAAAATAAAAAATCGATTTCTGTACATTTATGGAATAGTTTATATCACACAAAATGGTGTCCAGTGACTAGTTCCACGATATCGCTATGCATAGCACGAACCACTGTTCTATAATGTTGTTTTAATTCGACGTTTCGTACCGCCGATGGGTCGATAGAGAATAGGAATTGTCGGTCAAAAATACAGTCTAAACTCTGTAGAGAACCAAATCGCCAGGAGTAGTTCTCCACAGTGCCATGTATCTGGGTTAACGATTTTGTGACAATATTGAACCTAATGGCATTCGGCGCTTTCAGCCACAAAGTGCCGCAAACATTGGTAGAGAAATAGTTTATTAATTTTATTTTGGCGTGTTAAATTAAATATACAGCCATGCATACACTGTAATGTGTGACGGATGAAAAAGGTGACAGGCGAAACGTGTCGGCATTATAAACTTAACATATTTCTGAAGTATTTAATTATATACCTTACGTGAAATACAGTTCTCAGAAATTTACTGAAACCACAGATATATCGATCACATCTTAACTTTCCGCGCATGTATATGTTTTGATATCGCTCCTCACAAATTACGTATATAAGCAATTTGACGGCTCAAACCAACCATGCTCGTTTTTAGCTGTAATGCAAACCTCTCGTTTTTTTGGGCGACAGCAGCTGCTGGCATTATCGAATAGATCGAGGTATATATGGATCGGAATATCGTTCTGTCGGAGGACTATTTTGTTTTACCAAATAATTTACAATTTAAATAATACAAATTGATAACAGACGCAGAAATAAGTTGATTTATACTCACTTAATCGTGTGCCCTCGAAGAAAAACGTTCTCAATTTTTGCAAGAGCTAATTTTAATGCTCCGACGTTACTAGCGGCGCTGAAACTGTGGTACTGTTTCTTCGGAGCCATCCAGGCGATTTTGAACTCTCGACAATAAACAGTAGGTTCAAACAAACACACCAACAAATAAACTGATATAATCCCCACGCAGAAAGATCTTTCTCGAATCATGTTTCGGAAGTTTTAAACTATATTTTTATTTCAGAAAAACTGCTTTGTGAAAAACGTTCCTAAATGCCACTGGAATGTCGAGGACGATGTCAAATGCGACAAAAAGCCACGACACCCGACTCCGAAAAACTCTCAACATAAGAATAATTATGTGGTTTAGAATCCTTTCAGAATGTCTTAATATCTTGAATAATCATGCATAACCTGCTTCTGATTTGTTTTAAAGTGACGACAACAAAACAGAGATCCCATACTGCTCGCCACGAAATGTTTTAGGAATATGGGGGACGTTTTGCGACCTGACATGCACATGGGCATACCTCGTGAATGCTGTCATACCAGATGATGGATAAGACAAGCCTTTTGCGTGTTTATGAGGGACTCTTTCTCTGTGCCTCATTTGTCTCGACAGCTAATTGATGAGAGGAGAAGTGTGTAAACAATAGCACATGATTGTCCTCATTCGTCGCCAATGTGTCGTGTGCTTTTGTCGACGAATCCGTTACACATAAGTATGGCTACTCTGATAATCTCAAGAAATGAGACAATTAAAAGTTACATTAATAACATTTGCATCGATATTATCGGCCCCGCGGCATCTGTCATGAGACATAAATCTGATTGTGAACACGAGGTCAAAGATCAAGTGTAATGCGAAGAAACCCAAGCATACGCCGTACCATGCATGCTGTCCTGCTGAGGCTGACCAATACCATTTCCAGACATTATACAATATTTATATATTATAAATGCATGGCCAACGGGTCTTCTTTCTCTTTTCAAGTTGATATAAGGTGGTTATATATTAACAACGTAGTTATAAGTTACACTATACACAATAATTCCAGGTTCACTTATAAGTAACGCGTGTGAGTCGTCAGCCAAATAAACACGACCAAAATTGTCGCCGGATTCCTTATTGTCGAAAAAACATTTCGGAATATAAAACGCGATCTGAAAATGGTTTATATATCACAAGACTTCTATTTTCATAATTATCTGTATGGACATTTTAGTGGAGCAGGTTTTTATGAGGCTTTTATCTGTATATTTATTCCGTCCACCTGGTGATAAGAAGACATGTTATTACACATAACTATAGTTCGGTATAAGTGGCTTGTTTTGTGTCTGGAAATTGAAAAACACACTGAGTGAGATATGTTGCCACATAATGCATGTGAAATTGTATCATAAAACCATGGGATGAATTATATATATGACTGCATTTTAAATTTTATTCCCAACTATATATCAAGATATATATATATCGTATATTCTAGAAAAGAGCTACAACATAGATACACAATCTACAAGGATGTATTGATGATATTCAATAAACAAACAAAACTCCGATACATCAATTTGGTAAAGTTATCGCAGAGAAGCTAACCCTATCACCCCCCCCCCCCCCCTTCCTAGCTGCGTTCACGACTGGCCAATTTCCAGTGTCTATACCTGTTTCCAGTGTGAAATTTTAGTGGAAACAGATTTTTGGGACGGTGTTAATAATTTAAAGAGGATTTACTGATGATAAAAACATTAGTTATCACAATAAATGGTAGCTGACCACACGTCCCCACAAAAATATGATTTTCTTAGGTTGGCTTTTTCGGAACAAAATTAAATAATGAACTTTTGTAAAATTCATTAAAAAAAATTAGTATGGACAGTCAAGAAAGTGGAATAACTCTAGTGAAAAATGATTTTTTCTGTCGTCCATATACATGATGCACATTAGCAATATATGGGTAACAATATCACAAAGTTTCAATTCTCTATATTCGAAATTGTGGGAGGAGTTGTTAACACATTGAAGGTACCAAATCTGAAAACGGCCAAATTTTTCGAAGTCAAGAATGCGCATATACCTCGGTGAAAATTATTCTTTCCGTCGTCCATGTACATTAGCAATATATGGGTACCAATATCCTTTAAAGTTACAATTCTCTATGAAACTGTGGGAGGAGTTGATTATACATGTACAATGAAGGCAAAGTTTCTAAGTCAAGAAAGGGGAATAACTCTGTAAGAAACAACATTTTCCGTCGTCCATATACATGTTGCACATCAGCAATATATATTGGTACCGGTAACAATATCCGAAAGTTTCAAAACTCTACATTCCAAACTGTGGGAGGAGTTGATTGCACAATGAATATACCAACAAGAGGTACGCTGTCGCGTGGCATTTGCCCCCGACTGTAGCAATTCGGATTAAGCATGGACGAAACTGCGGATATCCGAGGAGGTCTGTATGACCATTCCAAAAGAAGTTCGTACGAGAAATTCCGGAAACCCAAAATCAAGCGATCCGGAAACCCAAAAACAAGCGAAAATTCAAATTTTCTGAAGTTGAAATAAAAGGTCGGTAGACCTCATGTCCGCCTCCAAGTGTTGGCTTGATACGACCGTTGTTTGCGCATAAAAACCTGTCTTTAGTGCTAGTAAACCTACATACCAAATTTAATTTCATTCAGTATACACATTTACTAAAGTTATCATCAGGAAACCTCAAATTGGCAAAAATTCTAAGTAAAAAAGGGACATAACTCTGGTGAAAATTGGCGGGCGGAACCCGAATTCGAACTTGACCTGTGTTTTGCTGGGAGAAAGACACATACCAACTTTGGTTCAGATCGAAATAATCCAAACTGGAGTTATCGGTCGGAAACCAAAAATGTTAACAGACGGTCAAATTCTAAGTCGAAAAAGGGCCGTAACTCATGTAAAAATAATTGGACGGAACCCATATTCGAACTTGGCCTGTATCTTTAGCTGGGAAATACACATAACAACTTTGGTTCAGATCAAATATTCCAAACCAAACTGGAGTTATCGGTCGGAAACCAAAAATGTTAACAGACGGTCAAATTCTAAGTCGAACAGGGGGCATAACTCTGGTGAAAATTGGCGGACGGAACCAGAATTCGAACTTGACCTGTCTTTTCTGCTGGTAAACCAACATACCAAATTTAATTTAATTTGGTTCACTATAACTAAAGTTATCATCCGGAAACCTCGGACGGACGCACGCACGGACGGACGCGGCACAGGCTGATTATAATAGTCCTCCGAACCCGTTGAGTCGGCGGACAAAAAGGGCCATAACTCGGGCAAAAATCATCAGATCATACCCAAATTCGCACTTGACATGTATTTTCATATAACTGATCCACAAAAATACGGGATTTGCAATCGTACCACCAAAGCTCACGCTATATATATCATCTGGAAACCCAAAAAACAAGAGAAAAATTGAATTTTCTAAGACAAAAAGGGCCATAACTCTGGTGAAAATGGGTGGACGAAACCCGCGCTATGCATGTAGCTGTTCCCACATGCTGCTCTATCACCATACCAAATATCAGCTAAATCTGCCACTTTATTTGAGTGGTTGCTGAACAATAATGCAAAATGTTTGTACGGACGAACAAAATTAAATTTTCTAAGTCAAAAAAGGGCCATAACTCTGATGAAAATGGGTGGATGAAACCCGCGCTATGCATGTAGCTGTTCTATCACCATACCAAATAACAGCTAAATCTGCCACTTTATTTGAGTGGTTGCTGAACAATAATGCAAAATGTTTGTACGGACGGACGGAGACGTCGACTATATACCCGCCCACTTCAAGTCGGGGGCATAATAATATTTGACGGACAAAGGAAGTTCAATAATATAATCCCCGAACATTATTTTTTTCGGGGGACAGACGGAGTTCAATAATATAATCCCCGAACATTATTTTTTTCGGGGGACAATTAGCCTTATTATACATAGACTGTGCGAGTTGAAATTTGCTACGCATTTCAAGTACAAGAAAACCATAGTCAGAAATGGTATTATAACGCGCTCAAGATCATATATTATATATCCATGATTGTAATTATAGAATATAAAATATATTGGTTTCACGAATGACCAACTCAGAATTCCATTAAAATAAAAATAACAACCAGCACCTATAACTAACGAACCGGCGGCCGACTTGGCCGTCTCCGATCACAACCCAGTGGGCTGCAGAACGAAAAATGTCTCAGTATACAGGTTGAAATATAAGACTTACAAATTATATTTTTCATTTCTTTTATTTGTAATTGACATAACTTATAATAATGTTTTATTCTCTGATCAAATATAGATATTGAGAAGTACAAGGAGAAAATATATACATAAGAATGAGAATATAACAGCATATAATTACAACTACTTTCGTTTTCGTCGAAATGCAGGCATTTGATTGGTCGAGAGGCTACCGCGTGACCTGCGTCTATCAGTGCATAGACTTTGCAGTAGACGAGTCACATCGCGTAGTGACACTTTAAGAAAATTGGGCGAGTCTATAACCGTCGCCCCACATGACGTCACCGGATGACGCGAAAGCGCGGAACGAGAATCCCATTAGAATTTCAGTGAAAAAACAACTCGAAAACTCAATGTTAGAAACATTTGAACAAGTAGTCTATGTCTATATTCCATCTCTGTGCTTCTTATCTACACTATACTATACTTATGTCTGTTCATTTCAGCAGTATTCATGTTTTTGTAAAGCTCGATTGAACACTCAAAGTTCGTGCCGCGTTTTTTATTTGTCCAATTTTCGAAAAAGCGTCTATGACAACGTGTATAGTTACTGCTGTGAACACAACTTATCATAAATCAGGCTGATCAACATGGCAAAATTTATTGAAATAAATAAAATGTGTTACCCGATTAAAACCCTTTTAACATTTTTCAACTTTATTACAATGCTAATGACATGACATTTGTCACGAGCACATTATATATGATGAGGGCATTTGTTTACAAATTACATCGGCCATGAATCATTGAATGATCGGACTGGAGTCTGGACTGGTCTGGAGTTAATCATTTTACCGGAGATAGCGGATTCGACTCTGTGTGTGTTGATAATTATTGGGTTGTTGTTGAGTCATTTTAAACGTAAATCGTAGCCAAACAAGTAATTCTTTTTATCATGGATTGTTCATTGCTGAAAATTGAAGTTGAAGCGTAAATATTTATTTTCTGAAAGTTTGCTTGACAATTTCGGCCAATTTATTTTCGGCCCATCAACCAAATTTTGAGATCGTCCAACGGAAAATCATGTTTTTGCAATTAATTTTCTGAGATGGATTAATAGTAGATAGCTGAAAATAAAGTGTTATAGTTGTAATTATAAGCCATCAACGTCGTTTTTCGGTTGATCTATGAGCGTATAGACCGATCAGTAGACGAATAACATACTTAGTATAATCAACTCCAGTATCCCTCAATTATAATTTGATTACGTTTTGTACACGGAAATTCGAATTTTAAGAGACGCCATTTTATGGCTGGAGCCATAAAATCAATTTATATTAAATTATTAACTTTTAAATTATTAAATTTTAAGATAGCCTATTAACCTGAGCGTTTACAGAATACATCTTCGACTCAAATTACTTATATTTCTATATAGTATCGATAATAGATCGTTGTTATCACCGGGAATTTATTGAAAATGGCGTACAGTACCCCTTTAATAACACATATAATAAAAATATATAAATAATATATAATAAACAATTCGTTCTTCATTTCAGCATGGCACCGAAGGATTAACAGCAAGTCTGGCCAACGCCTATCATTTTACAAGCTGGTGCCGATTCTTCAACTGGAAGCAGCCCATGTAGAAATTGCCGTTGCAGCCAGGGATCTCGAGACAGACGTGAGGAAGAAATACACAGAAATAGATACAAAGATCAGCGACCTATGGGCAAAATACAGAGAAGAGGACATCAGAACATCGGAATTTCTACAAGAAGTGACCAAGATCTACAGAATCGGCAAGGCAAAGAAATAAGAAGACGACAAGAAGAAGACAAGACTATTAGTTGATTTTGTATGTTTCAAATAAAGAATGCCGTTATAAATGTATTTTAAATTGTTTTGTTTGTATTTCTGTTACACCTTATGTTATATCAGCTTGTGTAAATATGTTTCATCCATTCTAATAAAATATGTCATTACTAAAATGAGTTAATCAAGACCCTATAATCCCTCTAATTAGTTGTTATTGTTACAACAAAGAATAAGTGCGCACACAAGCTAAGTCCCACATAAGCCGTAATCCCCAAGCCGTAATTAGTTAGATCAAACGACTGGCCGAATCTTCCCCGCCGAATCTTCCCCGCCGAATCTTCCCTCCGCCGAAAAATACCTGGCCGAATCTTCCCGCCGCCGAATCTTCCCGTTCCCAAAAGTATTATAAACTCATTTTCATTATTAGTACCATGTTGTCGTTCATAGAGCACACGAGCCTGAGTGTATTTTGCACTAATGACTAATCCATTGCATTTGTTGTTGCATAATTATATTCTGTTGAGTATAAAACGAGATGGTCAGATAAATGGCAGAATTGTGTGTACAGTCCCCCTTTACAGGATTACACCAATATATATACCGGTGTATTTTTTCCTCATTCTTTATGACCGCTAATCCACTGATTATGTTGCCGAAAAGATTTTTGTGGATTCAAGCGATTGAATATTCCATTATTATTATGGATTATGCAGTCTGAATTGTTAATCATCCTTAATGTGACGTCAACTGCGGGACTACTAGCCACACGCAGTGTCAAACTTGAAATTTTACCTACTGATTGCTTATACGGAAACGGCTGGGCCATCGGAGCTGAAAATGTGTACATAACGGAAATATGACCCGGGAATCTTATTATATAGGTCCCATTGTCATCAGATTCTTAAAAGGGCACTAATAATTAATTAAATAAAATAATTAATTATATACCCAAAATGGTTGCAATCGTCAGTGAAAAATGAAAAACACTGGGCTAAATATTTACCCATAGAGTGTTATGAGATCGATGTCGTTGACCTCAGATGACTTGAAGGGGCATATATGAGTAATATGTAGGAAATTTGGTACAGATGAGTCACCTCAACAGGGGAATGGCATGGGATAGGCGCATCTTCTCATGGTCCATTCATGAATAATGGCTGAGAATAAAACATTAGGGCCTACATACTTACCTTTGACCTCAGATGACTTAAATTGGGACTAATAGATTATATGATCAATAAAGAGTGTTTATTATCATTTCAGAAGATATGTGGGGAAATTGGTGGCCAATATTTAAATAAGTCTAATATCCTGATTCCATTTACCACCTGTATAAACACGACGCGACATACATGTAACCTCTGACTTGTACTCTTCCTATCATGCAACTGTTTTTCCACCAATTTCCCACATATCATCTAGACTGATCATAAACGCTCTTTATTAATTAGCTATATGTTATCGGCCGCAATAAGTAGAACGCTGCCCGCGTCATAAGTAACAAAAAGTCGAAAACACGGCCAATAAGTCAAGGTGACGTAAATGACGTCATACGTAATTAGCTTGATCAGCAAAGAATATTGGGTCGACGGAAGATAGATTGCAGTTGATTTTGGATGAATAACGGACAATCACTCTTTTTGGGAGTAAATATGCATGTACGTGGATGAACTACATGTATCCGTATCAATATCATTCCCAGTGGAAACTGACAGTACAGCTGAAGTGAAATGGCTGCAAGTTCTTCACAAAATTCACACGAATAAAAATTGCTGGAATAATTGTTAATTTAATAAAACACACAATGGTATATATATGTTAATATATTCATCCTGTGAAACAATTATTACATTGTTGCTAATTAATAAAATACTTATTAATTGGTTGTTTCCACATTGACCGAGTTATGAGGCCTCGGTCTGTCGTATTTAGCCTTCGGCCTCAGGCCAATACGACAGTCCTCGGCCTCATAACTCGGCCAATATGGAAACTGTAACCAATTAATAACATATATTATTGATCATATAATTTATTATTCCCACCTTAAGTCATCTGATGTCAAAGGTAAGTAAGTAATGCTTTTATTCTCAGCCAGTATGCGCCTATCCCATGACATTTCCCTGGTCACGTGACCCACCTGTACCAATTTTTTCGACATAGGGAACACTCTTTACTTTATTGCTCATACTTGCCCCTTTAACTTGTCTGAGGTCAACAGTATCTATATCATTAAACTCTGCAGATCAATTTATCCACGTTTTTAAATTTTCACCGACCAGATTGCAACCATGCATTTTGGGTATATAATTAATAAATTAATTTAATTAATTATCAGTGCCCTTTTAAGACATCTGATGTCAACGGAGCCTATTTAATACGATCCCCCGGGTCAAATTATAATTATACAAAAATTCAGCTCTTGATGGTCCATCCGTTTCTGTATAAACAATCCGTAGATAAAAGCCAATTGCGACAGCCTTTCAAGTTTGACACTGTGTGTCGCTAGTAGACCCTCATGTGACGTCACATGAGGGAGATTAAAGGTACTCAACCCGATAAAACTCCTCTCAATTACTATTTCAATGGCTTCGGGGGTCAAAAATATTTGATTCGAGTCGAGGAAGTCACCCATCAAAGCTCAGATTTGTTAGATATCGATTTTAGAAATCTATTATTTTTCATTATCGGGAATTCTTTCTGGCCCAGAAGACTATAAAAAATTCGTTATTATTACCCACTTGATTATAGAGTTATCCATCCTTGTCTGTTTGAATAGAATTTTGGCGTAAAATCTCGAGCAGGTTGCCAAATTGACGGCAGTTATTGGTACTCATCTCGAGAACATAAGAATTTTCAAAAATCAATATCTAATAACTCTTGAGCTTTGTTTGATGGGTTCCTCGACTCGAATCAAATATTTTTTACCCCCAAAGCCAAAGAAATAGTAATATAGGACCCTCTGATCGGATTGTTGTTGTTGGAATCTGTTGAGATGGGGACCCTCTTTACGGGTTGAGTACCTTTAATGATTCAGACTGCACAATCCATAATGGAATATTCAATCGCATGAATCGTCATAACTTCAGTTATGGGCGACTTATCACAAAAATCTTTTTGGCAACGTGCTCAGTGGATTAGTGGGCATCGATAAAGACTGAGAGAAAAAAACTACACCGGTGTAATTTTTTAAGGGGAATAGGTATATACAGTCTTTTAGAATGTACAGAGCTTCCATTGAAAAGTTCGGATGGGTATGTTTTGCAAGAAATTTAGCGTTCTCTATTTTAAGTGTTTTCTTGACTCCCATAATCACAATATTTTAAATATTAATTATTATTACAACTAAATTAATATGGCAGTGACATCTATGATGTTGGCAATGCGTGTTCCAAACTCAGGCTGATCTCATGCAGAGCCGAGATTAATTTAAGCGCAACATCAAATCCTATATGTGTATACTCTTTTGGCAAAAGTTGCAATCCCTTCCTTTTTCTTGAGAAAGTTACTCCTTCAGCTGTACTTAGTGGAAATCTGACTTGATTGTCCCAGCCAGCCCCCATAATTGACTACGGCAATCAGCAATGCCAAAGAAATTTGCTGAAGCAAACTGCGCAATGGTAAAGGGTTGCAGTAGCGGATTGCCGAAGACAAACAATCTGAATTAAGAGGACTTTTGTCCAGCTATACATGAAGTGTGAACATTAATTCTGGTTGGAATTTGGATGGTGAATGTTATGTTGTGTTTCATTCGCTGTACTTAAGCGAAGTGTGGATCCAATGCATATAATGCTATAGTAAAGGTTTCAGCTGTCCCTTTGTCAGTAGCACAAATCCTACGAAAACACAGAATCTCCCAGTGTATGTGGGATAGACTCTGATTGAGTCAACTACTAACATCTGTTTACCTATGTATTTAAGACACTACATCTGCTTATAATATATAATGTGGCTTCAAGCAGTCAGTTGACAACAATGATCAATAAAATAAAAAATTAATATGTAGCACATTGTGAAACTTCAGTCTTGTTGAAAATGTTTCATTAGACTCAACAGGCTGCATATTTTTGGTGACAATACAAAATCATCTGATCATATCCAAGTTTCCCTCAACTATGTCCAAGTTTCATATTTAGTATTTTTGAGAAATTTCAATGCGCGCATATCATCATACGCAAAATGGCACCCTTTGTCCAAATTACTAGAATCTCCATAGGGTTCAAAGTTAAATTTTGATCGCATCGGTAGCCAGCAAGAATAAACTGAATAAACTGAATAAGTCTGAGGTTCATATTTAGTAATTCTGATAAATTGCAAATTGCACCGATCACCAAACAGCACCATCTAAAGTACTATTCTGTAAATAAGAAACGCTCTCTAAATTCGATCTGCCGATCCCAATTTAGGCCGACCTGCCAAAATTCATGAACGGAGAAAAGTCAATCCTGAAATTTCAACTACTAGGCTGTACTAGGCATGCATAATCAGTTTTCAGATTTATTTTAACAAAAATAAAAGGTCGCAGACCACATGACCCCCGACTCGAGTGGTAAACTTCATGATTGGATTTGTTAGAAGGATACTATTTGCAACAATGTTATACAGTATATAGATGTTGCAAACCACCGCAAAATTTCTTGGACAAAACAACCCGATGAACAAACGCATGCAAACGCGAAAAAAATGATATTTTTGTATTAGCTATATAGATGTTGCAAATCACCAACATGTTAGGAACAATATCCCAGAGTTTCAAATCTCTACATTTAAAACTGTAGGAGAAGTTGATTACACCATGAAGGTACCCAATCTCATCCAAAAGGCAAAAATGTTCCAAATTTTCTAAGTCGAAAACCCCCACAAAAATATGGAAACAATTATATTTTTGATTAGCTATATAGATGTTGCAAATCACCAACATGTTAGGAACAATATCCCAGAGTTTCAAATCTCTACGTTTAAAACTGTAGGAGGAGTTGATTACACCATGAAGGTACCCAATCTCGGACGCCCGGACGCACGGACGGACGGACGAGGGTCATTTCTATAGTCCTCCGACGGAAACGTCGGGGGACAAAAACTGTAGGAGGAGTTGATTACACCATGAAGGTACCCAATCTTATCCAAAAGGCAAAAATGTTCAAAATTTTCTAAGTAGAAAACCCCCCCCCCAAAAATATGGAAAAAATTATATTTTTGATTAGCTATATAGATGTTGCAAATCACCAACATGTTAGGAACAATATCCCAGAGTTTCAAATCTCTACATTTAAAACTGTAGGAGGAGTTGACTACACCATGAAGGTACCCAATCTCATCCAAAAGGCAAAAATGTTCCAAATTTTCTAAGTCAAAAACCCCCCCAAAAATATGGAAAAAATTATATTTTTGATTAGCTATATAGATGTTGCAAATCACCAACATGTTAGGAACAATATCCCAGAGTTTCAAATCTCTACGTTTAAAACTGTAGGAGGAGTTGATTACACCATGAAGGTACCCAATCTCGGATGCACGGATGCAAGGACGGATGCACGGACGGACGGACGAGGGTCATTTCTATAGTCCTCCGACGGAAACGTCGGGGGACAAAAAAATGCAAAATGACATAAGGAATCAGAATAGTATGTGAACACAAAAGTCTTGTTAAAAGTTCTGAACACGCAGATCTGGGGGACCTCATTCTGCATGTCCTCATCTGCTGTGGGAGACATGGACTCAGAGCGAAGTTCCCAAATGGTGAATACATCCAGTGGGAACCTTGATTATGCAATGTGGTACCTGCCAATATAGAGAAACATACAAACTAAACTAAAAAAGAAATAGAATTTATGTGAATAAGTTTCTATAGAAATTTGATAATAAACTTTCCAGAGAAGTTGAGGCCTAAGCAGAATGAGGTCCCCAGAGGGTGAATTTAGTGATGCTAGCCCACTATGGGGACCTCATTCTGCAACTATCAGACACACTAAACTCAGACTTTATTTGATTGGAGGCTTGAACATCATGTTCCGCCATAATATTCTTGAGAAATCATGAAAATCAACTCATGAAGTGCAATATACAGGTACAGGTAATGCTCTAATTAATCGACCTCTTAACCAAAGCAGAATTATGGGTAACTTTTCAGGATTTAGTCGGAAATATGGCTTGTTGCCATTCATCGGAAAGCTCTCGGGGAGAGCTTTCCGATGAATGGCAACAAGCCATATTTCCGACTAAATCCTGAAAAGTTACCCATAATTCTGCTTTGGTTAAGAGGTTGATTAATTAGAGCATTACTGTAGCTGGATTTCAAATTCAAGACATTCATGAGAAAGTCTCATACCAAATATAACTAAATCATATTGATTCACTATATATGTAATGCCGAGATGTCATCGCAATCTGGGATAGACGAGCCTGGCACGGGTTCTAACTCTGATATGGGCAAAAATCGGAACACCTCAATGTGCCACTCGATCGATTGTAACATGGCAATTTCGATAGGAAATGATAATTTGTTCACGCACATGTCATGAAACAATGGCCCCCCACAAACACTGCCACTAAGAGCACTGACTCAGGTCAAAAGGGGGTCATGGTACTGAAAATCCAAACACAACTGTTATTTCATATCTTGCATACATTTAACTCTTTAGAACCAGGGTCAAAAAGATCAGCATGGAGTTAAAATATCTGTCCACCTGAACTGTCAGCCATCCTGGTTATCTAACTGGAATATTAATGCGTCATCTGGTCGGCTCTGGCACACACTGGGTTAAATTTAATCATCATTCAGAATGAGGTTGTATCAACCTGTTTTATCATATGGGCATCCAAAATTCCAAATTTAAATATATATATATATCTATATACACACCTCAATGTGCCACTCGATCGACCGTAACATGGCAGTTTTGACCGAAATAAAAATTCACCCTCTGGGGACCTCATTCTGCTTAGGCCTCATCTTCTCTCGAAAGTTTCTTCATTATCAAATTTCTATAGAAACTTCTTCACATAGATTCTATTTCTTTTTTTAGTTTAGTTTCTATGTTTCTCTATATTGGCAGATGACACATTGCATAATCAAGGTTCCCAATGGGTGTATTCACTATTTGGGAACTTCACTCTGAGTCTATATATATATATTATATCTATATCGGAAATCAGCAAACGGTCAGATTTCGTCGCGTGAGAACCAGAAGGTTCTAACTACCATTACTCAATTTTAGAGAAAATCGACATTGAAATTTTGAGCACCGGAATTTCGTACTAAAACCCATTTGTTATATGCCCGGAGGTTATATATTGTGCCCATTCTCGGACTTTATGTACAAGCGAGGTTTCATGCCCGAACAAAACAGATTCACGCCGTAATATGTAAAAATGTGTTTGCAGATAGAACCATTTGCACACAGAATGGTCAGATTATGTGCGGATCAGAATGCCCTAGTAGATAGGACACTGTGGCACAATAAATCACGGACCTTCTCAAACTTGTGAGTTCTATCTACTATAATCTCTGGATAACCAAACCTCAATCTGAAATGAAACCATGGCACAATAAATCACGGACCTTCTCAAACTTGTGAGTTCTATCTACTATAATCTCTGGATAACCAAACCTCAATCTGAAATGAAACCATGTCAGATTGACGATTGTGTCAGGTAGAAACTGGGACTATTCAATTTTATGAATTCTATAACGATTGTTTGGTGCAATAAAATGAGGGAATTCGACTTGAATAAGCACAACCCATTGGTCAGTTAATAGACAGGATCAGACATACATACTTGTAACTTGTAACGTGTGGTACTATTGTATTGTATAAATGATTGCCATTGGTGCATCAACAGTTTCAGCATTATATACCTGATGTATTACTATATCAACATCACAAGCAATGATATCGAAAAAGCCGAGATATTTCCAAAAACTTTACCCTTCCCTAAAACGGATTTTCTATCTGAAAATACCTGTCAACTCAGAATAGCCAGTTTTCATTCCGTTTTGTTAACCAATTCAGAGTCTTATCATATATCATGGAATTAGCATGTATCTGAGGTTTATGTTATGGTAGAGTCTTTTTTGTTTAAATATTTGATTTTTTTGGGGTAAATTGGCTAACATTTTGATTATTTTTATAGTTGAAAAATTTCCACGACTTTGTCAGTTTTATGGATACAGCTGCACAAATTCTTCCCCAATATCAGACATGAAATGCTATAATAATGTACCAGGCCAGAATTAAGAAATAAAGTAAAACTTAACCCTACCACAAGATAGTGTTCTCAATTTTATGCTGTACTAAACTCGAAAGGTCATTCGTACTAGTTGACAGAATTCATATAATAAATTGCAATAGTTCTGCACACGGATTATGTAATCTCACCTTCAATGTCACTGTCAAATGAGATGGCATCAGTCATTTGAATTTCTGTGCAGCATCTTACATGAAGAATGGTTCAAACAACACAGGCTGTCTATTGGCCGTCCACCCATGAAGTGCTATACACTGGGAGTGGTTGATTTGGCAACTGTTTTGCTATCATATTGGCTCTTTTTGAGTGTAGAATTAAAGATTCCTCAAATGGTGGAAGTGCAGAAAGTTCAACTACCTTTTGCTGATTCTCGAACTTTTGCTGTAACTTTACCCACCTAGCTTAATTCACTTTTCTCGAATGTGGACCATACATGTATAAGCTAGGCTTCCAAAATGGCAACCATTTTTTACATATATCTCGAACATTATTCTCTGCGTTTCCGAAAATGTAGCAAATTGTGACTAACTTGGTTATTTTACATGTTAGCTAATCAACTGATAACTAAATGTTTTATTCTGGTTGTCTGATTTCCTTATGGGGCATAACAAATTAATTTTAAAGTTGCCTTATCTGTTTTTTTTCCGAGAACCTCTATGGATACTGGCTATATTTTTTAAATAAATAGGCAGAACTTTGAAATGGAACTGAAATTAATCATAATCTGTGGCCATTCTGGCCTACTATGATACAAAATTGATCAACATGATATAGGGTGGAGGTCAAGATGGCAACCAGGGAGTTACCGTGTGGTCATAGGTGAGGTGAATATGTATAAAGGGAGTTACTGTATGGTCATGAATGGTGTAAATAGGTGTACATGATTAGCAATATGGTCATGAAAGGGGTGGGATTGGTGAAATGTATATGTATGCAAGGAATGAGTGTATAGTCGCATGTGAGGTGAATAGGTATACAGGGAGTGACTGTATGGTTGTATGGTTATGACTACCCAGTACATGTGTACACAATGTGGCTCAATGGGCATTGTTGTGGGTTATGTAAATAACGAGAGTACATACATGGTAATATGTCTGTTTATGTATATATGGAGTGACTGTATGGGCATGGGTTAACAATGGATCCACAGGTTTACTTTGTGAGGTTGTATTGCCATGGGTAGGTGTATATGTACATGTGTTGTCTGTACGATCATGGCGGGGTAAATGGATAAATCGATGTGCAGCTATGTGTACTGCGTACAGGTGTACATGGAATGGCAGTAGTCATAATGTGTATATGTGTACCTGATGTATGCTGAATGGCCATTGACAAGCGTGTGGATGGTCATGTGTGGATGTATATGTATATATCGAGTGGCTATTTGAAATGGCAATATGTATACAGTGAGTGACTAGATGGGTTATGGGTCAGGTGTAGGAGTGTGCCTGCGTGGCTGTATGGTCATGTGTAGGGTGTATGGGTATACACAGGTGTGGCTATGGTTATGGAGAGGTATGTGTATAAAGTGAGTGGCTATATCGCAAAAGTGAGGTGCATATGTTTAACTGCAGTGATTATATGGTCATGGTTGGGAGTATATGTATAACTTGCGTGGCTATTTTACCATGGGTTTTGTGAACATGTATACAGCAAGTGACCGATGACCAGTGTATATACATGTACATGGAGTGACTCTATGGTCATGGATGGGGTGTATATATTTATCTAGGAGATTAGGTATACAGGGATCGACTGTATGGCCAATGGTGAGATAAATAGGCATACAAAGATTGACTTATGATCACGAAAGTGGTGAATAGGTATACCGGGAGTGACTATATGGTCATGGTTCAGGTGTATGTGTATAGAGTGAGTGAATATCTTGTCATTTGTGTGGTATTTATGTGTATATATGTGTAGTGACTATGTTATTGGGCTGGTTGTACATGTCTACCTTGGGTTGCTATTGCTTTCCACAATAACTCAACGAAATATTAATCGATAGGGAGATCATGTCAGAGTTCTCCATCTTGATGGCGTTTATGTACGATGGAGGAAACGTTAAATGATCCCCCCTGATAATAGTTAATAAAATTTTTATGCTGATGGGCAGGTTATTCAAGTCAGTGATATCGAGATGTCAAATGTACAGAAGAATGCAGTTATTGGGTTCCATTCATTCACGTGTAATGGTTACCTTCCAAAAAGGAAAAAAAAACTTATCCGGAAGTTGCTGGAAAGACGATCAAAATTTATGAAAGTCATGGCATATTTAGGAATGAATGGGTTTTGGAAGTGACACGCTTACACACTTAACTTAAAAATAATAAAAAAATTAGCTAATTCACCAACAAAAATCTATTATTTAAACACAAATAGACTCTACCATAACATAAACCTCCTCAGATACATCCTAATTCCATGATATAATTAATTATAAGACTCTGGGACAAGTAATGACAACGGCTCAGCATGGCTTTGTATTTTGAGCTAAATCGGGATTCGTTAGGTCTAAGGTCAAACCGGGCACTGCAAGTTGATACACGAGACATAACTCGAAGGTCTAACTCACATGCATAACACGACGAGTCCTTAAATCACTCTATTAAATGTAGATGGAACACTATGAATTAACACATCAACGACTAGCCCACAGTACAAGAACGTTCTATCCACATGCACGAGGTTGAAAATCACAATGTCAGAACGTTCTATCTACAATATTGCTCACAAAAGTGCCTTATTTACTCGATCTTGATACTTTTGTAGGTTGAAGAGGTAAATGGTATTCAAGGGAACATTTATATTTGGCTCTACCGTAATAATGTTGAAACGTTATAATATTTACCTCATATTATTGTCGAGACAACACAATTCACATTTAGTCGGCAGCTATTCGCCAAACTTACACCACGTGACGCGGATCTGCCAATCCTATTGGCTGTGTTGATAGAACCATCTTGCTCTACCAGAAATATGCCGATTGGAGATAGAACTTATTTGCACAGCATTTTGTGTGAAATCTGGGACTCGAGGTCACGTGATCATGCGTTTAACGGACAGATTATGAGCTGCCGGTTCTATCGGTACCAATAACTCATTTTCCCGCCAAAATACAGTTAGAACCTTCTGGTTCTCACAGGACGATTTGTCAAAGAACTTGGTTGACATGGGCGGGTCCATTACCAAAGAGGTGATGCTTCTATATATTCCCTCTGATATCTTCCTCACAAATATGTATAACATTTTTGTAAATTCATTAATGATTCTTTGGAATGATTAAATAATGTTGACACCAATTAACAAATCCAACCTGTATATTCAGAGGCATCCTTCTTACCAGGGCCCCTGGTGGCTCAGTCAGGTAAGGATTAGAGCATATTATGCCGTCATAAGCCACCCAGCAATGACACAGATCGGTGAGGTTAGTGGTTTCTACATGCCATGGATATGAGTGATTATACCCCTATAATAATATAATTATAATATAATTAACCCTTAGTACGATCTTTCCAGAACTGGACCGGCATGTAACAGAAGCAAGCGATGCCAACCGAAAGGGGCATTATCACTTTCTTTACTAAATGGATTCTCCAGTGCAGAAAGGTTCATATTCATTGTTTGAGGGAACTACTTGTATTTAGTAAAGAAAGTGTTGACAGGGTTGAAATGTGTGATTGTGTTATATTGAGAAACAAGAGCATCAATAGCGAGTGGCAAAATACACCCGTGGCAATGGAGCTTTCCACAGAGGCCACACCCACAGCGGTAGTACCGCCCACTGGTAAAAAGACTTTATCCACATAAATATTGTCTGTTACCAGAGATCGACTTCCTAAGTGAACATATCACCACTTGCCATTATGTTAACTTGCTGAAACAGAGTCTCATGCATATGATTCGTGCAAATTTTGATATTTATTAAAATTATTTAATTTTTTTTTTTTTTTTTTTTTAGATTGATCTCTGATCTGCTGTGAACAAGAAAATAATATATTTTTTTTAATTTAAAAAAAAACATTCAATTCAATTTTTTTATTTTCTTTTTAGACTTTTAGATTGAAACTTTAAAACTTTTTTTAAATTAAAAGTTTGTTTAAAATTAAAATTTTTAATTTTCTTTATAGATTTTTAGATCAAAACTACTTGCTCAAGAATTAAATATTTTAATTTAAATGAAAGTGTCAATGACACTGTAGCTCAACTTTGTAAAGAAGGTATTTTTTTGTGATGAGCAATGAATAGAGAGATTAAAAAGGAGTGTAAAAAAAAATGAGCAGTAAAGGATTTAGTCATACACAGAGTAAAATCCAAGATGGCAGCTGGCGGTCATGTTTTTTGGCCGAATGACCCCAAAATGACTCGTTCCCATCTACATGTCATTATTAACATCCATGACAAATTTTATGATTATCAAACTAAAGGTACAACCTGTAGCTTAAAGGATTTAGTCATACAAAGAGTAAAATCCAAGATGGCTGCTTGCGGCCATGTTTTTTGTTCGAATGACCCCAAAATGACTCTTTCCCATCTACATTTCAATTTCACAGACATGAAAAGTTTCATGATGATCAGACTAAAGGTACGACCTGTAGCCCGTGCTAAAGGATTTAGTCATACAAAGAATAAAATCCAAGATGGCTGCTGGTGGCCGTGTTTTATGGCCGAATGACCCCAAAATGACTCGTTCCCATCTACATGTCAATATTAACATCCCTGACAAATTTTATGATGATCACACTAAAGGTACAACCTGTAGCCCGTGCTAAAGGATTTAGTCATACAAAGAGTAAAATCCAAGATGGCTGCTGGCTGCCATGTTTTTTGGCTGAATGACCCCAAAATTACTCGTTCCCATCTACATGTCATTGTTAACATCCATGACAAATTTTATGATGATCAGTCTAAAAGTACGACCTGTTGCCCGTGCTAAATGATTTAGTCATACAAAGAGTAAAATCCAAGATGGCTGCTGGCGGCCATGTTTTTTGGCCGAATGACCCCAAAATGACTCGTTCCCATCTACATGTCATTATTAACATCCATGACAAATTTTATGATTATCAAACTAAAGGTACAACCTGTAGCTTAAAGGATTTAGTCATACAAAGAGTAAAATCCAAGATGGCTGCTTGCGGCCATGTTTTTTGTTCGAATGACCCCAAAATGACTCTTTCCCATCTACATTTCAATTTCAACAGACATGAAAAGTTTCATGATGATCAGACTAAAGGTACGACCTGTAGCCCGTGCTAAAGGATTTAGTCATACAAAGAGTAAAATCCAAGATGGCTGCTGGTGGCCGTGTTTTATGGCCGAATGACCCCAAAATGACTCGTTCCCATCTACATGTCAATATTAACATCCCTGACAAATTTTATGATGATCACACTAAAGGTACGACCTGTAGCCCATGCTAAAGGATTTAGTCATACAAAGAGTAAAATCCAAGATGGCTGCTGGCTGCCATGTTTTTTGGCTGAATGACCCCAAAATTACTCGTTCCCATCTACATATCATTGTTAACATCCATGACAAATTTTATGATGATCAGTCTAAAAGTACGACCTGTTGCCCGTGCTAAATGATTTAGTCATACAAAGAGTAAAATCCAAGATGGCTGCTGGCGGCCATGTTTTTTGGCCGAATGACCTCAAAATGACTCATTCCCATCTACATGTCATTGTTAACATCCATGCCATGTTTTTTGGCTGAATGACCCCAAAATTACTCGTTCCCATCTACATGTCATTGTTAACATCCATGACAAATTTTATGATGATCAGTCTAAAAGTACGACCTGTTGCCCGTGCTAAATGATTTAGTCATACAAAGAGTAAAATCCAAGATGGCTGCTGGCGGCCACGTTTTTTGGCCGAATGACCCCAAAATGACTCGTTCCCATCTACATGTCATTATTAACATCCATGACAAATTTTATGATTATCAAACTAAAGGTACAACCTGTAGCTTAAAGGATTTAGTCATACAAAGAGTAAAATCCAAGATGGCTGCTTGCGGCCATGTTTTTTTTTCGAATGACCCCAAAATGACTCTTTCCCATCTACATTTCAATTTCAACAGACATGAAAAGTTTCATGATGATCAGACTAAAGGTACGACCTGTAGCCCGTGCTAAAGGATTTAGTCATACAAAGAGTAAAATCCAAGATGGCTGCTGGTGGCCGTGTTTTATGGCCGAATGACCCCAAAATGACTCGTTCCCATCTACATGTCAATATTAACATCCCTGACAAATTTTATGATGATCACACTAAAGGTACGACCTGTAGCCCGTGCTAAAGGATTTAGTCATACAAAGAGTAAAATCCAAGATGGCTGCTGGCTGCCATGTTTTTTGGCTGAATGACCCCAAAATTACTCGTTCCCATCTACATGTCATTGTTAACATCCATGACAAATTTTATGATGATCAGTCTAAAAGTACGACCTGTTGCCCGTGCTAAATGATTTAGTCATACAAAGAGTAAAATCCAAGATGGCTGCTGGCGGCCATGTTTTTTGGCCGAATGACCTCAAAATGACTCATTCCCATCTACATGTCATTGTTAACATCCATGACAAATTTTATGATGATCAGACTAAAGATACGACCTGTAGCCCGTGCTAAAGGATTTAGTCATACAAAGAGTAAAATCCAAGATGGTTGCCATAATCGTTCCCATCTACATGTTAATATTAACATCCATGACAAATTTCATGATGATCAGACAAACAGTACGACCTGTAGCCCGTGCTAATGGATTGAATTTTGAAATCAAAGATGGCCACTGGCGGCCATGTTTTTCGTCCAAATGACCCCAAAATGACTCGTTCCCATCTACATTCCAATTTCAACGGCCATGACAAATTTCATGATGATAAGACTAAAGGTACAACCTGTAGTCCGTGCTAAAGGATTTAGTCATACAAAGAGTAAAACCCAAGATCGCTGCTGGCGGCCATGTTTTTTGGCCGAATGACCCCAAAATGACTTGTTCCCATCTACATGTCATTATTAACATTCATGACAAATTTTATGATAATCAGACTAAAGGTACGACCTGTAGCCCGTGCTAAAGGATTTTGTCATACAAAGAGTGAAATCCAAGATGGCTGCTGGCGGCCATGTTTTTCGGCCGAATGACCCCAAAATGACTCATTCCCATCTACATTTCATTGTTAACATCCATGACAAATTTTATGATGATCAGACTAAAGGTACGACCTGTAGCCCGTGCTAAAGGATTTAGTCATACAAAGAGTGAAATCCAAGATGGCTGCTGGCGGCCATGTTTTTCGGCCGAATGACCCCAAAATGACTCGTTCCCATCTACATTTCATTGTTAACATCCATGACAAATTTCATGATGATCAGACGAACAGTACGACCTGTGGTCCGTGCTAATGAACTAAATTTTGAAATCAAAGATGGCCACTGGCAGCCATGTTTTTTGTCCGAATGACCCCAAAATGACTCGTTCCCATCTACATTCCAATTTCAACAGCCATGACAAATTTTATGATGATCAGACTATAGGTATGACCTGCAGCCCGTGCTAAAGGATTTAGTCATACAAAGAGTAAAATCCAAGATGGCTGCTGGCGGCCATGTTTTTTGCCCGAATGACCCAAAAATGACTCGTTTCCCATCTACATGTCATTGTTAACATCCATGACAATTTTATGATGATCCGACCAAAGGTACGATCTGTAGCCCGTGTCAAAGGATTTAGTCATGCAAAGAGTAAAATCTAAGATGGCTGCCAGTGGCCATGTGTTTTGGCCGAATGACCCCAAAATTACTTGTTCCCATCTACATGTCAATATTAACATCCATGACAAATTTCATGACACTAAGATGAACAGTACGGCCTGTAGCCCGTGCTAATGGATTGAATTTTGAAATCCAAGATGGCCGATGGCGGCCATGTTTTTTTTCCCCGAATGACCCCAAAATGACTCGTTCCCATCTACATGTCAATGTCAACATCCATGACAAATTTCATAATAATCGGACAAAAGGTACGAACTGTAGCCCGTGCTAAATGAAATTGTTGACGCATCACACACACACACGGACGACGGATACCAAGCCATGGCAATAGCTCAAACTTTACAAAGTAAAGTTGAGCTAAAAATAAGGCCGTTATAACTTCTGCCGGGTACCCCGAAGGCACCACACCAAATTTGGCTGAAATCAGTCAAGGGCTCTGGAAGAAAAACCGCAAACAGACCAGAACAGGCAGACAGATCCCTGAACAAAATTCTCAGTTTGAAATGTAATGGCGTAACCATGATAGATTCACTCAGCTTTTTGTCAATGCCACTGTCAAAGTTCCCTCAAACATTTCAGCTCATTGAAGATAAGATAAGATAAGATAAATTTTATTTATTTTTAATTTATTTAAGTCGGAGGTATTTAAACATATTACATAAACATAAACACAAGCTCTGAAGAGCTTTTGACCGATTGAACTAGCGAAGGGGTATTTTTTAATATATTATACCAGAGAACACACATTTGTTTTGCCATTAAATGTGAAAATTATGACAAGTGTCATGATAAATGAAAAATATTGTTTTAATCACGGATAAATTAAATCTCAGTATATTATGATTTGACAACAAAAAAGTTGTTCGAATATAGCCAATTTAACACTGAATGTATGCATGGATATCAAAATTAGGGTGAAGAAAGATGGCAGCAGAATTTTCAATGCAGCCATTGGCCGGCTCAGTCGATGATTGGTCGAAAATATCCGCTAATAATTATTTGATTGACAGCTGTGGAAAGGTCCATTGCAAAAAAGGGCCGTAATGAGTAATCCATATGCCAAATTTTAAAACAAACAAAACTATAACTAAAGCTATCACGGAAACCGAAATAATTGTCAAATTATAAGTCAACAAGGACCATATCTCCAGTTAAATAGGCAGACAGAACCCAAATTCTAACTTGACCTGTATTTTCATATGAGTAATCCATATACCAAATTTGAAAACAATCAGAAACTGAAACTAAAGTTATCACCCGGAAACCAAAATAATTGGAAAATCGACAAGGACCATAAATTAGAGCCCGAAGCCGCCATCGAACGCCGCCGTCGCCAGCCATATTGGCCACAAGCCGCCACTGCCAGCTATATTATCTCTAACACCAGCTGCATGATAAAAATGGCTGAGCCGTGCGGATGGGCTTATATGTTAAGCACAACTGTACTGCGAATCGCAAAGAACTAAACTGCATTCCCTAATATTGGCAAACTCGCATGGACACGTCATGGTTGTTATATTATTAGAACACCCGGGCCTCTCAATGTGGAATAGACTATTCCAATGCATGCTTTCATATAACTGAATGGGAGCATCCATTCATAAATTGTTTATTTCGACAATTAATATGTTCAAACAAACTCAGACATCGCTGGCATTTGTCAATATATGCACATAACCTGTAGAAAAGAATAGAAAATAGTTTGAAATATTATATATCATTACTATCGGATTCAGCATTCAATGATGCATGCATATATCACAAGATGCCAGTGATGATAGCAGTCGACAGACGTCCCAATGTAACTTATACCGATTAGATGGTAAATTGCATAGTACATCCATGCCAGTCCTTTGTGTATTTTCACCATAATGGAAAAGCCCAACACCAAAAGAATACGTGTGGTCTGGAATTCTATGGGTTCACCGGGTTAACCGGGTTAACCGGAGATTAGGAAAATTTCGGGAACGAAATACGCTGAATGATAACGTCTCAGCCGGCTGAGCTGCCATATTTCACCAGCCACGAATGTCGCCGGCTTAGCTAGCTAACCAGCCACGAAATTGGTTGAGCCAGCCGCAAAAACTATTTGTCATGGCTTCGGGGTCTACCATAACTCCAGCAAAAATGGGTGGACCAAATCCAAATTTGAACTGACCTGTATTTTCATGTGGCTAATCTACATACAAAATTTGATAACAGTCAGACAACTAAAACTAGTTATCATCTGGAAAACAAAATAATCATACCAAATTTCATTCCATTCAGTTCAGACTTATTAAAGTTATCATCCGAAACGAAAAAAGCGAAAGAACATGCAGACAGACAAACATGGACGGACATACAGATGAACCAGTAACATAATACGTTCCGTTTTTTTTTCAAAACGGGCGTATAATAAAAATTAGCCAGGTTTGTCAGAGACACAGATGGTTTGTCAACAACCAGATTCTCAATAAATCAACAATGGGCATTGTAGCATCAATGGCCAGTTAAAGTTGAGAGAAATCAAACTTTAAGAATTTAATGACTGATAACTACACAAGTATTTTCTGACTGAGGTAACACAATTAAAGTCAGATACAATATGACAAAACCAATGATAAACATTGAGAATATGGCCATGTGAAAATATTGAATTTTTTGAAGTGACCACGATCAGTTGGACAATTTCGACAAGTCAAATAAAACATCCAGATGTGAAGCAGCTTATTTAAGGTGTCTTTAATGGTTTAAAGTGGTCTAAAAAGGTCAGCAGAGCTACATGTAAAACACCATCCCCCCCCACCGGTAACCGGATCGGTTATAACGAACCAGCTAAAAGATAATTTCCTCTCATCAGATCTCTGTGACACCAAAAAAATGTCATTACTTTCTCAATTTGGGATCGAGTTTGAGCAACTACCTTAATCGATGGGATTGGGTTATAGCAGTAAAAGATCAGGTTATAGCAAAAATACAAATTGTTTTTTCTTCTTGGCTTTCAAGTGTTTTTCTAACGCTATACAATATGTCAGACAAAATGAATGGCATAATCAGGGGCGTTGTCATTAGGCGTTTGCAATCTATAATTATACAGCTGCCACGGATGGCAAAGCGATTCCAATGCTATGAATGAAGGGGTTGACAACAAAATGATTTATAAGTGCATAACTTTGATATATATTAATTTATTGGGGGATCCAGTTCATGTCACACAGTACAGTGGTTTGTCCCAGTAAGCAGGCATGTGATTTACAATAGTAGACAGGGTATTTGGCAAAAGAATCTGCTGCATCTATCTTGACTTCTGCATGATATTCGATGAGGGTGGACCAATCCCAACCATGTAGAGTTGTCTATCGGCTCACCTACGGGCACAGGATAGCAAGACTGTTATAGGTTGTATGTGGCGGACACCGGACACAATGAATTATCTAGTCATAATGCACAATTTCTTATGAAACCTCATTTACACATGGTCTACAATTAAAAATATTTCTAGTCCCTGCTAGATATTTATCTAACATATTATTATTATTATTTCATATTGAGTTGTTATACAGTAATGCCCTAAATAATCAACTCCTTAACCACAGCAGAATTATGGATAACTTTTCAGGATTTAGTTGGAAATATGACTTGTTGCCATTCATCAGAAAGCTCTCACTGAGAGCTTTCCACAAGCCATATTTTCGACTAAATCCTGAAAAGTTACCCATAATTCTGCTGTGGTTAAAGGTACGGTTGGCCTTGGCGGTGGGTATCCTGTGAAAATAATTCCACCCGTCAAAAACCGCCACAAACAGAAAGAACAACAAAATGTAGACAGACTTTGTCCGTATACAAATAAGAAATATCGCATAAACAGTATGTTATGGTCATATTTTTGACCATTGTTATGTAAACAAAAGCCTAAAAAGTTACTTTTCTGGTGTTTGTTTATATTATGATGGTAAACATAAAGAGCGTTCTTTGTGGGTGAATTCCTGATATGGAACGAATAAAGAGCGTTTATGCCATTTGTGTGTGATTAGCCAGCAGCATTGTGTTGTCTTCTGTAACACAATCAGGCTCTTGCTTAGGTAAAATATAGAAAATCTTTATGATAACATGCTGTTTACGCGAATGCCATGGTATATATGAACGAAACTGTATGCATTTTAATGTTTTTCTGTTTACGGTGATTGGAAAAAATATGAATATTTTCGACAACTAAGGCCTCACGTGCCTTTAAGAAGTCGATTACTTAGAGCATTACTGTATATGTTTGGTGTCCTTCCCAAATTTGATTACTCATGCAAGAGTGCGACCAGTAATTGGAGGTCTCATGCTGTGAAACATCTGGTAAGCTGCGCCTATACTTTCTACAGCTGACTTTTGATCTGCTTTTTCTAAAAGAAATCCTTAGCTTTGTGTGTTTGTGTGAATCATTGTCATGTATACAGTTGACAATATCATATACATTCATGGTATATTATATCAAATACTCAACAAACAAGTTGAAGCATATGCTATATGACTTAATATGAACACACAGGTAAAATTTACATACAGTTATGCATCAGCACATGTATGTAGATAGCTGGTCACTCAATAATCACCTTTTGGCCAAAACAGTATCTCACGTTTAAGGGACAAATTTCTGTGGGAAAACATTAACCTTGATAGAACTGATATACCGATGACAGATATATATAACCCGATCCCATCGAATATGGCAGTTGCTATAAACCAATCCCGGTGTGCAATAAACCAATCCCAAATTGAGGATGTAACGGTGTTTTGTATCATAGAGATCTGATGAGAGGAAATGATCTATTGGGACCTGGATATGCCACTTAAATATGTCAGCCATGCTCTAGTATAAGGTTCTACCCATATTCTGGACCACACAATGTGTGAATATTGACATTTTGGTGTTTTGAAGAAATTTCCTTTTAATATGATGGGCCCTGGTGTGGTGCTGAAGCGGGAAATCTCATAATGGACTACAGACGTAGAAGGGAAATAAATGAAATAATTCGATTATTTTTGTGGTTTACCAAGAGGGGTGTGAAAACGCACATAATTTGGCTGGTCCGCTATAAACCGGTCATCCGCTATAACCCGGTCCCGTTATCAGTGGTGAAAATCAAGACCCAATTTGTCTCTTTTCATAAAAGAAATTCAAGAAATAGATAAAAAAGACTGTTTTATTCTTCGATTTTGTTGCATAAATTATATTCAAGGTCATGAGACTTCTCAGTTGGAGACTTCTCAGTTGGAGACCACTACATATAAAGTATGGTGATGTGAGAGTTAATACTATAAGTTACGGGACACTTCATCGGATATGGTGTCATGTGAGGCTCAGTGAGATCAATATTAGGCGAGGTCATAGACCGAGCCTAATATTGATCTCACTGAGCCTCACATGACACCATATCCAATCACTATGAGTCCTGTTACGTATTTATTATGTCAGTGGACAACATCCAGCATATCCCTTTAATTAATCGTCACTCTCATTTATATTAATTTGGTAAGTTAAATGCGTCGCCTATGGTAATCAATGACTACCAACAGATATCCTTTCTTGGCGCCTTTGTACACCAAAAATATCCCCGAGGCAACAGTTTTTTATTTCTGAAAAACAAGATGGTGGATAAGCACCTATTATTGATTTCATATGGGGTCACTGACCTAATATGGGTTCATACACCACACCGTCACTATTTATCGATGCTGATTGGCTAATCGCAAGAGCTGACATAATAGAGGGTAATATTAGACAACTACATATATTTTATGGTGATGTGAGGGTTAATACAGGGAAATATTAGAGAGTTTCCAGTGATATTGATTTTTGAACATTTGATAGCATCACCTCACAAGCAGAAATACTTGAAATAACTTTGGCAAGGAAGCATAACTGCATCGTGATATACAGGATACAATGTGCAACATAATCGAGAATCTGTTATCGAATGAGTGAGGAAGCAAGGAAATGTTTCACGAAAGTGAAATGTAACGAGTTCCATAAATAATTCCAGATTATGTTGCAAGTTATGTTCTGTATTTATTCCACACCTGTGTCAGATATACACAGAACGACACAAAGTGTAAATGGGTTTGTTGATACGGCACGAGTGCTGTCGCGGAAGGATAGAACGAGAGGCGCTTGCACCTCGAGTTCTATCCTTCCGTGACAGCACGAGTGCCGTATCGACAAACCCATTTACACATCGTGTCGTTCTGTGTTTATTACATGCTTCGCGTCCTAGATTCCGTGCATTAAAAATACAGGATTAGAAGGTTTATTTAGGCACATACAGGGCGCGTTTGTCATGTGTGATGATTCTTTTATTTAAATAGTTCCAGTTTCATGGTTGAGGCGAACGTCATGTACGTCATTTTACGTCAATGAGATGCGTATGGAACGTACAGCAATAACACTCTACTTCTAGGAACAAGCGTGTAATAAAAGTTTAATCCATGACTGTGACAACCATTGATACTATAACTACCTTTATAGTTTAGTTTGATGAAAAGCTGGTAATTATCTGTGCATCACCTGAAGCAGATCGTCATCGCTCTTGGCAACAACTGCATAAACAGTTCAATTTGTTTTACAGCACTGCATATTATACATTATTACACTCCTATGCACGATATCCATTGAAAACGCTGTCAATTAAAAATGATAGTTGTCACTAGTGAATTATGTCATTTCTCGTGATGTCATTGGCGTTACGTCGCTTACTTATCTAGACTGAAATTTCAATGGTTGATCTTTCTCCACATCGGGAATTTCATGGATTAATTATGGGTGTTGAAATCATATTTTACGAACCAAATAGATGCAGAAGTGTAATAAATAAGAGTAATCAGTTAGTTCCAATAATTACGTTGAATAATTCACTCAAGGCGAGAGAAGTTTAGGTAAGAAACAACCTAACGTGCACTCCTTTCTTACCGACTTCTCTGACCTCTCATGAATTATTTAACGTAATTCTCGGAAACAATTGATTACTCTCTATGTAATACACCCAAGATAATACCTTCTTTTCGTCTTCATATGTGAAAAATCTAATGAATGTCAGTGAAATAGTGTTATAATCATGGATGAATTTCCAATATCATTGCACAAATTGAAATTTCAGGAAATTATGATTTGACAACAAAAACGTTATTTGAATATTGGCAATTTAACACTGAAAGTATGTGTGGATATCAAAATAGGAGTGAAACAAAGAATTTTCAATGCAACAAGCGACTGGCTCAGTCACTGATTGGTAGAAAATATCTGCTAATAAGTATATGACTGACAGCTGTGGAAGCTCCATTGTCATGGAAACATAAGCATTATTATTCATTAGTACCAATTCTAATCAAAGGTGCACAAATTCTGACCCTGGATTAACATGTTATGTAATGAACACATAGAAAATGAATGATTGTCATGTGTACCATAGCATTGAGATATGATGGCTATCAGTTTGCCTTGGAACGTTCAAAGAGTTTCTTTCTTTCAGCCAACTAGATTGACCTTGTGGCACAATTTTGAAATGTTATAGTGCAATCCTCCGTTAGTAGAGTGATTTTACATCACCTAATGTCCAATACATAGGTCGTGTACTGAATTCTTATTGTTGTGAATTAATGTGAGGACTGATGTAAATCACACCAATCTTGATATTTAGACCCATTGTTGTGAGGACAAACTGATCATCTCCAGCAACATCGTGGGGAACATGGTGAAATTTATAAACGGATATCTCTATTTGAACCCCGGGCAGAGTAATTCCCGGATAATATAAACTATTATTTTCCACACATTCCAATGACACTCTAGCAGCCATGTTTAGTTTTGAGATAACCCTTCCATGACTGGAGCTTCCTGAAATTTTGTGAAAACCCTGTGGCAATGCATTCTCTTATATATATGAGTCTCCCATAGGGAGACTTGCATATGTAAGAGAATACATTGGCCTAACAATATTTACATTGACCTTGTAAACCAGTGCATTCTCTTATATATTTGAGGCTCCCTTTTGGGAGACTTGCATATATGAGAATTCACTGGCACATGATCTTTAATGCTGCACCAGCGCAGCTCCCACCATGAAAGGGTTAAGAAAGGAACTACAGTATGAATTATGATACAATTACAACCATTCCAGATGGTTTTATGAGTATGAGAATAATAATATTGAAGAACATGCAGACACAAGTCTGCAAATAGAGTGTATGTCATTTACAGAATGAGGTCCACAGAGGGTGAATTTAGTGGGCTAGCATCACCAAATTCACCATCTGGGAACCTCATTCTGCTTAGGCCTCATCTCCTGGGAAGTATCCATAGTCTCAAATTAACATTGTTTTAGTTACTTTTTCCCTTCTGGGAAGTTTCTATATCCTCTAATTTGCAGAAGATAACATGCATTTATAACCGAGGTGACTTATGAGTGGACATCATCAACTTTAACTGGGGACTTCAATCTGATCCTAGGTCTCCCATAGCAGCTGAGGCCTAAGCAGAATGAGGTTCCCAGAGGGTGAATTTAGTGATGCTAGCCCGCTGTGCGGGATAGCGTCACTAAATTCACCCTCTGGGGACCTCATTCTGCAAATGCCAGACAATCTATTTGCAGGCTTGTGCAGGCAGGGAATCTAACCCAGCACTACAACCAGTGAACATATCCACATGAGATAACTCATGATTTATGGATTACATATATTCTTCAAGTATAAAACTAAACATTTAGCTAGTAACTGCATCATGTTCTAGAGTTTCTGTTACCAAAATAGGTCAATAAATATATATTATACTCATATACAGACATATCTTATGCCAAACAAGACTTTCCATAGTTGTCCATATAGATAGAATTTATTGCATCAAAAAGATAAAAATAGGTAAATTTTTTCGCAGCATGCAACAATAAAGCAGGTCATGCACAAGTCTTGAAATATTGTGTCTGACATTTGCAGAGTGAGGTCCCCAGGGGGAGAATTTAGAGAATCTACCCCGCAGAGTGGGTTAGCATCACCAAATTCACCCTCTGGGGACCTCATTCTGCTTAGACCTCATCTTCTGTGAAGTATCTATATGTAGTGTTTCATCTATTGATGTATCATGCTGTAATCTATCTATGTCACATGGGTTATGCATTAAGTCCAGAGCAATGTAATAGATATAAACGCCATATGCTGGGCAGGAAGATTATCATTAAACACTATGATCTTGCAAAGCCAAAAATAGAAGCATCACTAAATTCATGCCCTGGGGACATCATTCTGCATATGTCAGACACACTATTTGCAGGCTTGGCTATGGCACATCCTGGGTTCACCTATTATAGTAGTATTCAACTATAATAGATATATATGTAGTCATTTTGTGAATTTGATAAAAGAGGAATAACCCAATATCATGTCGCTAAAAAGGTTTCAAAAACAGTACTAGTGTCATACTAAATGAGTACAATGTTTGTATTTGTGATGAAATAACCAAGCCTTGAAATAGGGTGCCTGTCATTTGCAGAATGAGGTCCCCAGAGGGTGAATTTAGTGATACTACCCCGCATAGCAGGCTAGCATCACCAAATTCACCCTCTGGGGACCTCATTCTGCTTACACCTCAGCAGAATGAGGTTCCCAGAGGGTGAATTTGGTGATGCTAGCCCGCTATGCGGGGTAGCATCACTAAATTCACACTCTGGGGACCTCATTCTGCAAATGACAGACACCCTATTTCAAGGCTTGGAAATAACATGCCTTGATCAATGTGAATGATTATCATGATGACACACATGATAAGGAAGTCAATTAACATTCAACTCATCATTATTGGGATGAAGGGGCAATTGTGTATTTCATGTTAATGCCATTTAGAAAGGTATACTTGGGAGGTTATTGAATAAAATAAGTTGGCGCAAAAGGATGCAAAATGAATTTGAATTGGATACTGTTCATTTGCTTCAGTATTATTAAGAGTGCAATGTGGCCGTGCACTGGGATGCGTGATCACACAATGTGGCCGTGCACTGGGATGCGTGATCACACAATGTGGCCGTGCACTGGGATGCGTGATCACACAATGTGGCCGTGCACTGGGATGCGTGATCACACAATGTGGCCATGCACTGGGATGCGCGATCACACAATGTGGCCATGCACTGGGATGCGTGATCACACAATTTCCATAAAAAATAGGGAAAAAATGGATATTGTGATGTAAACTTAAAGTCACATGGCGGCTTGCACTCCAAAATAGACATAATATTATTCGCTTTTGAATTTTTCTCAGTATCAAAATAGGTCGATAACTATCTGACCTACCTTTCTACGAGCATTATGAAACCCAAAAAGACGCATTGAAGCAACAAAAAATGTAACTGTGAATACGGTGCTTGGGTCCCAAACACAAAACAGTCATTTGCATGACATGGAACAGAAAAGAGCGTTCCATATGGTAGCAATAAAGAGCGTTTATCTGACTTCTGTCGAAAAGTTGAAAACGGCTGAAAAATGGCTGTAAATTTGGCAAAGTGTTTTTCAGAGCATATGAAGCTGGTATGTCAATAGTTCATTCATTTATCGGCCTGCCGTATCACTCGCTCCAAATTACGTAGGAAATATTTTGAGGTTCGAATGAACTATATCTGTTTAACTATCATAGTTGAATATAACTATAATAGTTAAATACAGGACGTGCCAGACCTGATAAATAGTGCTCATTGGTACTCAGGTTTATCATCATATGTGACCCACCATATCAAATCCAGTCGTAACTCGGGATTTTTTTCCCTGTGCCAATGCATTCTCTTATATATGCGAGTCGACCATAGGTCGCCTCGCATATATAAGAGAATGCATTGGCCTAACAATTTTTTACAATTTTAATAATTTTTTCTTGTATTCTTTAACAATTTTATAATTTTACCCATACAGAGCCCCAGACAAACATGAGCAGACGACACTCTTCTATATGCTTCTATATATGTGTGGGGCTCCCTGCAGGGTAATGGATTTTTTAAATTTTATGTCCTAAAAAATGTAAGAAACATTTATTTAAAAAAAATGATAAAAAATTGTTAGGTCAATGCATTCTCTTATATATATGCGAGGCGACCTATGGTCGACTCGCATATATAAGAGAATGCATTGGCACAGGGTAAAAAAAATTCCGACTGGATTTGATATGGCGGGTCACATATGGTAAAAGCAAATACTATTCGGCTCACTGCTTTGTGGAAAGTTGACAGCAGATGTTAAATTTCTATCAATAAATTCAGTCTTTTGAGAGTAGTCGAAGCATGGATATGAGTCTAATACATCAGCCTACTTCAACCCTACTTAAAGAAATGCAAAGAAAAAAGCGAAAACAAAATTGAGGCCTAAATTTAATATTGAAGAATATATGGCGGTTCAATCATAACATTGAGGGTTCAGCATATGACACTATGACGTCAATGAAAAGTGAACAATTTGAAAATCTTAGGCCATGCAAAGTCAAATTCCCATTACTCAGGCCTGCCCACATGGTTCCGAAACCCAGTGCTTTCAACGTTTTTATTCCCGATCGATCTGTCAGGGAAAACTTCAATTGGTACGAAATAACTGTGGTATACTTTTTATACAAGTGGGATCAAACAGATTCATTTACTGTAATTCTTAAACGTTGTTTGAAAACTTTAGCTCAACTTGGAGAGGTGATAATGTCATACATTAGAGTCAATGTAGTGATAAGTAACCCGATGTTTGGGTTCAATTGGATGAAAAATATAGGCTGTAGGGCATGCCAAAGTAAATAGTCACGCAAAGAGTAATCCATGTTTATCATAAAAAATCATTCAAATTCCAAAAGCTCCTATCTAGAAGTGATCCTAAACATTGCCTGTAAATTTTCGTAACTTTTCTCCAATAATTATGGGCTGCAGGGTGTGTTGATGTATTCAAATGTGAGATCTAAGATGGCTGCTGACGCCATGTTTTTTAACAAATTTTTGATAAATCGATGGGTATTTTAGTGACAAATGGATGAGGAATATGGCCTGTAGGGCGGTAGGGTGTGCCGAAGAATTTAGTCACGCAAAGGGTAAAAATCCAATATGGCTGCGACGGCCATGTTTTTCATATTTTTTTTTTCAAATTCAATAGCTCCCATCTAGTGTGATCCCAAACATGCCTGTAAATTTTCAAAACATTTTGCCACTAAATTTGGGCTGCAGGGTGTGCTGATGTATGCAAATGTGAAATCTAAGATGGCCACTAGCGGCCATGCTTTTTATAACAAAATTCAGAAAAAAATGTTAAGCTCCCATTTAGAGATCATCCCCGACGATCCATTTGTAGTTTGGTGACAATTGGATGAGGGAGGTGGCTAGTAGGGTTTGCCAGAGGAAATTTGTTGACTGACGGATGCCAACCCAAAGCAATAACTCCAAACTTGTGTCAATGATACTTTATTGGGTGATATTTTGGAAAATAAACACATGGAATTGATCAACTAACTCTTATGGACATATTTTGGCCACAGGCAACTGAAATTAATTTTATTACTAAACCCAGAGATAGCCAATGCAGAAATGTTGGCGTGTGCCCAGGATATAAAAAATCAAATTGGACACGCATGTTTAAACATAGTTTTGGCCTCTGAAATGGGAAATTGACTTTCTGTGGCCATTCATTTCCTGATGCGACACCGTAAAGTGTGGAGTTCTAAATCCTAGCATGCTCCGTGTTAGCTCTTTTGGTTCTCTATATGTTTCTTGTATTTTTTCTCCTGTGTGTCATAAAGTTTTGTTAGTTTTTTCAGCGCAGACTTTGGAAGTTCAGTTCCACTTGCTTCATGTGTTGGAATTCCCTGCAATAGAAATATATATTTCCAACAAGAGCATTGCTAGGGCGCGACAAAATATGCCCGTGGTAATTCCAACAAAGGGCCATAATTCTGGTGAAAAATGGTGGGCAGAACCCAAATTCACTTGACCTGTATTTTGAGCAACTAAACTCATATACCAAATTTTATACCATTCACTTCAGACTTACTAAAACATATCATCCGGAAACAAAAATTGAGTGCTAATTCCAACGAAAAGTGTCATAACTCTGGTGAAAACTGACAAAAACTCAAATGCAAACACTAATCCACAGACTGTTGAAAGCCCTCGTTATGATGTACACTAATGCCCTAAATAATCGACTCTTTAACCACAGCAGAATTATGGGTAAATTTTCAGGATTTAGTCGGAAATATGACTTGTTAGCAAGATCTGACAACCAGTGAGTGAGATATCATATCAGATGAGTTCTGATAATAGGCATGAAAACACACTGTCAACTAAGAACCTTAATTGTGGTTATATTTTGAAATGATTGTTTTTTCAGATGATCAAGATAAAAATTTAATTCATTAGTTAATCATGGAATAACATGGTACTCCATTTTTGGGTGTTTCAATTAGGGCCCTGCGAATTGGATCGATTCGGTGTGATTCAAAATCATTTGTCTGATTTTTTTTTAATTTTATCAAATCATTTCAACCAGGTGCTTTGCTTTGGTTTCTAGATATAAAAGTTTTTATTAATTTTTTGAGGGAAGAGATTTCATGGTACTAATGAACAACCACACATACAGATAACATTGTTGCGTAATAATCTACATAATAATGACTGCTCTGATGCGAGATTCTAAGAATTACAGGTCAGAAGGGAATTGCATACAAAACCATTCGGCAAATCTCACCAGCCTCCGTTCAGTATACTACCATATAGTCCAGGAGATATTGGTCGACCTCTGCACCCCCCCCCCCCCAGGACTCTAATTTTCTTTGTTAATGTCTCCTCTAATTGTGTTCGGTTGTTAACAAGAACAAAAAGTGGCCGCAGAGACTCCAGACAAGATGGCATCCATCATGGCGGCCATTTTTTAAATATGCACCAGGTTTCTTTGATCGCCGTTATAGTGAAGATGATATCACATGCGGTCTTGTTTTCCGCATGATTCATTATGCTAATATACAACCCTTACAAATTAGCCAGAATCCAGAATCCTAGCTCGAGTATCACCTGCGCATATATATGCATGGGTGTTGTTATGATAGCAATAACATTCATTGATTCGAAACATTACATCGCGTTATTAGTGTGGATTCGGCTTTGACCTATTATACCGGCATTTGGGAAAACGTGATATCAGACACAAATATCCCACAATGAATGTATATTATGGTCCCCATGTGTTCGCCGATGACTCTTCTATACGATAAATGTATAACATCACGCCAAGATGCCAATATTTTCCCACAGAGACAAACGAAAGGTGGTGAAAGGTCAGAAAAATAGATTTTGGCCGCCATCTTCGATTTGGAAAACCATTTCTTGCATGAGATGTAAGGTAATTACTTCACCTCAGTATTTCCAACTCAACTGTAAGCATAGGTGGAGTTTTCTCGACAATAATTCCCAATGATGTGAATATGAGGGAATTTCGGTGATTTTTCAAAATCTGTCACATTTCGGCAGCCATCTTGGCGCCATATTGGATTCTGGTGTCGGATTTTTGGCTAATTTGTAAGGGTTGTATATTAGCATAACGAATCGAGCGGAAAACAAGACCGCATGTGATAATATCTTTACTATAATGGCGATCAAAGAGACCTGGTGCATATAAAAAAAATGGACGCCATCTTGTCTGGAGTCTCTGCGGCCACTTTTTGTTCTTGTTAACAACCGAAAAAAATTAGAGGAGACATTAAGAAAGAAAATTAGTGGGGTGAAGTTGAGTCCTGGGTGGGGGGGGGGGGGGGGGGGGGGGTGCAGAGGTCGACCAATATCTCCTGGACTAATAGGTCCATGAGTTTAAAAATTATAACAATGGCAGATTTCGGTATACCATACGAAGACTGACAAAGTTTGCCGAATGTGAAAGTTTGGAATGAAGTTAAACAGTTACTCCCCATCCATGACTCATTGCAGTCACATCCATCTATATTTATGACTAAAATGAGCTGCATGCATATTCTAGTTATACTGTCTTTCTTGTTGATTCTGGTATCATCACTTCAGTGGTAGTGAAACACGCGGGGGGTGGGGACTCAATTCCGGTAGCGATCGAGTGGTTTCATCCACGAGTCCCTGCGAGCCAAAAAGGGTTGAGTATTTTATTAAGTTTTTAGGCACGTGAGGTAAGCCTGGCTCAGTCGAGCTGCAGGTTTAATTTGCCAATGAAGTCTTTTGTTTTGCTGCCACCACCCTATTTTTGGGCAGTAAATAGGGAAACCAGTTTATGACTACTTGATGAGTAGTGGTTGTATCTATTTAAATGCTGTTGCTTATTATTCAATGAGTAACAGTTTTAAGAGTGTCACTCAATGAGTGACAGTTATGTAGATTCAGAGTTGTGTTGCTCATTAGTCAATGAGTAACTATTTTGAGAGTGTCGCTCAACGAGTGACAGTTATATGGTTTCAGAGTTTTGTTGCTCGTTAGTCAACAAGTAACAGTTTAAAGAGTGTCGCTCAACGAGTGACAGTTTAAAGAGTGTCGCTCAACGAGTGACAGTTATATGGTTTCAGAGTTTTGTTGCTCGTTAGTCAACGAGTAACAGTTTAAAGAGTGTCGCTCATCAGTCGATGAGTGACGGTTAGATTCAAAGATTTGTTCTCATTAGTCAATGAGTAACAGTTTAAATTAAAGAGTGTCGCTCATTAGTCAATGAGTGACAGTTTTGTTGATCGTTGCTCACTTTGTGAGTAACAGGTTTTTGTTGCTCGTTGCTCACTTTGTGAGTAACAGCGATGGCAATGAGTTTATATCCTGACTAGTTACCTAGCAGTAAGTTCTCAGTCTCAGTGTGCCAAGATTCTGATTTGTGCCAGCCTTTTATAGCACTTTCTCAGACCTGGAGGATCAAGAAGCAGCCAATCAAATTGCAGCAGAATGACCAACCAGAGTCTGAGATGGAAGGAACCAATCAGAAGCTGGGTAAAATTTGGAAGGACCAGCATGCTTTATGATGTCCCCAAAATAGCTATTCAAGCATGGTTTAATATTTACTTTTGTGACCTAGTAGTTTCTATTTTGGTGTACTTCCGTGTACGTATTTGAGAAGTTGTCTGAATCGAAAATAGGAGGAATGTGTACTGCTGACACGCATAGATGGGTGAAATAAGCCCAGATGTTTGGAATTGCCCCTGACAAGGTTATTCGGGCATGGTTTGATAGCTTATTTCGCAAGGTGAATCGCGCAACGAATTAATTACGTTGCTTCCATGGACACCTATTTTCGCCGTAGTAAACACAACACAAGTCAGTTTAATGTCCTTTTAATCATTAAGGCCGTACAAATATTCTGAAAAGTGAAGTTGATAACGAGGATATAATATCAAAAGGTATCAATGATTGTTACCCCGATTAATTCACTGTTTAGATGTATTTTGTCAGATATATTTGTACTCCGTGTTTGATCGAAAAGATGTTATGCCGGAATCGGAGCCGGAACGAAGTATACCGTTTGTCGGTAAACTGTTGAGAAAGAACACTCATTCAGTTGACTTGTATTGGTTGTCTGGCCTGAGGGATGTAGATGTTGACCCCTCCCCATGCGTTTCACAGTAGCAGGTTTAGTGCACAGAACATGCATTACTATGGTTAGATAATACAAGCTCCATTGACAATCTCTTATCTGTATGATGCTTTTGATTTGTTTGATTCTCCGAACTGTTCCATATCTTCACTCTTGATGCACTGAAGACAATGATTCAATTCAAGATTCGATGCGATTTTGAATCTTTTGCCCGATTCAATTAGAGTTCAATTCAAAATGAAAGCCCCCGATTTGCATGGTCCTAGATTCAATCAAATTTAAAGGGTGCAGCATTACATGATGAGTATCTTAATATAACCAACTATGCTTGAAAGCGGACGTACCTTATCATCAAACTTTGAATATTTATTTGTTTCATGTTTGAACATCTCTGATGGAGGTATTTGATTCTGGGCATCTTTTTCAGCCTGCAAAGAATTATGTACATTAAAAAGAGTTATTCAGACTTCATCATTGTATTCTTATATTGCGATGGCACAATTTGATCCATAACATTTCCTTTGTCTTACTGCTCACATGCTTGCAAAAAGTTATAACACAGAGCTACCAAAATGCTGGTAATTAGATAATATGTAACTTACAGATGAATGCATCTGCTATAGACGATTTTATTTCCGGAATAAGAACCAAAAGCCAGATGCTGGTCTGTGTATTTTGCACATGGATAGGATAGGATAGGATAATTTTATTTACAATATACACACATGGAAAGTACAATTACAAATAAATATAATATTAATAGACTATACATGTATATTGTTAGGGGTGATATAGTCATGACTGACTGTCTTCCTATCACCTATCATCATGGTTATATGTAAGATATGCACAGGCTAAACATCCTCCATATTCTGTATCAACAAACCAAGCGTTGTGCATTCTGATGTCAAGTTTTTGGATATCTGACCCGAACAGCAACATCGACCAGACAACAGACATAAACAGCTATTCCCATTGCCAATCTAACAACCCCAGTAGAACATGATTACCTTCATAAACAATAATGCCTTGTAGCCAAGGGTCGATTTAATTTTTTTAATTTGAATAGCATTTTGCAGCACTGGGTAGATTTTGTATAGCATTCCCTACCAATACATGTTTTTTCAATGTAAATTGGTTAGCAGAAATTCTTAATTGCATTGACTCAAGTTAAATAGAGCCCTGTGTGGCAGGTTATGGCCAACCAGTGTCACTGGCCAACACACAAAGTGGCTAATTACACAGAAAAAAGCATGCTTGTTTTTTGTAGTCATATTTTTTGAAGCACACACGTATATAATAAACAGGCTACCAGCTTCTGGCCACTTATATTTTCACAGATTAATCTAAATTTAAATGGTGACCCCCCCCCCCCCCCCCCCCCCCTCGCTTCAGACTAAACTGAAGCAACAATTTTACCTGTGCTTTTTCTTGCTCCTGTTTCTTGGCGTCCTTTGCTTTTCTCCTCGATTCTTCTTCCTGAAAGGTAATAAAGATAAGTTTATATCAAACTAATAGTTTGTTTCACATGAAGATCTTTTAAATGATGATGGAGGTATGTATTTATATTTAAATTTATTATCTTTTGCCATAATGTTTTAAATGGGGGATGTATTTATATAAAATTTATATATCAAGCCCTGTCTGCTGTGTGCTTTTTATTGCCCATTGAAAATAAAAACCTTAAAAAATCATCCTGCCTCTTGACAATGGACGACTACTGACTATAATTCTAGCTAGACACATTTCAAAATTTTATTTTATATTTCCATTTTTTATCTCTGATAATATAATTTCTATACTAATGGATTCTCCATCCAATTTATATCTGTAAACATTGGAATGGTCTATTATTCATGTGGAGGGATGTTCAGGGAAAATGAGCAGACAACAGTGACAAAAAGTTAGCAGAAGTGTTCCTATTCATTGGTGGGAAATGTTCAGATAATAAGTTCAACAAATGGCCTCTGAAAACAGAACATTAATTTTGGTTGGCCTAATGTCATAAGACTATTTTAGAGTGACTCCCCATGTGGGTACCTTGAATAATGTCACCATATTTCTTTTCTAATGAAACATATATTTTTGGCAATTTTTCTAACACTTCAAACAATTTAAGAAAATGTTAATAACTACACCCTGGAGCATCCCAATCACCATCAGAATGTCTCGCCTACTTGGATAACTCAATGCAATGGAAAAATGTCTATACCTTGAGCCTTTCTTCACGTTCCTTGAGGAGTGTCGCTTTATCGGCAAGCTTAATGACACATGGCAATCCTTCGTGGTCCTCCAGCCTAACACCGAGGTTAGGCAGAATGTTATCTCTGAGGTCGTCACTGACTTTCAAGATTTCTGTCACTATATAGTAAACAAATCTATCTGGTTATTTTCATATACAGTGAAAACAGGAGTTAACAATTATTGGTTTAAATATATTTTATTAGAACTCGCTGACTGGATTAAGTTATATCTAACTTATCAATGCCCCTCTCCAACAAACATCAAATATACAAAAACAAATAAGAAATAAAGTTTGGTGACGATCGGATGAGGGATGTGGCCTGAAGGGTGTGCCAAAGGATTTAGTCATACAAAGAGTAAAAACCAAAGATTTTTCATAAAAAATCATTTCAATTTGATAGCTCCTATCTAGAAGTGACCCTAATCATGCCTATAAATTTTCAAAATATTTCTCCAATAAATGCGAGCTACAGGGTGTGTTGATGGATTCAAAATTGAAATCTAAGATGGCTGCCGCGGGCCATATTTTTTCACAAATTTTGTAAAAAAAAACTGATGGCTCCCATCTAGAGGTCAACCCAAAGATCAATAAGAAGTTTGGTGATGATCGGATGAGGGATGTGGCCTGTTGGGCTTGCCAATGGAAATTGTTAACAGGTGCCAACACATGGCAAAGCTCAATCTTGATGAAGTCAGGTTGAGCTAACAAATAAGGAATAACAAGATTTTGTCAATATTCATGTATAAAAAGAGTATAAGAAAAAAAAACCATTTTCCTAAGCAAATTTATTGCTGTGGGGAATATATGAATGATTCTCACAGATATATCAACTTTGAAATAATATAAATCACTAGAAATTTAATATTGAATTAATTATTTCTTTCCAAATGGCACTTCATACAGTTTCTCTTACAATACAATATAATTCAAATGAAAAGAGAAATATGTTCACACGAAAGAAACTTGAACCCTGAGTTAATCTTTAACAATTCACCTTTCTGTTCTCGGGATATCTGCCTCACTGACTCTCGGAAATTAGCCAGTGCTTCCAAATATGGTATAACTGCTTCCTCAAGCTGCAATTTTGTAAATTATAGAAAGGTTATCATTCCAGTGGTAATGCTGCCTGAAAATCAAATAAATGCAAAGGGCCCAACACACGATTTGAGCTGCAGATAGTTCTCAACATAAGTGTCACCTTCACTATTTAGATGTCATATAAGGACTCCATATAGCTCAGAATGACTTATCAAATGGCCACATTATCTCAGTTGCATGTAACAATAAGAAAGTGTCTTTCTGGTATGAAAAATATAGCATTTGTCTCACTTTTGTATGGTAGTTATGTATTTATCAACTTAATTTGACCTCAGAAACATGACAAAGGAATGCAATTACAACGGTTTGATTTGAGGGTTTGAAAATTGTATGGCCCTTTAATGGAGGTTTCCGCACATGGGAGGAGCTAAGTGCTAGGAGACAAGTCATCTGCAGAAACAGTTTTGATTAGTTTTACAGCGCCTGTCTGTATGCTGTAATACACCCAAGAACATATGTTCGTATTGTCATTAATTTTGAGATTATGAGAAGTGTCACGCAAAATGGAAAAAAGTGTTTCAATTTTGGATGAATTTCAAACATCATTGCGAACATACAAATTTCACAACATTATGATTTGACAACAAAAAATTGCTTGAAAATATGTAATTTAACACTAAAAGTATGCACAGATATAAAAATTATGATGAACAGAATTTATGAATTTTCAATGCAGCAAGTGACCGGCTTAGTCAGTGATTACTAGAAAATATCTGCTAATATTTATTTGATTGACAGCTGTGGAAAGGTCCATTAGAGTAAGAACTCACATTTGCTGATTGACCTGAGGCTTGTGTGAAGCCTACAGACTCCTCAACCTCTATTGCACCAAAGGTCTGAAAGAGATGTAAATAAAAAAATTATATTTAACAAAGCAATAAGCTATTAGAAATAATAGCTTCAATGCATAGTGTTGATCTAACAAGAGCAGTTGTATGTGGTATCAAATGGTTGCCACACCCAAAACTTGTAACCTTGACACACATTTCTGGCTTGAGCACAAATAAGGTGGCTCACAAATTGTCTATTTTAACATTAATAGTCATGAATATAGTGTCAAAATTTTTTTTATTGAAAAATGAAGCTGCATTTCCAAACTAAAGGATTCATTAATAGCTATTTAGCTACTCACCGTAGTTATTTAAGTAATTAACTAACAAATTGAATGAATGAATGAATGTCCTCATAGTAGTGATTATCCATACAAAATTTCACTGAGATATGGCAACTGGTGGTGGAGATATCTGCTCGGATGGACACTTCGCTGTTTTAGAACCCTCCTACTCACCAAATGTCATTGAAATATGACAAACTGTTGGCTGAGATTTTTTACAGAGAGACAGATGGTGCCCAGAAGGATGGAGGACCTGATGCATGTAAACCAGTATATACAATATTCACTTTGTGGGGGGGGGGGGGTATAAGAAATGTTTGAAATCTCTGTAAATAATCGGGTGCTGACTCAACTGTGGAAAATATAAATCCGCTCAGTGCACTGGAAGTCCAACATGGTGTTTACCCTAATGACAAGCTGCATGACAATGTTCAGTCCCCTTGCTATGCTGGTTCATAGACTAAATATATGCTTTCTTCATCTATGGTCTGACCTAACAGGGGACTGAACTCTTCCTTGCAGTTTGCCCTAATGATTGATACAAATGGGGATATCTCCCGTCAGTTATGAGATCAAAGTTTCAAGGTAATTTCATTTATATATTAAAAAAGACACATGAGTGGTGTGGGAGGGTTCGAAAATTTATTGAATCATCGCAATCATTTTGAACAGAATCAAGCCTTTTGCGAGATTTCACATCTATTCGAATCTTGAACGTTCACAGTAGTCTATCCTAGTTGTAATAATAGCAGTGTCATCAGTTCTGTTGATCTTTGATGTTATAGCGCTCTTCAAAATTGAAAACAAAACTGCCAGCTCAAACCAAGATGGCAACCAAGGACAGTATTACCTTGATACATACCTTAAATAGTTTTGAGACAAATAAAGCTATATTTAGTAACAGTGTCCTGTTGACCTTCTGCCTGTCAGTTCGGCTTTTGGCAATGTATGAGTTTCCAGATGTGATGAGATTCCGTATGTGTTCCAGTGCCGATCGTGTGTCAATATTATCTGAAATTATAAGGTAACAGTCAGATAATACAGTAATGACCTGAATAATCAACTCCTTAACCACAGCAGAATTATGGGTAATTTCTCAGATTTAGTCGGAAATATAGCTTGTTGCCATTCATCAGAAAGCTCTCAGTGAGAGCTTCCGTTGAATGGCAACAAGCCATATTTCCAACTAAATCCTGAAAAATTACACATAATTCTGCTGCGGATTTCCATTTTCAGCTGAAGGATTTGCTACGATAATAAAATAAAAACAAAACGACAGTTGTTGACCTTATATTCTGAACATTTCCCCCAAGTGAACTAATCGTCTGTATGCAAAGCCATGAAAAGTCAATTTCCCATTTCTCACACTGTTTCTCAGGCCTAACAATTTTGAAAGCATGTGAGTATGCGGTTTGCAATTATTTTTTATCTGGGGCGCACGCCAATGAAGCATTCAACCCTTGGATCGGCCAGCTCTTGGTTTAATTGCCCATGGTCATTATTACCCAAATGTAATGTCTATAAAAGTTAATTGATAGATTCCATATGATTTAGTTCATAAAAAATTAACTCCATAATTTGGCAATAAAGTATCATTTGCAGATGCAATTCAGGACAGTCATAAAAGAATTGGAAATTTGAACCTGGAAAATGATGTGTTCGATCTCAGGTCGTAGTAAGTTTTATAAAATTTTACTGCAATTATTTCTACCAATTATAATTCTAGAGAGGGGATAATGTCAAACATTACAGTTAATGGTGCAACAAGGAATGAGGAAAGTTTAAATGTTTAATACTGGAGGACAACCTGAACAGCGCATATGAAGTTTGGGATCAATTGGATAAAAAATGTTGGATGTTGGGCATTACAAAGAGTAAAATCCAAGATGGCTGCCAGCAGCCGCCATCCATGTTTTTAATTCAGTATCATTCAAATTCGATAGCTCCCATTTAGAGATGATCCCAAACATGGTTGTAAAATTTCAAAACATTTTGCCTATAATTTTGGGCGGCAGGTTGTGCTGATGGAATTAAACGTGAAATCCAAGATAGCCGTTGGCAGCAATATTTTTTAACAAAATTAGGAAAAAATGGTAAGCTCCCATCTGTAGGTCACACTGAATATCCATATGTAATTTGGTAATGATCGGATCAGGGATGTGGCCTGTAAGGATTTGGTCATGCAATGAGTAAAATCCAAGATGGCTGCTGGCAGCCATGTTTATCAATGAAATTCGGATAAATTTGATAGATCTCATAGTAAGTCACCCGGAGATTCATATAAAATTTGGCAACGATCTGATGTGGACTCTAGGGTATGCCAAAGGAAATTGACTAATATGACTTTTGTCAAATTGAGCTAAGAAGGTTGCATGCGCAGGATTGGGACATGCGCGCAGATCTGAGAAATGGGATATTGAGATTGTGTGGCCTAATGAGACATCAAAGGGTTAATTGGGTTACAAAACATCAACTTACCACAGAGTGCTATATGTACATTGTCTTTTGTTTCTGTTAATCTGAAAATATTAAGGAATGAGATTAACCAGCTCTTCACTAAATACCCAATAACAAGTAGTTCCCTCAGGAAATGTTCAGATAAAACGTTGGCTGTTATTGTATTTATTATCTGAACATTTCCCACCAATGAATAGGATTCCTTCTATACTTGTATTAACTCTGGTCTGCTAATTGTTCTTGAACACACCTCCAGGTGAATAACAGACCATTCCAACGTATAATTTTATAACTGTTGTTATCCATTTAGTAATGAAAGCGTAAGCCACACATAGTGTTTGGATATTTTTTACATTATCATTCACAATGTTAAGTTACAAATCAAACCAGGACACATTGGTTCTACATCAGAGCTTCGTTGTGTACAACAGCAATCAAATTGATAAAAATAATAAGCTACGGGAAAAGACATACCAAATTACCTATATTGTTGCAACATGCAGATTGTCATCATTCTTTACCATATAATATACAAGGACACATAACATGATAATTAACATGAGCTATACAGTACCTTTTATTCAGAAGAATATCTTCATCATTCCATTTGTCAAAGGCTTCAACGCCTGAGCTTGGAAAACTTCTAAGAACATCTTTTACAGTCATAAAGAATTCCTGAAGAATTAAACACATCTGTCAGAGTTTACAAAATATCTCTTGCAAAATGGGTGTAGTCTCTTTGAAAAGCCGATGGAATTCCTAACAGATCTACATCTCAAGATTTCTCCACATTTCATTTTCAAGATGACGGATAAAACGTTTCCAAATATGGAGTGCATGTCTGGCGTAGTCAACGTTTGTGAGAATCGTAGTATATAGTAGTAATTATAAAAACATCAAGATGCGAAAGAATAATCAGTAATAAATATCGCTGACTGATAAAAACTAGAAAATTAAATCTACTAGATTGTGATGAGTGTAATGCATTATAAAATTTGTCTCCTGTTTTCTGTATTATAACATTTGTTGTGTTTCGCTATTGTGGGGAAAATTGTCAAAATGTCACTGACCTCCGATCTCAAAATTTAAGTATAACAAACCACGAAGCAGTGTGTAAGCTTTTTATACAAATTACGCCACTAACCAATGAACTCACGCATGGAAGGAGGGAATCCCATCAATACAGAAAACAAAGTGAACCACAAATCTAGAGATGAAAATCTGTTAGGATTTCCGTCAGATTTTCAGAGACTGCATCCGGGGTATATGGAGATTAATACCAATGTGGAGCCGAGGGATTCCAAAAAGAGACATCCAGGTATCAAATCTCCATGTACCCCTATGATGTTGCTGGAGTTAAACGATTTTGTCCCTACAATAATAGCCCAACAGCCTCAAATTAAGTGTGGTTTGCATACGTTCTCACATTAAATTCACACCAATAAGAATTCAGTAGCCGACCTAAAGATCCGGCATCAGGTGATATCAAACTCTGCGTCTGTGATTGGTGGAAACGACCAGTTCAAGGCTCATTCAGATACTCCCGATGTTTCACAATCATGCTCATATACCTCCATGTGTTGTGCAAAACCCCACTTTCAAGGGTGACATGGTGATTTGATCATGGCGTTGTAGCCAATTAGATGTCTAGTTACAACCGTATGTGGGGACAACATATTTTAATTTCTTTCATTCTAACAGCAATGAACTTCCAAGCTACTATTGCCAAACTGTATTGATATTATTACTGAAAATATGTGATGAACAAGGGAGACAAGCATCAAGTAGGCATTATACCAAATGTAATTTATGCATTTTCACAGGCGTTAGTCATGAGAAAGAGGGTATCTCTACAGACAAGTACATACAAGCTACCTGAATGTAAAAAACATTTTAGTGTTAACTAATTGATTCATGTATCTTTTATGAAAAAACACTGACCAAAGGCACATTAAAGGTATAATCAAATAGTGTGTTGCATGCACAGGCAGCAGTTTTAAAGTGATATTAAAAAAAATTCCAACTACAGAGCATCAATAGGCATATTAAAGCTATACTTAAATAGCTTTGAAGGGATCTTAACCCTTCCACTGGCACAGGATGTTTAATGATACACCAGTGCAGCACCAGTCATGAATGGTTAAAGCTATATCCAAATAGTGTGTGACATGCGCAGGTTTGAAAGGATCTTAATCGTTTTTGGCAACTAAAGAGCATCAGAATTCTGTCGCAAATTGACAGATATCTGAATTAAAATATCTGGAGTTCTCGAATGATTATAAATATTTCTCTAATAGAAATACCTCACCTGACCATGTTCGTTTAGCTCAATGGCATTAACTATTGTTGTATAAATGTAATTGCATAAGATGAAATAACCCATTCAGTGACATGAAAACTACTCAATTCGCACCAGTAAATAACAATAGTCAGGTCATTCTGTGGCAATGGTGAACCATGTGCATTGCATGCTGTGTCGAAGGGCTCATAATAATGGGTGTATGGAAGTTCGTTACCCATCAAAACACTCACGCTGACAAATTTCTCATACTGCAGGGCTATATCCATTGTCGTTGTGCTGAAATCTAACGTGTCCTTCCACGAATGTAACAGAAACATTAGCCTAATTTGTCGGGACGTATATTTCTTCAAGGCATCCTGTATTGAGATGAAGTTTTTCAGCGATTTCGACATTTTGCAGCCATTGATTGTTAGATGGCCTGAATGTATGAAGTACCTCACCCAGTTATCATTACCAAATCTTGCCTGAAAAAAACGAGGACATTAAATATTATTCTGTGTACTTATTTAATATTATGTAATTTAGGAATATTAAATTTGAATGTATGTGCAACTTCCATTATTGGTAACATTAATCAGGATTTACCATTAAATTTGAAGATGTATCATGGATTGAATATCCCGGACTGAAATAAAATAAAAATAAAACAACCAAGACCATAAATTATTTTAAACCTTTCTTTACTAAATGGATTCTTCCATTTAGTTATAAAAGTATGCATTTGAATGGTCTATTTTTCATGTGGAGGGATGTTCAGGAAATATGAGCAGACAACAGACACAAGAATTGGCAGTACAACTGCAGAAGGGGTCTTATTCATGCTTGGTGAGAATTGCTTAGATAATAAGTTCAACTAGAGGTGTGACTGTCCCAATGGGACTAAGGATACACCCCCCCCCCCCCCCCCCCCCCCCCGGTGTTAAAATACTAAGATGTTTCACATGTCAGTAAACATTTAGTTAGAATAATAAAATAACAGATTCCCATTGCAGGTGCACAACCCTAACCCCTAACCCTAATCCTATACCTCTTGACCGAAAAATGTAGGAATAAAAGCTCGGACAAAATTATGCATGTTGCGAAAATGTTAAGTCGAAAAAGGGCAATAACTCCACAAAAAAAAGTCGGACAGATGCCATAATCGCAGGTGCACAGGTTCCCATGGTACTAAACATCAGTGCCAAGATTCAAAAACATTGAACAAAAAATGTAGGAATAAAAGCTCGGACAAAATTATGCACGTTGCAAACAAATTTCTAAGTCGAACAAGAGGTGTGACTGTCCCAATGGGACTACGGATACCCCCCTGTTTTTAAAATACTAAGATGTTTCACATGTCAGTAAACATTTAGTTAAAATAATAAAATAACAGTTCCCATTGCAGGTGTACAACCATAACCCTAATCTTAAACCTATTGACCGAAAAATGTAGGAATAAAAGCTTGGACAAAATTATGTATGTTGCGAACAAATATCTAAGTCGAAAAAGGGGAATAACTCCACACAAAAAATGTCGGACAGACGTCATAATCGCAGGTGCACAGGTTCCCATGGTACTAAATATCAGTGCCAAGATGGAAAAATGTAGGAATAAAAGCTCGGACAAAATTATGCATGTTGCAAAAAAAGTTTCTAAGTCGAAAAAGGGGGATAACCCCACCAAAAAATGTCGGACAGACGTCATAATCGCAGGTGCACAAGTTCCCATGGTACTAAATATCTGTGCCACGTTTTTTTAAAATTGACCGAAAAATGTAGGAATAAAAGCTCGGACAGAAGTATACATTTTTTTCTAAGTCGAAAAAGGGGGGATAACTAAAAAAAAAAAAGTCCGACAGACGTCATAATCGCAGGTGCACAGGTTCCCTAAAAATGTAGGAATAAAAGTTCGGACAAAATTATACATGTACACAAAAATTTTCTAAGTCGAAAAAGTGTGATAACTCCACCATAAAAAGTGCGACAGATATCATAATCGCAGGTGCACAGATTCCCATGGTGGTTGATGTCTGTGCCAAGTTTCACGGAAAATGATCCAAAAAACGACTGAGAAAAACTCCGGACAAGCTGATTCCAGTATACCCCCACAACTTTGTTGCGGGGGGGGTATAACAAACAGGTAACTTATTATCTAAACATTTCCTGAGGGAACAACTCATCAATGAGTATTTAGTATAGAAAGGGTTATTAAAGGCAATAGTGGGTTTCTGAGGTAAAAGGGAAACAATGACAATTTTAATTACGAACTAAAACAGATGGATAATGATATATCCAAATGCACATGTATGAACAAAAATAATGGTAAAATATATACAAAACCTCAGCTTGAGCAATTTCATTGTCATGATGTGGAAATTTCAAATCGAATCCACCAGAATGAATATCCATGGATTCTCCAAGGATAGCACTAGCCATCACTGAGCACTCTATGTGCCAACCGGGTCGACCCTGAAAAATATCAAGTTTAGATTGATGAGCTCTGGCCATCACTGAGCACTATATATGAAGTGTAACGCAGACCGAGTCACGATGAGTCACGTTATTTGATTTTATACAGTTCAATTTTTTGGATTTATTTACGATGACCTACATGTATGATTAATTTAGTGTAATTTTCACCACTCACCCGAAAATCACATATCTACGAATTCGTTCCAAAAAAGGCAGTTTATTTGCAGCTTTTGACTCGTATTAGACTTTGTTTGTCATACATGTATACATTGTATACAGGTTCTATGTCATTGTAATAGTGTATCGCATGGAGCGGTCGTGTTTCCCAATGTATATGGAGTAAAACAATACGCACAAAAGTATTGCCATACTGTATATATCCGCTATAGAAATGCTGGCTGCTGGAGAGTAAACATACATGTACATGTATGTACATGTCGTTGCAAACGGAACAAAGAATATATCTAATAGGCTTATCAACAGTAAATAAACCACTATTAACTATCATTCTGGTTTCATAGTCGGTTAACTTCGTCAACTATAATATATTTAAAACGTGCAGTGTAAGCATGATGTTTGTCGTTTCTCCGCAGCAGTATGTCAGTCTCCGTTCAGGGTGTGAATCTGACCAATTAGAAGATCAATTTTCAAATGTGGGTGGAGTTACAGAAAAGTGATCTGGTAGTGGTGGTGTGTTTGTGTTTTTTTTTAGCGGGACATTGAAATACCGTATATATTTTGTCCGGCATCGACGTTTGAAATCAAATGGGTAAGCCATTATGTGTAGACTTATGATTTGAATTGCTGAGATTTCATGATGTACTTGTCAGGAGAAATGATAACGAATTTCGGAGAATAATGTAAATAAATGTGCAAAAGATAAAATGCACAGGGGGCTGGGAACTTTTTATTTTATTATATTAATTTTTAATTAATGTCATAATAAAATGAAAAAAAAATATGTCCCAGTACCCCTGTGTGCATAAGATATCATTGCACGTTTATCTTGCGGTGGTTATGTTGCAGAATGTGTGCCGTTTTTCCACATCCTATCGTACATGTATCATACCATGAACTATATGTAAAGGTTTCTATAATTGACATATGAGGTTTTTATGACCAGATATCGGCTTTCACTTTGTTGTCAGTCTTGCAAAAAATTCAAATTATCGCTTCTTATAAAAACCGTCCATATTTCCACCGAAACGTGGTATGTAATAAAGAGCGTTTAAATTATGATAGTTTGTACTAGTTTTCAATGTAAAACCATAATTGTATGTAAATATAGATCGATGGTAAAACGGTGGACATTTTTGTGTGTTTTCGCGATTTCTGTGATGGTGACTACATGTATATTTACGTGTAGATTTATTTCAACCCGAGATGCTAGAAAAAATACAATTTTGTGTAATTTGTTATCGATTGCGTGGGACCGCGCTTGGATCTTCAAATGTATATATGTTTTCAAATATTTGATGAAGACAAAAAAATAATTGAATTATAGTGATTTAATTCTGGTAGAAAAACAGAATTTAACTGAATTATTAAACTTATATACTACATGTAGTATACGACTGTAAAAAGAAAGTTAATATTTATCATATGATTGTCTTTATATACAATAGCGGACAATTACTGAAACGTACATGAAGAACTCTTCGAAGCCGTTTGAATACGATTTCATTATTTAATCATCATGGAAATAACACAACCTCATCGAGTGGTAATTGTGATGCACGCTGCCCACTAGCCAACCAAAACCGACGAAGTTATTACAGCACAGTGTGTTCAATCGAGAATTCTGTTTGAGTCACGGGGTATCAATTTCAACTTTAGGCCCAGGTCATTTCCTGTTTGTAAAAATTGATACAGGCGTTCTTTTATTAAGTAGAGTAAACGTTATTGAATTAAGAGATAATTTATCGAATTTTAGTATAAGTAGGGCGCATAATAATAATAATAATAATGAAAGTGTCAATGACACTGTAGCTCAACTTAGGTAGGGGAATAATTTAATGGTTGACAGTAAATGGAGGAATAGGAAAGGTGCTAATTGAAATGTCTAACCTGCGCCAAAGGATTTAGTGATGCAAAGAGTAAAATACAAGATGGCTGCTGGTGGCCATTTTTTTTGGCCAATTGACCACAAAAGGACTCGTTCCCATCTACGTGTCATTGTTAACATCCATGACAAATTTCATGAAGATCTGACCAAAGCTATGACCTTAGCCCGCGCCAAAGGATTTAGTCATGCAAAGAGTAAAATCCAAAATGGCTGCTGGCGGCCATGTTTTTCAGCCGAACGACCCCAAAATGACTCATTCCGATCTACATGTCATTGTTCACATAGATGACAAATTTCATGAAGTTCCGACCAAAGCTACGACCTGTAGCCCGTGCCAAAGGATTTAGTCATGCAAAGAGTTAAATCCAAGATGGCTGCTGGCGGACATGTATTTTGGCCGAACGACCCCAAAATCACTCGTTCCCATCTAAATGTCAATACTAACATCTATGACATATTTCATGATGATCAGACGAACAGTACGACCTGTAGCCCGCGCCATTGGATTGAATTTTGAAATCGAAGATGGCCGCCAGCGGCCATGTTTTTCGGCCAAATGACCCCAAAATGATTTGTTTCCCATCTACATGTCATCGTTAACATCCATGACAAATTTTATGAAGTTCCAACCAAAGCTACGACCTGTAGCCCGTGCCAAAGGATTAGTCATGCAAAAAGTAAAATCCAGGTGGCTGCTGGTGGCCATGTTTTTTGGTCGAACAACCCCCAAAATCACTCGTTCCCATCTACATATCAATATTAACATCTATGACATATTTCATGATGATCAGACAAAAAGTACGACCTGTAGCCTGCGCCAATGGATTGAATTTTATTTTGAAATCCAACATGGCTGCCAGCGGCCATGTTTTTTGGCCGAAAGACCCCAAAATGACTCGTTCCCATCTACATGTCATTGTTAACATCCATGACAAATTTCATGAAGTTCCGACCAAAGCTACGACCTGTAGCCCGCGCCAAAGGATTTAGTCATGCAAAGAGTAAAATCCAAGATGGCTGCTGGCGCCATGTTTTTTGGCCAAACGACTCCAAAATCACTCGTTCCCATCTACATGTCAATATTAACATCCATGACAAATTTCATGAAGTTCCGACCAAAGCTACGACCTGTAGCCCGCGCCAAAGGATTTAGTCATGCAAAGAGTAGAATCCAAGATGGCTGCCAGCGGTCATGTTTTTTGGCCGAATGACACCAAAATGACTCGTTCCCATCTACATGTCAATGTCAACATTCATGACAAATCTTATAAAGATCAGATCAAAGGTATGACCTGTAGCCCGCGCCAAAGGAAATTGTTGACGGACACATGCACACACGGACACACGCATACACGCACGCCAAACCATGGCAATAGCTCAAACTTACAAAGTAAGTTGAGCTAAAAATGAATACATTTATTGAATACTAGAAACAGCTCAGTCGTCGGCTTTTTAAAAGCAGATCGGTTACCATTGAATTACTTTCTTTATTCATATATAAAATACATGGGGCCGGGGGAATTGTTTTATTTTTTATTATATTACATTGTAAAAACAACTTTATTTCCCCGACTTCTGTGGCGTAAGGGAAGTGAGTCATAGAATAAACATCAAGTCAGTTCGACACTATTTTATTCACATGTTCTTAAATAGAGGTATGTACACAAACAATTGTATAACAATAACATAAACATAATCGAGACTATATACACGTGTACAATGCCATATATGAACAAATATACGAAAATACGATAGTTTTGCATGTATTAATTAGTCATGCAGCTACAGATTAAATATACATGTACATGTCTCACAAGCCATAGCTATGAATATGTGTCAGGCTGGGCTATTGTATGCGTTTTCGCACATGTATACCCATGTACATGTCCAATTATTTTAGATAAACTGTTAAAGGGACCAAAACACTCACAGCAGATGATTTTGCAAAGTTAAAATATTCTGTGAAAAATTACCACCAGAAAGATCATGGAGAAATAGAAAAACTTTGTTCTTAATTAATTATTGATAGCTCACCAAGAGCGAAATTTTACATGTTGAAGACTTTGTGATGTAAACAAACTGGTGCAGTGAATTGTCATAGTTGATGAAGTATTAAGTATTAAGTTCAAATATTTTATTTTCAGAATATTTCTCTATGCGTTGACCTTTTCCAATGTTTATCGTAATGTTTTGATTATTTGATTAAATATTGGTATCGTGCATGTTGGACTATTAGGACATTGGTCGGTTAACCCACTGTAATGACAGTGAATGTTACATACATGTAACAATGATTTTAAGTTGCGAAATACATCCTTAAAGAGGGACTGTACACTAAATTATGTCATTTGTGGGGGCATCTAATATTATACTCAACAAAATATATGCAACAAATGAATGAATTGAGCCATGAATCAGTGCAAAGTACATAATAATGTGCTCCATGAACTCATTTTCATTTCAAGTACAGTTGTATCATGTTGTTTACATAGTTAAAATTCATTAATTTGTTGCATATATTCTGTGAGTACATGTATACTAGGAGACGGTGAATTGTGGTCCCATAAATGTTTGAATTTAATGTACAGCCCCTTTGTGATCGAACATGTTGTCTTAATGGCCACTTCCAGCACCCTTCGCTCGGATTACGTCCGGTATGACTTTATACAGATGGTATATTTGCCTGTTACAATATTCTGGGGTGATCAGTTGCCAGAATTTCCGTATAGCCGATTTTAGCTCTTCTTTCGTGGGCTTCGCCGAATTTCGTAAGAAGTATTTCATGTGCGCCCACACTTTCTCTATCGGATTCATGTCCGGAGATTCTGCAGGACTCTGCCAGTGATTAATGTCAAAATCTCTCATGAATTGTTTCGTTGACCCACTCGTGTGTTTAGGGTCGTTATCCTGATACAGTCTGTGGCCTTGTGGAAACTGTCGCTTGCAAAATCTGACCAAATGTCTCTGAAGTATCAACTGGAAAAATCAGGAGTCCATAATTCCAGAGAAAATCGCACACCTGGTTGCTCTGCGCCTTGAAATTTCGGCCCATAGATGCACGGAGTACGGGTGCTTTGGAACACCCACGAGTTGTCGATGCTCGCCTTTCTTACGGAAGGACCGACGGACAGTACTTTCCAAGCGGACGGTGCATTCGTCCGAAAATATCACATCGCCAAACTGCTCTTTGTTTTCGATGCACTTGATGGCAAAGTCCATCCTCTTTATTCTGTTAGCAGCTCTCACTATCTGGCAGTATTTAGTCGAAGTCAGCACCCATTCCATCTCCTTCCGCACTCGGCTGATAGTCTTCCGTGACGCGTTGATGCCATGGACTCGAAGTTCCCTGTCGAGTTCCACCGCAGACGTGCTCATCGACCCTCGCATGGCATTCTCGATCACCTGGCGACCGTAACGGCTGATCTGTTGCTGTCTTTCAGTTCGATGCCGGTCGATAAACTGGCCTGCAATGAAATAATCATCTGAATATTTTTCATTTTGGAAACTCACCATTGGAACTTCGTATTACCGACGACTCTAATTAAATTTTAATTTTGTCAATTCATTTAATTCTAGACGAATCTAAAAGATTTTTAAAAGGGCACAAAGCTTTCAGGCTGGTTATTGTCAAAACGGCTAAAATGTGTAGCTGTGCTGAGTAATATACATGTACACCAATGGAAACGTTCAAGTTTATTCAAATGTATGTACACGATTCCTAAATCATGAAAAGTTACCCATAATTCAGCTTGGTTAGATAGATATATAGATAGATACTTTATTGCGCAATCGCTATACGGATACAGGATATGGCAAAGAAAGAAAAAAAATATATATATATACATAAACATGCAAATAAAATATATGACTAGAATATTTGTGCTGAGTGATTACAGTGTTATTGTCGTAATATTTCGGCTTCAATTAAATATTTACTTAGAGCTCTGCTCAGTTGTTTATCATTAGATTTGAATATTTCTTGAAGCATTTGGCACTCGTCTAACACATCGTAATTTGATATCACATTCTTCGCGTAACTGCTAAAGACTTGCCTAGGATTGTGGTACTTCGTGCAGTGTAATAAAAAGTGAGACTCATCTTCGATAGGTTTATCTTTAGCGGGAATATTATGACTACATTGTTTGCAAGTTCGTTCCACTACGGGGATTGGATTAGGTTTCACATGTCTGCCTATTTCTATTTCTAGCTTGTGCGAGCTTGTAACAAGTTTCGATATTGGACGTCTTTCATTTCGAGATAACGTTCTTAAATAAGAAGCCCTTGTTTCAAAATCTGTTTTGATTTTTCCCATAAATTCTAATTTACTATTTTCTGCACATGCACCTTTTATATCAAGGTGCCTCCATGCTTGTCGGAAATGGTCTTGTAATCGGGATTGAAATTTCTCCCCAAAAGTATCTATGTTAACTGATTTTGGTGATTCCCACACGTACCCAAATCCATATTTATATACCAGTAAGTTATTTTTAATACACTGTAACCACTCATTATCTGCATCACAAGAAATCAATTTTAAACATTTATACACCAATCGTTTATCACTCAAAGTGTTAGCTCGAAGCCAATAGACTATCATGTTCCTTAATACATTGATATAGATCGGAAATCTACCCATTTCGGCTAGTACAGCCATATTAGATGTGTTTCTAAATAATCCCAAAATTCGTTTACAAAATTGTGTGTGGAATTTTTTGATGGGATTTTCCTTGCGGCTTTCTGAATAGTCACCCCATATTTCAGATCCATAAGTCAATATCGGTTTTACACAAGAATAAAAAAGTTTGCACGTGACATCAATGGGTGCCGAGTCGTCACATGTTCTTTGTAGTGAAAAATGAGCTCTCGATGCTCTAATCTTTAAATCGTTTAATGCATGTGAGAAAGTGCCAGACGCCGCTAGTTTCAACCCAAGATATGTATATTGTTGTGTCATTTCCAACGTACGAGTACCAATTTGAAAAGGATTGTGTTTTAGTTTTTTTCCACTTTTGTTAAAAATCAATATTTTGGTCTTATTTTTGTTCACAGTTAGTTTCCACTGCGTACAAAAAATGTTCAGTTGAGTCAACATTTTTTGCAAGCCGTCTTGTGACTCTGAAGTTAATACGAGATCGTCAGCATACAGTAAACACGGTACTTTAAAATTATCTATGCAAGGTGCATGCATGTCGTCGGCCATTAGTTCTTCTGCTAGACCATCTACGAAAATATTGAATAATAAAGGGCTAAGGTTATTTCCTTGCATTAAGCCGATTTGACTGTTTATGGGTGCAGTAAAAGAATTTCCATTGATTTTTAACCTTGAAGAATAACAGGTTATTATTTCTTTCAAGCACATATAGATGTTTCCCCCAATTCCTAGATTTAATAATTTATATAATAATCCTTCTCGCCAGACACTGTCGAATGCCTTTTTGAAGTCCACAAAGCATGTGTATAATTTTTTGCCATCATTTATACGTTTTTCAATTAAACATTTTAAAATAAATAAATTGTCTGTGGTCCTGTAATTCTTTCTGAAGCCAGACTGATATTCGGAAGGAACCTCCATTTCGTTTAAGTATTCGTCTAGACGCCCAAGAAGAATGCTGGCATACATTTTCCCCAAGAACACTAGTTAATGTCAGACCCCGCATCTGGTCCGGGGAATTTGCATTATTACATTTTGGAATAGCAACAATTATGCCTTCAGTCCATTTGCTAGGTATATGTCCCTTACTGAGAACTAAATTAAAAAGACGTGTTAACAGTGGGAGAGTATATATTTTAGAAGCTTTCAGCATTTCTGCTTTAATATTGTCAGGGCCGGCCGATTTTCCGATTTTTAAATTACGCAATGCTTTTTCAACTTCTTCTGTAGATATGTCATAATCAAGGTGATTATTGGAGGAGATATTTTGTTCCATGTCAGATACCTGGCCATGGATGTTATCAGAGAAAGGGTCACCAGTGTCGTCCGTTGTCTGTCCGAGATTTTTAAAGTGTTCGTAGAGTTCATCGGGGCTAACTGATTGCGACATTTTATTTGAATTAGAGGACTCGCGATCCAATTGTTTAACTAGCGACCAGTATTCCTTCGGCTTATTGTTTTGCATGTGTACCAGTTGCCCATAAATGGACTGGCGGCCTTCGTTGTCTATACTTTAGAAATAACATGATAATTTCCTCAATAATATACTACATGTAATAGTATAACATAATGATAATATGAATGCGACATTATTCACAAAACACGAATCTATATTGCGCAACAAATGAATGATTGGATCCATGGATTGGTGCAAAATACTCTCATACATGACATTTACAGTATGCTCTGTGAACGATACAAGCAACGTGGTAATTATAGTCCAGTGCATTTATGAGAAAAAAATGCCAAACCCGAAACTAATTGGCAACATACATGTACATGTATTTTGTTTTTGCTGGATTAAGTTACAGATACCGGACCCATTAAAAACATACTAAAAAATCGGGAAAATGGAAATTGGTGAATTTCGTAAAATAAATTTGGCGAAATTTTGTCAAATCATCAATTTATGGATTTTCATGGATGTACATGTATATAATAACACAAATCACACAAATTGCATACAGCTTTATCTAGTGTCTACATGTACCTCAATTTCCTGAAACCAGGACAAATGCTGCAGCGAAAATTGAGCCTTATTATTTGTACACTTAATTCTGAATATACATGTACCAACATTTAATTAATAGTTTAATGGTTAAGTTTTATCATCACATGATCATTGAATTCCGTCCAAATATGGGCATGGTGATGGTGGGGTGGGCGACGTATTCGGATGTCTAGGTGGGTGTCTCGCCCCAACTTTTGTCAAAATATTTGAAAAGAAGGAATTTTTAATTTTTTACACCACATACACATATGCAGGATCATATGTTTCTCAACCAACAATTAGTGAGAAATCTGTTTGGAGACTACTTACATGAACATTTGTACATGTAGTTTGAATCACTAGCATATTTTCGACTGTTGATAAACTACCAAATGCAGGGAAATTCTCCAAAGCATTGGCGATATCAGGTTATAATTTTCTAACATATGGAAAGCTTGAGGTAATAGCTGGAACCTTACAATCCAAGGTGAGCTTATGTGGGTGGGTGCAAATTTATTTTGTTTAAACTTGGAGTTTGGTATTGGTATTGTTCATGGAGTTTGGTGATGTGTCCACCATAATATCGAATCAGGGACGTGCTACGTGTATATATACATGTACATAATTTTGATGACTTAATTGAAAATATATCTTTAATTATCCTCCATTACTGAAGATTGTATATACGAACACAATATTATATAAAGAGCACGTTATCAGGGAGGGGGGTAGTAAAAAATTAGCAGGAAATATGCCGTTTTTTTGCATCTGGCATTTTCGGGGACCCACCACCCCCAAACCTGCAAAAACAATAAGTTTTTAGTCCCAATTTTTTGACATCCACCCCCCAAATTTCACTAAAATTGGTCTAAGATCGCATACAACCCTATTGATATCACTGATGTGACTGGGATTGATCATAGTTAGTTCAAATTAACAGTTTAACCTGTTTCCGAAGCTGTTTTAATTGAGAAAAAAAAAATGTTTTATAAATTGCTGATCATCTGTGAAATAGTTCATTGTGGAGAATACTCAAAATTTCTAACTATTTCCTGATTAGTCTGTCAATCAGCCCATTATCTAATATATTCCATGCCACTTATATTGGAGCAACTTACTTCTACATTATTATACTAAACTAGCTGATATATAGTGTTTTAATATATTTTTTTTAAAGATTGAATATCTTGCAATATGCTTTAAACTGTTACAAATGTCATATAAGGGCACAAAAGGTCTTTAGTAAAAAATTTGCATGAGGGTGTAAAAACGCGTATTCCCCCCCCCCCCCCTCAGCCCACCCACCACCCCGACTTACATTCCTGCAAATATTTTACTACCCCCCCCCCCCCCCACCCTCCTGACATTATTAAAAACTTTTTCAGTCTTGTGTCGAAAGGCCATATATCTACACTTATTTTCATTAATATTGACAAAATGAAATCGACGCAGCCTATCTTCCCAAAAAAACCTAAGAAAGAGCCTGTCAAATAGCGACATTAGATACAGCGTAATACATGTCGCGGTAACATCAAAGAATTCCGGACCGTTCAGTGCGGATAATTTTGTGCACGGAATTCCATGGATGAAACTATTACGCTCGAAGACCCCGTGCTCTCGTACGATTACATAATTGGATCAAAGAACACCCAATTACTGAGTCAGGGATATTTTTATGCACGGGATTTTCGTTGATGAAACTACTCAATGTTGATTATTTATCTTATTATCATTTGTGTATTTTTTTTTCGCCCGACGGGACGAACCATGCATGGTGTGTTCCCCCAATGCGGACTCTTTAATTCCCATTGCGGAAACCCTGCATTAGTACAAACGGTCATACATGCATCAACAAACGAAAGTATTTACATACATGTACATGTATTATACAATTCTCGAGTTGTGTCTGCGCTCTTATCTGCATGGGGTTTTGAAAAAAAATGAATGTACATGTACTGGTATCACACTTGTGTACTAGAATCACACAGATACATGTACATGTAACAAGAGACCTCAGCTGACCTCTGGTAAAGGAGGCGATAGATGATAAATTGATTATTAGCAAAGCAAGACACTATACGTGTACATGTACATGTATACAATGGACTGAATTTGTAAAGGATGTGTGATTTACTTAAATTTTCTAGCAGAATACATGTATATGATCCAGTTTAAGGGGGTAAACTTATCATTTATGTTGGACACCCTATACGAAGACATTCTAGCCACGTTCCTTGGTGTTATAAATTTCAAATAACTTTCATAGTACTCGAACATTCTTTGATTGCGAGATGTTTCTAAATACAATGAACACGTGCATGCTATTTCAATTTGTGATTTATGACTGTAAAGGTTCATAGTATTAGCGGAATGATAAATTGTTATTTCTTGCAAACAATTGTAGAATCTTACCAATAAAACAAAACGCTTCATAGTATTGACACCAGTTGGGTTATCGGCGAACAATTATTTTAAGCGGTCTGACAACTTCAAAAGCTCTCTGCAAACTCGTTCATTGTGTAGTTTGGTCAATATATATAATATATAGCCGCAAAGATTAGGTAGTCATGCAGCGGACACTTGTTACATGTACATGCCTGTATGATCCACGTAAAACGCCAAATACACGATATTTACAGAGACTAAATGCATGTATCCACCCTTAGTCTTAACTTGTTTCCAAAAATGTCATTTTGAGCTATTTTCGTACATTCGAAAAGCTGTTATATATGAAGTTTTATGCTTCAAAATGAATAATTTTTCATTTTTTGTTGATATGCTTTCCCCAACCCCATTTTCTGGCAATGAAATTCGGAGTAATTTTTCAATTACCCTTGGAACAATCAGAATTAGACTCGAGTTTAATTCATAATTCATCTGTTGAAACAAACGTCGCATTTAATTCAAGACGAATCTAAATAATTTCTTGAAATGGCATAAAGCGTTCATAAGCGTTTTGGTCAAAACGGCTAAAATAGGAAGTTTTATATCAATTCTAAAACGTAAAATTTAGTGAGAAAATTTGGCATTTGACTTCCAAGCGACGAAATTAATGTTACTATTCTGAGGAGTGGAATTTATTGGTTTTATATCGCTATTTCGTAGGTATTTGATACATATTTTAGGTCGGACATGAACTTGTACCTTTTTAACAATTTAAAAGCAAGTTGAGGTCAACGCGGTATACACTATATTGCGTCAGTATGCCTATCTAAAACCACGTAGTAAAATAAACAGCGGACAGGGACGTATAGCTAGAGAGTCTCCGTTGGGGGGGGGGGATAATACATTTTCTTATTCAATTTGCAACCCGCTTGGCTGTTCTTTCACATGCCTGGCTGAATGGATCAGTAGACTTGTGATAATGCACTGGGCGGACCATGGTTCTGCAGTAGATGAAAAATCAGAGATCTGAAAATCCGATCATAGTTTGGCACAGTGGGAGAAAAACTTTGAACATGAAAACCGCAACCAAAAATCCATAGCATTAGACTAGCCTCAAGCTTTCCGAGAGTTGAAAATTTCCAACCTGACACCCCCATGAAGGTTGGAAAATTTCTAACTGATGACTATTTAAGTTCATAATTTTGAACAAAAGCATAGGAAAATAATTATTAGTTTGGCCACGGGGGTCATGAGGGACCAGGACACAGGCTTCCCGACTGATGGCCATTTCAGTCAAAATGTTGGACCAAAGGTAGGAAAATATGCAAATGTTGGTCTAAAAACCAACAAATTCCCCAATAATTCATTGTTGGAGAAAATCAAATTACAAGAACAATTTCAACCCATCGTTGATGTGAAATTTGCACACGTCCATGCACATGCATGCATACATGTAGCGTGTATATACAAACGGAATAAATATTTATTTAGTGCGTCTACTCGCATTTAATTTGAAACAAATGTCGCACTATGGTCGACTCGAATTCAAATACAACCAAATTACGTCATACTCGTTGGTGTTTTCCAGTTTCAAATGGAATTTCCTTATTAGCATATCACTATGCAGCTCGTTTGCATTTCTCCGATTTAAATTCGAGTCGACGGTGATGCGACGTTTGTTTCAAACACGGATCTCACACGCATCAGCAGTCTGGGTGAACGTCGACTCTATATTTTAAATCTAGAGTCTGGAGCTAATGTCGCCAAAACCATTTCTATTCAGCGAAGAGCTTCCCCAAAATGACGTCACGGATTTTAAAAAATACATCGATGATTGACAGGTGTCCCCACGTGTTATTTGTTGTGCTTCGCAATAACAATGGCCTGTGTCACGACATAAACTTACAGAAGATAATATTTGTCGTGTGTGCGACTATTCTTTTTCGGGAGATGAACTCGCTGTATCAACCGGAAAGCTGCATCCGAGAGCAAAAAATAAGGTCGTCATCAAAAATGATGCTTTAGAACTATTTAAAAGCATAAAATTAAGTCATTTCCTCGGTGTTTAACTTTCAGATGACTTTTTTACGACAAATAATTTGATTTGCAAACCATGTTACAATAAAGTAAATCAAATTCATGGACATGAGTGAGTTCTATTTATATTTATGGGAGGCCAAGTTGGTACCATTTGCAGGCCTATCTATCAGGTCTAGCACATCCTTCAAATTAATCCGAATCGTACCGAATATATATAATTTCGAAGCCATTTTTTTCTGTCTCTGTTGTATTTGCAAGCATGGCTTTCGATCGGAGAAATACCGACGAAATTCCGCTCTGTTACTATATTTAGAGGTAACATTATGGGAGTCTCCGCCCACTAACACTTGTTTATTAACCCATACGGTTTCATTGGACGGAAAATAATTTACGCAATCAATCAGATTACGGAATCCCGAGGACTTGGAAATGAGATAGCGATGTTATCCGTCTGACTTAATATTCAATGTTATAATGAATATTTAGGTATGAGTTTACTCAGACTGACGCATCAGCAATTAAATTCGTGTTGACCACACGCATTTTTCGTCGGTAGTGCGTCTACTTGCATTTATTTGCAACAAACGTCGCACTACCGACGAATCTAATTCAAATAATTGAATTCGATTTGTCGGTAGTGCGACGTTTGTTCGAAGGGCGAACGGTGTCAAATGAATTTATTGGATTATTGATGGGATGGTGTCTGGGGGAGGGGGTCGTCACTATGTAAAAGGTAGATAAATGTACATGTACATGTATAAGTGAGTTTTTTAAAAACTAACGCAATCATTATACAATCAAATGTGTGTGGATGTATATCAATACAGATTGGTCACACTAGAACGACTCTATCTAGCAACATTGATAAAATTTTGAACTATTAATGGAAATTACCCCGAACACTCACGTCTATATAAAATAGACATATTATATTATGCCGGCGCATGCGAACTAATAGCTATCGGCATCGCTCACCCCATGTGAATATAGTTACTTCCGTTTAATGAAAATGCATAATTATACATGAATATTTTATATGAAAATAAAATTATTGGGGGGGGGGGGGGGCATGTTGATATATTGTGTCTCTATTACCATATATATTTGGTTTGAGAATAAATTATTTGAATTGAATTGAAAATTAGAATTAGACTCGAGTTTAATTCATAATTCGTCTGTTGATACAAACGTCGCATTTAATTCAAGAGTCTACGATAGTGCGACGTTTGTTTCAAATTAAATGTGAGTACAGACGCACTAAATAAATACTTATTCCGTTTGGATATACACGCTATACTGCATGTGCATGGACGTGTGCAAATTTCACATCAACGATGGGTTGAATTTGTTCTTCTAATCTAATTTTCTCCAACAATGAATTATTGGGGAATTTGTTGTTTTTAGACCAACATTTGCATATTTTCCTACTTTTTTGTCCAACATTTTGACTGAAATTGCCATCAGTCGGGAAGCCTGTGTCCTGGTCCCGGTCCCTCATGACCCCCGTGGCCAGCCAAGAAAAAAAAACTACTAGTTATTTTCCTATGCTTTTGTTCAAAATTATGACCTTAAATGGTTGCTATTAAATTGTTAAAAAGGTACAAGTTCATGTCTGACCTAAAATATGTATCAAATACCTACGAAATAGCGATATAAAACCAATAATTTCCACTCCTCAGAATAGTAACATTAATTTCGTCGCTTGGAAGTCAAAAGCCAAATTTTCTCACTAAATTTTACGTTTTAGAATTGATATAAAACTTCCTATTTTAGCCGTTTTGATCAAAACGCTTATGAACGCTTTATGCCATTTTAAGAAATTATTTAGATTCGTCTTGAATTAAATGCGACGTTTGTTTATTAAATAAGTAACCAAAAAATACGGCATTTGGCTCAGTCTGCAAAATTAAAGCTCCGAAATAAGGTATACTCGCGTTTTTGAAGGCACATAACTCGAAAAATACACAATGAATCTGTGAATGGTTTCCATTTCTGGATTCAGGAAAATATTTGTTGGACTTGTAAATTTGAATTTTTTATATATATTCATGAAAATCCATAATTTGATGATTTGACCAATTATTCGCAATTGTTTTCACGAAATTCACCAATTTCTCTTTTTGCTGTTTTTTAGTACATGTACATGTATGTTGTTTATGGAGGGTTTATGCACCTACATGTATTCCAGCAAAAAAAAAACAATTGTGTTGCAATTAGTTCAGGGTAAAACCTTACATGAGAATGTAAATGCACTGTCATATGTATGGTTCATACATGTACATGTAAATGTATGTAGAGCACATGGGTGTATTTTGCACTAAACCATGGCTCAAATTCATTCATTTCTTTCAAATATTAATTATGTTGAGTATACAATGTACATGTACGTGTCAAAAAATGGTGGTCTCATAAATGACCGGATTTAGTGTTTAACAGTGCAGGAAGTATTAGAGAATCGTATAAACGTGAATGGCAAATAGCATTTCACGGACAAGTAAATATATAATACTATGTATATCGCATCATAAAGACACACTTTGGCATAGAAAATTATAACATTATTATTCCCACATAAACTATACAATTTACATTTAGATACATGTACATGTATACATGTATTTTCACCAAAAACCCCATTTAGTTATCCAATTGTGTTTATTTCGTATTTTCCGGAAAAGTTCGATAATACATGTAACGGTTACATTTATTTCTTGGCAGTTTGGGGATGAGCGAATGGGGTATACATGTACAACTCCGATGTACGTGCATGGTGATTTCCAGTCCATCTTTGAATTTCCCAACAGGATTATCGCATTTCAGAGATCGAAATCTTCAAGCTTTGAACAAAATATGTTTGATACAACATATCAAAATATGTTTGATATAGTATATCTCTGATATGCACCGACCAATCACACATTACAAGACTAACCACGTGATGTATCCAAGACTAACCATGTGATGTCTCCAAGACTAACCACGTGATGTATCCAAGACTAACCACGTGATGTATCCAAGACTAGACACGCGCCTGCATGGTGTCACCTGAGCGCGGCACAATATGTCGCATGTTCAAAGGGTTCATGGATTACAGGTCACCGCGACACTGGCACCCAGGTTTATGACCCGAATATACACAGCTAAGTTCAGACCATAAACGCACATCCTGAGTACAGGTGTAAGGTGTGAGGATTAAAATTTTATGATTCCTGGGTGAGGAAGTTAGCTGCCGAAGAAAGTCTTTGTTGATGCCATATCAAAGCGTTACTACAGATCATGCAGGGTGTACATGATTATTGGACTGGATATTTTGTCTCATATTCGTCGCAAATATCGGCATTACAAAATTTACTTTTTGAATTATTTTAATGCAACCCATGCAACGTGCAATACCAGCTGAAGATATCAATCAAACACAGTGTGAACTCGGTGATGAATATGAAAATTATTGATAGAAATATATATACTAATTAATTTATTCCTTAAAAAATTGGCAATTGTGTTAATAAATTCATGCTTTGAATCTTTCCATGCTCTACTTCATGTATTAGGGGCAGCGCTAAGAATTTTGTGCGCTGTGTATGTGTAATTTTTTATGATGGAAGTATTCCACTATATACAAATACATGTATGTCATTTACGTGAAATCTGAATAATATCGCCATTATACTCATGACGCATGCATTTCGATAGCGCGGACATGAATACATAAGTCACGACAAATTTCACAAATAGGAATGTTATAGAAATCTTTTTTATTAATTTTTTTATAATTTATTCAGATTTCTTAGAAATTACACATATACACGCACGTAATTCTCGGCGCTACCCGAAAGCCCCATATTCAATATGTATCAGCCTAGACCTACAATAACGATGATAAATCAATGAATTTGCACAGTTTGTGGGTGATCACATTCTGCAGGTGCTGATCTATGATCTTTGTCGCTTCCTTCCATAGCCGATTCTGTAAACTGTAGGGTTCTGCCGGATGAAATCTAAAGTATGTTGACTGGATATATGCCATCTTCGCCGGATCGAGCGCCGCATTCCCCCTCGTGCCCGTAACATTTCGCTGGTATACCTCCCTCACGGTGAACAGCATACTAAACAGCCGTCGGATGAACGCTGCTCTGTCTGTGTATTCCGAGTGGAGACTTTCTAGCGAGTCGTAGTTGATGTCGATTGTTGGGCAAGCGTCTGAAGCAGCGGCGGCCACACTGTTCAGTTTTGCAAGGGAAAGGGTTGCCGGCAAATCTTGTACGATAACGTTTAGTATGCGTTGGTCGGTGAATGGTTGACGTGTCTGTGATGTTGAATGTTCTGTGGCTGGTGTAGGGCTGTTGGGTGGTTGTTGGCTGGTTGTGTCTGTGGAGATCTCACTGAATAAAGGGACTCTGGCTATGTCTGGCGTGGTGTCGTCTGTTGAGTCTGTGGTGGTATTTTTGGTGCTGGTGTATGTCATTGGTGCGCAGTCTGTGGTGCACATGGTCAACTGCAATGGCAGCAGTCGGATCTCTCTTTCCATGGACAGGCATCGTTCTTCCAGCAGATTAAACTCTTCTGACAATCCTTTAAGACGGGGTTCGTGTATGCATTCAATAATCCGCTCGCTTTGCGTGGACGCATCAGCTGTCCCGGGGATGTCGGGCTCACTGTCGCTTTGGACTGGGCTGACGTAGCCTGGGTCAGCGGGTGGCAGATCGTAGGCACTTCTTCCAGTCCCGATGAATTGTGCTTTTGCCTGAAAAAAACAAGATTTTCGTTAGTCAGTTTCCCAGTCAGCTTACGACGATGTACTAAACTGAGCGTGAAATGAAATCATGCCGATATATTTATATTCACCCTTTCGAATATAATTCCATGAAGCAAATCGTTTCCCCCGAGAGCCACCGCATGTGTTGTATATTGCTTAATTGGCTCATGAATGCAAGACACCTATAGTTATCTCACATGTCTAAATTTATCTTGTTAGTGTTGGCATATTGTTTGTATTTATTTTGTAATTCTTAAAACATGTGCACATGTGAAACCAATTTTCCAAAGTAGAAACACAAATTATGGTCTATTTTATAAGATGTCACATTTATTATTCAATTATTAATCATTATTGTTTTATTGGTCATGTTGTAGAACTTAGGCCCTCACATTTTGATGCATGGACAGCATGTTTTCAATTGGACCATTATACACAAAAAAATGAATAAATTGAAAGCTCTTTATATTGATTTTATAGTCCAAAGTTAAAATTAATACATTCCCCTTCTGATAGTACACAGCCCCCCCCCCCAAATACTAAAACACCAAAATACACAATACCAGTCGTATAGTGTATATTGGCATTTTCACCAGGGGCCTGTGCTTCTGACCACGTAATTTTCGAGACGTATGTGTCCATATAATTTGGTGATCGACGTATCCCCTTAATACAAAACAACTATATGTCCATTATTAAAACATAGGCATGGGGTTCCGGTAAATTTGAGATAGTTTAGTCGAGTCTTGTTATAACATGTTTAAATCAGGAGTCGCACGAAAATTTTATACCTAAATTGGTAATGAAAAATGTAACGTTTTCGATATCGTAAATGTTTTACGGAAAGTTGCAGATTAATTTCAGCGACCGAAACTTCAATAAACCGCTGATTCCGGTTGAATTTGTCTTAATCTTGGGGTTACGGTCAGTATACCGACAAAACGTAGCATAATAATCCAAAAGCATGTCTACATGTACGTGCCAACAAATAATTTTTGTTTTATACCTTTGGTTTTTTTGGTATCGGATCAAGGCTGGATCGTCGTGGTTGTCGTGGCTGACGTGCACGCTTTGGTTTTTTCTGCTGCAAAAGACCAGTCCGGGGTGCCCGTCGTTTAGTCGAAGAAGTAGTTGTCGTTGGTGTTGAGGTAGAAGCGGAATTTGATGTGTCATTTCGGACAATATACTCCCTCACATCATCCTCGCTGCCCGCAAACTTTATCTCTGCAACATCATTTGCTTTCGGGTGCCACTTAACCACGTAAGACTGTCCGACCTGCGAAAAGTAATATAATGGGATACACGTACATGTATGTGACTTTGATCTCAGATGTCTTAAAGGAGGACTAATTTATTATCAAGTCGGAGATATGTGGGGAAACACATGTACAGACGTAATTTTAGACAATGAATCTATATCGTGGGGGGGATATATGCCGATGACCTCAGATATATTGACGAGGCTGTAATAATTAACAACAAAGAGCGTTTATTTTCACCTTAACTAGGCATAACTAACTTTATTTATTTATTACGTCATGTAATATGTGATATTGACCTCAAGTGACTAGTACATTGGCAGTAAATGACTGAAAGGGACACTGACTTTTGTCCATCGAATAAATGAGCTATGTTTTCCGGATATACTTTAATAAATTGTCGCGAAAACATTTAACCCCAAAGTTATTGGTGCTAAATCCCCCAACATTATTTCATTTGACCTAATAATTAAGCAATTATTAACCCAATGTTGGGTAAAAACAAAATCGCACAACAGAGAATGTAAATTCATATTGGTTTTAACATATTTTTATTTCCAAATCCAAACAATTGACATAATACACATATGACATAAATATACAACATTTAAGAGTTAATTTTGGAAACAAGGATCAGACATCAAGCCCGAGGGCTTATATGAAGTCTTCTCCAAATTTATATTGGGTAACAAACTGTTGACCCGCGCCGAGTAAAAACATTGCCCAACATTGACCCTAATTGGGTGACATATGTTTTACCCATGCAACACAAACGTTCGGTAATAATTATATTCCCAACGCGAGTGTATAAGTGAAAGTTACTAATTTTGAAAGTATAAATATTCGATATATCTGACTATGGTGCACATAAAATTATTAGTATAGGCAAGAGGTCTGATTTGAGGTGCAGTATACTTGTGCTACCGGAAATTATTGTTAGGACTTATATATATACAAAATCAGCATAACTGTGGTAGATGTGTTTCTTCCGCGATGATCACTTGAGCCCTGCGAGCAGTAAACCAAAACTAGTCGTGATGGTAGAAAACCGCGCAGTATGGGTGAGGTCTGGTGTAATTTCTAAGAGACATTTAAAAAAAAAATCTTTTTATCAATTTCTAAGAGACATGGCGACGGTTTGAAATTGATATGGCAGTGATCTGGTAATGTTGGGATTTTATACGCTCTGTTGTTGTTTTTGCTTTGGCAGTAAAAACAATGCTGTCATGTGCGACCGTGGCGCACGTAAAAAGAAATACCGCTAAAAATGTGTCATACCTTTTCGAGAAGTTGTTGACACTAAGTTGTTATAATGTTGGAACTAGTATACTAGTATAGTACATTCATGTACATGTATTATAATCATGTCATTCAGCAATTCAAATATAGATATACAGCGGTTAACATAAACGCGGTTAAACGCATGTAGTTTGAGTAAAGTCACTGTTACATGTATATGTTATATGTACATGTAGATACATGTATACAAATAGCGGAATAATATATATTGATACAATCACAAAATGTCGAGGTATTATATATAATAATACAAAACCAAACAGTGAAGAAACAAACATCATCGCATGTAGAGCATGAGATGAATACGTTTTGCCTGTTCGTGCATGTACGTATTTGTATGTTAAAGCCACACGGCGATTTTGGCCGCTCCAAAATACACGTAATAATTTTTGGTTGTGTGTGTTTCCAGGTATCGAGATATGTTGATAAATACACGAGCTATATTTCTACTGACATTATACATTTGTATTTCACTGAAAGACCTATTGGAGTCCTTAAAAAATACAACTTTGAACACGCTATTTTTGGGTCCAAAACAAACAACGGCCATCTGCACGACACGGAACAGAAAAGAACGTTCAGGTTTAGTCTATTCCTGATATAGTAGAAATAAAGAGCGTTATTCTTTCATTTCAGAAAATTGTTAGAGCAGCTGGAAATTACTGCAGAGCATATCCGATACCGCAATTATGTCAATAGTTGTGTATTTGATACTTCCTATCAAATTACGTGCATATGGACACAAGTCTTAAGCTGGAATGAGTCATGTCCGTTCAATATATTTCTATAGTGATAACGCAGTTGAATGTACATGTAAAGACGGGTAAACGCTTATGCATACCACTGGCCCATCCTATATGTACAATACATGTACATGTAAATACGATGTTACTTTCATCGTCATATTTTATTGTCTAACATCTATATATAAGACATTTTAGACAAATACTTATATACAAATAATATGTACAGTCACGTGTGCAACATCACGCATAATAAAATTATAATCAAAGTACATTTAATTAATTCCCGTGTTCATTTTAGATCTCTTTAGGATGTATTAAGTTTTAGCCATTTTGGAACAATGCGACAACGTGTATCCGACGTGCATGCTTTGACAATAAAAACAATTTTGTGCGACCGTGATGCATATGAAAAGACATACATCATGTAACCCCTTTGTTGCTAATTACAGTTCAGCAAATAGCTAAGAGTGTCCGACCGTCAAAGCTACCGCTAAAAAAAAAGTTGTTACAGGTGTATACGACGGCACTTCAATCATTTAGGTTGGGATAATATACGTATATAAATGTGTGCACGTCTGAACGGTCATTTATTCACGCACAGTTGTACACGTAGCTCTATATGAATTATATCCTCTGAAACTGTTCATTGTTCACATTTTGTCGCCGCATATCAGCATTTATCATGGTGAGTACATTATACACATATATATGACAATACTTTGTATTTAGAGTTCCAGGCTAGGCAATTTTCCGAATCATACAAAAACACATTTGTAACTATTAGTACTTGTATATATCTTATATTGTAATCCTTTCATTCAACAATTCACATGTACCGCCACCTCCGCCACAAAAATGCATACTTGTTCTCTATATATGTTATACGAGTGGGGTAATCTTGGCTTGGAGATGGACGTTGATGATCTTTATAATAGTGAGAAATGAGATTGTCCGTCAATTTGGAAATTCACTGAGATACATGTATAGTCATATAATTCACAACGCGGTTAACGTTAACGCGGTTATAAAAGCAAACGCAGCTTTGTATGCGGATCAGAGTGTCCACTTCATTTCTAGCAAATGTACGTAATTAAATGGTGTGAAGTATCATGTAGATTGATATAACGACAAAATGTCGAGGCTTTATCTAAAAATTACAATGCAATAAATAGCGTGATAAAAAAAACAAATATCAGCGCAATATTCGGCCGTTCTGTAGACATCATGCATACTTTTATGTGTCTTTATTGTAATTTGTATATATATATCTTTATCACATTTTATGTAACAGCGCAAATGAACACATCTCTGTTGTGAAATAGGCACTCCACAAATAATAATAATAATACTTGTTCTCTGCATATTCTCTGTTTTGCTATTTCTACCGGTCGTATACGTAAACGCGGTTTAACGCGAACGCGAATACGAATATGTTTATGCATACCACTATAGCGAGTTCTATATATGTTATACGAGTGGGGCAATCTTGGCGTGGAGATGGACGTTGATGATCTTTATAATAGTGAGAAATGAGATGGTCTGTCAATTTGGAAATTCAAATGGTCATATATAATTCACAACGCGGTTAACGTTAACGCGGTTATAAAAGCAAACGCAGCTTTGTAATGGGATCAGGGTGTCCACTTCATTTCTAGCAAATGTACATAACTAAACTGTGTGAAGTATGATGTAGATCGATATAAGGACAAAATGTCGAGGCTTTATCTAAAAATTACAATGCAATAAATAGCTTGTTAAAAAAAAAAAAAAAAAAATATCAGCGCAATATTCGGCCATTCTGTAGACCCAGTGTTTTAAATGTTGTGGAAGTATAGCTTTGATCAAATGCGTGAATTTCGTTCTTGATGGGCGAAAATGTTAAATTGTTTGTCGAATAAATAGGTAGAATGGCACGGTAACACGTTCACAACAACTGTTGTTCTACATGTATATGTTTATTGTAGACTGAAAAATAGATCGATAATTTTTTATTTAATCTAGTGAAGAAATTTCCGGTTTAAAGTTGGCGTTTTGAGAACTTCTGTATCTTGTAAACATAAAAGAATAGACGCTGTGCAAAAAAATTAGCAAAGGTGTTTGATGATAAATAGACAGACAACTAATGTAAAATATAATACTTTTTAGAATTTAAGAATTTAAATTTTATTGCATGGGCCTATACAATTTATATTTTAAAATTACAGGTTTATGTTTACGTATTGGCATGCACCTTTGTAATTTCTTGCCTTTTACTCTCGTTAAAAGGGAATTAATACCTGCATGTGTCATCACAGTGATGGTTACATATAGCATTATTTAAGAAATGCGTTCTGCAGCATTCGCATGTAGATTAAATGCACGACGCGGTTAAACGCACATATATGTATAATCAAGAATTAACTGTTATTAATATATGAAGTGCAATATGATCTGACTATAAATTATTATTACTTCATTATGTGAAAACCATCTAACGCTTGTTTTAATTAAATTTCAATATTACATTATGCACGAGGAATAGCTTATACATTCATGCACTATTTGATTTCGTTTCAAAACGCAAGCACGTGGACTGGTTCTCCGATTTTGATATTCCATGGTGTATACTGCAGGATTTAATTGCCTAACAATGATGGCTAAACATGCCTTAATAAACACGGTGCCGCTGTGTAATCTAAGGTTTATTTATTTAGGAAACTATGTCTCATTAACCCTTGAAATGAAGTTCCTTAAACAGTAAACATGTTTGTTGAGATACTATACTTGTCAATATATAATGTCATCGCTGTCCGTGTTTTTAAAAATTCAGATTCCTACATGCATACCAGGAATACGGACACATGCATGCATGACATAATGACAGCATAGTTTTTTTTTGTGCGAGAGGTTTTCATAACTTGTCAGCATGATAATTTCAAATTATAATATGTCTAATATCTTCTAAAGGAATGTTGGTACTTAATCTTATTATAATAAAAATTTGTAAATACTTCTGTAGTATAAAATGATAGTTTCTTCTTCTGCTTTAATGTTTAAATTATTTTGGGTATATTTTTACAAGTTCCTGTGAAGTACATGTAGTGTGTACTAGTACTACATGTAATGCGAAATATGAAAATAGTCATCAATTTCCCACCCCTACTTTTATTCCGCCCCTACTATTATTTGAATTTTGGCTATTTTCCACCCCCTACTTTTATTCCGCACCCTTCTTTTATTTGGATCCCGAGAGATCATTTTAAAAATAAAACCTGTGTAATAGGTGATCTTGGGCCAAACAGAACCACGTGGAAAAAATGTGTCAACTGAGCACAACGTAAAATGAAGTACACAAATAACAATGTAATAATATTTAGTTGCCATCAAAGCCCACGTTCTATATACATCGTAAATACAACTGATGAAATTATTGCATCAAGATCAATGAGTACCGGTCTTCTGAGTGGAGATTTTTGTGCACTGGATTTCCGTGTATGAAACTGCTAACGCTCGGAGATCCCCTGCTATACAGGAGGGTATCACCCCCCCCCCCCTTTCGGTACGCGCGATTCAGGGTGTTTTGAAGGCGTACGCGGGATTCATACCCCCGAATTAACTGGTATTCGGGTTCAAGCAAAACATCTGGGACGCAGGTTTTGATGGCGCAAAATAATACTTTGTGCTAATTATATGTATGAATGAGTGGGTAGAATAGCTTCTTGGGCATATTCGACCACCATGCCATCATAAAGTATCATTAATCGTATCATAACGCGACCGGCACTTCTGCTTGTATATGTCTGATATTAAAACAGTCAATTTGTATGTCATTTATCGCATATTATTTCTTAACATATATTCGGGATTCACCCCCCAAAATTAACTGGTATTCAGGATTCAGGGGAGGGGTGATACCCTCATACAGTACATGTATATTACTTAATTAAATCGGGGATCATATTTTGCAATCGTTTTAATACAAGATGAGTATGTACAGCGAGGGTTATTATAAAGGTAAATTGAAACTTTCAGATGACGTGGGGTCACACAAAAATAAGCAGATTCGTTCAGCATGGAAACGTTCAGCTAGAAAACTTGGAAAGAGTAATGAGTGATATATTTCGGAATATTGGATCAGTCTCAAACATGTCGGGAATTCGGTTACATTAACCATATAGTCATTGATTATAAACGTAAACTTTATGAAAATATGCGATAGAGCTCTTTTGAACCTCCAAATTATGTATTAATGTGATAATTCACTAGTTGACTGATAAATAAACAAACTATCGATATTCAGGATTCGTACCCCACACAAAAATAAAAAAGCAAAACAAATAAAAAACAAAATTCGATTATTTCATCCAAATGCACGTACATATGTAAAATTTAGATAATGGTATGAGGAATAATAAATTAATAAAACACTAAATATATAATACAAAGCGAAAGTAAAACACAATTTTTACATAATGCATGTACATATATTCGGCTACATACCATGATCATCTAAGGATGATTTAGTTTCCATCATACTTGTATAGATTCTTTCCTGTCAAACATTCATCGCGTTTGGAAGCTTCGATTTACCGAAGACACGCCCCCTATTGTGTTTGAGTTCATTGACACCGCTGTCAATCATTCGCGGCAGGCGTTTGATCCGCGGTCTGTCAGTGAAAGTGACAAATCATTGGTTACCAAATCAGAGCGCTGTTTGTTTTACAGGAATTGCACAACACATGGATAATTAATATTTTAAATTATTTGCATCACTGTGCATGTATACATGCATATGTCGATTACCCACGTGCATGTACATGTGTGTTTTAGTGTACCATCACGAAGATTTCAAATGACATCGGACCCTTGGCGTACAGGTTACCGACCTGTATTAGGTGACGCTGAATATTAAATATTCAAAGAATACATGTACATGTACATTGCGACGTGAACTCAAATGTTTTGTTTGTTAGAAATGTCAATTGCATCTCTATTAATTCGTGCAGCGCGATCAATGTGATCTGCATTTATTTATTACATGTACATGTAGTTGTTTTTTTTGGGGGGAAAAATTCTAAATGTAAATGTAAAACATTATCACCAATAAATCACGCATTACCCAAGCCAAAAACATTGTATTATATTGGCAACGTTCCTTTGTGAACCAAATGTTACCGTCTCGATTGATTACAATCGTTCCGTTTCCGATCAGAAAATTGTATGAAACTAACATTGGTGGCCGTCGTTCATTTTCTCTCTTTAATTTTTTTTAATAAAATGAGCTCATGTCTCAAAGTTTGAATTCCCTGTGGTGAATATTCTTGTTTGTAATGTTATTCAATAATTATTATTACAGTTGATAAGCTATTCTCTCGACCTCGTTTGTTGCGTTGACGGTTATCGCGACTGCGTTTGTTGCGTTGACGGTAATGCCGACCGCGTTATGTTGCGTTGACGGTCATGCCGACAGCATTGGAGTAACGTTACGACCGCGTTGGAGTAACGCGGTTGTAACGTTACTCCAACGCGGTCGTAACGCGGTCGGGAGGGCCATTACTTATGAGAAGGTGTGTACTCATCAATGAGTATTTATTATAGAAAGGGTTAATATATTAACCGATAAAGGCAAACAATAATCAAACATGCTAATAAATGACAGCATGGAGAGATCAGTTAAAAGTGTTTACTTGAAAATCATTGAAAAAAAATGAAGTAATTGACTGTAAAGTTCTTTCAAACTATTTTTACGCGTATTATCAACTGAAAATTATCTTTGATTGTGCTTCTTCAGGATATTACACAAAAATGGGACAAGAAGGTCCCTGTTATGTGAATACTAACCATAGAACTATAGTATCCCTAATGGACAATATCAATATTTCAGATCAATAATATCCTCATATTTCAGATGAATAATAGCCTCATAAATCAACTCCCTGTAGACTAAATTTACAATGTGCAAAATCTCTGATTGACAATACCGTCAGTGTCTATGTCAGTTCAACTACAATAAAGCCCTAAGTAATCGACTCCTTAAACACAGCAGAATTATGGGTAACTTTTCAGGATTTAGTCGGAAATATGGCTTGTTGCCATTCATCGGAAAGCTCTCTGCTGCGTTTAAGGAGTCGATTGCTTAGGGCATTACTGTAACATAATGGCATGCCATCTAATGTTTGGGGCATGGGGATAGTATCCTGGTGCTACTGTCCACTATATTATCTTATGTTAGAGCTGACATATTAACAATGACAATAACACATATTAGCGCACCTTGCCCCATGGAGATTCCCATGCTGGTTCCCCAGGTTTTGAGGCTTTCCATAGAGCAAAATCTGTAGCATCTTTCTTTGAGTTGAGGGCATCTTCTGACAAGCTCAGATCACCTGTAAGTAAGAGGGGAACAACATATCTAGAGAGGGGACCAGCCGAGAAGTTTCAAATTGGAAGAAGTGACTTCTCCCTATATGCATATTACTATCAGGGAGAAGTGGGCTGTTATCAGGGAGATGTGGGCTGTTATCAGGGAGAAGTCATAATGGCTGAAGTTATGTTTACACCAAAACATCACATTTCTATGATCCAATAATTAGTATTCAATACAACAGCCCATTTATAAAATGATTGTAATGAGTAAATACCTGTATTTACACAGTTTTAAGCAGGAAATACTCTTTAAATATGCTGTTGGGACATTTGCATACTGGTATATGAGAGATACATCACTTTTCCATAGGACAAAAATATAGAGAAGTGGCACTATTTTGTGAGATGTCTCCCAAGTCGCCTTCTAGGCTGGTCACTGATATAGAGAACCCACACAACTCAGTCAATGTTAGTTGACAACTAGAAGCCTATAACACTAAATGCAGTCAATTTTAATAGCCATTATTGTTGTAAACCATGGTGATGTGTCTATGAGTGTAACGATGATTTGTAGACAATATTCTAGGCTTTATTAAACTAGAAGAAAAGCCGGAAGTGTACATTCAAGGATGAACAACAAATCACGGAATCAAAACAGGTGTTGCTGAACGGAACGAAATTACCGTAAATACCACAATTATATTCCTATCTCAAATGTATTATCCATAATAAAGACTAATATCATATGACTATTGTTTTTCTCGATCAATTAATACCACATAAGAAATGGATGTTGTTTTATTTGCGTTCCATGGAGTATGGATGCAAGTTGGACTGACATTTTGCATTAAAAGTGTTCCAGATGAACTTGATTCCAATCTCCATGAAACACAACAAGATCAACATCCATTCCATATATTTAAACTCAACTGGCAGACTAAGAGAGCATTTAATGCCCGTCAATATGAAATCTTGTCCCGGACTCGATTCGAGGTTTGATTCGATAAAAACACAAGATTCACAGAGGCTTAGTGTCTATAGGTTTTTATCTCCCCTGATAAGCCAGATCTTAGGTATGTTGATTTCTAAAATCAGATTGAATTGAATGCTGACCTTCTCCTTCATTAAGAGCCTGTTTGTCGCCATAAGCTTCAGGAACAAGTTTGGCATAAAAATGTCCTTTAGATTTATCGAAAGTGGTTGTACTAAAATAGACTGAGCCACCAGCAACATATCTGAAAAACAACAAAAGACAGGTATATTTAGGTACCCTTAATATTTGGGAAACATTTTAATGAGTGTTGTGTCATGACAAACCTTACAATTCTTAATAATTTACATAATAAGGTAGATGATATGCATGGTACACCACAAAGGACGGTTACAAAAACTAATTTTCAGCAAATGAAACAATAAACTTGAAAATTATTATCTGGTGTAAATTAAAAAACGTTTTTCATATGGTTGTACACGTATCCTGCAATTATTTTAAAATTCAGTCTCAACAAATAATTCATAAGCAGCACAGGGCTGAAAATATGGTGTCGAACATTTGTAGAATGAGGTCCCCAGAAGGTGAATATAGTGACGCTAACCAGCACAGTGGGTTAGCGCAGGGTTTCCGTTAGTACGGCTCAGCGTCCGTAGGACGGCCTCATTCCCCTCGCATATTATCTGTTTGGTTCATACATATACCAAATGTCAGTCGCAATGTCGTAAACAAATCCGGTTACAACGGGAGTTCGGGTGTTAAATAGAATACTGGTGAAAAAGCGGGTCAAATAGCGACGTTAGATACAGCGTAATGCATGTCGCGGTAACATCAAAAAATGTCGGACTGCTGAATATGCATATTTTTGTGTACGGGATGAAACTACTCATGCTCGAAAATCCCGTGATATCGTAGGATTACATAATTTGATCAAAGAACGCCGAATTTCTTAGTCGGGACATTTTTATGCACGGGATTTTCATGAATGAAACTGCTCCTCTCCGAGATCCCGTGCTATCGTACGGTGGTACATAATAAATGGGTCCCCCTGCAGAGTCCATGAGGTATAGAACGGAGTTTTAGCCAACGTGTTATAAAATATAATTTGGCGGGAGATGTGAACACGTGCGTCGTTGATTGTGCTTGGGGACAACGCAACTATTATTTACCGTCCTTTGACATTATCTCCATATTGGGGAGGGGGTACGTATGTGTTTGTCTTTATCACCCATGTATGTAATATGGTTCAAATGAATGGTGTTGTTAACTTGTCACTATGAATTCCCACTATAAAGACTGATTTCGGGACAGGTTCCGTTTTACTGTGAAATAAATCACGTTGGGATTTTGTTGACTATGCGCATAATAAGCAATTGCGGTCGTCAGTTTATGGACTAATATATAGAGACTAGTGAACAAGCTACGCGTTCCGAGTGAAAGATGTCCCTACCCACAGGTATTAGGCACAATTTTTGTTTTTAAATTTAATAAAAATCTCTTTTTATTAATTTTTTTTGGTGCCAAATACCTGTGTCGCTACCATTCGTATTTTGCCGCTATAAATAGCTCCTGCAGTATGACGTCACAGCGCACAAATAGTTTTACGATTGACAGCGTATATCATGTCAGTTTCATTTTCACAGAAGCTGCTTGCAATTCTAGGAAATACTTTATTCAATTCTCCTTGCTATCTATTATTGGTCAATGCATAGATGTTTTGTAGTGTTTAGATTCATCGGAATCTTATTGTATAAATTTGTAAACAATAACTAGTAGCTTGTTCATTTATATATAATCTTCAATCAGACGGCAGTCTTATGTGCGTAATTAGTTGATTGATTATCTGGATACCATCAACAGAATTAATGCACCCACGGAAATGATTGACTTGCGTAATATATACGTAGCTTTGGTTGCTTTGTGAGACTCTTATGTGCAAGGAAATTGCTACTTTTCAGTGTCAAATAACAAAATTTTCGCCCGACGGGACGAACCATGGTCGTCCCGTCGCGTTATGTGTTTCCCCAATACGGACTCATTAATTTTCCCCTCGCGGAAACCCTGGTTAGCGTCAGCATATTCATCCTCTGGGCGTCTCATTCTGCATGTCCTCATCTGCTATGGGAGTCCTAAACACAGATTTAAGTTCCCAGATGGTGACGTGTACCCATTGGGCACCTCGATTATGCAATGTGTCATCTGCTAATTTGGGGATATTGAGAAACTATAAACTAAATTAAAAAGAAAAAGAACTTTCTCAAGAAAAAAAACTGAGATGCCAGAGCAAAGCGGCAGCATATCATTTATCCCACAGGTGGCTACATTGTATATATATTGGAAGGGAAAACCCGCGATGGCTATAAATAGATATGACAGTACTGCATAATTATATTCAATCACGTATACTACAGTACATGCAGAGCGATATGGAAATCAGGCACTCAATTTGCCAGCTTCTATTCCTCACTTCACTAAATGTCAACTGAGATAATGCCTTTGTTTGTCCTAAAGGGACGAGTATATGCTAAGGCATTGGAACAAGGTCCATCAAGATTGAGGGAGGAACTATTTCGTCTGGTGTCAGGTCACATGGGTAATCACACGGACAGCAAACAGCCTTTTGTGATAACATTCGCCACAGCTCGGTCAACAATTATTTAGCGTCCCACCCTCCCACCCAGTATTCCTCCTTCTGTTTTGGGAGGAGGCATCCCTTTTTTGCTAACAGCTATGCTTAGTGTCTTTCAGGACTAGATAGGTGATCGTTGCCAGGACCCCATGGTTGGCGCTTGGGTGGTACCAAAAAAAGGTCTTTCACCAATGACAAGAAAGCTGGAGGTCCATAAACAAGTTTCCGACTACCAGTTGCTTTAGTGATTAATAAATGGTAGTCATTAAGGCAAACCTGTCTTGTTATTAATAACAACCATGTGGGATAAAAGCTTTTATTTCATAATATAGATACATGCCAGACAAGATGAGGCCTACGGCACAGCAGAATGAGGTCCCCAGAAGGTGAATTTAGTGATGCTAGCCAACTCTGTGGGGTAGCATAACAAAATTAACCTTCTGGGAACCTCATTTTACAAATGTCCAGCACCATATTTTCAGTCCTGCAGCCTATCCCAATTGACTCTGAATCAGAAAGCAAAATTCCTGCAGATCTGGAATGTTTGGAATAAGGAATCATAGTCCTTAAATTTATATGAAATGTGAGATAGATCCATGCACTAGTTATCTCATCTTATTTGGAACTTACCCAAAGCCATTGTCAATGATTTTCTGAACAAATTCTATGATTTCTGGAACGTATTCACTAACTCTTGTCAAAACGTCTGCCGGCAGAACCTGAAAAAATTCAACAAACTATGATTTATTCCCAAATTATCAAAACAGTCATATTTTACTACCCATTTTACGAATATACACAGGTCTGAAATGCAATGACGAGAATATTCTTTGTGCATTTTTGCTTATATGTGTTTTTCTTCAATGAAAGGCATACAAATTGACTTATTGCAATAGGTTTAATGTATTTACTTGCTAATAATGATAAATGTTTTCAAAAGGGTTGAGTTGTCAGCACTAAAATCAGTGAAATAATGTTGTGAAACATAGACTGTCTGTGTGATATTATTATATACTGAAAAAAGACACAACAAAGAATACATGTAGGATAATAATGGTGCACCAATATCAGTGTTCCAATTGATTGTCACACCGATGTTCACATTTATTATAATGTCTTTTAGTGGTGTGAAGTGCTAAAACAAGCTAATAACTTACATTAAGGTTTCAGCTCAAATGATGCCATTAATTAAGAAGAGTATCGCTAGGGCGTAGCAAAATATGCCCATGGTAATTCCAACAAATTCCCATTGCTCTGGTGAAAATTGACGGGCGGAACCCAAATTCGAACTTTATCTGTATTTTGGGCTAGTAAAATACCAAATTCCATTCCATTCAGTTCGGACTTACTAAAGTTATCTTCCGGAAATGAAAATTGAGAACAAATTCCAACAAAAAGGGCCATAACCTCTTATATATGCGAGGCTCTCTGTGGGAGACCCACATATATAAGATAATGCACTGGCATAGGATATTTAATGCTGCAACAGTGCAGCTCCCTTCATGAAAGGGTTAATAACTCCAGACATTATCCATATTTAATGTGAACTTAATATGAGATCTTACGTTCAGACCATTCATATCCTCATGAAATTTCTCTTCCCAGTGACGAGGTAGCTTTGAGAAAATAGAGTTATCTCTCACTTCTGAACCATGTGCTGCATCAAGCCATTTGCAATAAATATCTTTGGCATCTTCTAGAAGCTTCTGTGCAAGTGAAATAATGAAAATGAGAAATTGAGATAATTTCAAAAGGCAACAAACCTAGCTATCAGGAGAGATAGTACACAAACACAAATTTGAAAGCGTGCCCCTTGAGCAATGTCATGACATTTTTATTATATGATCATAAGTTTCTTTCCACAATTCCTACATTCAAACTTAAAACATAATGAAAAAACCTAGATATCTAACGATGTTCATCTCATTAATGGAACAACAGGTTAATAACAGTTCTGAGTGATGGCAGATACTTCAGGGGTTAACATAACTTATTATCAGACGGTTAAGACCTGAAATTAATTCACGTTTTCCCAGCGACATTCAACGGCACAACGTTTTGTCCAATCAAAGCGCGTTTCATATAATAAAAGAGTTATCAGCCAATGGAAGTCAATATTCACCTCGGCCTACGGCCTTGGTGAATATAGACTTCCTTGGGTCGACGATTTCTCGTGTCAACCTCGCAACAATGCGATAATTGTATAATATTATTATATTAGCATAGACTTCCATGTTGTTTTAACGTTTTAAGTGTGTTAACACTTTTGTCAAAAACATGATCATTGCATGCACCAAAGTAATTTACAGAAAAATAGGTTTGTTAAATTTTGAATCAAAATGAACTTGCTCTACACCATCATCAGTTGTCACTGAATTGTTACTGAAGATTGATCTTGGAGGATACTGTTACATCGCATGGGGCTGACTTCACTTGTATTCAGGACAAAATGTGGACATGGTTTCATACTGCCCCTTGCTAAATTTGCCAATGGCAAATATAATTCACATGTGGCAAAAAATATTTTCATTTGGCAAAATTTTGACAAGTAACTTTTTAATTCCTCAATAAAGTTGAAAAATATTGGTAAACAAATACCATTCATTTCAGGAAACTCTCACAATATAATTATATTAGTGGTGTTTTATAAGGTCTAGGAAAAGTTAACACCTTTTATTATAAAGATGCATTTAATCTGATACCATTAGTAATGATGGGTGAGGGATTACCAGTATTTAGTGTGGTGGTGGTGTTTACATAGCTAATCCTCTTGTAATGATTGGTTTATTGTTGTGTGGTTTATATAAACCACAAAATAAGACTCAACGTTGCAGAAAATTATACTATCAGGGATAGCATTTGGCAAATTCTAAAATAGTTTGGCAAAAAATATTTTAATTTGGCAAATTATTGGGCAAAAGTAAACCCTGCATGTGGACCATGACATTGTACAAATTCATAAAAGTTCATCAAATTTGATACTAACTTCTCTAGCATCTGTGACTTCCTGGTGACTTGGTTTGTTGTTTAATATTTTCTTGACGTTCTCTATGGAACCTCCAACTTTGTTGTTTAACTTCTCCAACATTACTCTCTTGTCCGAATCTTGCTCTACCTTCAGCTTATCTAGAAAAGGCTGCAAAACAAGTCCTAAGATGAAAGTGAATGACAAGGGAGACCAGTTTTACATTTTAGAGGTAAGGTAGTTTTTCTGATTATTATGACAGGAAATGTTAATGTACGCAAACTAGCAGACAGCTCCAAATTACATACAAAATCACAAGGTCGGGCCACTTTTCCCTCTAAAGGGATTGGCATTGAATACGTTAAGCAATCAGCAAAGTTGCTGATTGCTTAACATATTCAATGCCAATCCCTCAGTCAGCTAACATTTTTGGCTGATGATTTCTAAGTTCACCACCCCTGTTGGTTTCATAGATTAAAAATCCAATGTAATAGTACATACAGTATGTTTGAGCAAGTGACTCAGTCGCTGTTTTTTTTGTCAATACACAAACCGAGAATACTTATGAATTTGCAAGGGTACCATACAGGTGTTTTAATACTGATACCTCAACCAAATTGGTAGACACTCTGGTCTGCTGTAGACTAACATGTGCTTCAATAGTTTAATGATCAATTCATTTAACATGATCGCTGGATATACCAGAGTTATTTTCACAACTATAGGATTGTCCAAGTTAAAATAAATAAACTTGGTTGACACCTTCATCAGGTGACGCTGAGGCCTTATTTCTGAAGAACATCATCAAATTGTCCTTTATAAACAGTGTTAAAAGTGATACTGCAGGCTGTTACCGCATCATTGCCATAGTGCACATATATTTTTATTTATATAAGGTGGCCAAAACCAGTTTCAATTTAGTCAAATAGGTAATTATTTCACTGTCAGTGGTATTATTGTTTTAAAATGAAGAGAACAAAATGTGGGAAAAAAATAGAATGAAAACGTAAATTCAAGCGGCGAGATATCTCATCGGCAGCAGCGAACATCATGGAGTAAGGGAGACGAGATATCTCATTGCTGGTGCCCAGAGAGTTAAACTGCTTCTGTTGATTCTAGAATCATTGCTTGCTTTCAAATAATTTTTTTTAAATATATGGTTAATATTATCCAAAAACCTGACAATGCTGCTGCAAACTGTCAATAAATACGATAAAGTGTGTGATACAAGATACTGGTAAATACCGAATTATGAATCATGAGGACATTTGTATTTGGCAGATTAAACATTAATTGACATAGGTACAAACACGAAAGCAGTTCAAATTCAATGTTACTGGTATGATGGTGATGATAAATTCTTATAGGTGTGTCCTTCCCCATACATAGGAGAAAACTGGAGATATATAGCGCATATTTACCTCATAAGCTTTGACCAGATCTAGCATGAGTGTCTGTATATCGTGACCTTTACCAGAGTATTTCTCAAACAGGTAGTATTGTCTGGCTCTCATGATGATCTGTTATAGAACATATACAGTTATTTGTAAAATGTGGGACAATTGAGATTTAAAACAAAAGAGAATGTCAACAGTCACCAGCAGTTAGGTCGCGCTGCCGTTTTCCAAAATAAAAAATAATTCACATTTGGCAAAAAATATTTTCATATGGCAAAACTTTTGTCAAGTCACATTTTAGTTCATCACGAAAGTTGAAAAATATTAGTCGCACAATACCATTCATTTCAGGAAACTCTTACAATTATTGGTATTTTATTAGGTTAGGAAAAGTTGATACCTCTATCAACATGCATTTAATCTGATAGCATTAGTATCAACTGATGGAGGGATTACTAGTATGTATGGTGGTAGTGTTTATATATCTAATCCTCTTTTGTTTCAATATACCCTTTTGGGTGAGTGAGTTTATTCGGCCCATGCCATTTTCTGAGTCAAACCAGGGCCATATTCTTGTAGGTATTGGTGTAGTACTGTACTAAACCAGCAATGAGGGGATATCCTATACTAATCTGTCAACCAGTGACCAAGTTATAAAGCCAAATGTTCATATGAACAGAAGAATAGTTTGAGATACTCAGATAACTACTATATATATGAAATCACCAGCATAATAAATAGCATACAATAATAGTATTCTGTTATGGTCTGAAGATAAAAATATGGCCAAAACTCTATGCTCATCATCAAGGTGCAGTCAAGGTACAGCACATATGTGCCCTGCTATATATGTACTTAGTTATAGAAATACTCAACAAGAGTTTTAATTTTGCTGCCATATTTCTCCAAAGAACTTCATGATTAGCTGAATAGACAAGTATTGAGATTAGTAATGACATGCTCAGTGGAAAGTACAGGTGCAATAAAAACAAACCTCATTAACCCTTTCATGACTCGATCTTCCTGAACTTTAATACAAGAGCACGCCGTCGGGGCGTGGCATAATACGCCCACTTCTGGAGTAGAGTGGGGCAAGGTTTAATTCATTTGTTTGAAACCTTTGACTTAAGTCGAAATAATAACACATATAAAACACAATAACCTCAAGTGTGGTATTTTTGACTAAACAAAATTTTTTTTAATTTGTTTTTATTTATTTTCAGCTATTTTCAGACAAAAAAATCCTATAACTCTGGCAAAAATGGTCGGATCGAACTCAAATTTGAACTTGACCTGCAAAATCATGTAGACAGAACCCATATTTGAACTTGATCTGTATACCAAATTTGGTTCAGTTCACTTGATTCAATCTAAAGTTATCATCTGGAAACCGCATATCAGGTAAAATCTAAGTCGAAAAAGGGGCATAACTCAGTCAAAATTATGTGGACGAAAACCCATATTCGAACTTGATCTGTATTTTGGGGTGGTAAACTAATATACCAAATTTGGTTCAGTTCACTTGTTTCAATCTAAAGTTATCATCCGGAAACTGCAAACCAGGTAAAATCTGTCGAAAAAGGGGCATAACTCAGTCAAAATCATGCGGACGAAACACATATTCGAACTTGATCTGTATTTTCGTGTGGTAAACTAACATACCAAATTTCACTTGATTCAATCTAAACGAACAACCCATTTACATAATACAACCGTTTTTTTCAAACGGGCATATAAAAAACATGTGCCAATGCATTCTCTTATATATGCGAGTCTTCCATAGGAGCCTCTCATAAATAAGAGAATACATTGGCCTAACAATATTTACTTTAACATTGTAAGCCAGTGTATTCTCTTATATATGCAAGGCTCCTTATGGGATACTCACATATATAAGAGAATGCACTGGCACAGAATATTTAATGCTGCACCCAGCTCCTGTTATGAATGGGTTAAAATCACCATGTCCCTGGTCACTGAGACAGTGAGGTTGAAGGGAATGTGTGTGAAACATCTGTACAAAAATGACCTTCGCTGACAGTTTCAACCTATAGTGAAACTTAAGGTTTTAGGTCATTACAAATTTTTTAATTTCTAGCAGCATTGCAATGTAAATGGAGATTTAACACCTGGATGTCTTTTTTTCTATATTTTTATTCAAATCATCATTTTTTATCAAATAATTCTGATATTGCTGGAGATAACTTATGTTTCAACAATGAAATATCATTTTTCAATTGAAACAATTTTTAATTGAGACATCTGTGTTTTATAGCCTTCTTTTGCTAAAGGAATTCAATGCATACAAACCCTTTCTATATTGAATGGATTCTCCCATTCAGTTATAAAAGTAATCATTGGAATGGTCTATCATTCATCTGGAGGGGTGTTCAGGAAAAATGATCAGACGACAGATAATAAAAGTATAGAAGGAGTCCTATTATTGGAGGGAAATGTTCAGATAACAAAGGGCCATTTGATGAACTTATTATCTGAACATTTCCTAAGGGAACTACTTGTCAATGAGTATTTAGTACAGAAAGGGTTGATATATAAAATATGACTAGGATTCCAAAAGGTATAACAAGGATCTCAAACACAGCATTTGCAAATAACTTCTGATAAAAATAAATTAAAATCATATGTGGACTTTACCTTATCATCAATATCTGTTATATTCATACAATACAGGATGTCATATCCAAAGTAATCTCGTAGGGTTCTCCGAAGGATATCAAACGAGATGTACGACCTGTAAAAGAAACAAAAAGAGTCAATTTATAAGATGCTCTAAATAAATCTTAAACCACATTTATTACACAGATCAAAATGTTAATGAGTTTATTATGTCCACTTATCACAATAGATGCAAATACGAAAGAGTATTCAAGTCACAGATGGCATTGGTTGTACGGTATAATTTAGAAATAAAAAGTTACCAAATTTTGAACAAATCCTCAAGAATATACTAACATTATAGTATAATGATTGTTTGAATTCGATATTATCCACAAAGTGAAAATTCTTGAAAAGCACGCTGGTTTGTTTCTCATCAGAGAATTCACAAAGTTATCCGTAGATTTCTGGAAATTGTCGACAATTGTCGTGAATCTTCCGCATAAACAACAACCCTGTGTTCGCACAACATAACACGCTTGAACCTCAAATATATATGAGACTAGCCGATGAGCCCGACGTTGTCCGGGCTATTCAAAAACCAAATTTCAAGTCGATAGCTCCACCCGTTTCCCAGATCTGGTCTGCGCATGCGCGAAGCTGGCGTCGCACGGGCTCGGAAACCCGATAAAATTCGTATCCGGGGCAAGATACATTCACATAGCAAATTTCAAGTCGATAGCTCCACCCGTTTCCGAGATAGTGTTAAATTTCAAGTCGATAGCTCCACCCGTTTCCGAGATCTGGTCTGCGCATGCGCGAAACTGGCGTCGCACGGGCTCGGCGACCCGATAAAATTCGTATCCGGGACAAGATACATTAACATACCAAATTTCAAGTCGATAGCTCTAACCGTTTCCGAGATCTGGTCTGCGCATGCTCGAAGCTGGCGTCGCACGGACTCGGCGACCCGATAAAATTCGTATCCGGGGCAAGAAACATTCACATACCAAATTTCAAGTCGATAGCTCCACCCGTTTCCGAGATCTCATCTGCGCATGCGCAAAGCTGGCGTCGCACGGGCTCGCCGACCCGATAAAATTTGTATCCGGGGCAAGATACATTCACGTACCAAATTTCAAGTCGATAGCTCCACCCGTTTCCGAGATCTCGTCTGCGCATGCGCGAAGCTGGCGTCGCATGGGATCGGCGACCCGATAAAATTCGTACTCGGGGCAAGATACATTCACATACCAAATTTCAAGTCGATAGCTCCACCCGTTTCCGAGATCTCGTCTGCGCATGCGCTGCACGGGCTCGCCAATACGACAACGACCACCGCCTGGTCAAACTACACACACGTACCAAGTTTCGTCCCGATCGGTCGAGAATCGTAGATTTGTATTAATGACAGACAAACAGACAGACAAACAGACAGACAGACAGAGGTCTTCAAAATATATATGAGACTAGCCGATGAGCCCGACGTTGCCGGGCTATTCAAAAACCAAATTTCAAGTCGATAGCTCCACCGGTTTCTGAGATCTGGTCTGCGCATGCGCGAAGCTGGCGTCGCACGGGCTCGGCGACCCGATAAAATTCGTATGCGGGGCAAGATACATTCACATGGCAAATTTCAAGTCAATAGCTCCACCTGCTTCCGAGATCTCGTCTGCGCATGCGCTGCACGGGCTCTCCAATACGACACACGCGTACCAAGTTTCGTCCCGATCGGTCGAGAATCGTAGCTTTGTATAAATGACATACAGACATACAGACAAACAGACAGAGGTCTTCAAAATATATATGAGATATTCATATTGATTATGGGCGAAACTTGTCAACCGATATTCATATAATCTGTCAAGTGTTGTATATCAATATCTGTACTCTTATGCACTTCGCTCTGGGACTGAAAACCCCTGGCGTTGTCCGGGCTATTCAAAAACCAAATTTCAAGTCGATAGCTCCACCCGTTTCCGAGATCTGGTCTGCGCATGCCCGAAGCTGTCGTCGCACGGGCTCGGCGACCCGATAAAATTTGTATCCGGGGCAAGATATATTCACATAGCAAATTTCAAGTCGATAGCTCCACCCGTTTCCAAGATCTCGTCTGCGCATACGCGAAGCTGGCGTCGCACGGGCTCGGCGACCCGATAAAATTTGTATCCGGGGCAAGATATATTCACATAGCAAATTTCAAGTCGATAGCTCCACCCGTTTCCGAGATCTCGTCTGCGCATGCCCGAAGCTGTCGTCGCACGGGCTCGGCGACCCGATAAAATTCGTATCCGGGGCAAGATATATTCACATAGCAAATTTCAAGTCGATAGCTCCACCCGTTTCCAAGATCTCGTCTGCGCATACGCGAAGCTGGCGTCGCACGGGCTCGGCGACCCGATAAAATTCGTATCCGGGGCAAGATATATTCACATAGCAAATTTCAAGTCGATAGCTCCACCCGTTTCCGAGATCTCGTCTGTGCATGTGCGAAGCTGGCGTCGCACGGGCTCGGCGACCCGATAAAATTCGTATCCGGGGCAAGATACATTCACATAGCAAATTTCAAGTCGAAAGCTCCACCCGTTTCCGAGATCTCGTCTGCACATGCGCGAAGCGGGCGCGCACGGGCTCGCCAATACGATGTTGACGATAGCCGATGAGCCCGACGTTGTCCGGGCTATTCAAAAACCAAATTTCAAGTCGACAGCTCTACCCGTTTCCGAGATCTGGTCTGTGCGAAGCTGGCGTCGCACGGGCTCGGCGACCCGATAAAATTCGTATCCGGGGCAAGATACATTCACATACCAAATTTCAAGTCGATAGCTCCACCCGTTTCCGAGATCTGGTCTGCGCATGCGCAAAGCTGGCGTCGCACGGGCTCGGCGACCCGATAAAATTCGTATCTGGGGCAAGATACATTCACATAGCAAATTTCAAGTCGATAGCTCCACCCGTTTCCGAGATCTTGTCTGCGCATGCGCTGCACGGGCGTTGCACGGGCTCGCCAATACGACAACGACGACCGCCTGGTTAAACTACACACACGTACCAAGTTTCGTCCCGATCGGTCGAGAATCGTAGATTTGTATCAATGACATACATACAGACATACATACATACAGACAGAGGTCTTCAAAATATATATGAGACTAGCCGATGAGCCCGACGTTGTCCGGGCTATTCAAAAACCAAATTTCAAGTCGATAGCTCCACCCGTTTCCCAGATCTGGTCTGCGCATGCGCGAAGCTGGCGTCGCACGGGCTCGGAAACCCGATAAAATTCGTATCCGGGGCAAGATACATTCACATACAAAATTTCAAGTCGATAGCTCCACCCGTTTCCGAGATCTCGTCTGCGCATGCGCTGCACGGGCGTCGCACAGGCTCGCCAATATGACAACGACGACCGCTGGTCAAACTACACACACGTACCAAGTTTCGTCCCGATCGGTCGAGAATCGTAGATTTGTATAAATGACAAACAGACAAACAGACATACAGACAGATGTCTTCAAAATATATATGAGATATACGATTATAACTCAAAAGCAATCACAACATAGCGACAAAAATGTATAATAAACAAGTAAGAAATGATATAATGATAAACAATCTACCTGTTCAGTGGATGCTATTGAGATGACATACTTTTGTGAATTTGCGTCATCTCCTTATTTAGAAATGCATGCTCAATTTACTACGTATGTAACCAAACTAAAATAATTGAACACTCCTCTGAATGCACTCATCGTGGTGAACATCCATACTAAGTTCCATTAAGACCCGGAAACCTGTGGCTGAGAATATTATCAGCTCGGACAGACAAAACAAGAGCTGGGCTGTGCCTGGTGTATACCCGATGTGGCATACCACCTAGTGTGGGCATACCTATAAACTGATGGCTAAGATATTCAGGCAGACAGACAAATAAACATTTCCTGAATAACTCTAGAACTGAAAACTCGAACAAAACGATTGAACACTCCATTGAATGTCCTCATAGTAGTGAACATCCATGCCAAATTTTATTGAGATACGACAACGGTGGTCGAGATATCTACCTGGATGGATGGCTAAACGGACAGACAGATGATTTCCTTTATTCATGGGGGTATAAGGCGCTTGTTACACATGAGGCAGGACAACTCGGTCTGCCGGGACAACTCAATCACGCTGTTGTGTGAGCCGAGACAACTCGGTTAACCGGGACAACTCGGTTAACCGGGACAACTCGGTTAACCGGGACAACTCGGTTTGACGTTCATGCAACTAGCTATCCATCTAGCTGTCAATCACAAGTCACGACGTCAGTCCCTAATGTCGGCATGCCCATTAACTGAGACTCAGCAGAGTGGCTTGGGTTGTCACTAAACGTCACTCACATGACGTGAGCATTCTATTGGCTAACTTCATGTCAAGTCACAATGAATCGTGTTAACGGGATAACTCGCTGTTACGTGAGCCGATGGTGTCCTGGCTGACCGAGTTGTCCCAGCAAGGCGGGACGGGACAACTCGGTTTGCCGAGTTGTCCCTGCTCATGTAACAGCACACCATATGTTCAGTGAGCAAGCACATCAGACCAGGCCATCGGACAAACTGAGTGGACCCGTCTAGCCAAGTTGTCCCTGCTCATGTAACAAGCCCCTAAGAATGAGGTGGTAATTGCTCTTCTGATTTACCAACATGTATTTTGGCTTCCCTCAATTAACTTTTCAGTAAGTGAAAGTAGCATTATTGCTTTCATATTACAGGTGCTGGTCAATTGATACAAGCATTAAAACTAATAGTGTGGTTGTGGTATCTCAATATGAGTGTCCACTGGAGAAAAATTGGTAGAGAAGCATTTTTGGTGTCATTCTAAGCAGGAAAGTCCCATGTATAACATATCCAAAATCCGCTTTGGGGAAACTTTGTTATCCAAATTGGCGGCCATGTTGTTTATATTTAGTACATCAGTTCTCAAAATATAAAATGACTATACGATATATTCTGGCATAGAAATTACGCAGTTACGTCAGTTTGTGTGAAATAAGCCATGCCACTACGTAAGCAACATATTGTATAACCACCTGGGAGTGATAACACGTATTGGTAATTTACAAGTATGTTGTTAAATATCTTTAGAGGTCCACAGTTCACTAAAACAGTTCCATCTGAAGGGTTTATCGGTCACTGGAAAGCAAGTCAAACCCAATGTATAGAAGGAGTCCTATTATTGTTGGGATATTTTCTAAATGAAAGTGTCAATGACACTGTAGCTCAACTTAGGTAGGGGAATAATTTAATGGTCGACAGTAAATGGAGGAATAGGAAAAGTGCTAATTGAAATGTCTAAGTAAGACTAGATGTTCATGTCAGTATCAACATTCATAACAGGTTTCATAATGATCGGATCAGGGATGTGGTGATTATGGTGTGACAAAGGATTTATTGATGCAAAGAGTAAATTCTAAAATGGCCACCGGCAGCCATGTTTTTTTCCAAATTACCCCAAAATGACTTGTTCCCATCTACAGCCTTTACAAATCTCATAATGATCTGATCAAAGGTATGACCTGTAGCCTGTGCTAATGGATTTAGTCATGCAAAGAGTAAAATCCAAGATGGCTGCTGGTGGCCATGTTTTTCGGCTGAACGACCCCAAAATGACACGTTTCCCATCTACATGTGATTGTTAACCCTTTGAACCCTGGCACCCCACAGTGATCGACACCCTGACCCGGGGCTCCCAGTGGTATGTCTGCTTAAATTAGACAGTGTCTAGTAGCATGGTGTTGATTATGTTCAAATTGCGACACCGGTCTGAAACTTTACAGGTTTGTCCCCCATGGATCAGCGATCATTATAAGATCGCGAGACTTTGACTCGCGGCAACTCCTTGGTAACGGTTGCTAGGCAACTACATGGAATTGACTGGAAAATGTAAATATAGCTTATAGCGTCGTAATTCAACCTCAGTGATTGCGTTTTTTGATGCAGGTACTACCCCAACGTGAAATTTGAGATATACCCGACCAGAATAGTGATCCAAATATCCCATTTAAGGGTAGCAACGGTTGCTAAGCAAATACCACAACTGATCGAATGACATAATTGCACTAACCATTCAGTGGTATGTTTTGCCTTAAATTTAGACAGTGTCTAGTCGCACGGTGTTGGTTATGTTGAAAGGGGACACCTACCTGAAACTGTGCAGGCATGATATATGCATGCACGGACCACTGATCATTGTAAGATCGGGAGACTTTGCCACCCGATCTCGCCTTAGAAACGGTTACTATGCAACTACCCGAAATTTGCAGGATAAACGAAATCTAGCTCATAACGTTGTAATTATACATCAGCGAATTGCGCTTCGATGCAACCAATATCCTAATGTGAAATTAAGATATACCTGACCATGCGCGAGTAAGTCAACTTTATATGCGATAGACTTTTTGCTACATGTGGCACAACAGAGACTGATATTACAGAGACCAGAAACAACGTAATTTCCCGTAACATATTGTGGCCCCATTGTTCAAGTAATCTGTCTAGATTGTGTCTACTGTACTAACATGTGAAACATGCAACAAAATGTCATATATAGCGCCACATTTCACTTAAACGCATTTTTAAAAATGAATTATAGCCTGCGCCCATGCGCATATTTTCCTAGCCGTTTCTAGCGGGCAGCCAATCCATATAGACACCTTTGCCAGCGCTGACTTCAATAGGCCAATTTAAATATATATATTAGTGGGTATGTCGTGTATAAGTACGTTATAAACCATTTATTTGTCATTGCACTAGTATGCGCATGCGCGAATAAACCAACTTCATATGCGATAGACCCTTCCCCATATGTAGCAGAACACTGGTTAATATACGCGAGGGTAATTTAAACTGAAATTGTGTGTCTAAATTATGTCTGTTCTGTACACACACAGGGAACACGAAATTATATGCCGTAAATATAGCGGCACAGTTCGCTTAAAATATCGTATGTTTTTGTAGATTATATGCTATGCGCATGCGCAATATTTCTACCCGATACTAGCGGTCAACCATTCCATACATACCATGGGCGCCGCTGACATATGTTGGGGCAATTTAAATATAAATCAGTGGGTCTGACGCTCGTTATACTATATATAAATTTGCTACCGAATCATGTCGTCGCTGCACCGAAATATCGGTGTTACGGGATATAGTCACGGTTCGTTTGCACCTAAATATCGGTGTTACGGGTTCAATGGGTTAACATACATGGCAAATTTCTTGAAGTTCCGACCAAAGCTACGACCTGTAGCCCGCACCAAAGGATTTATTCATGCAAAGAGTAAAATCCAATATGGCTGCTGGCGGACATGTTTTTTAGCCAAACGACCCCAAAATGACTCGTTCCCATCTACATGTTAATATTATCATCCATGATAAATATCATGATGATCAGACAAACAGTACGACCTGTAGCCCGTGCCAATGGATTGAATTTTGAAATCCAAGATGGCTGCCAGCGGCCATGTTTTTTGGCCGTATGACCCCAAAATGACTCGTTCCCATATACATGTCAATATCAATAAAAATGACAAATTTCATAAAGGTCAGACCAAAGGTACGACCTGTAACCCGCGCCAAAGGATTTAGTCATTGAAAGAGTAAAATCCAAGATGGCTGCTGGTGGCCATGTTTTTTGGCCGAACGACCCCAAAATCACTCGTTCCCATCTACATGTCAATATTAACATCCATGACAAATTTCATGAAGTTCTGACAAAAGCTACAACTTGTAGCCCGCGCCAAAGAATTTAGTCATGCAAAGAGTAAAATCCAAGATGGCTGCTGGCGGCCATGTTTTTTGGCTGAACGACCCCAAAATCACTCGTTCCCATCTACATGTCAATATTAACATCCATGACAAATTTCATGATGATCAGACGAACAGCACGACCTGTAGCCCGTGCCAATGGATTGAATTTTGAAATCCAAAATGGCCACCAGCGGCCATGTTTTTTGGCCGAATGACCCCAAAATCACTCGTTCCCATCTACATGTCAATGTCAACATTCATGACAAAATTCATAAAGATCAGACAATAGGTACGACCTGTAGCCCGCGCCAAAGGATTTAGTCATGCAAAGAGTAAAATCCATGATGGCTGCTGGCGGCCATGTTTTTTGGCTGAACAACCCCAAAATCACTCGTTCCCATCTACATGTCATTGTTAACATCCATGACAAATTTCATGAAGTTCTCATCAAAACTACGACCTGTAGCCTGCGCCAAAGGATTTAGTCATGCAAAAAGTAAAATCCAAGATGGCTGCCAGCGGCCATGTTTTTTGGCCGTATGACCCCAAAATGACTCGTTCCCATATACATGTCAATATCAATATTCATGACAAATTTCATAAAGGTCAGACCAAAGGTACGACCTGTAACCCGCGCCAAAGGATTTAGTCATGCAAAGAGTCAAATCCAAGATGGCTGCTGGCGGCCATGTTTTGTGGCCGAACGACACCAAAATCACTCGTTCCCATCTACATGTCATTGTTAACATCCATGACAAATTTCATGAAGTTCTGACCAAAGCTACAACCTGTAGCCCGCGCCAAAGAATTTAGTCATGCAAAGAGTAAACTCCAAGATGGCTGCTGGCGGCCATGTTTTTTGGCTGAACGACCCCAAAATCACTCGTTCCCATCTACATGTCAATATTAACATCCATGACAAATTTCATGATGATCAGACGAACAGCACGACCTGTAGCCCGCGCCAATGGATTGAATTTTGAAATCCAAAATGGCCACCAGCGGCCATGTGTTTTGGCTGAATGACCCCAAAATGACTCGTTCCCATCTACATGTCAATGTCAACATTCATGACAAAATTCATAAAGATCAGACCATAGGTACGACCTGCAGCCCGCGCCAAAGGATTTAGTCATGCAAAGAGTAAAATCCATGATGGCTGCTGGCGGCCATGTTTTTTGGCCGAACAACCGCAAAATCACTCGTTCCCATCTACATGTCATTGTTAACATCCATGACAAATTTCATGTAGTTCTGATCAAAACTACGACCTGTAGCCTGCGCCAAAGGATTTAGTCATGCAAAGAGTAAAATCCAAGATGGCTGCCAGCGGCCATGTTTTTTGGCCGAACGACCCCAAAATGACTCGTTCCCATCTACATGTCAATATTAACATCCATGACAAATTTCATAATGATCAGACGAACAGTACGACCTGTAGCCCGCGCCAATGGATTGAATTTTGAAATCCAAAATGGCCACCAGCGGCCATGTTTTTTGGCCGAATGACCCCAAAATGACTCGTTCCCATCTACATGTCAATGTCAACATTCATGACAAATTTCATAAAGATCAGACCAAAGGTACGACCTGTAGCCCGCGCCAAAGGATTTAGTCATGCAAAGAGTAAAATCCAAGATAGCTGCTGGCGGCCATGTTTTTTGGGCGAACAACCCCAAAATCACTCGTTCCCATCTACATGTCATTGTTAACATCCATGACAAATTTCATGAAGTTCCGATCAAAACTACAACCTGTAGCCTGCGCCAAATGATTTAGTCATGCAAAGAGTAAAATCCAAGATGGCTGCTGACGGCCATGTTTTTTGGCCGAACGACCCCAAAATGACTTGTTCCCATCTACATGTCAATATTAACATCCATGACAAATTTCATGATGATCAAACGAACAGTACGACCTGTAGCCCGCGCCAATGGATTGAATTTTAAATCCAAGATGGCCACCAGCGGCCATGTTTTTTGGCCGAATGACCCCAAAATGACTCGTTCCCATCTACATGTCAATGTCAACATTCATGCAAAATTTCATAAAGATCAGACCAAAGGTACGACCTGTAGCCCGCGCCAAAGGAAATTGTTGACGGACACACGGACACACGGACACACGGACGACGGACGCCAAGCCATGGCAATAGCTCAAACTTACAAAAGTAAGTTGAGCTAAAAATGGTACAAAGAATATCAATATTATTGCATAGTAAATTAAACTTATTGGGTAGAATCAAATATATTTTTAGGCATACAATCTGGGGAATAAGGGCTGAACCCCAAAATTGGGGTTCAGGCTGCTAAAGCCCTAATTTTGGTTCTTTTTACAAAAATTTCGCATTAATGTCTGCTTACTACATTTAAGTGAATTGAACTAACAAATATTATTTATTGGTGTGAAATCTGAGGAAAATGGGCTGAAACCCGTAATTGGGGTTCAGGCCCCTAAAACCCTAACTTGGGCACCTTTTTTCAAAAATCAGCCGGCACCATGAAATTCCTCATCGAAAAGTACCCTAGAAACCATTATCAATATAAAGTGAACACCATTTCCCTACGGAGCGTGTTTCTGAGACCGACTGTACGACCTGTAGCCCGCGCCAAAGGATTTAGTCATGCAAAGAGTAAAATCCAAGATGGCTGCAGGCGGCCATGTTTTTTGGCCGAACGACCCAAAAATGACTCATTCCCATCTATGATCTACATCTCATTGTTAACATCCATGACAAATTTAATAAAGTTCCGACCAAAGCTACGACCTGTAGCCCGCGCCAAAGGATTTAGTCATGCAAAGAGTAAAATCCAAGATGGCTGCTGGCGGCCATGTTTTTTGGCCGAACAACCCAAAAATGACTCGTTCCCATCTACATCTCATTGTTAACATCCATGACAAATTTCATAAAGTTCCGACCAAAGCTACGACATGTAGCCCGCGCCAAAGGATTTAGAAATGCAAAGAGTAAAATCAAAGATGGCTGCTGGCGGCCATGTTTTTTGGCCGAACAACCCCAAAATCACTCGTTCTCATCTACATGTCAATATTAAGATCCATGACAAATTTCATGATGATCAGACGAACAGTACAACCTGTAGCCCGCGCCAATGGATTGAATTTTGAAATCCAAGATGGCTGCCAGCGGCCATGTTTTTTGACCGAATGACCCCAAAATGACTCGTTCCCATCTACATGTCAATGTCAACATTTCATAAAGATTAGACCAAAGGTACGACCTGTAGCCCGCGCCAAAGGAAATTGTTGATGGACACACGGACGATGGACGCCAAACCATGGCAATAGCTCAAACTTACAAAGTAATTTGAGCTAAAAAGCAAGAATCACCATAATGAAAGTGTCAATGACACTGTAGCTCAACTTAGGTAGGGGAATAATTTAATGGTCGACAGTAAATGGAGGAATAGGAAAAGTGCTAATTGAAATGTCTAAGTAAGACTAGATGTACATGTCAATATCAACATTCATAACAGGTTTCATAATGATCGGATCAGGGATGTGATAATTATGGTGTGCCAAAGGATTTATTGATGCAAAGAGTAAATTCTAAAATGGCCACCGACAGCCATGTTTTTTTTCCGAATTACCCCAAAATGACTTGTTCCCATCTACAGCCTTTACAAATCTCATAATGATCTGATCAAAGGTATGACCTGTAGCCTGTGCCAATGGATTTAGTCATGCAAAGAGTAAAATCCAAGATGGCTGCTGGCGGCCATGTTTTTCGGCTGAACGACCCCAAAATCACTCGTTTCCCATCTACATGTCATTGTTAACATACATGACAAATTCATGACATGACATGAAGTTCCGACCAAAGCTACGACCTGTAGCCCGCACCAAAGGATTTATTCATGCAAAGAGTAAAATCCAATATGGCTGCTGGCGGACCAAAGCTACGACATGTAGCCCGCGCCAAAGGATTTAGAAATGCAAAGAGTAAAATCAAAGATGGCTGCTGGCGGCCATGTTTTTTGGCCGAACAACCCCAAAATCACTCGTTCTCATCTACATGTCAATATTAAGATCCATGACAAATTTCATGATGATCAGACGAACAGTACAACCTGTAGCCCGCGCCAATGGATTGAATTTTGAAATCCAAGATGGCTGCCAGCGGCCATGTTTTTTGACCGAATGACCCCAAAATGACTCGTTCCCATCTACATGTCAATGTCAACATTTCATAAAGATTAGACCAAAGGTACGACCTGTAGCCCGCGCCAAAGGAAATTGTTGATGGACACACGGACGATGGACGCCAAACCATGGCAATAGCTCAAACTTACAAAGTAATTTGAGCTAAAAAGCAAGAATCACCATAATGAAAGTGTCAATGACACTGTAGCTCAACTTAGGTAGGGGAATAATTTAATGGTCGACAGTAAATGGAGGAATAGGAAAAGTGCTAATTGAAATGTCTAAGTGAAACTAGATGTACATGTCAATATCAACATTCATAACAGGTTTCATAATGATCGGATCAGGGATGTGATAATTATGGTGTGCCAAAGGATTTATTGATGCAAAGAGTAAATTCTAAAATGGCCACCGACAGCCATGTTTTTTTTCCGAATTACCCCAAAATGACTTGTTCCCATCTACAGCCTTTACAAATCTCATAATGATCTGATCAAAGGTATGACCTGTAGCCTGTGCCAATGGATTTAGTCATGCAAAGAGTAAAATCCAAGATGGCTGCTGGCGGCCATGTTTTTCGGCTGAACGACCCCAAAATCACTCGTTTCCCATCTACATGTCATTGTTAACATACATGACAAATTCATGACATGACATGAAGTTCCGACCAAAGCTACGACCTGTAGCCCGCACCAAAGGATTTATTCATGCAAAGAGTAAAATCCAATATGGCTGCTGGCGGACATGTTTTTTAGCCAAACGACCCCAAAATGACTCGTTCCCATCTACATGTTAATATTAACATCCATGATAAATATCATGATCAGACAAACAGTACGACCTGTAGCCCGTGCCAATGGATTGAATTTTGAAATCCAAGATGGCTGCCAGCGGCCATGTTTTTTGGCCGTATGACCCCAAAATGACTCGTTCCCATATACATGTCAATATCAATATTCATGACAAATTTCATGAAGTTCTGACCAAAGGTACGACCTGTAACCTGCGCCAAAGGATTTAGTCATGCAAAGAGTAAAATCCAAGATGGCTGCTGGCGGCCATGTTTTTTGGCTGAACGACCCCAAAATCACTCGTTTCCCATCTACATGTCAATATTAACATCCATGACAAATTTCATGATGATCAGACGAACAGCACGACCTGTAGCCAGCGGCCATGTTTTTTGGCCGTATGACCCCAAAATGACTCGTTCCCATATACATGTCAATATCAATAAAAATGACAAATTTCATAAAGGTCAGACCAAAGGTACGACCTGTAACCCGCGCCAAAGGATTTAGTCATTGAAAGAGTAAAATCCAAGATGGCTGCTGGTGGCCATGTTTTTTGGCCGAACGACCCCAAAATCACTCGTTCCCATCTACATGTCAATATTAACATCCATGACAAATTTCATGAAGTTCTGACAAAAGCTACAACTTGTAGCCCGCGCCAAAGAATTTAGTCATGCAAAGAGTAAAATCCAAGATGGCTGCTGGCGGCCATGTTTTTTGGCTGAACGACCCCAAAATCACTCGTTCCCATCTACATGTCAATATTAACATCCATGACAAATTTCATGATGATCAGACGAACAGCACGACCTGTAGCCCGTGCCAATGGATTGAATTTTGAAATCCAAAATGGCCACCAGCGGCCATGTTTTTTGGCCGAATGACCCCAAAATCACTCGTTCCCATCTACATGTCAATGTCAACATTCATGACAAAATTCATAAAGATCAGACCATAGGTACGACCTGTAGCCCGCGCCAAAGGATTTAGTCATGCAAAGAGTAAAATCCATGATGGCTGCTGGCGGCCATGTTTTTTGGCTGAACAACCCCAAAATCACTCGTTCCCATCTACATGTCATTGTTAACATCCATGACAAATTTCATGAAGTTCTCATCAAAACTACGACCTGTAGCCTGCGCCAAAGGATTTAGTCATGCAAAAAGTAAAATCCAAGATGGCTGCCAGCGGCCATGTTTTTTGGCCGTATGACCCCAAAATGACTCGTTCCCATATACATGTCAATATCAATATTCATGACAAATTTCATAAAGGTCAGACCAAAGGTACGACCTGTAACCCGCGCCAAAGGATTTAGTCATGCAAAGAGTCAAATCCAAGATGGCTGCTGGCGGCCATGTTTTGTGGCCGAACGACACCAAAATCACTCGTTCCCATCTACATGTCATTGTTAACATCCATGACAAATTTCATGAAGTTCTGACCAAAGCTACAACCTGTAGCCCGCGCCAAAGAATTTAGTCATGCAAAGAGTAAACTCCAAGATGGCTGCTGGCGGCCATGTTTTTTGGCTGAACGACCCCAAAATCACTCGTTCCCATCTACATGTCAATATTAACATCCATGACAAATTTCATGATGATCAGACGAACAGCACGACCTGTAGCCCGCGCCAATGGATTGAATTTTGAAATCCAAAATGGCCACCAGCGGCCATGTTTTTTGGCTGAATGACCCCAAAATGACTCGTTCCCATCTACATGTCAATGTCAACATTCATGACAAAATTCATAAAGATCAGACCATAGGTACGACCTGCAGCCCGCGCCAAAGGATTTAGTCATGCAAAGAGTAAAATCCATGATGGCTGCTGGCGGCCATGTTTTTTGGCCGAACAACCGCAAAATCACTCGTTCCCATCTACATGTCATTGTTAACATCCATGACAAATTTCATGTAGTTCTGATCAAAACTACGACCTGTAGCCTGCGCCAAAGGATTTAGTCATGCAAAGAGTAAAATCCAAGATGGCTGCCAGCGGCCATGTTTTTTGGCCGAACGACCCCAAAATGACTCGTTCCCATCTACATGTCAATATTAACATCCATGACAAATTTCATAATGATCAGACGAACAGTACGACCTGTAGCCCGCGCCAATGGATTGAATTTTGAAATCCAAAATGGCCACCAGCGGCCATGTTTTTTGGCCGAATGACCCCAAAATGACTCGTTCCCATCTACATGTCAATGTCAACATTCATGACAAATTTCATAAAGATCAGACCAAAGGTACGACCTGTAGCCCGCACCAAAGGATTTAGTCATGCAAAGAGTAAAATCCAAGATAGCTGCTGGCGGCCATGTTTTTTGGGCGAACAACCCCAAAATCACTCGTTCCCATCTACATGTCATTGTTAACATCCATGACAAATTTCATGAAGTTCCGATCAAAACTACAACCTGTAGCCTGCGCCAAATGATTTAGTCATGCAAAGAGTAAAATCCAAGATGGCTGCTGACGGCCATGTTTTTTGGCCGAACGACCCCAAAATGACTTGTTCCCATCTACATGTCAATATTAACATCCATGACAAATTTCATGATGATCAAACGAACAGTACGACCTGTAGCCCGCGCCAATGGATTGAATTTTAAATCCAAGATGGCCACCAGCGGCCATGTTTTTTGGCCGAATGACCCCAAAATGACTCGTTCCCATCTACATGTCAATGTCAACATTCATGCAAAATTTCATAAAGATCAGACCAAAGGTACGACCTGTAGCCCGCGCCAAAGGAAATTGTTGACGGACACACGGACACACGGACACACGGACGACGGACGCCAAGCCATGGCAATAGCTCAAACTTACAAAAGTAAGTTGAGCTAAAAATGGTACAAAGAATATCAATATTATTGCATAGTAAATTAAACTTATTGGGTAGAATCAAATATATTTTTAGGCATACAATCTGGGGAATAAGGGCTGAACCCCAAAATTGGGGTTCAGGCTGCTAAAGCCCTAATTTTGGTTCTTTTTACAAAAATTTCGCATTAATGTCTGCTTACTACATCTAAGTGAATTGAACTAACAAATATTATTTATTGGTGTGAAATCTGAGGAAAATGGGCTGAAACCCGTAATTGGGGTTCAGGCCCCTAAAACCCTAACTTGGGCACCTTTTTTAAAAAATCAGCCGGGCACCATGAAATTCCTCATCGAAAAGTACCCTAGAAACCATTATCAATATAAAGTGAACACCATTTCCCTACGGAGCGTGTTTCTGAGACCGACTGTACGACCTGTAGCCCGCGCCAAAGGATTTAGTCATGCAAAGAGTAAAATCCAAGATGGCTGCAGGCGGCCATGTTTTTGGGCCGAACGACCCAAAAATGACTCATTCCCATCTATGATCTACATCTCATTGTTAACATCCATGACAAATTTAATAAAGTTCCGACCAAAGCTACGACCTGTAGCCCGCGCCAAAGGATTTAGTCATGCAAAGAGTAAAATCCAAGATGGCTGCTGGCGGCCATGTTTTTTGGCCGAACAACCCAAAAATGACTCGTTCCCATCTACATCTCATTGTTAACATCCATGACAAATTTCATAAAGTTCCGACCAAAGCTACGACATGTAGCCCGCGCCAAAGGATTTAGAAATGCAAAGAGTAAAATCAAAGATGGCTGCTGGCGGCCATGTTTTTTGGCCGAACAACCCCAAAATCACTCGTTCTCATCTACATGTCAATATTAAGATCCATGACAAATTTCATGATGATCAGACGAACAGTACAACCTGTAGCCCGCGCCAATGGATTGAATTTTGAATCCAAGATGGCTGCCAGCGGCCATGTTTTTTGACCGAATGACCCAAAATGACTCGTTCCCATCTACATGTCAATGTCAACATTTCATAAAGATTAGACCAAAGGTACGACCTGTAGCCCGCGCCAAAGGAAATTGTTGATGGACACACGGACGATGGACGCCAAACCATGGCAATAGCTCAAACTTACAAAGTAATTTGAGCTAAAAAGCAAGAATCACCATAATGAAAGTGTCAATGACACTGTAGCTCAACTTAGGTAGGGGAATAATTTAATGGTCGACAGTAAATGGAGGAATAGGAAAAGTGCTAATTGAAATGTCTAAGTGAAACTAGATGTACATGTCAATATCAACATTCATAACAGGTTTCATAATGATCGGATCAGGGATGTGATAATTATGGTGTGCCAAAGGATTTATTGATGCAAAGAGTAAATTCTAAAATGGCCACCGACAGCCATGTTTTTTTTCCGAATTACCCCAAAATGACTTGTTCCCATCTACAGCCTTTACAAATCTCATAATGATCTGATCAAAGGTATGACCTGTAGCCTGTGCCAATGGATTTAGTCATGCAAAGAGTAAAATCCAAGATGGCTGCTGGCGGCCATGTTTTTCGGCTGAACGACCCCAAAATCACTCGTTTCCCATCTACATGTCATTGTTAACATACATGACAAATTCATGACATGACATGAAGTTCCGACCAAAGCTACGACCTGTAGCCCGCACCAAAGGATTTATTCATGCAAAGAGTAAAATCCAATATGGCTGCTGGCGGACATGTTTTTTAGCCAAACGACCCCAAAATGACTCGTTCCCATCTACATGTTAATATTAACATCCATGATAAATATCATGATCAGACAAACAGTACGACCTGTAGCCCGTGCCAATGGATTGAATTTTGAAATCCAAGATGGCTGCCAGCGGCCATGTTTTTTGGCCGTATGACCCCAAAATGACTCGTTCCCATATACATGTCAATATCAATATTCATGACAAATTTCATAAAGGTCAGACCAAAGGTACGACCTGTAACCTGCGCCAAAGGATTTAGTCATGCAAAGAGTAAAATCCAAGATGGCTGCTGGCGGCCATGTTTTTTGGGCCGAACGACCCCAAAATCACTCGTTCCCATCTACATGTCATTGTTAACATCCATGACAAATTTCATGAAGTTCTGACCAAAGCTACAACCTGTAGCCCGCGCCAAAGAATTTAGTCATGCAAAGAGTAAAATCCAAGATGGCTGCTGGTGGCCATGTTTTTTGGCTGAACGACCCCAAAATCACTCGTTTCCCATCTACATGTCAATATTAACATCCATGACAAATTTCATGATGATCAGACGAACAGCACGACCTGTAGCCCGCGCCAATGGATTGAATTTTGAAATCCAAAATGGCCACCAGCGGCCATGTTTTTTGGCCGAATGACCCCAAAATCACTCGTTCCCATCTACATGTCAATGTCAACATTCATGACAAAATTCATAAAGATCAGACCATAGGTACGACCTGTAGCCCGCGCCAAAGGATTTAGTCATGCAAAGAGTAAAATCCATGATGGCTGCTGGCGGCCATGTTTTTTGGCCGAACAACCCAAAAATGACTCGTTCCCATCTACATCTCATTGTTAACATCCATGACAAATTTCATAAAGTTCCGACCAAAGCTACGACATGTAGCCCGCGCCAAAGGATTTAGAAATGCAAAGAGTAAAATCAAAGATGGCTGCTGGCGGCCATGTTTTTTGGCCGAACAACCCCAAAATCACTCGTTCTCATCTACATGTCAATATTAAGATCCATGACAAATTTCATGATGATCAGACGAACAGTACAACCTGTAGCCCGCGCCAATGGATTGAATTTTGAAATCCAAGATGGCTGCCAGCGGCCATGTTTTTTGACCGAATGACCCCAAAATGACTCGTTCCCATCTACATGTCAATGTCAACATTTCATAAAGATTAGACCAAAGGTACGACCTGTAGCCCGCGCCAAAGGAAATTGTTGATGGACACACGGACGATGGACGCCAAACCATGGCAATAGCTCAAACTTACAAAGTAATTTGAGCTAAAAAGCAAGAATCACCATAATGAAAGTGTCAATGACACTGTAGCTCAACTTAGGTAGGGGAATAATTTAATGGTCGACAGTAAATGGAGGAATAGGAAAAGTGCTAATTGAAATGTCTAAGTAAGACTAGATGTACATGTCAATATCAACATTCATAACAGGTTTCATAATGATCGGATCAGGGATGTGATAATTATGGTGTGCCAAAGGATTTATTGATGCAAAGAGTAAATTCTAAAATGGCCACCGACAGCCATGTTTTTTTTCCGAATTACCCCAAAATGACTTGTTCCCATCTACAGCCTTTACAAATCTCATAATGATCTGATCAAAGGTATGACCTGTAGCCTGTGCCAATGGATTTAGTCATGCAAAGAGTAAAATCCAAGATGGCTGCTGGCGGCCATGTTTTTCGGCTGAACGACCCCAAAATCACTCGTTTCCCATCTACATGTCATTGTTAACATACATGACAAATTCATGACATGACATGAAGTTCCGACCAAAGCTACGACCTGTAGCCCGCACCAAAGGATTTATTCATGCAAAGAGTAAAATCCAATATGGCTGCTGGCGGACATGTTTTTTAGCCAAACGACCCCAAAATGACTCGTTCCCATCTACATGTTAATATTAACATCCATGATAAATATCATGATCAGACAAAAAGTACGACCTGTAGCCCGTGCCAATGGATTGAATTTTGAAATCCAAGATGGCTGCCAGCGGCCATGTTTTTTGGCCGTATGACCCCAAAATGACTCGTTCCCATATACATGTCAATATCAATATTCATGACAAATTTCATAAAGGTCAGACCAAAGGTACGACCTGTAACCTGCGCCAAATGATTTAGTCATGCAAAGAGTAAAATCCAAGATGGCTGCTGACGGCCATGTTTTTTGGCCGAACGACCCCAAAATGACTCGTTCCCATCTACATGTCAATATTAACATCCATGACAAATTTCATGATGATCAAAAGAACAGTACGACCTGTAGCCCGCGCCAATGGATTGAATTTTGAAATCCAAGATGGCCACCAGCGGCCATGTTTTTTGGCCGAATGACCCCAAAATGACTCGTTCCCATCTACATGTCAATGTCAACATTCATGCAAAATTTCATAAAGATCAGACCAAAGGTACGACCTGTAGCCCGCGCCAAAGGAAATTGTTGACGGACACACGCACACACGGACACACGGACGACGGACGCCAAGCCATGGCAATAGCTCAAACTTACAAAAGTAAGTTGAGCTAATAACAAATGGTAGTTTGTTGAACTTATTATCTCAACATTTCCTAAGGCAACTACTTGTCAATGAGTATGTAGTATAGAAAAGGTTAATGCATAAAAAATGACTAGGATCCCAAAATATATAACTTTGCCTAAAAGTTCGGGTTTTCTGCTTTAGAATACATGCAAAAGTCATGCAATTTTTTTTTTATTTCGGGCATGCTACATACTGCACAAAGCTTTTTTCGAGTCTATAACACCCATACATACATACATCATACATACACACAGACAGAAGTTCCAAAATATATGAAAGTGTCAATGACACTGTAGCTCAACTTGGAAAGGGAATAATTTAATGTATTACAGTCAATGGAGCGATTAGGAATGTGGAAAGTTGAATGTCTAATACTAGTTAAAAGACATGAAGAGAAAAGTAAAATCCAAGATGGCTGCTGGTGGCCATGTTTTTGGCCGAATGACCCCAAAATGAGTCGTTCCCATCTACATGTCATCGTTAACATCCATGACAAATTTCATGAAGTTCTGACCAAAGCTACAACCTGTAGCCCGCGCCAAAGAATTTAGTCATGCAAAGAGTAAAATCCAAGATGGCTGCTGGTGGCCATGTTTTTTGGCTGAACGACCCCAAAATCACTCGTTTCCCATCTACATGTCAATATTAACATCCATGACAAATTTCATGATGATCAGACGAACAGCACGACCTGTAGCCCGCGCCAATGGATTGAATTTTGAAATCCAAAATGGCCACCAGCGGCCATGTTTTTTGGCCGAATGACCCCAAAATCACTCGTTCCCATCTACATGTCAATGTCAACATTCATGACAAAATTCATAAAGATCAGACCATAGGTACGACCTGTAGCCCGCGCCAAAGGATTTAGTCATGCAAAGAGTAAAATCCATGATGGCTGCTGGCGGCCATGTTTTTTGGCCGAACAACCCAAAAATGACTCGTTCCCATCTACATCTCATTGTTAACATCCATGACAAATTTCATAAAGTTCCGACCAAAGCTACGACATGTAGCCCGCGCCAAAGGATTTAGAAATGCAAAGAGTAAAATCAAAGATGGCTGCTGGCGGCCATGTTTTTTGGCCGAACAACCCCAAAATCACTCGTTCTCATCTACATGTCAATATTAAGATCCATGACAAATTTCATGATGATCAGACGAACAGTACAACCTGTAGCCCGCGCCAATGGATTGAATTTTGAAATCCAAGATGGCTGCCAGCGGCCATGTTTTTTGACCGAATGACCCCAAAATGACTCGTTCCCATCTACATGTCAATGTCAACATTTCATAAAGATTAGACCAAAGGTACGACCTGTAGCCCGCGCCAAAGGAAATTGTTGATGGACACACGGACGATGGACGCCAAACCATGGCAATAGCTCAAACTTACAAAGTAATTTGAGCTAAAAAGCAAGAATCACCATAATGAAAGTGTCAATGACACTGTAGCTCAACTTAGGTAGGGGAATAATTTAATGGTCGACAGTAAATGGAGGAATAGGAAAAGTGCTAATTGAAATGTCTAAGTAAGACTAGATGTACATGTCAATATCAACATTCATAACAGGTTTCATAATGATCGGATCAGGGATGTGATAATTATGGTGTGCCAAAGGATTTATTGATGCAAAGAGTAAATTCTAAAATGGCCACCGACAGCCATGTTTTTTTTTCCGAATTACCCCAAAATGACTTGTTCCCATCTACAGCCTTTACAAATCTCATAATGATCTGATCAAAGGTATGACCTGTAGCCTGTGCCAATGGATTTAGTCATGCAAAGAGTAAAATCCAAGATGGCTGCTGGCGGCCATGTTTTTCGGCTGAACGACCCCAAAATCACTCGTTTCCCATCTACATGTCATTGTTAACATACATGACAAATTCATGACATGACATGAAGTTCCGACCAAAGCTACGACCTGTAGCCCGCACCAAAGGATTTATTCATGCAAAGAGTAAAATCCAATATGGCTGCTGGCGGACATGTTTTTTAGCCAAACGACCCCAAAATGACTCGTTCCCATCTACATGTTAATATTAACATCCATGATAAATATCATGATCAGACAAAAAGTACGACCTGTAGCCCGTGCCAATGGATTGAATTTTGAAATCCAAGATGGCTGCCAGCGGCCATGTTTTTTGGCCGTATGACCCCAAAATGACTCGTTCCCATATACATGTCAATATCAATATTCATGACAAATTTCATAAAGGTCAGACCAAAGGTACGACCTGTAACCTGCGCCAAATGATTTAGTCATGCAAAGAGTAAAATCCAAGATGGCTGCTGACGGCCATGTTTTTTGGCCGAACGACCCCAAAATGACTCGTTCCCATCTACATGTCAATATTAACATCCATGACAAATTTCATGATGATCAAAAGAACAGTACGACCTGTAGCCCGCGCCAATGGATTGAATTTTGAAATCCAAGATGGCCACCAGCGGCCATGTTTTTTGGCCGAATGACCCCAAAATGACTCGTTCCCATCTACATGTCAATGTCAACATTCATGCAAAATTTCATAAAGATCAGACCAAAGGTACGACCTGTAGCCCGCGCCAAAGGAAATTGTTGACGGACACACGCACACACGGACACACGGACGACGGACGCCAAGCCATGGCAATAGCTCAAACTTACAAAAGTAAGTTGAGCTAATAACAAATGGTAGTTTGTTGAACTTATTATCTCAACATTTCCTAAGGCAACTACTTGTCAATGAGTATGTAGTATAGAAAAGGTTAATGCATAAAAAATGACTAGGATCCCAAAATATATAACTTTGCCTAAAAGTTCGGGTTTTCTGCTTTAGAATACATGCAAAAGTCATGCAATTTTTTTTTTATTTCGGGCATGCTACATACTGCACAAAGCTTTTTTCGAGTCTATAACACCCATACATACATACATCATACATACACACAGACAGAAGTTCCAAAATATATGAAAGTGTCAATGACACTGTAGCTCAACTTGGAAAGGGAATAATTTAATGTATTACAGTCAATGGAGCGATTAGGAATGTGGAAAGTTGAATGTCTAATACTAGTTAAAAGACATGAAGAGAAAAGTAAAATCCAAGATGGCTGCTGGTGGCCATGTTTTTGGCCGAATGACCCCAAAATGAGTCGTTCCCATCTACATGTCATCGTTAACATCCATGACAAATTTTATGACGATCAGACTAAAGGTACGACCTGTAGCCCATGCTAAAGAATTTAGTCATACAAAGAGTAAAATCCAAGTTGGCTGCTGGCGGCCATGTTTTTTGGCCGAATGACCCCAAAATGACTCGTTCCCATCTACATGTCATTATTAACATTCATGACAAATTTTATAATGATCAGACTAAAGGTACGACCTGTAGCTCGTGCTAAAGGATTTAGTCATACAAAGAGTAAAATCTAAGATGGCTGCTGGCGACCATGTTTTTTGGCCGAATGACCCCAAAATGACTCATTCCCATCTACATGTCATTGTTGACATCCATGACAAATTTTATGATGATCAGACTAAAGGTACGACCTGCAGCCCGTGCTAAAGAATTTAGTCATCCAAGATGGCTGCTGGCGGCCATGTTTTTTGGCCGAATGACCCCAAAATTACTCGTTCCCATCTACATGTCAATATTATCATCCATGACAAATTTCATGATGATCAGACGAACAGTACGACCTGTGGCCCGTGCTAATGGATTAAATTTTGAAATCCAAGATGGCTGCTGGCGGCCATGTTGTTTGTCCAAATGACCCTAAAATAACTCGTTCCCATCTACATTCCAATTTCAACAGCCATGACAAATTTTATGATGATCAGACTAAAGGTACGACCTGTAGCCCGTGCTAAAGGATTTAGTCATACAAAGAGTAAAATCCAAGATGGCTGCTGGCGGCCATGTTTTTTGGCCGAATGACCCCAAAATGACTCGTTCCCATCTACATGTCATTATTAACATTCTTGACAAATTTTATGATGATCAGACAAAAAGTAGGACCTGTAGCCCGTGCTAAAGGATTTAGTCATACAAAGAGTAAAATCCAAGATGGCTGCTGGCGACCATGTTTTTTGGCCAAATGACCCCAAAATTACTCGTTCCCACCTACATGACATTGTTAATATCCAAGACAAATTTTATGATGATCAGACTAAAGGTACAACCTGCAGCCCGTGCTGAAGAATTTAGTCATACAAAGAGTAAAATCCAAGATGGCTGCTGGCGGCCATGTTTTTTGGCCGAATGACTCCAAAATTACTCGTTCCCATCTACATGTCAATATTATCATCCATGACAAATTTCATGATAATCAAACGAACAGTACGTAACGACCTGTGGCCCGTGCTAATGGATTGAATTTTGAAATCCAAGATGGCCGCTGGCGGCCATGTTTTTTGTCCGAATGACCCCAAAATGACTCGTTCCCATCTACATTCCAATTTCAACAGCCATGACTAATTTTATGATGATCGGACTAAAGGTACGACCTGTAGCCCGTGCTAAAGGATTTAGTCATACAAAGAGTAAAATCAAAGATGCCTGCTGGCGGCCATGTTTTTTGACTGAATGACCCCAAAATGACTCGTTCCCATCTACATGCCATTATTAACATTCTTGACAAATTTTATGATGATAAGACTAAAGGTACGACCTGTAGCCCGTGCTAAAGGATTTAGTCATACAAAGAGTAAAATCCAAGATGGCTGCTGGCTGCCATGTTTTTTGACCGAATGACCCCAAAATGACTCGTTCCCATCTGCATGTCATTGTTAACATCCATGACAAATTTGATGATGATCAGACTAAAGGTACGACCTGCAGCCCGTGCTAAAGGATTTAGTCATACAAAGAGTAAAATCCAAGATGGCTGCTGGCGGCCATGTTTGCCCGAATAACCCAAAAATGACTCGTTCCCATCTACATGTCATTGTTAACATCCATGACTAATTTTATGATGATCTGACCAAAGGTACGACCTGTAGGCCGTGCTAAAGGATTTAGTCATGCAAAGAGTAAAATCGAAGATGGCTGCAGGCGGCCATGTTTTTTGGCCGAATGACCCCAAAATTACTCGTTCCCATCTACATGTCAATATTAACATCCATGACAAACTTCATGACGATCAGACGAACAGTACGGCCTGTAGCCCGTGCTAATGGATTGAATTTTTAAATCTAAGATGGCCGCTGGTGGCCATGTTTTTTTTCCGAATGACCCCAAAATGAATAATTCCTTTACAAATGTTGATGTCAACAGCTATGACAAATTTCATAATGATCCGATCAAAGGTACGACCTGTAGCCTGTATTGTTGACGCCTTACGCACACACACACGGACACACAGACGACAAAGCCATGGCAATAGCTCAAACTTTACAAAGTAAAGTTGAGCTAATAATAGATATATAAATTGTTTGGTATCTTTACTGGAGATATTGATCCCTTGCGTTGATGAGCTATATCTCCTGCAGGTTTCAAACGGCCATTGCTTGTACATACCTAGCATGTCCCATATGTGATGCATCATACACGGTTGGACCGCAGCTATACCAGAGGACCTGCTTCCCATTCTGTGGTACAAACTCTTCCTGTAAAGACACAACACTCATAGATAAACTCACTGTTAGTAGAGTTATCCTTCTTAGAACCAAATTCTCGGCATTCACACACTTAGACATATATCTGATGAAACACTCCGATGTGGTATTTGTGTGATGTATGAATGGGTTGTTCTCATTAAATATAGTTTATTTTCACAAATTTAATTCAAGGATTATCCTAGCCTGAATGGGAAAGGGGACTTGGCCCCTGACTTTGGGAAATAATTAGTGCAATAGGTCTTAAATAATGTATTTACAATTGTTTAACACTTTCATGAAGGGAGCTGCACTGCTGCAGTAATAAAGACCCTGTGCCAGTGCATTCTCTTATATATGCGAGTGTCCCATAGGGAGCCTCACATATATAAGAGAATGCACTGGCTTACACAGTCAAGGTAAATATTGTTAGGCCAATGTATTCTCTTATATATATATATATGCGAGGCTCCCTATGGGAGACTCGCATACATGTATATAAGAGAATGCATTCAGGAAGCTCCAGTCATAAAAGGATTAACAATGCAGAATAGTATGGAAAATTGGAAACTTCATGGTAAAACTTTCAGCTGTCAGTAAGAAATTGAATACTTAGTCAAGTACTTCATACTAAACCATAACTAACAAGCCTGAGTTTAGTGTGCCTGTCATTTGCAGAATGAGGTCCCCAGAGGGTGAATTTAGTGACGCTATCCTGCATTCACCCTCTGGGGACTTCATTCTGCAAATAACAGCCACACTAAACTCAGGCTTGTTAACTATATATATTATCACTTTCAGTTGACAGAATTTTAAGTAAATTTTGGGAATCCTCACTCAGACTAGAAATTAGGAAAAAATTAATACCTTTAGCATGGAAAGGGCTCTGTATTCAGCCGCTGGTGCTACCAATGATACTACCTGATTTTATATCCAAAATAACAACATACATGTACAATATTTTAAATGAAGTTTCTCTTTTGGCATATTTTTGTGTTATTGTGGTCATCTGCATATTTTGTGGTCTGCAATCAAGTGATATATAGAATACACCCATAGTAGCCGAGAATACAAAATGTTCATCATGAGTGGAATTGTGGTTTTAACCACGAGCCTTTTGGCGAGTGGTGAAAAACCACAATACCACGAGTGGTGAATTTTGTTTACTCTCAGCTACTATGCGTGTAATTTTATTTATGCCATCATTATTATTTTTTAATTGTTCCATGAATTCAACTACTCCGCTGTTTACTTTGAATGTGTATCCACACCGAGAGGCACAAACACGACGCTATAAGGAATGTGCGTCACGCTTAGTGATGCAAACACTTACGTCATGACGTCAGCATGTTTCTGAATTCTCCATTCTACAGAAGCAAGAAAGTAAAACCCGTTTGAAATATTTTTTCTCAACACTATTATGATGACATAATATGACTTTAATAGTAGATAGGGCACGTAATCAGTGCATTTGGTAAGAACTGAATTTCCATAATTTTTTTCCTCTTTTTTTTCTCAGCGAAATGAATGGAGAAAAAAAATTTGTTGAATGACAGGCCTTTGAATTGTGCTCCATTAATATCCCCACTTTTGCATTTAATATAGAGAGAAATACATTTATAGAGCCATCAATTGTGCTGGAGCTACAGACAAGCCTGCAACTAGTGTGTGTCTAACATTTGCAGAATGAGGTCCCCAGAAGGTGAATTTAGTGATGCTATCCCGCATGGCAGGCTAGTGTCACAAAATTCACCCTCTGGGAACCTCATTCTGCTTAGGCCTCAACTGCTATGGGAGACCTAGCTAGGATCAGACTAAAGTTCCCCAGTTGAAGTTGGTGATGTTCACCCATTAGTCACCTTGATTATGCATTTATTTTCTGAAAATTAAGGGATAAACTTCCCAGAAAGGAAAAGGTAACTGAAATGTTAATTCAAGACTATAGTGACACTTTCCAAAAGATTAGGCCTAAGCAGAATGAGGTCCCCAGAGGGTGAATTTGGTGATGCTAGCCCACTGTGCGGGATTGCATCACTAAATTGAGTAAATTCATCCTCTGGGCACCTCATTCTGCAAACGACAGACACACCATTTGCAGGCTTGGCTACGGAAGCAATATCACTTTCAAAATGAGAATGCAGTTAGAAAACTGAAGAGTATTTCAGTAATGCCCTAAATAATCGACTCCTTAACCACAGTTGAATTATGGGTAATTTTTCAGGATTTAGTCGGAAATATGACTTGTTGCCATTCATCGGAAAACTCACACTGAGAGCTTTCCGATTAATGGCAACAAGCCATATTTCCGACTAAATCCTGAAAAATTACCCATAATTCAACTGTGGTTAAGGAATTGATTATTTAGAGCATTACTGTACATTGACGATGATTTGTCTATGAAACTGAACAAGATAAGAATTTGACTGTTTTGAATATATCGATTTCAAACCTACAGATATGACTCATCATTGTCTAAGTTAGCATGAATAAAATATTCCAGACACCATAAAAACTTTTTGTATCTAGCAGGAGTGATATGAATATCTAGACATGCATTAGCCACAGAAAACAAGGCATAAAATGTCTTCCATTAAGGAATTTACGAGGGATATGCATCACACTGCAATGATTTGAGAAATGCTATGAATATTGATGGCATATTGAATGCAGAGAACTTTCACTTAACACACATCATTACTTAACACCATGGTCTTTTTCTTTTTGGTCCAACTCTGCAACTTAAGATACCGCAGATCATGCATGCTATCAATACTAAACTTATATCAGGGAAAAACAATCTGGGGCAAGAGGGACAGTATTATATGCAGTCTGCAGCCAGCAGTTGAAAAATCTCTCTGTTGCTGACAATTTTCCCAGAAATACAAACAAAAAAACAAAGAAAACCCTAAAGCTGAGCTCTACCAGGGTAGATATTTTAAAGATATTCAATTACTATTTTTTAGGGTTTTTCTTCTCAGTAATTCTGCTTAGGCAATTGCTATGGTAGACCTATGATCGGATTGAATTTCCCCAGTTCTGCAAATTGGGGGATATAAAAACTTCCCAGAAGGGAAAAAGTAACTAAAAGCAATGTTAATTTGAGACTATAGATACTTAATTCCCAGAAGATGAGGCCTAAGCAGAATGAGGTCCACAGAGGGGGAATTTGGAGATGCTAGCCAGCTATTACTAAATTCACCCTCAGGGACCTCATTCTGCAAATGACAGACACACTATTTGCAGGCCTGTTTGGGGGGGGGGGGTGGATAATTTGATTTCTAACCCACATAGAAGGGTTAACATCTCTAGATACTCAAGTTTCTCGCAGATTGTATTTTCCATGGAGATTATAATCTACATAAAACGCAGCCCCTGTGGAAGAGTTGTTGCGTAAAAAGTACCCATCATGCAATATGTATCCTGTTTTCTTATCTCATCAACGCTCAGTCTGGAGACAGACCTAGCACAGGAATGTCAGGAGTTGTTATCACTGTAAACATATTGATTGCAAAAACACTTGGCAGAGGGTTGAATTCTGCCATCAAAACACGATAAAGAGTTTATAAAATGACAGAAAAAAACTCACACATGTCCCTACTACTGGGGAGGCTTTGTAACGGATATGTTTGAGTCTATCTGTTCTAAGATTTACAAAACAGGCAAAGTGTTACACAACATTTAAATCCTTGGTTAATTCCTGGTCTTTAGTCTATACTGGATGTTTCAAGATTCACATAACAAGGTGTGTGTTAAACCCAATTAAACTCATGTATATGTATAGTGAGTTCTTTATTTGATTGAGGTCCATGTGTACTGAGAATTTACTACCATGGGAAAGGCTTAGTACATTCTACCATAAATCTATTATATATTTTGGAATTTCTGTCTGTATGTGTGTATGTGTGTATGAGTGTACAGATGTATGTGTGTTTTGAAAAGAGCTCGACGACCTATCCCACTAAAATTTGGTATGTTGGCCTATTTTGATCCCGGGCACGATATGGGTGGGTCCAATTTCACGTGCGACCGTGTCCTTGACCTCGCTCATATAGGCATGTATCTGGAGGCGCTCACAAAGAAATCCCTTAATAGCCTGGACGAAGTCGGGCACATCAGCTAGTTATTACTACATGTATTTAAAGACTTAATCATAGTTCATAAATCAACATCTTGTACTACAACTCCAATCAACATTTTAATAATTCTGTCATAGAATTAGATTGCATTGACGACCATTATGTTTTTCCAAAATCTACTATAACAGACTAAAATGTTAACGACTTGGCTGCTATATGTCTGTACTATAGTATCGATGTGTGCACTGTACATCCGTACTCAGTATGGCCCTAACTTTTGTGCAGCAGCAGACAGCAATCACTCATAGTAGTAACATGGAAATTATTGCATCAGAACCAGTGTATCTCCACATTTTAAAAAGTGCATGATGTTTCAGGATTGTGAATGATAATAGCATTTGCATCAACTTAGTTTTACAGTTTTTGCAACATTCCCATTTAATTTTTCCACTGCAAAAATACCAGAAACGTCAGCGGCACAACACTGCTGATGATATCAATCAGAAGCGAAGAGGTTAAATGATATTATAGTGCATGCATACCCAATTAAAGATACCATGGCAACACTAACAACAACATATTTCCCGTCAAACTCATTTTGATTTTGATTAAGATCTAGTAGCACTCTTTTAATAATAGTTAAATCAAAGTGATAAAAAAGATAGATTTCAAATTCATTATCTCACAAGGATCACTGGCAAACAGCATAGTGTTCTAAAAAAGTAACCTTCTTAGTCCCAGATTCTTAGTTAATGTGTGGAAAAATTAATATAAAAATATATTCTAATGACAGAGGTTTCTGTTTAACTGGTATTTCAACTCAGAATTATTATTTTATAGCAATTTAAATGATCTAAATAGAGAGCCCACATTTTTAAAGCCCGAAGTTTGCAACTTCATATTTTTAAGATATGAGCACCATATTAAATTTGTAGCAGTGGAATGTCAGCTTCAAAGTCAGATAAATTATTTTGCATGTCTCCACTTCAAAGACTGTTAACCCTTCCATGACTGGAGCTCATGAAATTGAACCCGCCCATATTGTTCCCGGGTTCAAAGTAGGCCTACATACCATATTTGAGTCGGATCGGTCAAGGTCCAGAAACATGCCTATATGAGCGTATATGAGCCAGGTCAAGCCTTGAACTTGCTCATACACACAGTCGCACATGAAATTGGAACAGCCCACATTGTTCCCGGGATCAAAGAAGGCCTATATACCATTTCTGAGTTGGATCGGTCAAGCAGTTTTCGAGTCTATAAGATGCAGACATACAGACAGACAGAAGTTACAAAATATTTAATAGATATGCGAGTCTCCCATAGGGAGCCTCACATATATAAGAGAAAACATTGGCCTAACAATACTTACCTTGACCTTGTAAGCCATGCAGTGCATTCTCTTATATATGAGAGGCTGCCTATATGGGAGACTCGCATATATAAGAGAATCCACTGGCACAGGATCTTTAATGCTGCACCAGCGCAGCTCCCGTCATGACAGGGTTAAAGTCGTATTCTACGAACAACCACAACATAACCTATTAAAGGATATGTTTCACACTATCCTGCCGGTACCAATTTCCAATATATAAAGCTATTATTAAAACACTTTTATATGAGAATACCTATATAGTATATATGGAATATCTCTTACAAAGAAAGACACCTGTTACACAACTGAGCTATTGATACTTGAAGACCGTGATCTGCAGGAATGACGCATGAGACCATCAGCATTTATATTTAAAGATATTCTGAGACTCAGGTGCCAGGTGTCGACAAGTCATATTCAAGATCAATATTGGATTTCATTCTCTACTTTGGGATGGGTGATGAGTATTTTGCATACATGTCTGTACATGTATATTGTATGCAGAGCACTTGCATGACTGATTACTACATTTATATATATTCTATTTTATAACACTGTATTTATACACATGTTGAAAGGAGTAACTCCAAAGATAACTCCAAAAACAAGTTATCCAATAAAAAAAAGTTTATATGATGTTTATCGGAGAAGCAAAGTATCAAGGTTTTTACTTAGATGTTGTTCAGAGATGTGACTAGAGGGTCTCCATGGGTGGGGTCAGGGTGTCAAACTTAGAATCACCCCATCCCTCCTGAACCAGACCCAAATTACCAAGTTTGAGAATACCATTTGAACCCCCCTCCCCCTTGAGTTTAGGTCTAAAAATAACACATTTTTCACTAAAATAACAGTTGGAAAACCAAATATCAGAACAATTTCAATCTGCAAATTTCCAAATAATGTTATGCCAGACATGATATTTCCAACTGTTGGATATTTTGGGAAAAGTTGGGGGGGGGAGGGGTGAGTAAACACTGCAAACCCCCTTCGCTACATCACTATTTAGATCATTTCAAGAAATTCTGTTGTCTAATATATGCTGAAAGTTGGACCCCCCCCCTGCACTTGTTTGCTTTAGACACCCCTCAAATTTCCATATTCAGCCAGACTATTTTGATATGAATATGGTTGACAATGGCGCTAAAAGGGTTAACAATTGAAACAGTGGTACACAGGGACCTAAATTCACACAAGTCTGGAACAAAACATTAACCCTTTACCCAACAGAAGGGCCCTGTGCCAATGCATTCTCTTATATATGCGAGTCGACCATAGGTCGCCTCGCATATATAAGAGAATGCATTGGCTTAACACATTAAAAATTATAAAATTGTTAAATTTTTTTAGGCCAATGCATTCTCTTATATATGCGAGGCGACCTATGGTCGACTCGCATATATAAGAGAATGCATTGGCACAGGGCATAACTATAACCATCACAATGTGGTCAATGAGCCGGTTCTAATGATATCCATATTTGTATGGTTTTATTGAGACAGACCGAAGATATTTTAGGCTGTTGAAGCTTTATTTGGCCGGTTTTGGCCGGTTTGTTGGGTAAAGGGTTAAAGAAAGAGAAACAATCCACTAGTTTTCATTTTACACAACTCACACAATTACCAACAGATTGAAAGAGACAATTTATCAAGATATACTTCTCGGAAGAAGCTACATTTCAACAGCCACCATCCCAGGAAACAAGGCTTCGAGATTAGTTAAGAATTTAGTTGCCTAATCTCAAAGAAAATTGGCTTGCCTTGGGTTTTTGTTAGATGACAATCAGAAGATCCAATCATAGTGGAATCAGCCTCACGGTCAGTGGTCCTCAGAAGTATTGAAATTTCAAACAGAGTGAAATGAATTGGCATCCAGCCTCATATCTTGATCAACCTGATTTTAATGCTATGAAACCATGGGGTCAGAAGCATAAATGAGGGTCAATTTTCAAGAGGCTGTGAAGTATCTGAACAGACATCTAAACTATTAAAATTTAAATTTATATTAATTTGTAAGCTACTTAAAATATAATTGAATCGTTATAAATATATGTACATACACATAACAAATTTAAAAATAAGTTTTGTTTTCCATTTAGGATGGGTCACTCATGTTATATGCATAATTGATAATATATTACATTAATATACCTTCCTTTGGTACCGTTCAACCCTTTCTATACTAAATTGTCTCTCCCATTCAGTTATAGCGCTGAGTGAGAGCTTTCCGATGAATGGCAACAAGCCATAATTCAGACTAAATCCTGAAAAGTTACCCATAATTCTGCTGTGGTTAAGGAGTCAATTATTAAGGGCATTACTACTAGTGAAGATGCAAGTGGCCAATATTCAAAAGTCACAAGTTTAAAGGCAATAGGAGGCATCATGCTGAATCACAAACTTATAAATCGCATACATGAACAGTTTGTGATTCGGCATAATGAATTTAAACCGAGTAATTATATTACGATGTCGAGATTATTAGTCGGTCTCACAACTGGGCTCTTTAGGGAATGTCCAACCATTTTCTGTTTGATACTGATTCTAGAGTACTTTTCGATGAGGAATTCAGTGGTGCCGACCGATTTTTGATAAAAGGGGCCCAAATTCCAGTTTTAAGGGCCTGAACCCCAATTTTGGGGTTCAGCCCTTTTTTCTCAAAGTTGAGCCCCCAATTAGAATTTTAATGACCTATATGCATTAATGCCACATAGAGGTATCATTTCTGATATTTTCTATAGCATTATAAGACGGGATTGACCTTCAAGGAGCTCTTGACCCTGAAAATCCAAAATGGCCGACTTCAAAATTAGCCAAAATTTAGCAAAGTCAACAATAATTAAAATAGTGCAACATTTTTTTTCATCTTTAAAGTATCAGTACATTGTGCTTCCACTCATGAGTGCTCAACAAGGTTTTGGATGGAATGTATTAGCTGTAGAATGAAAAACTGGCATTTTCTCAATAACCAAGATTTTGACGAAATCATAAATGTTATGGTAATTGATTAGTAGTGCAAACGAGGGTAGCTAATGATATGATATGAATAAATACTTGTATTTATGAGTAGTTCATCCTTTTTATATTGATTTCACTGCCTTTGATATGAGATGGCTGCCAAAATGGCTATAGATGGGATGACATATCACATTTTTATCGTTGTAAATGAGTGCAATGTGGCATTTCATTTAAACTATAGCTAAAGGAGAACAGTATGTCTTTTATGGTTCTAATGTTGAATTGCATTTTAGTTTGAAATTTATTTTAATAAGTGAGGGTTATAGAACATAGTTCTTTACCAGAATCAATTGAGTCGAGGACGAGATCTATTCTAGAAAAGAACTATCCGCATGCTCTGACCAACTTTGGGCACAATTGACCACACACAATGGGATTAGCTGGAAATCGCTGCTGAGCATGTGTTGACCTCAACACACAACAAATGCCCTTCCAGACTTTGGACATGCCTTGGAAATTGGTGTGCTTTATCAAAAATTAGGTAATGATTGTGCTCTAATCAACTGAAATGTACAGATTGAACATGGTTTTCAAAATTTGTTAACAACAATTAGCAGCTGATTTAAGTGACCAAGCTATGGAACATGCTAAACACTTTTGCTAAACGGAATGACCAGCTTCATGCAGCAACCACAAGTTGCGATCTTAAAATGGGTATTTTATCTGTACATAGTAAAAACATGTTGTAATCAGACGAGAGATGGCCATATATCCCAGTATAAATTTCAGAAGTAATCAATTCTTCCAAAATGACTATGACAACTCATCTCACAAAGAGATTTAGGAAATGATGGAATCATCACTATTCAATCAATAGTAGAATGAGCCTTTGTCAGTCCCAGATTAATTTTGGTACGCCATGATACTTGCAGCACTTGCAGGTTGAAGAAGATGAGGGTCTATAATTTCACTAACATAATTCTTCATAATAGCTAAGAGCCCTCATAACTTACCATTTTAAAGATATTTTCATCTTTAATACCACCCCAGGTTAAGTGCTCCTGCCAATTTAATATCATGCTGATGTGTACTGCTGGATTGCTATGTGTGTAGGTCAAAGCGATTGTGTCAAGAAAGAGTACCATTATTTTACCTAAAGTTGGTAATTTTTTCATTGTTTGGCTAATCCGAGCGTTTTGTGCAAAAGCCAGAGTCTGTTTGAAACATTCAAGAACATATATATTTCAAAATATTTAGTAATGTGTACGTTGATGTTTGGTTAACAACATGAATAGTCAGCTCAATTATGGCCTGTTTGTAACAACCAGCGGCCATTATTAAAATATTTCACAATATACATGTTTTTTAATGTTTTCTACATGTAGTGGCTTATCCTTGATTTGTTCAGATCACTTTGCTCTACCGCAGTATCATAGCAAATTTATTAGCTTCATCACTCAACTTCGGATGAATACTGCCATATGAATATATTGTGAATATATTGTGACATATAGGGCAGTGGAAAATAATGGTTGAGTCTTTTTTAACTATAATTCTAGTACGGTTGTTGAAAACCTACACTATACCATCTCGGTCTGATAAGAGTCATGTTTATTTAGGATTATGGACATGCAGTCCACCATCTCATGAAAATTAAATGGGCTCTGCACTAGTACCATCTGGGCTACTGGGACCCATTAATATTGACAAATGCAACACAAATGAAAAATACATAGTAACTATCCTCAAACATTGATTATAACCTGACAATGATAGTGTTAGAATCAGTCTACAAATATATATAGGCATGGCCATAGCATGTTTTTTGAAAAACTACAGAGTGCAGACCATAAATTTCACTAGAATATAGTTACTGCATGTACATCACACAACTAAAGCAACTGACACATGTACTCGCGTGGTACACAATATTTGATATGTAAAGTATATATATATATCCTGTGCCTGTAACATCAAACCAAACCATTTACAGTACTTAAAAAAATAAAAGTAAATTTAAAGGGACGATATGAAAAATAAAATGGTGCAAATATAATGGAGATCTATATTTCATTACAACATCCACAGATCTACAAAAACATCTGACAAGATATGGTGTATGACTATTTGTGATTATTCACTGACTTCCATGTCTTGTATGTGTTTTTCTCATGGACAGTCTGGTATCATAAAATGAAGTTTTTCTGGGTCAGCAAACCAGTTTCAAATGGGCTCTACTTTATAAAATTTAACAACATTAAATAGTTAATGATAATGTGATCATTTTCACTTGATAAGTTAAAATATGAGACAGTATTGCATAGCATGGCTACCTGCAGAATGTAGATTTGTCTGGTATGTATTAATATCAACTGATGCTTGTATTTTTCTTCTAACTCACTTTGAACTCACAATACAACAGGATTGAGTTCTGAATTTCAAGCCCATAAAACTGACACTTTAGAATCAAGCTTGCCAAATAACCTCACATGAACTCACTCAGTTGAACACAAGGAACGATTGTCAAGTTGGAAAATATTCTGTATGTATGGAAGCCCTATATTTTTAATGTGTAGATTTGACTGGACTAAATTTGAAGGATTATTTTTAATCTTTATTACTGGAAATCACACCAATAACCAATAGACATACATTTATTAGTTTTGAACAGGACAATATCTTTTAATATTACTGCAACTGCATTCTTTCTTATGACTTGTTTTCTTACAAACTCTCAAAACTGAACCAGAAACAATTTTGGGCAAATCTACGTGTACATATACAATGTACATACATGTTCAGATTCATAAAAAAACACTCAATCAGAATATAAGTATAAGCGATCATGCCGGGCTAGCCATTATATTTGTCCTAAAATAATGTACATGTTAAGGAAATAGTAGAACCTTTATTCAAATTGGCGGTGATGACATGTGGCCAATCAAAATTGATGTCGGACTGTTCAATACACAATCTGCTCGACTACCAAATCACACCGATTTATCGAATTGTAGTAACTCAACATTTACTAAACCTACTTGTGGGCTGAGTATAATTCAATTCAACATTAGAATACCATAAATACATTTTATTCTCCCTTAAATTTAAAGAAAAAAACATATTGAACTCATTTATAATGATAATGTGATTATGTCATCCCATTTATAACCATTTTGGCAGCCATCTCGCATCAAAGGCCATGAAATCTAGATAGCAAAGGATGAACTACTCACAACTACATGTATTCATTCAAACTATATCACTAGGTAACCTTATTGCAGGAGTTTTAGGTTACTGATCAAATGCCCTATAATTGATGATTTACCTCAACATCTTTGTTATTCGGAAAATGTCTATTTTTCATTCTATGACCAATATATTCCATCCAAAAAACCTTGCTAAGCACTCATGAGAGGAAGCACAAAGGTGCTAATCCTTTAAAGATGAAAATAATTCTATAGGTAGCACAATTTTTAATTATTGTTGACTTTGCTAAATTTTTGCAAATTTGAAGTCGGCGATTTTGGATTTTCAGGGTCAAGAGCTCCTTGAAGGTCAATCCCGTCTGATAATGGTACAGAAAATATCAGAAATGATACCTGTATGTGGCACTGATCCATATAGGTCAATAAAATTATAATTGGGGGCTCAACTTTGAGATAAAAGTGCTGAACCCCAAAATTGGGGTTCAGGCCCTTAAAAATGGAATTTGGGCCCCTTTTGTCAAAAATCGGTCGGTACCACTGAATTCCTCATCGAAAAGTACTCTAGAATCAGTATCAAACAGAAAGTGGTTGGACATTCCCTAAAGAGCCCAGTTGTGAGACCGACTATATTACATGTACTTATAATAACATCTCAATGAAAAATATTAACCTAAAAATGCATATACAGTTGGAAAGATCATAAAAAAAATTACAACTTGTTGGAGACGTTGCTGCAACATTGCATCTTTATACCATGATAAAACTCCTACATGCAATACAATAAATAGCCCATTTATAAAATAATTATATTGAGTATAAAGGACACAATGACACCAGAAAATACAGTTTACATAAGCCATAGAGACATGCATACTGGTAAATGAGAGAAGTCACTTCTCCATGGGATAAAATAAGGGAGAAGTGACACAATTTAGGGATAAGATATCTCTCAAGTCTTCATCTGGACTGGTCCCGGGCACAAACCAAATCAAAGAGATAGTATGGTCCCCACACAGTACAGCTATCACACCAAGTCAGGAAAGGGGAAGTAACTTGTGAGGCAATCCCATCAAACAGCCGGAGAGGTGTGGCCTATAAAGCCATCATTGCCTTTGATTGGGCACATTGCTTATTGACACAGATGCATAGCAATAAGTCTGAATGGGAGGGCTATTATTAACTGCGGCACACACGTGAGAGAGAGCTAGGAAGAGCCTGTATAGATTCAGGCTCAGTATCGCAGTGTTTGTGTATACACACACAGTGGTGCTTGCATGGCACAAAAACACTATAATAATGGAATACCTGTCGGACTTTTATAAATCTCTTTTGTTGGTGACTTCCTTGCTTTTGGATTATGGCTTATGCAATAAATATGATTCCTGGGATCACTTATCATGTGAGTAGGAATTGTTGTCATTCTCATGTGAACGCACCAGGATATAGTAAACATCCTCGTGTGTTTTGTTTACATTCCTTGCTGACTGGAGTTTATGGTGTATGACTGACAGTCTGACATGTGTCTATCATAGGGTTTTTTAAGGGATTTCTGATGCAATTCTCAGCAAACTACCATGACTAAAGTGACTTTCTGATATTGAAATGAATCAAATGATAGGTACATACTAGGGGTTGGTGTCTTTTAGGCCATAGAAGAAACCACTTGGGCTCCATCTCTAAGCTCTCATCTTGTGTGTATACAATAAGCAGAAGACTCCACTCCATGGGTCCCACCTCTTGTCTATAATTTTTCTGGTGCTTTATTTCATTTGAATGGGACACCCATTACTAGTATATTCTCAAATATGGCGAAAGAAAAATGGTTTAATAATTTTAAGTACTTTAACCCTTGCTGGTAGAACAAGGGTTAATATTCATGTCGTAATACGTCTGACAGGTGTAACAATATTTATGTTATTTTCAATAATTTTATGTTAGTGACATATTTGCGCACTCATAACATTGCGAAATCAGCATAATGAAACGAAAAGTTTCATTATGTAAATATGTGTAGATGGAGGTTTATAGAGTTCAAATTGTATAGCAATACTTATTTTAATTTCACTTTTAAAAAGACAACACACATTAATTGGATAGAAGTGATGAATTTGCACACTTTTTAATGACATTAAACTGAAATAGTGTTGCATGGCATACATGCCACAAACACGGGAAACTGTTTAATTTACAATATATTGAATTTCTAAATGATCGGATGAGCAGAATAATATAATTATTACTACAGTACTTAATATAAAAAATTCATTATTTTTGCACATACATGTATATTCACCCACAGAGTTGATGTATATATGGGATACTGACACGCTGAAGGGTTAATTAACCTTCTCTAGCTTTGGCAAACAGGCCCTATTCAATTCAATGACAATGTCAAGCTGTGGACTAAATAAAAGGAGAGCATTCACATTTGAAAATGAAATTGAATTTTGAAATTATCTGAAGTACTTTGGAATATTATATGAATGGTATATTCTTTTATTTCCCCAAAATAACTCAAATATTTAAGAACATATTGATCTCCTATTCCGATGAGGCTATGACGTGGTGTGACATTGTGTAATTATGAAATATATTTTTTGAAAGAGAGATGTTGGAGAGAGATGACTGAATAAAATTTTATAGAAAAAATGATAGGAGAGAACATGCAGTAGCTTTAATATGAATGTCTTTAATATCACGTGAGTGAGGTGTGTGTTTTATAATATTATTTTCAACAACTTGACAAGAAGAGAGGAACATGAGAGATTGATATCACACTTTGTGGCTATTAATTGTGACAAAGAACAATGTTTTGAACCTGAGAGTGTAGAAATCCAATGCTGAAGTAGCCGATTCCTGCATAAATGCATGCCTCATTGAGAACACTGCAGTTTTGAAGTTTCTGTCCCCATTCCCTTCATTGCCCTGGGCAACCCTGGTAGTAAGAAAAATCAATTTCTTCTTCAAATATCACCATGTACAGACACATTCCTGTTAAACATTCAGATTCAAAATTAAAATTCAGTGACATTTCATTCCCAGATTGTGACCAGCACACGTGAATACACACTCTACACACTCGTGTTCCTAAACACATAACAGTTAATCATTAATCATGCCAGCAGTCCCTGCTAAATGGGGGCCAGAAACACGGTAATATGTTATTCTCAGACCCCACGCTAAACAGCAATAAATTGTGCTTGCACAGAAGTTATGGGATTCCAAAACACTAGAGGAAAAACTACAGTTTCTCAAATGCTTTAGAAGCTAGTCTGGATACAATGTACGATAACGGAAGAACGACCTCAAGCGATGATCATATTGTCACGTTATCAAGCAATTTACTTACAAAGTCAATTAATCCCGAATTCAATCTCAATTTACATCATCAATTTCCTTTGCTATTACCGTGATATTTGGAAGGAATCATGGGAGATCGTGAACGTCTGCAAAAATAAATTAATTCCAGTTCATGTAGTCCAGCATAGTCTAGCTCAAAGGTGCTTGTGACCATGGACGATTTATACTATAATACGGGAAGTATCTACCAAAAACAAAATACCATTTTCGTTTAGTAATATTGATAGAGAGCAGATGTTGATGAAATTCTTATTTCTGATTTGTCTTCTATAATTTGGTGTCATGTCTTGAGACAGCGTGTCTCACATTTGCAGAATGAGGTCCCAGAGGGTGAATTTAGTGACACTACTCCGCATCACCAGATTCACCATCTGGGAACCTAATTCTGCTTTGGCCTCATCTTCTGGGAACTATACTCTCAAGTCAACATTGGTTTTAGTTATATTTTCCTTTCTGTTCAGTTTCTATATCCCCTAATTTGCAGAAGATAAAATGCATAATCGAGGGGACTAAAAGCACCAATTTCAACTGGGGAACTTCAATCTGAACCTATGTCTCCCATATCAGTTGAGGCTAAGCAAATGTCTGCAATGTCAGCGCTTGTTTGGTGTACTTTGTCAATTGGCTAACATATGTGGTCTATCTGGCAATTTCTAGCACGCAGCATTTTTCTGAAAAAATACTTTATAGAGCATTTGAGATATGATTTTTCTGGTAGTTACATGTAGTGTTCTAATCAAGGCAACGTTGTATAAAAAGTGAGAAAAAGTTGAATGTTTCCCTACGTTTGATAAAATTTTAGACACAAAATGATTCCAGTTAGGAAATTTTTGATTAAAGTTTTTCAATAGTTAGAAAATATAAGCTCTATGCCAGGCGCGAAATTCTAACTAAGTGTGGGAAGGTTGGGCAGGATCATAAACAATAACATATCCCTGGTTCTAAATAAGTTCTTTTGCAAATTCAATACAAATTGCAACGTCTGGTATCGGCAACACAATTAACAACTTGATAGTAGTGAAAGATAGAAAGATAGGAGCATATTGACGAATGGAAGAGATAGGTTAACCTGAGTTGTAGAACATGCCTACGATGATCAATTAGCGACAAACTTGTCATATTATAAGTGACAGTGAATATGGATTTCAGGTTGTTATTCCTCTATTAAAATTACAAGGAACCCTGGCAATCAATATACATACTGTAGCATCAGGGCGATCTGTTAGAGTATTAGGTTGCAGTCAAATATGACAGAATTAATCCTCATGTACTGTACATCAAAATATTGCCAGTGTTTACAACCTGGGAGCAGGGTTCGATTTAACTGGATTCGCACCGCAATTTGCGATGCATTTCCAATTTCTGCTAACCAATTTACAATGAAAAAACATGTATTGGTGAGGAATGCTATACATAATCTACCCAGTACTGCAAAATGCTATCCAAATTAAAAAAATTAAGTTGACCCCTGCCTCGGAGATAGCACTGGTATAATGCAGCCCAATATATTTGATGACTGGAGGATTTTCATACTTACCTATCACAAAGTGGCAGATTCATTGATGGGCAAGGGGGTGAAGGGCACTTTTCCCAATGTATATACATACATATTTAATCAATTAAGTCAATAGCAAAGGGGGCAGGAGTCCCAGCTGCTTTGTCGTCCTTTTATCCTTCAATAGACTCCCAAAGACTGCAGCCAAATCAATTTCATGAATGGAGGATTTTCATATTCTACCTTTCCTAAAGTGACAGAATCTGACTTCACAGGACAACTTTTCCCAATGTAAATACGTACATTTATTGGGAGTCACCCCCACCCCTTAAGACTGAACCATCTGTTCTGCGGTACTGAAGCAACATTTGATAGCAACACCAACCTCTTAGCGGAAATTTAAATGCACTGCGAAACACAATCTACAAAGGATTTCTTTAGGTTTCTTTGCCTTAAATAGCTTGTGTGTAGTGCAGCAGCGATTGATTGTGGCATTAGGCATTCTCTGTTGAACACTCTGTCAGTTAATATAAAACTGCTGATGCTGCCTATTGAAAGCATCCATAAAAGAGAGGCGCTAATGCATTAGTATGCGGTCATAACTTGCATCCAACATCACTAGTTCTTAGTAGTATGCATTTGTAAAAAAATATCTGCTTTGAGACTGTAAATTGGCTCAACTCTATTTTCTCTCTGCTATAAAATGCAAAGGACATGACACAAACTTCTGATCAGTCAATACCATACTGTGGGCAACAAGCCTGAATATAGTGTGTCTGACGTTTGCAGAATGAGGTCCCCAGCAGGTAAATTGATGATGCTAGCCCGCTTAGGCCTCATCTTCGGGGAAGTATCTATAGTCTCAAATGAACATTGTTTTTAATTACATTTTCCCTTCTGTTAAGTTTCTATATCCCCTAATTTGAAGATAAAATGATAAAAAGTGAATAATGAGTGAACATCACCAACTTCAACTGGAGAACTTAAATCTGATCCTAGGTCTCCCACAGATGTTGAGGCCTATAAAGCAGAATAAAGCAGAAGTTACCCAGAGGGTGAATTTGGTGATGCTAGCCCACTGTGTGGGGTAGCATAAAAAAATTTACCCTCTGGGGACCTCATTCTGCAAATGACAGACACCATATTACCAGGCTTTAACATTGTTTTGACCAGTCAATACCATACTGCAGGCAATTCCTATGAACTACTAGCTTTTATCATATGCCATATGGATTATCGAAAATATATTGATCCTGTTTTTAAGCCAATTCTATCATTTGCATGCCAATTTGTGAACATGCAATGAGCCAAAACCCAGTATAATAGGTCGTAAACTTCTCTGTATGAGATTGAAAAACAAAGCTATTCATAACACTGCCATATATGGAGATAATCTACTGATCCTATAATGCATATAATAGAACAATTACAATGCCACTGTATTTGTTTATAACGCTGCTGTAACACATTGCCTGCATACACCATAAACTGCCTGTAATTATATGGAGTAGATACCGCAACTCCTCTTCTTTTTAAAAAGTTGATTGCTCTCTGTCGAGTATCAGAATCTGTCCACCCTTTGAAAAAACATCATTAAAGTAGTGATTAAATAGATGTATTCATGGTCTGATGACAAAAAGGCTTAAATAGCTGAGCATCATATTGAAATAAAAAAGATAAATGAAACACGCCCCAAGAATGTTGAGTAAAAAAATAGCTTAATGTTTGTGAAATGGTTTTAAGTTGCATCACAATGCTGTGGCATGAACGTGTGTGTGTATGTGGTCATAAGAGCATGGCGAAGTTACGCCTTGTTGGCCACGCATTAACCAAGTCATTATGACATAGCATTGTTGTGTGGGGCCCACCCCCTGTGGATTCATTGTTCCATAACAACATACACAAAGCCCTTGTTTCAATCTGCCATCAACGAAGACCCATGGGCTTGAAGGCTCATTAATAATATATACTGATGAACTTTTCGCCCTTTCAATTCCATCAGGCTTACCATCCACAATCAGTAATTTTGACTCCATTCACATGTAGATCTCCCCATTAAGCTCTTTTCTCTGTCCTTACATTTATAAGCATATATACATTCACTTACAATGTGTTATTGAAGAATAATTGTAATTCATGGGCAGCTCAAATAGTGTACAGCCGCACAACAATGAGCTCATTTTCCAGTCCTTTTTGGTGAATTGTGGCACCTTATTTGCTCTTTAACAAGGCAATTAGTGGAAATAGCCCTGTCAGCTATAGACACAATAGAAACATGTGTAGTACAGGCGGAGATAAAATCATTGACATAGTGTCATATAGACCAAGTGTTCTTTGATAGAACTCAAATGAAAACTTTGTCACTGATTTCATGTAGAAAATTAGCAACTACCACTTTATCTAAATCTATTCTTGCAAAATTGCAAAACTACCTCGTGTCCTCTAGTAAAAGGCATATGTGATCACTCAAAATTATTTCTTCCCAGATCTGCCCAGATACCTATTTTCAATCAGAAAAAGTGTTCTCCAAAATTTAGATTTATGATTTTTATGATTTACTGTTTTGGGCTCTGTATTATACAAAATCTTTAGTCCTTTAATAAGCTGAATAAAACTCTTCCATTCAACAAGATGAAATATTAACGAGTTATATTGAATCTTATGACAGATGCTAACAAATAATGACCAAGATTCGATGCAAACTTGGGTATGGGATATTGCTTGGTCAGGATTTGTAAATTGTTACAATAAACAATACCCAGAAATTGATGACCTGCTATTGCCCAAAGGGCCAAAGGCTGGTGTTCATAGCATGGCCAGATGTATGGTCAAGATTAGGATAATTATAAAGGTACCTGATACCGCTGATGAACAGATAGGATTCTACAGTCTCAAACATAGAGAAGGGTCATGCAGTTCACAGGTTCATGGCTAATAATATGTCCATATGCTCACCAATCTCACAATTAAAGCAATCATGATCACATACTTATCAACAGAACATTGGTTTTATAAAAGAATCCAGGCTTAAAAAGGATCCAACTTATTGTCCATGATGAACTACAAACAATATATAATAAGACTACCATCTCGGTTAACACTAGTCTCTTAAAATAGATTTAGATTTAATCCTATTTTCATCACCAATGATAAAATGTATTTGATATAATAACCATCTTAGGCAATACCAAGTATTCTACATTTATTTTACAACACAATTAACCTTCCCTCTCACATCACAAACTTCGCCTCTGACATGCATGGAAACATGTTTTTCCGACTGTCTCTAACTGCCCTTGGTTATTATGGAAGGTTCGAAAATGATACTGTACGGAAATCTAGTTGTCACATGGTACCACAGATGTCATCTCATTGGTAAAAAATAATCGAGGTTCCCAATGGGCGTACATCACCATATTCACCATTTGGGAACTTCAATCTGATCCTAGATCTCCCATAGCAGTTGAGGCCTAAGCAGAATGAGGTCCCGAGAGGGTGAATTTGGTGATGCTAACCCACTGTGCGGGATAGCGACACTAAATTCACTCTCTGGGGACCTCATTCTGCAAATGAGACACACACTAAACTCAGGCTTATGTGTTTACTATGATGGTCGTATCCAGGAAGTTCTCATCAGACATGGCAAAGAGCAAAACAACACTCTGAATTTTAAAGCAATAGCGTACACGATTTTACTGCTTTCACGTCCCATCCATGAATGATTCTTTATCCACTTCTCTTTTGTAAATCGTATGTAATTGTCTTGTTTATAGTTTACCGTAATTACGTCCCTCAATTATTGTAATTATAGAGCGGGTTTTCCATACAGGTCTTTACTATGTGCACCGCCTTGTGTTTAAATCCAGGAGATGAAATTACTTGATAAAAATAATTCGCTTATAATATTGATTAGAGAATGTTGGTGTTTTTTGCCTGCATGCTCACGGAATGAGACTGAGAGAAACGTAGACAGTAAAACAATAAAATTATATACATCACATATGTAATCATGTCAAATAGCAATGCATGAACGCAGGATGCATTTATATACAGGCCGATTCCCAACGTCTGCCATATTATTGATTAGACTGACTGTACTTCAGTAGCAAAGCTCTTCCTGACTGATAAGTGGAATATATATGATTTATTCAATACATTGAAGAAATGAACGCTGATGTATCCTGTTGATAATGCCAAGGAGCACTTTTGAGTTTTCTGGTGTTACAACCAGATTTATAATATCAAGACATTTAAGAAGTGTGTATGAACATATGCTTAATGCATTAATCATTTCTATACTAAATACTCACAGTTCATTTGTTGAACTTTAATATTATCTGATAATTTCCTACCAATGAATATGAATCGTTCAGCACTTGTATTATCTTTTCACCTGACTGTCATCTGCTAATTTATCCTGAACACCCCAGTCACCCCTCCAAATGAATAACAGGCCATTCTAATGTATACCTTTATAACTGAATGGGAGAGACAATTTAGTATAGAAAGGGTTAAACGGTACCAAAGGAAGGTATATTAATGCCCTAAATAATTGACTCCTTAACCACAGCAGAATTATGGGTAATATTTCAGGATTTAGTCGGAAATATGGCTTGCTGCCATTCATCAGAAAGCTCTCCACTGAGAGCTTTCCAATGAACGGCAGCAAGCCATATTTCCGACTAAATCAGACTAAATCCGGAAAAATTACCCATAATTCTGCTGTGGTTAAGGAGTCGATTATTTAGGGCATTACTGTTTGTCTAGGACACATGGAAAATTTTGTATCAATTATTGAAAAACTGCCCTTAAACTGTATGATAGTCCAGTACTCGCTGACAGTTACTTGATTCCCATGCATTCATTTGTAGGAATGTTCAGCTAATATTTAAAGTTAAATAAACTGTTGAATATTAATATTATCTGAATACCTAATATTCAACACGAATTAATGACTGGGATTACATGGCTGTTTCTCTCCCTGTCATTGTCTAAAATTATCTATCAGGAAATGAAGAATAAACGAATAGATCGCCCCAATATATACTTTTAAACTGTATGGAAGAATCCCTTAAGAAGTGAATGGATTAACCCTTTCTTTACCAAATGGATTCTCCCATTCAGTTATAAAAGTATACATAAGAATGGTCTACTTATCTTTGGGAGGGGTGTTCAGGTAATAAAAGCAGATGACAGACAGAAAAACAGTCATACAAGAGCAGAAGCATTCATATTCATTGGTGTGAAATGTTCATATAATAAGTTTATAAGGTCATTTGTTGAACTTATTATCTTAACATTTCCTAAGTGAACTACTCGCCAATGAGTATTTAGTATAGAAAGGGTTCAAATGTGCCCCCCCCTGCTCTTCTGTGATTCTGTGTCCCTCAATGCAATAATGAAGTAAGGAAGATAATTTTCTCTTGGGAGGCCACTCTGCCATCAGTTTACAGGGTTACAGAGCCAAGATTAGTCAGTAAAATTACCCCATTCATTCATTATAACAGAAAAGTGTCTATGGATATTGATCCCACGATGAAGTTGCGAACCCGATCACAACAAATGTTTTCATAAAATACTCTGCAATAAAACAATAATTGGATTTTGGCGATAGAATGTCGGAAAGAAATTAAAATGTAAAGGTTCTGACTTGATTAGAGTAGTGTACATTTTCCAATTTTCGTTGTTCAGTCAATGGAAAAGTGATATTACTTTCCTGCATTTAAATGTTTGGGGTTGGTCATAGTTCATCATAAGTTAGATTGTGTCTAGCTGAAATAACATTATCAGAGCTTCCATGTTGATGCCCATTACGATGTTTTCAGCAATGGTGGAGAAAGCGAACCAATAGCAATAAATGAGGTTGTAGATTTATTCAACTTTAACCACTTCGCTGCTAAATGACGTTATGACGTAGTGTGCTGGGCTGTTGACATTATTGCCATTTTCCAGTGGGAAAATATAACGGGAATATCACAAGAACCATAAAACTGACTCAGTTGAAAGGATATTCATCGTTCACAATCATGGAACATCACACACTGTTTGAAACTTTGAGATACAGTTATTCTGATGCACCAATCTCTGAGTTCCAGTTATGTATAGTGGCCTACTGCTAGTGTGCTGAATTAGGTCTGTAGTACCTAGTACGGACCACATAGCACACGTCATGCACTTTCACGTCCGTAATAGTTACGGACGTCATAGCAGTGAAGAGGTTAATAACCCTTCCATGATTAGAGCTTCTTGAAATTTTGCGAAAACCCTGTGCCTGTGCCATAGGGAGTCTTGCATAAAAAGAGAATACATTGGATTAACAATATTTACCTTGAACTAACTTGTTAGCCAGTCCATTCCTTTATATGTGTGAGGCTCCCTATGGGAGAATGCACTGGCACATGTTCTTTAATGTAGCACATGCACAGCACCGTTCGTGAACCTCACGAAAGGGTTAACCAATTTTATATTGTGTTGAACAAAACAATTCTGAACACACAAACTCAAATTCTGATCAGAATATGAAATTTTCAGAATTTATCAGAATTTATGAAAACATTATCTACTGTTTTAAATATGCTAATATTTTGCTAATACAATAGGATTTTCATTATTTAAAGTGTTACTCAAACAAATGGGGAAAATTTATCTAAAATCAGAATGGTAAAGTTTGTATAGTTTTATATATATCAGAAATATCTGGTAAAGCACCTTTCAGAAAATACCTTCTTTAAAAGTACTTAATAAGTTCTCTCATAATAAAGTATGGCAAAAAAACTCCCATCTTCATCTCCACAAGGGATGTGACCAAGCAAACCATGGTGTTGATATCAATCAAATAATACCACCCCAAGCCCCTCCTTTGATTTATGAAGTAGAGTCTAACATTGGCTTCTTGGTTCAAAGTAGCTGATGGTTGATATATCCTTGAAAACCAGGGTATCGTAACCATCAGATGTAACTTTGTTCTTATGATAAATTGCTTGAACCCAGTGTTTTTTGATGTTGTATAAGATAGATGCACTCAACAGAAGTTGGTACACATACGTGCTACTATCTCATAAGTGTATTCCTTTTGAGCTCACAGCAGAAAACATTTGTGAAAAGAGATATAAACAATATACATAAAGGCAAGTATAAGCATATTATTAACAGTAACACAGTGATGGTGAAGTTGGATTGGGAGGGGGGGGGGGGGTGTGGTAGTACCAGCTTAGCATTGGGGTGGGGCTGTAAATGTATAATGGGGGCTCCAATGTTAGATTTAACCCATTCTATACTGAAAGGATCATCCCACATATTTATAAAAATAAAAAATATATACTAGAATTTTCTATTTTTCATTTGGAGGGATATTCAGGTATTAATTAAACAAAAGTAGAGGACAGACAGGTCAAAAGCTAACAAAAGTGCAGAAGGATTCATATTCATTGCATGCATGGTGGCAAATGTTCAGATCATAAGTTCAACGACCTAAGTCTGAACAAATTACCTTATGGAACCACTGGTCAATGAGTATTAGATATATTTATATATAATACGCACTTCAACATGAAATATCTACGTAAGTTTACCCCGACTAAACAATACATGAAACCTTCAGTCCCACTTATCCATTCATATGGAGTGATCCTCAAGACGATCTAGTGATATCATCCTCTATCGAAAAATTGCAACAATTTTCCTCATTCCAGTAAATATTTATCCCTTTAATATCATTTCTAAGGAATATGGAAAATTGAACATAAAATTTCCCTCATTCTCTGTCATTCTAGCCAAATATTTATCACTTTGATATCATTTCTAGGGAATATGATCACTCACACTAAGAAATCATCTTTCACTGTTGAAATAACTGTACTGAAACCAACTATGACATTCATCAACTTGATGAAATTTCTGGGGAAATATCCAGCTTTTATTGCCATATGAAACCCAATATAACATTTTATCATATGCCATTTGGATAATCTGTGGTATATGGCAATATCAATTGTGAGAGGTTTATCGATGTCCAACACCTTTCCAGCACATAACCTGTTACGCTTTTACAATAATTAGCCTTCTTTGTGCAGATTGGCCCAATCCCATTACTTTATGGAATGCCGATTGATCGCTGGAAATGTGGCCATCGAATATGGACTCTTATGGGAGATGCTCCTGCATTAGGCTATTACTGCATGAATTCAGTTGTGGTATATATCATGGTGAGATTCCGGGAACGTGCCAAATTATCCTACAGAAGCTCTTTAACCAGCTAGCCTCCTGAATTACCAGTTAAAGATGTATTCAGGGTTTTAGAACACTGTGACTATATGTCGGAAATATGGCTTGTTGCCATTCATCGGAAAGCTCTCCCCAAAAGCTTTCCGATGAATGGCAACAAGCCATATTTCCGACTAAATCCTGAAAAGTTACCCATAATTCTGCTGTGGTTAAGAGTCGATTAATTAGGGCATTACTGTATGATGTTCCATGATTGTGAATGATAATAGCTTTTCAAGAGAGTCAGTTTCATGGTTCTTGTGATATTCCTGTTATATTTTCCCACTGGAAAATGGCAATAACGTCAACAGACCATCACACGACATCATAACGTCATTTAGCAGTGAAGAAGTTAAGTTAAAAACAGCCATAGGCCTCTTAAAGGAGCTGCTCAGCAATGAGTTTTTAGTAAAGAAAGTGTCAAACCATATGTGGACCATATGGGAACATTAGGGTATCTTTCATGTTTTGTTCATCCTCCTGCTGCCTTCATAAAAAAATCCATATTTTATTTTCACAGGCCTGTTCCCATAATATGAGGCGGTCATGGCCCCGATGATCAATTGTCGCCCCCTTAACACGCAGATAGCCAGCTATTCATACAGTATTAATGGACAATACAGTTCAACTAGTGGCTTTCCATGTCAAGAACCCATCACCTATTGACAACTGGCGATGTATCGAGTTTCACCATGGGCAAAGCTGCTAATATTTTTTAACGAAATTACAATTGACAAGCTATGTCACCAGTGTACAAATCCAATAGCCTTGGATAAGTGTGAACGAAATAACATAACAGACGAACATGGCTGTGACCGTTATTCCGACAGATGTTCCGTTTGGCATGGAGTGCTGCGAGCGTTAGCGGAATAAAATAGGCAATAACCTCGGCTCATTGGAGTCTGGTCTCCCAGGTATTAGTTCTGTCATTGAGTGTTAGTCGGCGAAATCGTGCTCGTCACTCCACGTAATGCATTGCGAGAGTTCAAGTTAATATTTTCACATTCAATTTATGAATTAGACCTGCCTCAAATTTTGCCTAATTGAGTCATAACATTGTATGCCGTCCATATTTATGGCTGCTGCTTATGCATGACTTGCTTTGGGAAAATTACTGCCTGGGTTGTTTTTTTTTATGTAGAATCATTTTATTGGTACCCTGAGGCCAATAAATCAAGAAATCAAAAGGAATTATGTGACTAGAATTTAATAATTTATCCTTATGGCAAAGCTACAAGAAACATATGTCGCTTTTCTGATTACTAATGAAATTCCATTCCAATAAAATACATTTGGATGTGTATTGCATGATGTTGTCAAAGAGATTTCTATGCCATGTTTATGAATACTATTTATGGGAAGGATGAATTGAATGAATGCTCCGGAATTTAATATGCTGAGAGCCAGAAAGGGAGAAATACTAGTAGCAATAGTGAGCATCCAGTAAAGTTTATAATCTAGAAGCTATCATCCAATAAGAAACAGATTTACCATGTGCAGTAATGCCCGGAAATATGGCTTGTTGCCATTCATTGGAAGGCTCTCACTGAGAGCTTTCCAATGAATGGCAACAAGCCATATTTCCGACTAAATCCTTAAAAGTTACCCATAATTCTGCTGTGGTTTAGGAGTCGATTATTTAGGGCTTTGCTGTGGCTTGGCCCCAGTCCATACTATGATATTAAAATTATATTTCCCGACCTAAACTGAATACTTTAAATAGAAATATGACATGCTGGCATATTTAACTGTAATTTAACTTTAGCAAACACATAAACAATAAAATGGAACATTCTATTCTCCATCTGTTGGGATTTTCTGATTGTATCGGCAGATGACAAGTAGAGAAACATTATGATACATTTGTAGGAATGTTGAGCTAATAATTCGGGGATCAAGTAACTACCCAATCAGGGAGTATTTAGATAACAAAGGGTTATAGCTCTATATGAATGTTCTAGTATTAGAGATCAACAAAATATGACAAGTATTTGAAATCATCAAGTATTTTCAGAATGTTATGGGAATTTCCCAATATTTCAGTATATTTGTCAGAAATTTATTTCCCCTGTCAAACTTTAAATTTTGCTCTATTGGCCCAGACATCCAGTCCAAACACATACATCACAAGGTCTCCTCAGATTTAGATGCAGCAAGGCAACTTGTTCCATACTCTGGAACACAAGCAAATCAACATCCATTTCTTAAGTAGGTAATTTAGATAGATAAGCTTCTATGATACTGAGTTGTCTATTATCACATCTTATCAGCCGATAACTAACAACCTGCTGTTGATTAGCATAAATAGCCTCTCATTTGAAGCATGGTGCCCTGTGATCTTATCAGTGGATGTCCATAGTAAGCAGGGGGGTAATATGACACATGTGCTACTAACAGCCACTGGTCATCATGGCAGGTCTCCTGGGTGTTTTATGGGGGATATCAAGTGGATGAACAGTTACTCTTGTCTGGGAAGGTTAATGGGCAAATGCTGTGCAATATGGGGTCAGAGATTGTAATCTGTGTCAGTTGACATCCCAAACTAATCTGATTCATTTGAAACTGATAAGAATAGAAACTATCTCATTAAACCCTGTCCCACCCTCACATCATTGCATGTAACTCTTGTTGTGCAATTTTATCTCTAATACTTCCAAATGCATATGTGGATACAAAGTTGACGATGCCTTTCATTATTTCTTTGAGTGCTCCCCTGTATGTAACCGGAGGACAAGATTTCAACCCACCAATTTATAATATCTAACTTTTCCTCCTTACTCAGAGGGATATCATCAGAATCGAATCAAGGCAATGAAATTATTTTCCATTTTGTTCATTCATTCATTTCATCAACAACAATATTAGGCCCCCTCTACAGAATATATTGGCGATTAATTCTCCCGTGCATTACAAATGTTGACTATCTCAAATGAAATTTTAAAAGCAGAAGGATAGGACTGACAGCAACCACAAACGCACCACAGATCATCCTGTATATATGTTATGTTCGTCATCTACATTGTATTTGTTAAAATGTTAATGGGAGAGGGGTGGATGTAAGTTGTCAAAACTTGTGCTTCATCCCTCTTGTAACATTATATTACAATAAAAAATATGTTTAAAACAAAAACAAAAACAAAAAGAACTCTTGTTGTGTCAGATGTGAAATGGGGATAGCACATGTGAGAATGGGTGGTCTCATATGGATGAGATTCAATTGTTACATGCAGGGTTTTCTATTTTCATAGCATCTTTTGACATAGCCCGACAGTTTTGGTGGTTGGTGAATCATGTGCAACTATTCAAAGGATTAATTTCACCAGGAACCAACTGCCAAACTGCAACCTTTAAGAGAAGTGAGTCAATCCAGTCTGGAGTAAACTACATGTACATACCCACATATAAAACACTGGGATTCCAAGTCAGTTGAGCCAATCAGAACTCACTATTGGTAGAACCAAGATAAAGGAGTCCAATCGAAATGATTAGCATGGTGTGATGTAATTCGGGGGAATACCACAAGCCTTCCAGGAAACGAAAAGTTGGCAGAAATATGATAGACTCAGTGTCCGTATGAATCCGAGTGTCTGTTTACAAAGACTTTTATTTATCATGAAACGGAACCAGCTTCACCATGGCTGGACTGCTTTATGACAGCCTGTGCATTGAACAATACAAACTGAGCCACTGCATCCTCCATAAAGGATGGTCAATAAAGTTCAGTCAGGATGGCTGAAAAAGATACAGTAATGCCCTAAGTAATCGACTCCTTAACCACAGCAGAATTATGGGTAACTTTTCAGGATTTAGTTGGAAATAGGGCATTATACTGTAGTAACGAGCGAGCAGTGTAAACCAAGGGAGACACTCTGCCATTATGCATTCAGTAAACCATACAAGTGTCGTTGAAGTACACACAACCAAGCAGTGGAGACATGAGATGAGCGTTTGTGATGATACAATTAAGTGCGAAGAGCAAGCCAGCACATGGGGTGGGGCACCCTGCAACCAAGGTCATGGGTGGATGGACTTCCAGAGAAGGTGCTGCGGTTGATTAGGATTTTGGGGTGGGTGTCGAAAATAAATAATGAAAACTTTCCCCACGCAGGAGACAAAAATGTGCTACTCACACAACTCATATTGGACATTAATTTTCCATGCACTTAATGTACGGTCCAAGCTCATTATAAAATTATTAGAATGGATATATTATTAAAGGCTTTCTTGAAATTATGTGAAGCCTGGATGGGCGTGTTGTGTCCCTATTCCTTTACAGTGGAAGGCAACAGTGCCAGTTATAATAGCCCTATCCTCCAATACCCATGTACATGCATTTAAATACCTAGAGAATAAAAGCACACATAAAACATGCAGGCATTAAAGCAAATAGTTCCATTTGATTGATCCATTTCACAGAATAACATGGCAATATACACATGATGAAACAGTTTGCCGATTGATTGCGCCACCCACAGTATGCTAAATTGTTCGTGTAATTATTGCAGGGATTACCAACATAACACTTGGCAACTGCAGATCTACGCACAATTTACAGTAAACAGTTTGAATTTGCACTCCCAGTGAGGGGCCGGACAGAACCAGTGGGACATTTCCCGAGTTGTATTCGTGATTTTGCTAACTTTGTTGACAGAGATGTATAAATGCTGTGGTTGTATTGCTACCTACTGTGTTGCATACCATTCTCCTATGTAAAACACTCAACGGGTGCAGGAAGGCATGGATGTTTTAGTCAGCAAAGAAAACAGTTGGCTGTTAATATAGTAATATTTCGTGCCAAGATAGAGGATGTCTGACAAATTAGAGAGGTTTAGATAGAAAACATGTAACTTTCCCCGTCAAGTACCCACATACTATAATCTATGCCTGAGGTGGGGAAACTAGCTATTATATCCAGTAGTGAGACACCAATGCTCTATTTCCAAACAAAGTCCAATTTTTTGGAGGGAAAAGTTCAGATAATAAGTTCATGGGCATTTGTTTGAACTTATTTTATTATCTGAACATTTCCAACCACAACTATACTCGTCAATAAGTTTAAATATAGTAAAGAAAGAATTAACAATTTAAGCAAGCAAATTTTGGGGATATCAAGTATGGCTTTGCTATCACATATCTGGTTTCTTACCTGGTCTCTATAGATCTCCCAGAGAACAAAAGTCAGTATAGGCATATTATTATGGGAATGGTCGGCGAAAATAACAAATTGCTTGCAAACGGCAAATCTCATTTTTCTCTCTGGATACACTCAATGAAACCCTATCGCTTCATTACAATGAACCCATTCGACAATTTCATTAAAATCACCAATACGAACGATAACGCGACCGAAATCAATCGGAATTGTGCCGACGAAAGGCAGATCAATTGTGATCTATGCCACTGTGAGCTGTATTCGTCCATAAAAATATCTCAATGTTATTCGTAAAAACCCAGGCAAGTGGAAAAGTTTATTAGGACAATGTCTGATACCTTGATGTATTAGATTTGCAATCGCAGGAGAATTCGCAATAACACAGCATTATGAATTGTGTATCATAATCAGACGAGGAGATGTCCGCAAATAGATAATAACAGTGTCAAATTACGACGTGGATGAGTGCAAATCGCAAATAATCATACCTCACTTCTCCTGAAAGAGTCACGAAAAATCAATTTTTATGAGTCGAAGGCCAATTGGGTTCAGGGAATATTTATTGTCAGTTTGTGGTGTTTTGTCGTAATGGCTGTGGTTTTAGTCTCGATCTATTGCCCTGAAGAATGACTGCTTGTGTCAAGGGATTAACATAAATGCATGGAATCGATATAAGAAAAAAAACAGAAAGATTATAAAACTTTGCTGCAAATTCCAAATCAAATGTGATAAATCTGAAGAGATAGAACGGTCTTTTATGCAAGCTGTGCGGCTCACATTACCAAAGTTAACAGTTCCTATGCATAATATTCCAATTGTGGCTGGGAATTATGAGATATCACTTCTTTTTTTCTGTTAATTTCCCCCAATCTCATTTGGAATAAGCAGCAGCCGAGAATTTAGTTTTCCAAATTTATAGACGTTGAGTATTAAATCTATGGTCTGCCTAGATTGGGCCAATGCATTCCTCATGTCAATATAAGTTAATTGAACCCTTGGAGAATTAATTAACCCTTTTGTAACTTCCACGATATACAGTAATGCCCAAAGTAATCGACCTCTTAACCACAGCAGAATTATGGGTAACTTTTCAGGATTTAGTCGGAAATATGGCTTGTTGCCATTCATCGGAAGCTCTCCCCATATTTCCGACTAAATCCTGAAAAGTTACCCATAATTCTGCTGTGGTTAAGAGGTCGATTACTTAGGGCATTACTGTATATATAGCCTTAGCAAGATGGTACACAGAGTTTTATACCGTGAATAAACAACTTTGCATGAATAAGACAAGTTATAGCGTTGGAATCCACCAATGACAAGGGGGACACTACTTCCAGAAAAGGGCAGGATTATAGTCAGAGGTTATTAACCCTTTGGTGAGTAGAACGACATATATGTCGCCATACGCTTTGTGAGTGGAACGACATATATGTTGTTTCAGGAAGTGTCATTTTTATGTAGACATAACTTCAATTAATCATCTGATTTATAAATGATTTGTATAGGAGATATTTTGATTAATATAATGTCTCAATGTATAATAGCAATAGATTACGATAGCACACGTAAACAGAAAATACACATCAATTAATACAAATTATGGACCCTTTTGACCTGAATTTGTTAATAATTATTGCTATGACATTGACATTAACCTCACACATGACGTCATGTATATGACGTTACAAATACTCTCCAAAGGGTTAATCCTTAATGCTGAGATGTTGTTAGCATTTCAAACAGCATTTTTAAGCACTTTCATGAAACAAGCTGATTATTTAGCTGTCAAAGTGTCACTTTTTGATTCCATATGACCCCTTGGTGAATGAAAAGAGGGGTAGGTGCATCCTCTGTTCTCATGGTGTACCACTCCTGATTAGGCATGTCATTAATTAATTATAAGCATGATTTATAAAATTGATTTATAGTAAAAAAAAATTACAGAAAATGGAAAATTGACACCATATTCAGATGCCAATGCAAATTATACTATCATTTCCAATCAAGACTGAACAAAAAGGTCTGATAAAACCAAGAAATAATGTTTAAAATGCATTTTCCTCCCAACAATAAGGTTTCTTTGAATTAATCAACAGTGTTTTCAAGGAATTAAATCAATTCCATCATAGCAACAAGACAAAGAGAATATTGCACTGCAGAAGGGATAAAAATCACTCAAGAGTTTATTGTACACAAAGCAGCAAGTTTAAATGACAATAAACATGAATAAAACTAAAAGCACTCAACTCCCCTATACAAAAATCAGATACAGAGCTTAATGGTAAATCTGTCCAGCATCCCTCATATATATTGACTAAACTGTCACAGTTCTGATTGTCCATCCCCATAAGATGGCACTTATCGAAATCAAATATTTCTTAGCATGCGTGGACACATGTAACCCGTTTATTAAGAGCTTGTTAAGAGGACTTGTTTTTTCTTCGATGCTGATTATTTAGTATCAGATCTAAACAGTGGGAATAAATAATGAGAAATACTTCTAGAAAGACATGGAAACCACAAACATGGTAAGGAAGGGGAGAAGGTTAATAACTAACATGTACATGTATAATATCTTGAACTATTAATAAGTCAAATGATACTCGGGTCATACACCCCTTTTCATTATAATTGCCATGTTGTTTGCATCGTTCATAGAGCACACTGATCCATGGCTCAAATTAAATCATTTGTTGCATATATTCTGTTGAGTATAAAAGGAGATGGTCCCATATAAAATGGTCAGATTTAGTGTACAATACCCCTTTAATATGAGCTGTGATGGAAAATGCTTTATAAATCTGTATGATTACAAACATTTCGCCTTTTCTGCATTTATGCCATTACATTTGACTGAAAGAGGGCCCGTATCTGAGGTTGTGCCCTGGTGGCCCCTTGCCCACGTTTGCTTCCAGTGCCCCTGAATATTCTATACCCCTTTGGTACAAGACAACAAGGATGGTCACACGGTAGTTGCACCCCCTGTGCCAACCCCAGCTCAGACACCTCTGCAGATATATCAAACTTATCAGTTATAAACAGAAAACTTTTAATACCATTTCCACAAATTTTCATTGCAGAAAAATTGAACAATTATCATATTATCTAGCCATAAACAAAGAGTCAAATGAGAGTCAACAATCTCAAATGGCCCTAAATCCCTGTCAAGCCTAGCTGTCTACAGGACAATCCCAGCAATTTACATACACACTCTCAAAGGCGAGAGAGAACTATAATTGTGCATCGTTTTAACAGCGCGGCCGAATTCAATTGATTTTTGAATTCCACTGCATAATTAGGTTTGGCTCGGAAACAATTAACGATCATGCATAAATTATCAAAGAATCGAAGAAGTACAGTTCATGACAGAGTTAGTTGTGAAAATTATTCAATGTACTTTTACTGTGTTGTATGAATTCCACTTTGATGGCCTGAACAAACACATGAAATGAAGGTGTTTGGTCACCCATCAGATATATAAACAGTTCCCTCATGGTCTCCATCTCCATACTGAAGGATGGATAGCTAAGTAATGCCCTAAATAATCGGCTCCTTAACCACAGCAGTATTATGGGTAATTTTTCAGGATTTAGTCGGAAATATGGCTTGTTGCCGTTCATCGGAAAGCTCTCAGTGAGATCATGACAAATTTAGGTATTTCTATTGCAATTTTAAACTTAAACTGCCAATGGGCTTTTAATTCGCCGAGGTTGAGATATATACCCCATTCCCGTAATACTGAATCAGAATAGGTTGACTCCGCTAGGTCACATCAACTTGACATGAAGCACGAGCCACAACACGATCGCGATTGCCTGACAGGAGACATTAGCAATGATTACAACATGAATCCGTCGGCTAACGGAATGGATACTGTCACCCTTATCAGAGGAGCACATGACAATGTCGTGTCTTACATCGTGGTAGGAATATTACAACTCATGTCGGGTATTGATTAAACTGCTTTGGTTTTCACCGAGGGAGAGAGGAATAGTGAGCCAGAAGTATGCATATTTGTTATGTTTTCTCGGAATCCACATGAGACTGATCAATGACAGTATTATCGGTATCGTCATAGTGATGACATACTACAACAAAATGATATTCAGTTATTAAAACTAGGAATACAAGGTAGTGTATATTGAAAGTCCTTAAATTTTTAAATTCAGTTTCTGAAGTTCTGCCCTCCCCCTATCGCTATTAATGACATCTGCTGCCCCTGGTTCAGTTTTATTGGTGGAGGAAAGACCGTGCAGAGGGTTAATTTCAGTGGAAAATCACTTCACTTCACACAGAAACTACTAATTGTAGTAAGCAACTGACAAACTTGCCTGATATATGAATCAGACTGTGTGGGTCACAAATCACACATTGTGAATCAAACCCAAGATGGCACTGCTAGACAATATATGATAGCCCATTAAATGTGCTATGCAGATTACCAACTGAGTCAACAGGGGGCCCTGATGTCAACTTGTTTATACAGACACCATTCAACATGCCACACATTAATGAAACACAAATCACCAAACATCCCGACCATACAAGGTCTTCATCAAACAATAGCCAGAATAAGGGCAAAAATGTACCGTTTATCCCAACACAGAATAGAACGCAAATGGACAGATGGTCTCGAGTGGCTGGACTAGTGGTGTTTCCCTTACCGAGATAAATACCATCCTATTGTTCAGCTCAGTAGTTAAGAGCAGGTATAGGTTTTCAGCAGAAATCTCAGAAAACAGCCAGACCTTCTGTGGGAAGTTGTTGAGGTTATAAAGAGTCTCTCAATGCATTGATCTCACCCTAGCTGTTAGGCTTCCGTGGATTAACCCTTGATATGCTGTAGGGTTTAGGGTCAACGTTTGTGTTTGACAAATGTTTCATTCTCACTATCAATCAATGAAATGACTCACCATGGCAACTAAAGTTAACTGAGATGTTAGAACTTGTCATGTGTAGTTGGGAATTTGTTTGCGAGGAATATCATCTCCCCTCCCCAATAGTGACTCAAAATATCAGAAGTCGGAAATTTTTAATTCATGAAAAGTTTGAAATATGAAGATTCTAGAATTTTGTAAAAAATAACCTTACTAGTATTAGTTTAAAGTTTTTTGCAGATATCGGAAATGTTAAAGTGAAATATAAAATTAATTTTGACTGTAATAGTCTGAAATTCCTTCTTGGGAGACCACAGTTGGAAGCTTACTTTACCTAATGAAGATTGGAAATTTGGATGTGGCACCTCACCCCTTGAACTAATCCCCCATTGTGTCACTGCATTTGTCCCATGTGTCTTTGCTCATCTGCCCCCCCCCCCCCCATATTAAATGCAGAATCTATAGATCTAACATTTAAGCCTGTGGGGGTATATAATGACATCACAAGGAAACTTAACGATTCCCACTGATTATAGAGCAAGCATATCATCTCATCAGAACAGAGACAAGACCTTTGCATCGCAGGTGCACAAACGTCAGCCCGAGGTCTCCGAGAACTCGTTTGCATGGATAATTAATGTCATCTGCAAACTGAGGCAGAATTTCTAGAGATAAAAGCGAGTGCGACTGATTTAATCAGATCTAATCAGTGAGATTACCGACACCTGACCTATCCGAATGACATGCAAGGTGCAAAAAAAAAAACTCGCAATCTCTCCATCTGACATCTCTTCTAATCAATTTACAAAGCTTAATATAGACGGTGTAGACAAACGCTCAATCAGGAGATGTAATTTCACTTTACAGAGAAACACTTTAATTGATATGAAATCTCCGTGCTATAGAAATAGAAGACAATTTAAAGTTCTGCGGTGGTTTGGAATGTTAAATTTTACCTTTTATGCTTTTGTCGTATTTCTGCCTTCTTCCGTCAATCAAATAGGTCCATAAATTTGTGATATACTTTGATACAAACTTTACATAGCTAAGATAGACTTATTGAAGTCAATGTCACAGAGATTACCACTTCAAAGACAAATGAAATTGTCAATGACTCTGTAGCTCAACTTGGAAAGGGATCATACTATATAGTACAGTCCATAAAGCAATAGGGAACTTAGACAGTTTATGTGCCAAAGTAACTAGAGGTTACCCTGAAGATGCATAAACAGTTAGGGATTAATCGGATGAAAAAGATTGGCTGTAGGGAGTGCCAAAGAATTTAGTAATACTAACAGAAAGAGTAAAATCTGAGATAGCTTCCATCTAAAGGTCATCCCAAAGATCCATATGAAGTTTGGTGATGATCAGATGAGGGAGATGGCCTCTTGGGTGCTCTAAAGGATTTAGTTATACAAACAGTAAAACCAACCCATGGCAATAGCTCAAGCTTGCCTTTGTGAAGTTGAGCTAAAAAAGGGTCCTTATTTCTTGAGGTCCTTTTTACATCTTCATGGCAAATTATAAGATAGAAAACATATTTTTTCAGCACTATATTAGTATATTATTGATGGCTTCGCTAGAATTATTCCACATATATATGTTTGTATCAATATCCCTCCTCCGATATTAAGTATACGCAACTTAGAATGGTTAATAGGAGGAGGGGCATAAAACATTTGTAGGATACTATACGGATGACAAACTGGAGAATGTGATGTTATTTAAGAAATTTAACAGGAATTGATTGTGTTTCATTCAAAATTGATGTCTTTGAAATTCTCAGCAATCTTCAGTATAACTTCACCAAATTAAAATGTGACCCTAAAATGGCATTATTATAAATTCTCCATTGCACTCAATTCACTGGAATGGTATTAACCAAGACTGACACTGATTTTAATGGTAAACATCATTTTGAAAACAAAGGAATGCTAGTTATTTTGAATTCACCAACAAAATATTTCTAATATAAAATTGATAAAGAATTGACATAAAAGTCAACCGGAAGTGCAGCATCTCTGACATTGAATCCTATGGAAATTCTCTTTCTGATTGGTTAGTATTAAAACGAGAAGTGCATTGTAATCAGAAATGCCAATTTTAAGGACTATTCATGAGATAGATGCTCATACATATTTAATCTGTTCCAGCTGAATGGAATAGGAAAACAAGGGGAAGTACATTGGAGTTAATTAGTTCAGCTTTTATCAGTGTCATAGAAAGAAAAGGGACCCATGGAAACATTTCAACAATTAATAGCAGACGATATACACTGGGTTAAAGTTATATTTGAGGATTTCCCATTGGAATTTAAAATGAGTTTGTTTCTCCATAAAAATATTGGCTGATTTTCACAGCAGTCCATACCTGAAGGATTGCAAACGAACCTAGCTGACCATTCTGAATATCAGAAATATAACAGCTTGTAGGGGGAAGAAAAATTACCCCTCCTGCCCTTTCATGAAATATTGACAAGAAATTTGGCCTTTATGCCAATACCGCCAACTGAAAAAGTGCCATTTCTGAAAGTTGTGGCTCCCCACCTAATAGGTTGTTGGTTGTAACTGGTGTCACTGTCAACTTGTATTCCTCATATACTAGTACACGCAAGAATCAGGCACATTTCTGCAACAATATCAAAATAATATTGCTATTGATTTCTCATCAGGTCATCTGCAGAAGCATTGTATTCCAAAGTCACACTTAACACTAATTCACACTACTTTGCATTCATGCAGTCATCTGGTGCGAAAAAACAGAAAACGAAGGGAAGCATGGTTTTCTGCTGAGGACTTTGCACTGGTTATAACACCATGTGTTATTACAATATATTGTTATCCCCGCTAATCCTTTTTCTAATGGATCAGCGTGTGGACGTCCAGGGCCAGACTCTACATTGATTAATTCTTGGTTCATCAGGTGTTTCTTCCTCTTACGTCCAGAAAGCATGTCGGAATATATTCTCAGCTGAGGGTGTACTGAAACCAGACACTGCGGACACTCCGCTTTGTTTCCGGAAAGACGAAAGCTAAACAATTGCCTGTTTGAACACCTTCACATTGCGCTAATTGTAACCAATCTTGTTATTGCTTTATTGATCTCATAGTCACATGACCAATAATATCGCCCGACTTAGGGAACAGATCATATGTCGCCAATTTGCTGTCTTTGAGAGGTTGAGTCATTGAGCCTTATGACAATTCAATCTTATTTATTTTCAATGAAAGCCAGATAGTTCAAGTAATATTGGACAGCTTATAGTTTGAAGCCTGTCATTACCTCTTGTAATATTTGAATGGCCCCATAAACCTGTTTCGATCATGAAAAATATGCCACCAGAAAGAGCACTCATATCAATGTCTAATATATTTACCTGGTATGTTTTATAATAATATAAATTAAATATCCAAGGAGACATGTTATAAATTGATATAAGCCTATTTATACTGTTTCCAATTCAGACTGCAAAAACAATCTGAATGCCAGAAAATCTAACCAGATAATGGTTACAGAAAAGTCATTGTAACTAATATACATATAACAAAATAACGTTTAATCAAACATGAAGTGGGCCATATGGAACCTGTTTAGAATAAAATTTCCAAAGGTATATCATATTAATTTGCACTGTTTTGGATATTCAAACTGAGAATAGGCTGACTAGCACTTTAATCCTAAAAGCTTTGAGTATGCAGCAGTTGGTCTGACTGGCAGTGATGTAAATTAGCTAAGAAGTGAGCTCTTCACAATGGTTCACCCATAGGATAAACTAAATATTAATTTTGAGCTAATGAGGCAGAACTAGATTATCCCCACTTAGCTAATATGGCATGGCGGTTTGGCATGACTGAGTTGGCACTGTGTGACCCAAGCACCAAATGTTAATTCTCCCACATTATTCATTATGGAAAACATGAATAATGGACATATGCCATATTTATATCAACACAATACTTTTTAAATTTTAACTTGGCATTAAATAATAAATCAACTTAAATTTTTTAATATATAATGAACCAGATCTAGGGGTGGGTGAAGTCAAACAAAAGGGTCATGGGGTGGTGCGAGCCCTGAAGGGAAGGGAGACAAATTATTTAAAACATATTTAACAACAACCCACAACTGTATGTGTTTTCGAAGGTGCTGGCCAAGAGCAAGTGAGTCAGAGCCCTGAAGTACCCCCACTACTATGACACTATTGAGCTACCACTGGTCAACCTTTATAATACAACCCCAAACCATTGCAAATGCATTAACCCTTTACCCAACAGAACGGCCCTGTGCCAATGCATTCTCTTATATATGCGAGTCGACCACCTCGCATATATAAGAGAATGCATTGGTTTAACACATTAAAAATTATAAAATTGTTAAAGAATGTAAGAAAAAATGGTAAAAAGTGTTAAAAAAAGATTTTTTTTAGGCCAATGCATTCTCTTATATATGCGAGGCGACCTATGGTCGACTCGCATATATAAGAGAATGCATTGGCACAGGGCATAACTGTAACTATCACAATGTGGTCAAGGAGCCGGTTCCAATGATATCCATATTTGTATGGTTCTATTGAGACAGACCGAAGATATTTTTGGCTGTTGAAGCTTTATTTGGCCGGTTTTGGCCGGTTTGTTGGGTAAAGGGTTAAAGGGATTAAAACACAAATAAGGAACTAGCCATTTTCACACAATGTTGTAAATGGAGGTCAGAATCTGTCATAATGGAAGTGAGGTGATAAGCTTTTGAAGGGACCAAATACCACTGACAAACGAATTTTTTTTGTTTACTTTGGACAATTCACAAGAAACATCGAAATAGTCCCTAATTTCAGAACACTTTCTTTCTTTGTCCATCAGCATATTTATTTTCGTCTTCAAACCCATTACCGCGATGGGAACATGGAAGTAGAACTTTCAGGTTCGACATTGAATGTTTATGGATGAATTTCACTGTGTCAATAATTCTAATTAAATTTAAGGCTTTTGTCTGGGTGATTTGTATATAACATGCTGTCTCACGACTATTATAATGGCTCAATCCCGCGACGAATGAGCCGAATCCATCAGATTTATTCCATGACAAAGGCTTCGCGGCATTAAAATGGCTTTATTTTCAAACAAGGGCATAGTATTGGCATAAAATACATGTTTGCTTTTTAACTATATTCAACGAGTCGGAGCTACTACTTCGAGCGAGAACAATAATAGGGGGTTGGAGTTCTTTGTCTCATGTGAAAACAGGAACTGACAGCGGACTGGAAGTAATTGCTGCTGCCTGACTGAGTTTCTCAGACTAATTTGATGATGATGCTGGTGTTGTGATCAAGCCTGAGTTTAGTGTGTCTGTCATTTGCAGAATGAGGTCCCCAGAGGGTGAATTTAGTGACGCTATCCCGCACAGCGGGCTAGCATCACCAAATTCACCCTTCTGGGGACCTCATTCTGCTTAGGCCTCAACTGCTATATGGGAGATCTAGGATCAGATTGAAGTTCCAAAATGGTGAATATTGTGATATACTGTATCATATAAACCCATCCGGAACCTCGATTATGCAATGAGTCATCTGCCAATTTAGAGAAACTAAACTAAAAAAGAAATAGAATCTATGTGAAGAAGTTTCTATAGAAATTTGATAATAAAGAAACTTTCCAGAGAAGATGAGGCCTAAAGCAGAATGAGGTCCCCAGTGGGTCAATTTAGTGATGCTAGCCCACTATGCAGGATAGCGTGACTAAATTCACGCTATTGGGACCTCATTCTGTAAACGACAGACACACTAAACTCAGGCTTGGTTGTGATGTGCTCTTTACGCATGGTCGATATGCATAGTGCCTCCAGCTGGTAGTCTAAAAAATCAGAGTTGGGTTGCAACAGATAAAAAATATATATCAAAGCAATATCTATTAGAAAGAGTGTATTGAATAACTTTATTCATACCCCTCAGTGTATGGGGCATCGAAAGCCCTGAAAGCAACCAAGGGCAAGGGAGAAACAACTTCCAGAAAAGGGTCAATTTTTTTTAAGGTCAAAAAGGATAACTGCCGAAAAAAAAACTGATAAGAAAATTGACATTGCAGCTATAAAAATAAGTGTTGGCAGTATTGTATATCAACATAAATATTAAAGCACCAATTTGCCTGCAGCCCCCTTTGTCTTTAACTGCCGTCTATTAAAATTTATTCATATTGTATGACATATTAGGTATTTATATTATATCAGTGTATGGAAAAATTGCCATTAGAAAATTTGTGATCCTCCTTCACTTCAGTGATTCCACCACACCCATGCCACTCACTTGTGGTACATTCACACAAGCCTTGCACAAATCTATTTGATAGACTGAGAACTGTGAAACACCAGTAGCTTTGATATAATAAAATGAGATTTTACTGACTGGGGACACCGACCCGGACCTTATCAGAGGACATTGTTCAAACAATCTCAAGCATCTGTTATGTCAACAAATGATTATGATGAGAGGGCTATTACTATTACACGGGCATGTGACAATAGCTCCTAGTCATCACAGGATAACTACCACAATAGGACTTCTCCATAAGATCCCATGTTTATGGAGCCATAAACCCAGGTATATGACATTTAAATGGAGATCCCATTGCAGATGTACTGCAAGCCGACATTTGGTGTTCTCCCCATGAAACATTGTTTTGCTTGCCATAAACCATCATCTCTCCACCTCAACACCTGTTCCTCTCACCTAGGGCAGGTCAAATTTTTTCCAGGCTAATAAAACAGGCTACAAAGGGCTTACAACAATAAAATGAACCCCATGAATAGAAAGATATCATTCTCAAATTCCAAACTTCAGATGAAGGGGTAGATTTAAAGCCTAATTAAAGAAGTTCTGGACACCTCACAACAAAACACTGATGGTTATCACGCGTTTCTGAATGGACCTGACTGACAGGATTATGGTCTACAAGAGTCTAGATGCAAACTGCATGAAGACCTTTGACCAATTTACTGATATGAAAAGTCATCAATTGCAAATAAAAGAAGTAAATTAAAAGACATTTAGAAACTCATTTGAGCATTGCAATATCCAAACAGCAATGCATGTAAATAAAATTCAGGTAGGCCTTTCAATTTGGAAAGATTTTATAAATCCTCAAAATATTAATCCACTATCATAATAACAATTATGTCAAAATAATTGCGGTAAAGTTGTTAACAATTTATATTTCTAGTGATGAGAAAGTATACTGGAAGTTAATCTTGTGAGTTTAAATATTGAGAACTCTGCATGTCTTCAATTGAAAACAAACATGAAATAATACAAAGTTTTGCCTTTTGGTTTTCCAAAACTAAGAGCTAAGAATATATATAAATTCTAATTCCATGCCAGATGTTTCAAATATTTCAATTAAAGTTCCATGGTAACAATTTTCATATTAAAGAAGGCATGACAAGTTATATTGAGGATATATTTCTGGGCCCTTCAAAGATCAGAGCTGTTAGATTTCGATATTTTAAAGCAATTTATATTCTACACCAAAGCCTAGCAAAAATTACATTGTCACAGCCTAGCGAAAATTACACTGGAATTATCTACGAACATCTGGAGGCGCCGTAATAAGAGTTTGGAAGTCATGTTTAGCGGTGATCGGAAGTTATTCTTGGAATAAAAGATGATGAAAATTATTGGAAGAAACAAAATTGACAGTATCTTGTGATAGTTAGCATGCGGATACATACGTATACGTATTCCTGATTCAGTATTCATGTTTTATGCATGAACATAGACAAGTTACAATACTATGCCAATCACACGTGCTGGGGAATTCCAGTTCGAACCAGGCATTACCATATATGGAATTTGAGGCAAAAAATGGAAATCTAAAACTCTGAGCTTTGAAGGGTAGGTTCCTCGACTCAAATCAGATATATTTCACACTTGATGCCAAAGAAATAGTAATCTGTGGGTGTTAACCCTTTCAAAACTACAGCATTTTTGATGAGTAGTTATCCCATTGCAAATGTTCAGATAATATTCAAAATTCAACAAACGACTATTTGTTGAACAAGTCGTTATGTTGAACATATTATCTGAACATTGCTAAATATGGCTCCTTCTGCACTTTTATTTATCTGTCTTCTGCTTTTATCACCTTGACATCCTTGCAAATCAATAATAGACCATTCTGATGTACACTTGTTAACTGACTGGGAGAATCCATTTTACTATAGAAAGGTTAAATTGGACAAGGCATCTTTAAGTCAGTTTGCCGAACTCCCTCAGATGCATTCAAGGCCAAGCCAAGGCCTTGCCCTGCCTTCCATATCCAGTTTGCTCTAAAAAATCTCCCCAAAGGCTAATATCTAGATAGTGCTGCATGGACAACCATGATTCAAATGCCTTAAATTAATACACATAGTGTGGGTCAATATCTCTTGAAAACCTGGACTATTCAAGGACAGCGCAAATCTACTCGACCTCAAGAAATTTACCCTCAGGGGGACAGAGCTAGTGCAATGGGGGGTCACTCACTCCTGACAGAAATACCATGATTTGCCCTGGGGCACAAAACAATCCTACTGACCTTTCCTTGTCAATAGATGTTAACGATGAACGCTTAAATCTGCATGTGCCTACGCATACCTGAAGTGGCCCCTAGGTTGGTTCCCACAGAGCGGAAACAAGCCTAGAAGTACCATGAGAAGTGTGGTACTTCTGCAAAACACATGGGCCTTTGTCAGAAGATATCTCGACCCTCCAGCTTACAAAAACAATTACAGCTTCCGAGTGCGTATCAGGTGAATGTCTGGAGTGTTTGCAACACTTTGGATATTACCGACTGTGAAGATGGGACCAAACAATAAGCTATCTCAGTGTACCCTACCGATGCTTGGCATTCCGGCATTTGCCGTTAACAATTTACCAATGGCAATGAATTATTCCTCTCAGGATGTTTTTGCAACAATTTGTAACACTACCTGACGTGTTTTAACATTAGATTCCTTTGATCCTCCCTTGAAATGGAATCTCATATGACTTGATGGGAATAAAAAGTGATTTAGCCTGAAAAATTTAATTAATAAAAACAACATTTGGTGAGGAATTGTAACATGAGAATCAGTCAGATATCAAACTAATTTACAAACACAAAGGGAAATACTTCTCATGATTCCTGATATTTTCATGAACATTTGATTCATTTTCGTTGCCCATGTGTTCATATTTTGTCAACAATATTTTCTGCTATAGAATCGCAATAATTAAATTATAGAAACTGTTCCTGAAACCCAGGCTGGTGATGCCGCAAGAGAATAACTAATTTGTGCTTCCACCTGTGAATTTCTAATGGGATGACCAAGCTTTGAATTAAATTGCAAACTCTACATTCCAGTACAATACAATACAAGATACTACCCCATGTAGTATACATTTACTTAGATATTTGATCATATTTCATAACTTTTTGTAGTTCTGGGGATGTAATATCCAATTATCGACAGTTGGATGGCAAAGGTAGTTTATTACAACCAATATTTTACAAAAAGTTAAATACATTTTTTATATACCCTTCTTCCAAATTGTTGCCAGCTTTAAGCAGAGGGACTTGCTTGCTAAAATACATCAAATGTATCTATATTATCTCTTTATATGGTCGGTGTGGAAAAAAGACATTTAGCCAGCTATGGATGAAGCATATTCCCTCCAGGAATAGCTGATCTATAATAGATAGCATGACTGGAGTTATAGTATGCACGCTTATACTCAAAACACCGAAGAAAATGGCAAGCATCATGCAAATCAAATCTGTACATAGCATGCAACCCATGATGCCAGACAAGGCGTCTCAATTCAACTGCTCAGTGCTCAAGTTCTCAAGTTTATTCTACATTCTATAGCTGTAGTGATGACATAAAAATCCCCCCCAAGACATAAGAATGAGCACAAAAAACATTTCCCACAGATTAACAGCAACTAATTGAGAACTTGGTGGAAGCCACAGTGTTAGCTTGCATAGGGTTCTGAATGCACTAGTTGCACGTGGGTGTATAAATGAGGTTTACATAATATACACCGTTTGTGTATATCATTCCCAAAACATCTCGGAGTATCATGCAGTCTACAATACATATGTCTGTACATATAACAGTTGTCACACTCATTCTGAATAGTTGATTTTTGTCAGCGGGTTCCGGTGTAATTAATTGCTACAGTAATGTTCTAAATAATTGACTCCTTAACCATAGAAGAATTATGGGTAATTTTTCAGGATTTATACGGAAATATGGCTTGTTGCCATTCATCGGAAAGCTCTCACTGAGAGCTTTCCAATGAATGGCAACAAGCCATATTTCCAATTAAATCCTGAAAAATTACCCATAATTCTGCTGTGGTTAAGGAGTCAATTATTTAGGGCATTACTGTACATGTAAAGTATTTCAAGTCCACAATGATATATTACCACAAGATATTAAATATAGGCACCATGCCTGGATTTAGTTTGTTTGACAGAGGGTGAATTTAGTGATGCCTATATCCCACACAGCATGCTTAAGCATCACCAAATTCACACTCTGGGGACCTCATTCTACTTAGGCCTCAACTGCTATGGGAGACCTCGGATCATATTGAAGTTCCCAATTGAAGTTGGTGATGTTAGTCACCTCGATTATGCATTTTATCTTCTGCAAATTTTAATAAGGGGATATAGAAACTGAACATATGGGGAAACGGTAACTAAAAACAATGTTAATTTGAGACTATAGATACTTCCCAGAAAATGAGGACTATTAAAGCAGAATGAGGTCCATCACACAGTGTCACTAAATTCATTTCTGGGGACCTCATTCTGAAAATGTCAGACACACTTTATCCAGGCTTGATAGGCACATGACAGCATAATGAGCATATTAATAAAAATCCATGAGCATTGATTTAAAATAAAGCCACCATTATTTGGGGGGTCTAGTGCAAATTCAACTACAATGTTGAAACTCAGTCACTGATATATTATTTGTTATGTATTCTATTTTAATAGAGACATGATTCACCCATAATAAAAACCAATAGACAAACAACAGACTACGAAATAACCTACATATCAAGATAAATAAATTCAACAAGAATCAGTCACTGATATTACTTTCTATGCATTATATTTAGATACACGCATCACCCTTATGCAAACGCCAGACACAGTTACCTACATATCAAAAGTCACCTATATAATTTTCAACTAGAATCTTTTATCTTAGTCACTGATAAATATGATATATTTAGCATTCTGTTTTGAGACATGCATCACCCTTAAAAACACATTAGGCAAACACCAGACCACACAGTCACCTACATATCAACAAATCTATAAAAGAGATTTACTAGCTTGCTACCAATTGATAAGGTATTATAGATTTTTTGGCTGTAAATAGTTTCACAAAAGCTCTATAAAAATGTGATTTACAGTTTGTTGAAGCAAGCGAAATTACTTTCTGTAACAATTGTTATTCTTTGGTTATATAGAACAGAGATCCTCACGTTTTGGTTACAAAGTCTTGATAAGAGCGTTTTGAGTAAACATAAAAGACTAGTGGGGAGAATGAGATGATGGGATAGTTTTATCTCTATTCATGTGATATATTGATCGCTTTTGTAATATCAAGAAATACGCTTGCTGTGCAGTTTAAAAACATAAGTATAATACATACGGATAAGTATAAAAGTCTATCAGTGTATGACTGATCTTTTTAATGAATTTTGTAAATTTGTATACATGCGGTTCCACTTTACTTTCTATAGGAATTTGATTGGGTGGTGGATAAGGCCAACAAAAAATAGTTTACGACTGAAAGGCTTTTAGACTGCCTGTCCTGGCCTGTCTGGAAAATTATCCCAAAGTTATCGGAAACAGAAGCTTTTTGTTTTGGCCTAAGATACAATGTCCTAATGAATGAGAAGCAAAAAGTATTAAATGCATGTGAGGTTTAGAAAGTTTGGCTTCAGAAAAGTTGACATCTCTGAAAGCTTTGCAATTGGTAGCTATGTCAAGTGCAGCAGATAATATCAGGTACCAGCCTAGAAGTTTAAAATTGAGAGAAGTGGACTGTTCTTAATAATCAGAGAGAAGTCATAAAAGCTGAAGTTCAATTAATATAAACCCCAAAATTCAGCAAAATTTATAATCCCATCATAAATCATAACCTCACCACTATAATATCCATATAATTTTTAAGTTAACCCTTCCATGACTGGAGTTTACTGAAATTTTGCCAATACATTCTCTTAATATATATATATGTGATCGAATCTCCAAAAGGAGCCTCCATATATAAGAGAATGCAAGTTCTGAGGTGATAGAAATTAATTCTTCGAAAAAATTTCTATCAAGTGGACGATGTGTCGTATATTAATAAGTGTATAATATAATGAGGTGCAAAATTAGCAATTATTGACTAATACCACAGGTATGTTGTGCACAATATACTCAATCATAAATCCTGTGTAGTGGTGTAGAATGAACTTGTCAGTATTTTAATCACAGGAGCAGCCGGGCAGGGGGGGGGGGGGGCATGCAGAGGATCCAGCCCCCACCATAAACTGACCCAGTACAAAGTCATAATTTATATAAGGTGCCCTTTTGACGGTTGTACCCCCTCTCCCTTCACTGCTTCAGCCACCACTGTTTAATCAAATTGTGGCAGTACCCTCCCTTGTCCCTTGGTAGCCGTCAATGGTATCAGATTAAAATTAAATCACTGGAGAATGCGATATAAATTCATCAATGAGGAAGCTGATTGGTAAAAGTCGCTAAATGACAATTGACAATAGCAAACCAATACTGAGTCCACAGTTGTCTGGAAGCTAACAAGCCATTTCAACTTTGACATTGCTAATTTATCACTCAAACAATGAAAAATCTGCAAAAAACGACAACCATCACATGACCGATCCAACTATGTCACAAGCAGCGACCCTCGACATCTTATTTTATGAGAAAGTCTGTCGTCATCCGCCAGTGAATCACAGATAAGGGTGGAATTATAAGGCATTCTTTGTAAATGAACACCGACACATTCACTTTTTAATTAATTTCCGCAAAAAAATAATCAACGTCAGTATTTTGCCTCATTGTGAGAAGAGTTATAATTAAGAACAGCATGACCGTGTCACATTAGCAATCCCGTCAAAAAGTTAATACGCGAGCTTAAGCTGTGCTCGTGATTCCGAATCCCATGTCAGAGAAAAAGATGATTATCAGCCATAGTATTGTCGGATATTCATGGATCAACGATAATCACTTGATCAAAATTTTAGTCCGTAAACATTCGGCATCAAATATTAACTCTCCCGTATATTGATGTTAATTCCATATTTGCAAATGATTCATGCATTTCATTGATTGTAATATTCTAACGGTACCACGCCTCAGCTCAAGTGTCTGCACAAACAGGAAAGTTTGAGTTGAAAGTCATTGATTATCACGAGCCAGTATTTGAGCAAAGCCATATTACTGTGCAATTTATTTCAAAACAACAAAATTCTGAGTTGGCACCATATTTTGAAGACCAGGAAATGAATATTTCAAGGCAAAAAAACAAAAAACAACACTCTAGTATCTGATACCTAAGAATAATAAGGAATTAGCTTTCAAACTTAAAATAAATGAAAGTTGTTAAATGTGAGTTTTGAGCATCCTTGCTACAAAAACATATAGACTAGATGACAGGAAATAGAGAAATATGGCAAGGTTGGTGAATGCAAGTTTGGAGGGCCATAGTGGAATACAATGAAGTGTACTGGTATGGAAGGGCACCATTCTCACACAATGCCACCCCTGCAATATGGTCTCTCATGATGAATACTCAGACCCTGACAGCTACTGCTTATAACTTCAAGAACGCTGACACAGGTCTTCAATAATTCAGTAATTTTGGAAGCAAATAACACCTAAACGTGAAAAATGTTCACTCTGCATGCTAACTGGTTACGTTTTTCGGGTCCATAAAGACAATTCATTATAAATAAAACAGGACGAAATCCCGCCTCAGAAATAATTTTCACAGTAGAATCGAGATGAAGGCAATAAATATTCTCTGTGTCAGATGGTGATTCTGATTCCGGCAGATATCATTCTCGTTTTTCGCTGATGGCCGATTGACAAGGTCTCGTCTGATGTTTCTCACTATCACGTTAATGAGTTTCTTCAGAAGATTTATGTCTTGCATATTTATTAGGCCACAAGTCAAACAACTTTATCTGGTGTCGTGACTGAGCAAAATAAACGGCCCGGCTTCAATATTTCATGTCAGATCCGCGATTGGCTGTTCATTGGCTGCTTTTAAGTACGATCTGTAAGATGACAGTGATGAGATCACTTCTTTTTTATGATGATGACAATAATCAGGTGGGAGCTTTGAAACGCGGGATGTTGATTAATTGACCTCGAGCAAAATGGTATCACATGAGTGTGTACTGGACACAACCATGAACCTCATATATAATAAAATAATCCAAATTCAGACTCATCTAATAAAAAGAAACATACACGAAGCTGTCAAATTATGAAAATAACAGGATTGTTTTTCATTTAAGTACAGTAATGTCCTAAATAATCGACCCCTATAAAACCACAGCAGAATTAAGGGAAATTTTTCAGGATTTAGTCGGAAATATGGATTATTGCCATTCATTGGAAAGCTCTCAGTGATATCTCTATGTGTGGGAGTTTGCAGCTGATGGTGTGTTAATGTGTGTGAATATCTGTATGTTAATTGTTATTGAGTGTACAATATTGTTGTGCATAAATCCACTATATCTGACATCTATCTACTATCTCTTACAGGAATATTAATATCAGTATAAGAATAAGTGCAAGCACTGGCTCAATACAAAGTTTTCATTACCAATCAATGAAAACATTGTATCGAGCCCAAGCCTGAATTTAGTGTGTCTGACATTTGCGGAATGAGATCCACAGAGGGTGAATTTAGTGACGCTATCTTGCATAGCGGGCTATCATCACCAAATTCACCCTCTGGGAACTTCATTCTGCTTTAATAGGCCTCAGCTGCTATGAGATACCTACTGATCAGATTGAAGTTCCCAAGTTGGTGATGTTCACCTATTAGTCACCTCGATTATGCAATTAATATTCTGCAAATTAGGGGATATAGAATGGAAAAAGTAACTAAAAACAACGTTAATTTGAGACTATAGATTCTTCCCAGAAGATGAGGCCTAAGCAGAATGAGGTCCCCAGAGGGTGAATTTGGCGATGCTACCTGCATAGCGATGGAACTCATTCTGCAAATGTCAGACACACTAAATTCAGGCTTGATCGAGCCACTACCTCGAATTATTCGTACCTCATAAGTGCGTGAACAAATTATCATTTTTTAGGAAGAAAAAAATCAGGCTTCTGAACATGGAGCATGTTACTTCCATTAAATTAATTAGCAAAAAATGAGTTTTTACTGGTTTGTCATCCTTTCTTTGATACCAGAGGCTTCATACATTAGAAGTTGACATGACGACACTTGTCGTATCTATTTTAACCAGGGGGCAGGAACAGTCAGCTGTAAGTGACACTGGGTCCTCGCCCTAAGTGCCCTCATTTCTGTCACATGCCAGCGATGCATTGGGAGCCCACATCTGATCAGTGACAAGAGCTAATCAAAAGAAGACCCTTCATAAGAATTTGTCTAGCAATTGAAAATCCAGATGAAAAAACCTGGAGTAATTATATAGCGAGTGATTTTTTTTCCAATGCAAAATTCCCTTGTTTGCCTTCACACCCAGGGGGTACGGTACAGGCTACTCTACAGCATGAGAAATCATTTGTTAGATTGTCAAACAGGGCACCAGTAGTAATGGAAATTCGCTTTTATGATAGCTCATTACAGTGGAGTCCTCAAACGCCATGGTTATCAATTAGCATGGAGTTCAATAAGGATGAGAGGGTATAATCACATTTTGATCCATGATGATGCCCTTCTTACTAGCCTAATACCATGTGTATTTGTCGCCCTTGGCTAATTTTTTTCGCCTTTTTGAAATTACTTTTTAAAAACGTTTTTTTTAATGAAATCAAACAAATTTTGAGATTCATATAATCTTCTTGGGATCTTAAACACTAATTTAGGTATTTAAGTAATGACTAATGCCATACATGTTTTGATATCCAACAATCAAATTTGACCTACTAAATCAGTTCTATAGTGAGTGGATTCTAATAAAAGTATACATTGGAATGGTCTAATATTCATTTGGAGGGATGTTCAGGAAACAAGCAGATGACGGAAAATAGAAAGTGCAGAAGAATTCCTATTATTGGTGGGAAATGTTCAGATAATCATATTTGTTGGTGGGAAATGTTCCAATGCACTGGCACAGGATCTTTAATGCTCCACCAGCACAACTCTCGTCATAAAAGAGTTAAATGCTATACAAAGTATCATGAATAACATAGGACAAAACAAAGTATACACCTATCAAAGTTGCTGAACTTAATGTATCTAGGGTTAATAGTTGCTTGTCCTCTCGTCCCATGCATGCTGAACTCCATCAATGTACAATCTGTGAGAAAAAATTAGCCTCAGCATGCTACCATAAAATATTTACTGTCCTGGCCTGACGAAGGCGGGTTCATTCAGTTTATTACAACTGAACATCACTATGATCCCAGTGTGATATCGTTTTTTATTAATTTTCAACACGTTGGTTTATGATACAGTCTATATTGCATTCTTTTGATATGTATGTTTTATAGTGTTTTTATACGAACAGGTACAATGAACATATAGTGAGTTTACAAGCCATTTAATATGCACTTATACTGAAGAGTAGTATACCCCAGGGAACAGAGCACTCTAATTCTCTTTGATGTGTCAATGTTCTCTATCAATTAAGAGGGAGATGATCTAGGAGTGCCCGGGCAGGAGGGGATCTGTCCTCTAACTACCCCTCCCTACACTGTTTCTTTTGAACTATAAACCATGCGAAAGAGGGTTTTTTAGGACTATACATCCCTCACTCATTGACAAGTAGTTCCCTTAGGAAATGTTCAGAAAATAAGTAAATCAAACAAACATAGATAGTTTGTTCGAAATTATTATAATTTGCCACAAATGAACAGGGATCCTTTTACATTTTCTCATCAACCCTCCTTATGATGAATAGACCACTCCAATGATTATGTATACTTTTATAACTGGTGGGAGAATACATTCAGTGAAGAAAGGGTTAACCCTTCCATGACTTGAGCTTCCTGAAATTTTGCGAAAAAACTGTGCGAATGCATTCTCTTTATATATATGAAAGTCTCCCATTGGGAGCCTTGCATATGTAAGAGAATACATTGGCTTAACAATATTTACCTTGACCTGGTAAGCCAGTGCATTCTCTTATAAAGCAAGGTTCCCTATTGGCAGAGGATCTTTAAAATGGTGCACCAGCACAGCTCCCGCCATGAAAGGGTTAAGTATATCAGTATAGATCTCTAGCTTCTGGGTTGTATGCCAAGGTCAAAATACCCTATTACTTGGACTCTCGGAAAAGTTGATTGATGTTGAAACTTGAAAGTTCGAAAAGAATAAATAATTTCATAAAGATCATGGCTTTGAAATTTATGGTAATTGCCCCTCCTCTATTTTTACCAATCAAGCAACTGTTAGTGTGGGGTGATGAAGTTATAGCCATTGTGGCAGTACATGTGGGTTGACACATTCAACTGATCATACTTGGAAATAAATGCTGATCGTACATGGTAATACAATCTTGAAATCTGATAACCATGATTGGAAAATTGATAATTTGATAATCATGTGACAATTATAGTTCCACACCAATTTCCATATGTCTATAAGAATGGAGGTGAAAACGAGGTGTGGTTGGACTGAAAGGATAAGACCAAGCACTATAGAAAAGCAGATGGCACTTCATAGAGGCGGAGACCACCCTTGAATGTTGATTAGCAATGGACAAATCGACTCAATTCACCATTATTAGGTAACTCGACATCAGAAATCCAATATTATTTACACAAGACAAGGTCGCCCAGTGCGCTCTGCCAACACATCTGCCGTTGTCATCAATGCAATCCTAGAATTCATTGAATTGCCAGGACAAGAGACCACAAGTCTGGGGAAACCTTGTATTCCAAGAGCGTACAATAAGGGGGAATTCACACAAGTCGAAACCAATGAAATCAATCGATGACATTTGACTGATCAAGGGTGCCCTTAACCCCGGAAAGGGTGGATGTCGCTAATATATAATTCAATGAAAAGTCGGAGCTAAGTACTTTACGTAGAGATGGTACAATTGATAATGGGTCGCTTGGTGCTAATTCGTAGTTCAATCGATAGAAAAATTCTCAATGATTAGCTATTTCACGTCTTAATTCGATTTGTTGTAAAAGCAATGCCAGTGGTTAGGCACCTGGCTTCGTTGTACAGAAGTAGTCAGAATACAATGTAACAAATTCCAGTGGTTAGGTAACTGACTTCATTGTACAGAGGGAGTCAAAATGAACTGCAGAAGCAATAATTTAAATTTAAGGTGAGATAGAAAGTTTAAATAAACGTTAAACTTGATGTATATATAAAACAGTTTAAATGTATTATAAAAACATTCCTGATCCAGTTGCAAATACACGTTATTTAGAACAGCTGTTTAATAAGCCACGCTGTTCAAGGAATCACCTGAAGGCATGGCAGGGCATATTGTTCAGAAATGTCTAAAATGGGATAAAAAACTTTGTTCTATTCAAAACCTGATGTGATGCAAAATTTCTGTTTTATTACCTGAACATCCCTCCAAATTAATAATAGAACATTCAACTGAATGGAAGAATTTATTTAGTTAAAAAAAGGGTTAATATGTGCTATAAAGCTACAGTAATGCTCTAATTAATCGACTGCTTAACCACAGCAGAATTATGGGTAACTTTTCAGAATTTAGTCGGAAATATGGCTTGTTGCCATTCAACAAGCCATATTTCCGACTAAATCCTGAAAAGTTACCCATAATTCTGCTGTGGTTAAGCAGTCGATTAATTAGAGCATTACTGTAACTGCAACACATGGAAGCATCATTTCAAATGCATATTATGAAGTGGACATCTGATGAGTGTGAAGCACATGGAGTATAGATGGATGCATGAATTTTACTGTTTATTTACTATATCTGCACATGGTTTCTTCCAGATTAAACCACTTTCATCTTGAAGGCCACACATGAGCTATATCAATAAACACTTCATGTAATGTGTTTGGACTACCATCCTCTATCTTTTATGGGCCTGCTTTTATCGCCTGATTTGTGTGATTGTTGCCATATTGTTCTACTTTTACAGGCTACCTTTATCACCCTGAAACAATTTTTTATGAGTAGCTACCACACTTTATGCTTGTACCTGAGGATACATAAAATTGTTACTAATTTATGGTGATAGTATTCACACAGTGGGCTGTCCCAGTAGGGAATATACCATAAAATACCTGAGAAGGAGAGGCCTTGTATTGTGTTGGACTTAGATCATGCCATGAATCTCTACTCTGGCTAACGCCCGTAGAGATCATACTCCACCAGTACAAAACCTGGGAACTTTTTGAAGTTTTGACAGGGAACATAATAAAGTCGAAAAAAATGCGGGGAATATATTTCTTAGTTATTATTTGTTCCTTAATAATGTAATTCACTGTAGGTGATGTCCCAACTCAAAATTTCATGATTTAAGTGAATTTGTGAGTGATTTTGCTTCGCGTCGATTACATTATGGAAATTCTCCTCGGTAATTAATTTGATTGTTATTGCGATATTGGCTCACAAAAGTCAAAGAAAAGCATGCAATTTTGAGTTAGGACATTCACCTACAGCGAAATACATTATTAAGAAACAAATATAAACCAAGAAATATATTCCCCGTGTTATTTTTCAACTTTATAAATTCAACAAAAATAATAAACAAAGTCCAATAACTCCGGTAAAAATATCCGGCCAGACCTGGCTTGCGAACTCATTCTAGGTAATGGTCAGGTGAACTCATATACCAACAAATCTTGGAAATCCGTTGACATTTGGTCAAGTTATGACTCTTACAAATTCGGGACGGACGGAACTCATTCCTTATATATCCCCCGCAAATTTTCAATTTGGCGGGGGATAATAATAGACCATTTCAATGTGTACTTCTATAACTGAAACGGAGATTCCATTTAGTACAGAAAGGGTTATTAAATTAATTTCTTTCTATTTTGGAGATATGACCATGATAAACTAACCCAAGCCCATGAACAATCACCACATAAGTGGACACTGCCCCCCAAGGACTTGTTTGCTACTTTGGATCAAGGACAGTCTGGTATAACTCCAGGGCAGACGCACATATACCTTGTCATTAAATTAAATTAATTTCCTTCTCTTTTGGAGATATGTCCAAGATAAACTGTACAAAAACCACTGTGCTATTTACTGAGCCAGATAAAGCAAGCAATACTGGACCATTGTGCTGGAGCGAGATATCGCTATTGTCATTACAACTACTGCGATTTCCATCTACCCTCGGGCTGGCCATTCTTTATGGAGTGTCGTCTAATTGGCACACTTATGTCCACAGGTGGGAAGCTCAGTTAGTAAACAGATTTGCCAGGCCGATGACCACTTATACGGCACAACAAAAGGGTGGGACACAAAACCAATGATCACTGTACCATCTGACAATGGGCTTAAATCCCTATTAGGGAGGGGCATTGTGCAGCATTTACATGGCACCAGGTGTGATTTGGACTGATGCTGCTGTCAGTGGTACCTGGTAATTGTGCAGGTAAATCTTGACATCACATGACACACCTGCAATTTGGATATGTATGTAGTGTCTTCAGTGGTAGGTTATTATTGTCTGATGAGGTAGGTTCATCCTGGTGAGATATACTGATTAGTTCATCATTTGTACCTAACACACTGAAGCACACCTGGGACAGGGGCGCCAGCATTAACCAATCCCATGGGGAGGGGGGGGGGGGGACACCACTTCCAGAATAGGACACATGTTTCGTTTATAGAACTAATGAATAAATGCTGAAAAGGCATTTTTCTGGCACTCAACATACTGACATGTATCATTTTAAAGCTTTTTCAGACTCATATTCAGCTATTTATACAGAATTTATATAATTTACTCTTTAATAGTGCTGGCGATAGATAAGACAATTCTTGCCATTCTAGATCTACAAAATGTACGGAGCACAAAAGAACACTTTCTGTATTTTCAATGAATATTCAGAGTGAATATAACTTTCTCGAGGTTCATTGCCGTTTTGATTTGCTTGAGACGATAGCGGTGGAGGAAAGACCATTTATATGACGATGGTTTAAAAGTTCCACTATAAAACCATGGCACTACATTAGAATCCACCCATCTATTACCTCCATGACTGGAGCTTCCTGAAATTTTGCGAAAACCCTGTGCCAATGATTATCCTATATATGCGATTCTCCCATAGGGATCAAGCCTCGCATATAAGAGAATGCATTGGCATAACAATATTTACCTTGATCTTGTAAGCCACAGCATTCTCTTATATATACTCGCATAAATAAGAGAATGCACTGGCACAGGGTCTATAATGCTGCACCAGCACAGCTCCCATCATGAAAGTGTTAAGGAAAGCACAACAATTGAGATAATATGCTATTAAAAAGACAAGATTTTATTCAGACAGTGTATAACAGGGGAAATTGCACCATAACAGAGCAGCAGTGGGATATCATGAAACCTGCCTCAAACATGGCTGCAGAAGAAGCATTTTATTGAAGACAACAGCGAAGACAATAGAAACCTCAATTAAGGCTAAAACAAGAGTACACAGCCCCTAAAAGCCACTTAGGTGATATAACATCAACATGGCAAAGTATATTGCTCAGGAGGGGAATGATAGACAAATCCTCCCAAAAAACTAATATGAACCAAGATGGCCCTTCGAGATTCTCTTGTCATAATATCATATACACAGGAAATAGTACATAGAACCCTACCCTTGGTAAACAGAAAACCATTACTGCCATGTAGACAGTGGTGTCCCGTTCCCTGTCATTCATCAAAAATCGGAAGCTGCAAGATGCTATATTGGTTTTAGTAATCAAATTGCGACATCTGATTCCAATATTATAGAGGGAGGGTTTCTATGAAAATAGGGACCTGATGGTGGCTGATACTCAAGGGGAACTCATAACCAAATCTGACATTTGGGTAGGATAGGATCGGACCATATTTTGTTTGAAATTGGTTGCGGTGAAATAGTTTGGATAAAAACAATATCCTAAGTCCATGATATCCAATTATCTATCAACATTAAAGGAACACATAGTCCATTAACCTTTTCTTTTCTAAATGGATTCTCCCACCCAGTTATTAAAGTAATACATTGGAATGGTCAATTATTCACCTGGAGGGATACTCAGGATATATGATCAGACAGACAGACAGACAGACAAAAGGTTAATAAGGTGCAGCAGAATTTTCTATTGATTTGTGGGTAATGTTCAGATAATAAATCCAATAAACGACCTGTGGTCTTTTGTTGAACTTATTATCTGAACATTTCCCAAGAGAACTACTGTAATGCCCTCTCAGTGAAGCTTTCCGATGAATGGCAACAAGCCATATTTCCGACTAAATCCTGAAAAATTACCCATAATTCTGCTGTGGTTAAGGAGTTGATTATTTAGGGCATTACTGTATTCGTCAATTAGTATTTATTATCGGAAGGGTTAATAAAGAGGCTCTTCTGAGAAAACAAGAACCTGAATGAGTTTGATACTCAAAGGGCAAACATAGACAAGTCTGAGAGTTGGGTAGGAATGGGATCAGACAGTGTTTTGCTCAAAACACAGTAGAGTCTTTCAATGATATATATCAACATTATAACACATAGTTGAATATTACAGATACAGTGCTGGGAAAATAGGCACCTGAATGAGTTTGATACTCAAAGGGAAATCATATCCAAATCCGACATCTGAGTAGAATGGGGCCAGACAGTGTTGGTTTGAAGTTAGATGCAGGGCATATTGAGTTCAAGCATAGAAATCTATCACCCCTAATTAGAAAACTTTTTTCTGCAATAATTTTCCATGGCTTGAATTGTCCCCTTTTGAATGACAGTAAACTGATTGGACTAGTGTACAATAGCATTCAAAACAAATCTTGTGTTCAAATAAATATTGTTTAGTGTTTTATATATATTTTGACCACATTAGCAATTCATTTAATTTAGCATTCATTTTCCAATAGATTATAAAATCGAATGTAACTTTGTGTCTTTAAATAAAACATAGAGACCTTATTCCAAGCTCACATGAACAGCCTTCTCCAAAGATAGGTACCATCTGGTGGATAGTAGTGAGTGAGTTTATTCAGCCCATTGCTTGGGCTAGCACAGGAAGGGCTCATACAAGTGCGTTATTTCCACTGTGGTCCCGTGAGTTGGATGACTCAAATTCCGATCAGGTAATTTTGCCATTTTACCATGACTTCATTCCCACAGTAGGATTCTTTAAAGCGCCCATTGTTGCACACGCGACAGCCGTTAATGTCAGATCCGGATCGAACAGTGTGCTAAGTGTAGTGTCATCACTGGACATGACACCATAGAGGAGTGGAGGTACGAAATTCACACAGTACATGTTTTTCAACTTTTGTCTGAGATTCCCTTTTCTTCTGGAATCGTTCTCAGAGCACTGAACGTGGCATCAATGGTTGATTCATGATGCCCATGGTACAGGGGATGCAGATGGCGACCAAAGTGCGACCGATACTATGTCAGATTCGAACCACTGACCGCGTCGAAGGTTTAGCTCAGAGGTTGGCCCACAAACCAACTGAGCCATCCAATCCTATAGTACTTAAAGGGAAATGGGAAGCACATCTGACACATGGGTGAGATCTGTTCAGATACTGTTAGAAGGAATATAGATGATATGGGATACATCAGTCAGTCCAGGTTGTTTTCACTTCAAATTAATTCTGACACTCTATAAAGATATCAGCACCTTTTTGGAAGGCACAGTGTTGATATCTGAGGAGATCGGGTAGGGAGGTTCTTTGGTGGATCATTAGGGTAGTATGTTAGAACCAACAACCTGTGGATTTTGGAACAGGGGTTGCTAGAGATCAAAGCTAAAGTGGAAACAAATTTGATAAATGTTAAAGATAGCACAATGATTTGGAGATGAATCTGGTCTATACCTATCAGCCAAAGTAGTTAAGAGTGTATGGAGATGTTTTGATTCTAAATTACTTGACAGATGTGTGAAGATATCAGCCTGGCACAGTTTATTGTTTGATTTAGCTTGAGGACCAGTTATTCGGCAAAAGTAAAACACCAGAAAGCCAGAAATGTTTATCCATGCAGAGTTAAAGAGTTTACATAAATGTGTATGTGGTCTTTTATAAAGTTGTCCAGTGTATACTGTAATAGATTGCATCTAGTTTTACCACAATGAGAAATGTTCTTGTTAAGTAAACATATCTCTCAACCTCAAATGATTGACAAGAATTTGTGTTATTTTTCATTACTTCACAGCAAGTTGTATTCAAGTCGGGTAGTATTCAGCATTACTTAACATCCTGAAACTGTCAAACAAAGCAATACCTGGATGAGTGAAAATGTTACTCTTTATTTATCTCACTCATTTCTTTCATGTACGTAGATTAATTCTATGTTTAGGATTTTTTGGCCAGAGAAAATATTAACATGCACTGGATTAAATCTCATGTTAACAGAACTGCATTTATTGTATGCATAAAAGGGGAATGAGGCAAACAAGCCTCCAAAAATGATAAAAAATATCCCCATGAGGACAATGTGTCTTTTAGCCATATTATATAAAGCCAGCACCAGGGAAGCTTATTATGGTGATCAAGTTCACTCAACTCAATCACCCAAATCAAAAGGCTCCATAGATATGTGGTGAAATGTTTATTCAAGTTACAAAAGAAGAGTGTTTTTTGCATCTCAAGTCTCCACAAGTCTGCCATAGGTAATATATCTTTGTTATAACACATGTTATATAAATACATTTACTACTCATTATTAGCCCAGCTACAGGGAGCCCCTGGAGAGGTGTGGCTGATAGACCAATCTCAACAAGCAGACTTTCTCAGCTAATTGGCAGCTAATTCATTGTTTTTGGACAGACTGGCACAGAATTATAGCCTGGAACACTGTGCCTGTTTCATCTCAGCCCTGATTAGGGTCTTAGTCTCAAGGAGGTGCAGATTGTTGTGGAGGTCAGAGTAATTCTGCAGAAAATAATTGTTCTATCAGGGGCTGTGATGACACATCATTAGACCACACTCAGTCCATAAAGGGCTTAATACTGGCTTTGGGTGTTGCATCTGTTGTTTATTGCTTAGTTGATTACCAGTCACTGGAGTATGGGTAGATCCCTTAATTTCTATTTAACTGGCCATGCAACAAGAAACATTTTCGAGTGTTTTATAGGCCAGACCAAAAATAACTAGAGGTGTGACTGTCCCAATGGGACTACGGATACCCCCCTTTTTAAAATACTAAGATGTTTCACATGTCAGTAAACATTTAGTTAAAATAATAAAATAACAGTTCCCATTGCAGGTGTACAACCATAACCCTAATCTTAAACCTATTGACCGAAAATTGTAGGAATAAAAGCTTGGACAAAATTATGTATGTTGTGAAAAAATTTCTAAGTCGAAAAAGGGGAATAACTCAACACAAAAAATGTCAGACAGATGTCATAATCGCAGGGGCACAGGTTCCCATGGTACTAAATATCAGTGCCAAGATTCAAAAACATTGACCGAAAAATGTAGGAATAAAAGCTCGGACAAAATTATGCATGTTGCAAAAAAAGTTTCTAAGTTGAAAAAGGGGGATAACTCCACCAAAAAATGTCGGACAGATGTCATAATCGCAGGTGCACAAGTTCCAATGGTACTAAATATCTGTGCCAAGTTTTAAAAAAATTGACTGAAAAATGTAGGAATAAAAGCTCGGACAAAAGTATACATGTTGCGAAAATTTTCTAAGTCGAAAAAGGGGGGATAACTCCAAAAAAAAAGTCCGACAGACGTCATACTCGCAGATGCACAGGTTCCCATGATGGTTGATGTCTGTGCCAAGTTTCACGGAAATTGATCAAAAAACGACTGAGAAAAACTCCGGACAAATTTGTGTCCACGGACGGACGGACGACGGACGACGGACGGACGGACGACGGACGGACGGACGGACGGACAAGCTGACTCCAGTATACCCCCCCTAACTTCGTTGCGGGGGGTATAAAAATGTTTTTCACATTTGATAAATTCAAGCCTTGAAATAGTGTGTCTGTCATTTGCAGAATGAGGTCCCCAGAGGGTGAATTTAGTGATCCTATCACATATAGCATCACTAAATTCACCCTCTGGGGACCTCATTCTGCAAATGACAGGCTCACTATTTCAAGGCTTGGATAAATTACAAGTTCAGTGAGAGGATCAAATAATTGAGGAATTCAAGGCAATTAACCCTTCCAGGACTGGACCTTCCTGAAATTTTACGCAAACACTTTGCCAATGCATTATCTTATATATGCGTGTTGCCCATATGTTGCCTCTCATATATAAGAGAATGCATTGGCCTAACATTATTTACCTTGACATTGTAAGCTAGTGCATTCTCTTAATATATATGCAAGGCTCCCTATAGGAGACTCACATATATAAGAGAATGCACTGGCACATGATCATTAATGCTGCACCAGTGCAGCTCTGAGTTATGATAGGGTTAATGGCTCCAAAGACATTTTAACTGTTCAACGAACTTATCTGAATATTTCCCACAAAAGAATATGAATTCTTCTGAACTTGAATTGTCTGTCATCTGCTGTTATTTCCTGAACATCCCTCAAAATGGAAAATAGACCATTCTGATGTTACTGTATACTTTCATAACTGAATGGGAGGATCCATTTTGTAAAGAAAGGCTAGACAGTGCACATTGTTACTCGGGTACCCTAATTTTGATAAGTTTGTGAAGCAGGGTCAAGTCAGGACAACTATTAGTATGTTTTCTGCCCTGCTAAATGCCAAATCTGACACGGAAACATAAGTCGATAAAAGCTTGTCTGACATCACTGCCAGAACAGTCGGAACAATACAGAATCACCCCAAAGCAAACAAAGAAAATCAAATGTTTCTACAGTCTAAATGGGAAGAATAGGTATCTTTTAACATTTCTGTTTCCTTCACACATAAACACTCCTGCAATCGGCATGCTTCCTAACCACATGGGCAACCAGTCTCCTGCTACCGCAACATGTGAGGTACCAGTCTTCCACGACCAACAACAACAAACAACTGTCAACGACTAGCCTAGCTCTCAGCTACTGTAATGTCATTGGAGCATGGCTGTTTCATCATTCTATGCCAAAAGAATGTCTGTATCTTGTCTTTGAGTAGTATTTTTTAGCTTTCTTTCTTGGCAGCCAGTATTCGAATTAGGAGATATTTATTTACATTCAGCAGCAATAGCTACTGAGAAATGTGGTTTAATGCATCATGCAACACCTAGCTGTCAACTATTTTATTTGAAGAATACAAGGTATGCCAGTCTGGTGCAAATGTCCCAAGTTATATTTTCTGGTTTTAGTATGGAATCATTTTCAAAATCCAAGTTATGCCAAGGGCATTCAATATCGTTGTTTGGATTGGTTTATATTCTGTTTACCTACCTATTATCTGTTTAAATTGTAACCAAGATGTGGTTGAAATTAATGAAAAATATGCACCTACGTAGACAGTGAGGCAACAGTAAACAGCTGTTAGGCTAAAAAAGTCACCAGTGGAAATGCAAACACAGTACACTGAATACACACAATATCATTGGCAAACCTATATTTGGACTGATGCATAGAGACTTTAGCTAGTGGAGGGGTAGATCATGCCATGAATCTCTACTTTAGCTTAATGCCCATAGAGATCATATTCCTCAATATGTACAAAACCTGGGAACTTTTTGATGTTGTGACCATTTCTGACAGGGAACTTTATAAAATTGAACAAACAAGGCAGGGAATATATGTTGTTGTTAATATTGTTCCTCAATAATCTACTTCACATTTGGGGGTGGGCTCAGCTTGAGATTGCATGCTTTTTTGTGACTTTTAAGTCAATTGACTAAAATTGCCAAAAATTGTAGTCTCATTGGCTGTGCCACTTCAGAGAACATAACGTCTGAACTATGCACAAAGTTGCCATAAATGTAAAATTTTCCAGTCAAGTGAGGTCATGGCAGAGTAGGAAGAGGGAGGGGGGGGGGGGGGGGGGGGGTCACCTTTATGATTGGATCAGATAAGATAATTGTTCCTTACATTATACACATGAAAAGCACAAATACAATTTGATAGTCATGTATATTATTGGAGGTGATATAGTCATACCTGACTGTCTTACAGACCCTATCCAAATATAATAATATAAGATAACACCCACTGATTTTTAATATTTCAACGATGCTATGTAGCATTGATAACAGAAAATCATTGATGACAATGTAGGAAAATGTAATATGACTATGAATCACAAATTTTCTGCTCCAATCAGCTCCAATGGATGAATGCGAGCAGTTCCCAGGGGTACATCATGTCTAGATTCGAACATATGATTCTTGTGATCTATGCACAAAATATGTCAATAGCTATTAGCAAGGATTCCATGTCCATGAAATAAGCACAAACATCTGCTATCGCAAGTCATAAAGATTTAGAAGGCAATAGAAATATTGAACGAGAATGAAATCAAAGTTTTGAGAGTGGGGTGAGGGATTCAAAAGTGAATATTATTAGGTGTGCAGGTATTTTGGAGTGCAAATTGCTGTGTGGTTTTTACGGTCATATTGAGGACATAATGCATCGAGTATCGGCAGGAGCTTCATGAATTAGTTATCAGTGATTGATATTTCTGCTCCAGTAGATTCATGCGAGCTTCTCGAGCGGGTCCCCTGTGGTATCAATACAGACACGGGTGCCTTTCGGGTGGCTGTACTTATTGCGTGCTATCAACGCAGTTCACACAGTTTATACTAGATCGAAACCTCATTCCGCCATGAAGCAGTTCTTTCATTCGTATATTCCTGGCTGCTTTCTGATAAAATGTAATTGACTCTGTTGGATAAATCATAAGGAAGACGGGTCTTAATCATACGAAACCTCCATCAAAGAGCTGACTGAAGTTAAAGAATAAGAGCCTCTGATATGGAACAAACAGAAACATATTCTCATAAGAAATCGACAAGGTCAAATCAGCCTGTCTCTAAAAGCATTAGAAGAATCGGGATCAAAGATTCTAGAATGTAAAAAGCATAGAGATATCATGAAATGTCAACAGAGGGAAGCTTTTGAAAGGCTTGAATCTGAATTAGGTATACCTAATAACTCTCGTAATCAGAGCGAAAGTGGATTGACAGTGAACATTAAAGTAAAATATTGACAGGTGGGGATTTTATATCCGGGGATATTTAACTCAATGAGATTGTATAGAATAGTACTTTTCAGTACCTATTTTGCACTCCAATCCAGAGTATTATTACAGAAAAACACACCAATCAGGCATCAAGATATGGTGCTGGACATTTGCAGAATTGAAGTCCCCAGAGGATGAATTTGGTGATGCTAGCCCACTGCTAACTAAATTCACCCCCTGGGGACCTAATTCTGAAAATGTCACACATGACAAGATCAGAAAATTGTATGGAATAATTCTTTGGAAAATATCAGAAATAATCAGTTAGAATATGTCAGTCGGGCATATAATAAACACAGAACGGCACATATGTGCTTCTGACTGATAGTTTATGGCACTCTTGCTATCATGGAAGGCTTCTCACGCTATCCTTGCTCCATTTCACTCTATCCATAAAATGGTGGCCAATAACACACATGTGCAGTTCTGTGCATGTATTAGTACCTTTCTGTGTCATCATGCAGCATATGTTGGTTCTCAGTTTCTATGTATTTATGTCTTACCTGAAAATACAGAAACAGGCAAATTAAGTATAAATAATCAGCATTAAATGTTTGAAGTACTAATTGTATGATATATTAGAAATAAGAAACGCTATATCATATACAGTAATCCCCTAAATAATCGACTCCTTAACCACAGCAGAATTGTGGGTAACTTTTCAGGATTTTGTCGGAAATATGGCTTGTTGCCATTCATTGGAAAGAGTGAGAGCTTTCCGATGAATGGCAACAAGCTATATTTCCGACTAAATCCTTAAAAGTTACCCATAATTCTGCTGTGGTTAAGGAGTCGATTATTTAGGGCATTACTGTACAGTAAGTCCCCTCAGTTGTTGGTTGAGGTCAATAGCATAATAGGCCTAATAGCAACCCACTAAAATTTTGAAGAAATAAAATGTTTCCCTTTTCATAGCATCAAATATTAAATGACACAAATACCAAACAAAGTCGTTTCTTCCTTATATAAATCTATCGTGATATGGTCTATCAGCTATAAATACGACATTATAAAACTCAAAGAAAACATACAAATCTTCCTTGTAAAATCAATGTTGTATGTGTAATGGTTTATAGTGTCAGAGCATCAAACCATTAAATGTGTCTGATGATATAGGACGAAAATGTCATCGCAGAATATTGGGATGGTTATAAGAAGCTTACAAGTCATGTTGTATGATTCCATGCATTGATACAAGGTCAACAATCTCGATGGGACTCCACAACATTCTCTAGAAGAAAAGCCAATTATTTACTATCCTCCCCAAAGCATGTCTTTGAACATAAATGATAAATTGGACATTGATAGCCATTGATTGAGGGATTACTAGTAACATGAATCCACAGACGAGTTGCTTTGGAGTTGCTGGTCTGAGATTTGCAGGATGCCAATACCTGCATAACAAGGCGAGTATCCTGTTTATAACTGGGAGCATTGCAATCCCTATTCAATCAAACCGAGCTAGAACAGGAAAAAAATCCACAACTTGACACAAGAAATGTTATTGCTTGCCCTGAAGTAGAATTTGAGTGACTGATTGGTTGTTATATGAGAATTCTTGAAACTTCTGACTATGGGATGAATGTGCAGTAAAGTGGTATGAAGTGGGGTATGAAGAACTTCTGTCTGTTGCTCTTTAAACTGCAAGTAATATTTATTCTTCCCAAAGCAATATCTGTCAATAAAAAGATTTTTGGACAAGCCTTTAAATCCAAGACACTGAATGATGCAAAGATGAGAAACAAATGAACGAGATGATTGCAGATAGATGAAAGCATGAGTTGTTCTCACAAAGTCCTCTACTGTCCCCATTTGAGTTTTTTTTAACAAATACCTGACCAGAGAAGGCCACAAAATTATTTTACAGAAATGACTTAAAGATATATTAAAACCAACTTTTATGAAACCTACCGTAGCTTATTTCTCATTATTGGATTGTAGTGGATTGTAGTGTATAACATACATGTAAGAGATTGATAACAGGAAGTGCCACATGAAAGATACTATCTTGCCTGATATTGAATGTTCCATCCATTTATATCATGTAGTTTTTAATAGAGGGACATCAGTAATTATTTTGTTACTCTTGAATGATAAAATGACATTTGGCATATACAGTAATGCTCTAAATAATCTCCGAGAGCTTTCCGATGAATGGCAACAAGCCATATCTCCGACTAAATCCTGAAAAATTACCCATAATTCTGCTGTGGTTATATAAGGAGTCGATTATTTAGGGCATTACTGTATAGGTCTAGTTTAGATGCCATATTTGGTATTTACTATATTTTCAGTGGAATGAAGCAAAAACTCATTGATTATATTTGTTATTCAATGTATGTTTCTTAAAAACACACCATTCCGTCATCTTGAACATAAATAACGTTAGCCTCGACCACGAAAACGGAACAAAAAAATAAAAGACACGACAAGACAAGCCCTGTCTGTTTCTGAATAAACTTGCAAGTTTTTTTCAATTAATGGATTCTAGGTTGAGTGGTGTGTAATAAACACATGAGTTTGTTGATATGGCACTAATATTGTGCCATCGTTCTGTGTATGTATATATGTTGATATTACAACTGGAGGGCTGGAACCCTGGATACAGCTTTAATACATGTATCAGACTCATGTATCCAAAGTGAGCAATTTATATCTAAAGACTTGTTGCTGTCAGAAGGTAATTGTCACCTGAATCTGCCAGAATCAAGAAATATAATCAAACCTGCGGTCCTGTCAGTCTCAGTTCCACTGTGATAAGAATTCTGAGATGGGTAATTGCATTTTATTGGGTAATGATAGGTAAATCCGGCATTTGTATTCGTGTGGCATACTTAGTACATTAATTCGTTTCTGATAATGACGGCATCCTGCCGTTATACCATTGACCCTATAAGTCATTGGTAGGCTTGCCATCTCGCACTGTCAACACAATTTCGCTCAAAATCAATGCCATGCTTATAGGTTTAGAATGGACATAGTCTGGTAGTCGGGGCCCAAGGCTAGTCGCCGTCTGCCCCGGTCTGTATAAAATGCAATTGTTATGCAAGTACTCGTAGACAGCTCCGTCTAATGTCTCCTGTCCCAAAGATTTATTCCGCAACCTATATCAAGATATCAGAGATTGGGAAGATATTTACAGATAGAAGTCATGCCATAATTGAACGCATAGTTAACACTAATCATACTTGGGTTTAGAGATATCCTATTAGCAAATAAGGCTAAGGCAGGGCAAAAGTTAACTAAACACCCCCCATATATATGCATAACCATACTGTTATTAAAGGCATAAGTCCAGGTAATTTTCAAGTGGCATAACATTTGTCAAATTTGTAGAATCACTTTCAAATTATCTATGCATAACCATACTGTTTATTAAAGGCAAAAGTTAGGGTTATTTTCAAGTGACATAACATTTGCCAAATTTATTGAATCACTTTCACTATATAAATGTGACTTTTCTTCGGCTCTCAGCAATCGACCCAGGCACATTATAAATATAGCTATAAGGCCTAGTTATAGAAACAAAATATTGTAGAAAAATTCAGTCTCAGGATATGTAAGGCCCCCAATGGGGATTTTTCTACCTATTTTGGAAATTTTCCCAGAACCTTTCCACTGTGAACATTTGTGTCACATGACTCATGACATGAGCTTATAATTTGGAATATATAGAGAATATAGGAATTAGTATTTTCATTGTGAAACTCAGTGTAATCAAACAATAAATGTGTTAAGATTTTTTTTTATTCCTATTTTATCCAAATGAAGAGAGAGAGGACTTGAAAATTGTCACAAAATGAATGGAAATCTTATCTTTTCTTCAGAAATCAATAGGTTTTCTGGAAATTGGGAACGGACTATTTCCCATTGGCAATGGGACCCATTTTCGGCTCCTGTCTAACAATACCTAGAAAAATCCCTGCCATATGACAATTTTAGAACCACATTCCAGTCCTTGAATGTTTATTTTCAAAGTCCGAGAGCTATATAGGGCTTTGCAGGATCGAACCCTGAATTAATATTGCTAAAATATTGAGAGAGAGAATGCCTGCACCAGTTCTCATTGTGTGTCCATCAAGGGTCTGTTCTTGGCATTTTGGTCCAGCAACCAGCCCTTCATAAAATGCCCAAAAATGCAGATTCGACCAATCCCATAATAACAACCTGACATTAATATCACAACGAACAGTTAGACCTGTAACACTGGGAGCATGAATTCAGTCCCCAATTCGTGGCAATCAATCCTCATACACATAAAACCCCAGACACAAAACATCGCGTGACCAGTTATATACATGATTACTCAGTTATTTTGCCATATGCTTCTTTGGAAACAAACACATTGTCTGAACCCAGCAATTATCTTGTAGAATAAAGAATTACTTTTCCATAAAACTTTGATTACCAAAGATTCCCAAATGTCCTTAGTCGTATATTTCCCTGGTCGGAACAAACAGTTTTGCGCAGTCACAATAGGTTTTCTCATTATGACTGAGATGTAAAATTGATGGAAACACGAACTAAGTAATGTCCCTATATGTTCTGTCATTACTACACGTCAGCGTTTAATCACGATTTTAATGGTTTGACAGTTGTAGGTCTCGGCACCAGGAGAATTCCATTTTCCATTGTACGGAGGAAGCTCTTGTATAATTCATTGACGAGTGATGGTTCTGATGTAAATAAATTGTTGTAAGTCTTCTGGGATGGGACGTACATGAGTCTGAAGTCTATTTCAAATTGTTTTGCTCTCACGAACTTGAGTTTGCGTAAAATATTGATCAGAATAATGCCTGTTGTATTAAGATATAAAATATATATATGACACTTTATATATAATATTAGTTTGTTGCTCACGTGAGCACATCTCTCCCATTCGATAAAATATTTTCAATATTAACCCTTCCATGACTGGAGCTTCCTGAAATTTTGCGAACCCCTGTGCCAAAGCATTCTCTTATATATGCGAGTATATAAGGAGCCTCGCATATATAAGAGAATACAATATGGCCTAACAATATTTACGTTGATCTTGTATGTCAGTGCATTCTCTTATATATGCGAGGCTCCCTATGGGAGACTCGCATATACTAGTATAAGAGAATGCACTGGCACATGATCATTAATTCTGCACTAGCATAGTTCACACTAGACTGAGAATTTATAATTGGACTATTCTTTATATGATCAGCTCTGGTATTAAAAGAGTTAAAATAACTCTCCTAGCTGTATATGGCACACTACGTCGGGTACTGGATTTGCATGCAAATGAAACACAAATCCATTCCAATTTTAACTGAAATATTGATAGTTTCACAATAAATGAATATATCGTATTTATGAAGTCACCCTTGCGGAAGTGCATTTCCAATTTTCAATAGTTTTTACCTGACGAGTACAATAGGCAGGTATCCATATTCCAGGATCACCTCGGGAGATTAAATTATCGTGCGGATTATTAATGAGCTAACATTGTGAGCACTAATTGAGTTTCCGGCTAGAATTCCAATTTCCTGTTGAGGATTTCTAATATGGATCATGGTATTGTGTGAGATATTATGTCCTAGCTGGAGTTGACGAGACTGCTTAACACCTAGGTTAATAATGCATGGATGGAACTCTGTATATAGAAATACCTCCATTAATTTTTAAAGAGCATGTTCAGAGTTGTCTGGTTAAACTAAACATGTAGAATTTTCACTCTCTCTCTCTTTCTCAACATGGGCACTATCAGTGCACACTGATAGAGATATATGTCGGCACATCAGCAGTGTTCCGATCGACAGTTTGTATTCTTTCTCAAATCGCTCAATAGATCACAAATTATTATCAGCAATTGTTGTGACCGTGAGAGATGAAGGTTGGACAGCAGATTTTGAGAAAATAAATACACAGTTATCTACTATTCAGATCTGGCAACAGTCGCTTTGGAATGAAAAGATTACTGACATATATACATCATTTTCGAGTAATTGAAGTGACTATTCGATGCTTTCTGATTCAAAAGTCACATCAAATATCTTGGTCAATTCAAATAATAAAATGATTATATATATAAATACCTTTATTTCCTCCAATACTGTAGATTCGATATACATTATATAATTTTAAGATTAAACCACAAATACAATTCAAAGATTGAATGGAAATAGATAGAATGTCTAATGTCAGAATTGCAATAAGACTGACGATTTTGATGTCAGTGGCTGTTGAAAATGTAAGAAAACCAATGAGCAACTTGCGAGCAAGTGAATGCATGCTAAAGGTGCATTAGCCCAATGATAAATTTTCACTAAGAACTCAATTTGAAGATTGATTGGAATTATATAAAATGTCAGAATCTAATAGGACCGATGCCAGTAGCTGGCAAAAATGTAAGAAAATTGCACCAATAAGCAACTTGCTGGCAAGTATATGCATGCTAAAGGTGTATTAGCCCAATGATAAAGTCTAAACTAAGAGCTCAATTTGAAGATTGATTAGATATAGAGACAGCATGTGAGGTACATCGAACTCGTTCATCAGCAGACAAATGGGCTGAACCACATTCAAATGGAAAGGAAGTTCACAAAGTCCATTAACTGCTAGATCTGTCGAAATTTCAATCTCGATTCTGCTTGATCATTCTAAAACGTAATATACCGGGTGTTGGGCTGTAAGGAATGCGTATATTCAGCTGTCAGCTCCTATTGATTTTAAATTCCTCAGTTTTATCCAGGAACAGTGAAGTACGAATCTGGAGATAGGAAAAGCATAGAACCAACTCTGGGTTAACCCTTTCTATACTAAATACTCATCGATGAGTAGTTCCCTTAAGAAATTTTCAGATAATAAGTTCAACAAACGGCTTGTTGAACTTATTATATGAACATTTTTCACCACTTAATAGAAATATTCTGCACTTGAATAATCTGTCGTCTGCTTATATTTCCTGGACATCTCTCCAGATGAATAATAGACCAAAACGGGTCAGTGTTATGAAATATGAAATATGAAAAATGCTATGAAAGAGGGACCTGTTTTATATATGTGGGCAGAGGGGTTAAATGTCCTGGAGCCTGGTTATATGATCCTGTTAAAATATAATATGTTGGTGGGTCCTCCTGTTTCAGCTACTGAAATGATAAATATTGGCGAGGGAAGTCATCCTGTTGAGAAAAAGTTATTACATTTTAACCCTTTCATGAAGGGAGCTGTGCTGGTGCAGCATTAAATATACTGTTCCAGTGCATTCTCTTATATATTTGAATCTCCCTCGCATATATAAGAGAATGTAATGGCTTACAAGGTCAAGTTATTAAAGTACTGTTAGGCCAATATATTCTCTTATATGTGCGAGGCTCCCTATCTGAGACTTGCATATATAAGAGAATATATTGACACAGGGTATTCACAAAATTTCAGGTATCTCCAGTAATGGAAGGGTTATAACCCTTAGACAGGAGACATGGTTCTGCTATGAAAATGCTACATGTTGGTTGGTCTGATCAGTTATGATGTCAGAAGGACAATTTCTTCATTATAATTATGCATTTGTACAAGCGTCAGTCTAGAGCAAGTGGGCAGGAGTTCTGCATTCTACCTGCTCCACCAACCCTGAAATTGTCTTGCATTGCCTGTTTTGCCATTCCTTGATTATGAGTGAGGGACTACATGTCTAGTCTACTAAATTTACTTGGGTAATAATTGTGAAATTGTTATATGAGTTATATCAACTTTGTTCCCTGGGCACAGCTCCCAGAAGATGAATGAGATGATTAGATTAAATGTGGACCTTTTTATTCTAAGTTTAATATACTCTTTGCTCACATATGCTTCGGTAATATGTGTTTGACCCAGGTTTAGCTCATGTTTTTTTTCATAGAAATCCAGCTGTGCATACCATCAACAGTCCAAAAGTAATTAATCTGCGGTTTGATAAAATCTACATCAGTACCATGCAATTACTTTAATATAAAACTCAGCTCTTCTTGATTAATGTCACACCTGCTGTATCATCTATATTTATACAAGTATATGTCTTAATAATTTGGATAATTATTTGGCATGAGCTCGTAATCATATTCTCATCCATTTTTACCCACATGATACAGGATATTGTGACTGCATGGATATCACAGCTTTACCACCACCACTTGTAAACCATATATTGAAATACTTAAAGTTAAAACTACAATAACAGGACCCAAATTGACATATTTGTGAAAAAAAAGCCATACAATCTCATATAACCATGTCAGATAAAACAAAAGTCAAACATTGTGCACATAACGGTCTGACATTTTCGCTATTAAAACAAATATTGCTATCAATCATATATTTCACATGGAAATCATAATATTTTCACATGAAATGCCCATATTAAATGAAGTTACTTATTCCAACAATCATTCTATTATCATTTGGCACTATGCCACTGGTGGAACAGAGACAACCAACAGGTTCTATATCCCTGCTAAAACAACTGGTGTACCAAACACAAACTATGTAACATGTAGAAATGTTGGAATATTTAAAGCGGGAGTTCAACGTGGGAAGCATTAGAATATCCAAAGTTTTGTTTCTGTTGTTATTTTTCATTAAAAATATGACAAATATTTCATGCCGAAACAGATTAGAAAAAATAATATCAAAAGAGTAACCAACATAAAACCATAGCAGCACAAGGGATATGGAGAGGCATGGAAAGTGTAACAAATGAAGCCATCTGCCTCCTCATTCCACACTCCCAACAAAGTGCTCTGATCTTAGTTAAATGTTCTCTTCATTTCATAGTGTGCTGTGGGATATTACGCAGTTTTCTTAGTATGAGTGACGTCAGCTCACATGCTGTGGGGGGTTAATGAAGGTCGCGCTGTAATTATGCAAACACCGAGAGCTGTAATAACAGAATCATTCGGAACCAGGGAGAAATTCACTGTACTAAAACCAATGATGTTATTTTGTGAGGCAGGTCCTGTTAGGAAATTGCTCAATTTTCATCAATCTACCGACTCTATTGAATTTTGTGAAAGAAAATTAGGCTAAAAAAATGGGATTTAATTACACCACTTAGAGCCGTAGTTTCAGAAATTCTGTTTACTTGATCCTGGAATTTCTGAAATTTGTGTCAATACAGCGATGTTCAAAGCTGATTGAGTGACGTTTTGAGTAGTAATAATGAAATATCGATATGACGAACTGTTGATCGCTTGACATGGCGTGTCCACTTGAAAATCACTGTCTATTTATGCTAGATCAACCAGTGGAACTGTTGTAGAGGGAGTTTACAATTGTAGCTAATTGTTCATTTGACGAGGTCATGCTCTCCAAAATGAAGATTGGTTTCACATTGTCCATTGACTTGGGAATAGACCTTATAATATTGATTAGGTAGGAGCGAAAACTAAAATGATATCAGTAATAAAATAGTCGACTAAAAGTCCTTCTTGTTCATCCCCAGTAGCTGGAGGGTTCGTAGAATGAAAATCCACTGTGGTTATAAAGGTGTGTCAATATAGTGACATCGGAGAGTGAAAACTCGAGGCCATATCTGAGTGTTAAAGTTGGTGAGGGAGGCAAAAAATTTAGACAAAACTCCATTTATAGATAAATTCTGACTTTAATAATGCAACACAAGCTAAGCATATAACCCTTAACAGTGAGATTCCATTGCAAAAAACTATTATTTTTATACTTCGCTATTAGTCTGAAAACTGAAAGGCAATCAAATATTCTTCTTATATATGTTCTATAAAAAAGTTGCTGTGATGACCCAGACCACAACTAATATATATCTTAATGTGTTGGTAATTATATTCACCACGCAATAACAGGTAATTCGCTGTTCAATAAGCCCTGATCGGGGAATTATACAATATACCTAGTTAATACCTCGGCTACCAGAGACGGCAGCAACATGCACCTAGTGATCTCACCGATCTATTCATATCGGATTGTGTTTAATATAAACCACATTATACAATGTGGCTTTCGGATTATCTGTGTGTCAGCTCGCCGATTAATTCGTTATAATGCACGATTATTGATGATCATGTAATCATATTATCTTTATCCTGGCCCATCGATCATGGGAGATATTGAATTCTTGCAACAAGACAACAAGGCTTCGGGAGAACGGAGACTTCTTTGTAACGCACACTGCTGGAAAAATAGATATTGTTTTCATGCCGTAGAACATTCAGACATATTTTCTTGGGTCACTATCAAACTCTCCTTAATGACTGATTAACCCTTTCTATACTAAATGGACTATCCTATTCAGTTACAGAAGTACATGTATACATTGGAATGGTCTATTATTCCTTTTCAGAGGTGTTCAAGTAATAAAAGTGGATAACAGGCAGAAAAACAGATTACAAGTCAAGAGCAGAATGATTCATATTCATTGGTGGGAAATATTCCAATAAGTTCAACAAATGACGTTTCTAAGGGAACTACTGAGTCAATGAGTAGTATAGAACGGGTTAACATACGGACCGACTTTAAGGGGTACCAAATCAGATCAGAGAGCTTTCCGATGAATGGCAACAAGCCATATTTCCGACTAAATCCTGAAAAATTACCCATAATTCTGCTGTAGTTAAGGAGTGGATTATTTAGGGCATTAGTATAGACCATTCCTATGTATATGTTTACAGCTCAATCTAGCCCAATCTGAAAACCCATTCAGTATAGATAGGGATACACCAGCTGATGTTTCCGAGGTCATGCACTTGAATGGAATCAAGAATTTCATAAAAATGCCAGTTTCTCTTACCATGGGATTCCATACCGGACAAATTTGTCCCCAAACTGTCTGCCTGCTGAACGCTAGAATGTCAAAACATGAAAAAAACAGGAGAACAGCACTTTGATGACCCAGGGGTATTATTAAAGTAATATAGGAGAAGTGTGGGGGGAGGCATTCCTCGTAAATACCATTGGTATCAAGGGGGATGAGTTTTAATCTGAATCTGAGGCAGGTGGCATAGTGAAGATAATGGAAGATGGCAGCCAGAAGTGTGTGGAGTGCAGGTTATCTGGCAAGTTTCCGATCACACAATCAGGGTCACGGACTGAGTAATATAAGGTGCATGGAGGACTTTAAAAATACTCCACCTCTGACAATGGCCTGTACTGTACAAATGCATGTTTTATATTGGAAAATGTGTCCTTCCTTTAAAAGTTTTGCTCATCTATAAGCCTGGCATGCACTACACAAATGCATACGATATGACCTTCTGAAGGTAGTGCCCCCTTCGCCCTTAATATCCCATCTCACATCTGTGCATGCAATTTTTGAGTCCAGAAAATTGTGTGTTTTTAACTATTTCTGCTATAATGTTTCCCTCGGAACTTCATTGCATGACGTCATATGAAAATTGTATGGCAGAGCTATTTTAATATATTAAAGCCATATCAATTAGTAGGGTGGTTTAAAACATTTCAAAAATAACCCCACCCCCCCCAAGGTATGAAATGAATGCACTGCCTGGGTGGCAACCTACTGTGTACATCACTAGGTTCACTGTGGACTATTAATAATAATACAATCATCAATACAGTAGTTAGGGAAACTCGATGGTACTTGATGGATATCATTTCTGCAAATGTCATCAGAATCTTCAAGTATCAGAGTATCTGAAAAGACAAGTGCATCACTGTCTCAATCATTGTTCCATAAACAGTATATCGAACTGTCATAAGAAGTTAGTACCCAACGTCAATGAGGAGTCATTCGGTACAGGCAAAATTCGAAGCACTCTTACCCACCCGGATACAGTTTGTTCAACAATTGGAAAATTACAACAATAGGAACAGTAAACGTTACAGAGATAATCGATGCCTGATCTTTATTTCCTTGAGATGTATTAAGAGAGGAGAGATCTCGGTGTATTTATATTTACTCATTCATTCAACGTTTATAGAAAGGAGATATGAATTAAATTGATGTTAGAAATTTGCAGCAAATATGCTAAACTCAGACAATATGATGTTTGAAATTAACCCCATTTATACACATTTTATCTACATCTGTGTGCATTTTTTTAAGTTTTATAAAATTCTCCAGTTAATTTTGTTCTTCTGTGTATTCATTTTAACCAAACTTGTTGAGAAAATATAAAATTCAAGAAAGAAAGAAAGAAAAAGTAAAATAATGGAAATTCAGTTGTTGTAAATAATGTTGTCGGTTTCTCACATATTAAACACTCAACCAATTACTTCCCCTAAAACTCTGTTTTACTGATGGTCCCAAAATTGGCCGGATTTAGTGTACAGTACCACTGACAGTACCCCTTTAAATATTAGACGTTAATTAATTTAAACTAGTTATAAAAACAAAATATTCAAGAAAACAGCTGAAGGAAAAAAAAGAAGAAACAATATCGAAAAAGAATTTGTTGCGTTCTTCCTTGTATTCCTGATAAAAATAATATCCAAAAAAGGAATAGATCTAAAAAAAATCACAAGCCGGCAGCCAGTATAGAAAACTGATTGGGAAAATTTAATTTCCATCAGTACACAGTCTAATGTCAAACTTTAACGTCTTTGATCATGCAATCAGTGAGCTGACGGGACTTTGATCTGGGAGGAGACCTGATTAAATGACTAGATGCCTCCTTTATTGCCGCTCTTGGATGACGGCAGATTGTATCGACAGGTAGGCAGAGCAGTCAGCATACTTCCTGATGGATTCAACATCAGCACGACTCACGCTGGCGGAGAGTGAACCGAGGAATGTTCTAGATTATATTCGTTTGAGACTTCCATTGAGAAGGTATACCACCATAGTAATGAATACAATATACACATATTTCGTTTTCGTTATATTCGTTGAGAAAGTATACCACCATAATAATGCATACAATATAATGAATGTCATTATACATGTTTCCTACATGTCAGTAAGAATAAAACTGAAGATGATTCAATGCCATTTCATGAGAAATTTCAAGTTTATTCAAAGGGCCTCGGTGGCTCCGTCGGTTAGGGGTATAAATCCAAGCCGTCTCGCATCCAGCACTGGCAATGAGGGTTCAAATCCACATGTTTCCAATGTGGACTTTGTAACTTGAAATCATTATCTGATGGAGTTGCCAGTTAATCGCCAATGACAATGGTTTGCTGCACATGGTCAACAAGTTTATCAATCATTGAAATCACTGTTAGATTAGCCATAAGTGTGCGGATTTCCTTCACCGCTTAAAAACTGGCAATGTCGTAATATGGCATCAGTTGCTGACAGTGACATTAACCCCAAATCAATCAATCAATCAAGGCTATTCAAGGCACTCTAATGAAGTTCAAAGCCATTCAAGGTCGTTCTTGGCAATTTTTCTAACATGTTTCCATGATTCTGAAGTGGAACATATATTTCCAGATATTGAATTGTGATTTATGCATGGTGCGAAGTTTAATTACTTTTGTGACTGACCAAAATTGATAAGCTCAGAAATCAACTTAATATGTTCCAAAAGAATCCCCACTATTTAATAGACCCCCCAAGATATGGGACACCAGGAAGGGCTGAAGGCAAAACATTTCCAATACCAGTAAATTGTAGACCCCCCGTCCCCTGCCACACTTCAAAAGGATCAAGGCACTTATTTCAGTCATCTGCAAATCCATGCAATAAATTGGCTTGTTTCGACTCATGTTCTAACATGAAAGCAATTTGCTTTTGGTCAACATGATAAGGTAACAAAGTTTTTTACTTTATAATTACAATGAAGGTCCGGAGTCTGCTTGCACCTGTGCCTTCATGACTCGACAGTATAAATTGGAATAAAACCAGTAAATACAACTTCGCACGAAGATGAAAGATTTATCCAAAGGACTTTGCCTCATGTTTCACGATCTGAAAACCTTTTTACATATTAATCAAATCTCAATATGCGATATTATGTTCGGACGTAAAGACACGCAAAGGTAATCATTAGCCACTGAAATGTGCATCCATTTAATAACTAGTGACATTTTTACAGGTAATTTTCTCAGATTTTCACCTGCTTCGAGGCTCATTGCCATAGCAACTGTCAGAACAGTAGAAAATATCACCTTTGTTCTTAATAAGCCTTATTGACCACCTGTAGCCTTGAGTGATTGGCTGTCGTATGGAATCATACAGAGGAATTACCCCTCGTGGAATAATCGGGAATATCTTTGCTGGAAGTGCCATTTCTCTAATTGAGGAAGTGAGCATGAAACAGTAAACAGGTAAATGCGCTCAGCAACAGTGAAGGTGCAATTAAAAGGTGAGATGGGATAACAGGAAATATTGCAGGTGGAAAAGGTCCTTCTTTATATTATGGATCAACCAAGGGTTATTGTCAAAAACATTTCCAGGGGAGGAAATACATGTATGATATCTAATGGGCTTGAATTACCCAAATCAATCAAGATATTTGCTGGCTACTACAAGTGTGATGGATCAGAGGGGCAGGGCAATTCAAGGGGTCCAGCCTCCCTTGTCAATGACTGACACCTGTCAATTGCATAATTTACACTGGAGAAAGTGACATTCGGAAGGTTGTACCCCCTGCACTTTAGTGCTTGCTGGTTTAGAGATTTATATTAACAAAATCTCTTAAATGAATATTCACATAAAAAGTATACACTATCTGTCAATTTCCACAAAAAGGTGGTAAATATAAAACAAAATATTCCAATTGAGCAGGACAGGGATTTTTTTTTTCAGTGGTAAACGGAGGAAAGCAAATATTAAAAATATAAAAAATGTCATTCATAGTGCAAAATATTTGCAAAGTGAAGAAATGAAAACTGAATTGCTCTACATTCAGAACATTTTTGTATAAATGCATTGTAATATCTATATCCTATTAAACTCAGGAATCCATTCATCACACTATTCGAGAAAAAATAGAATTAAAATAAATCATGTCTTTTGGTCTTTAATGAAATAGGGGTGACATTTGAATCACAATGAAAGGCGATATCTTAATTTGGTTAAAGAGGTTTTCAAGAGTGAGGAATGAGATTCGGAAATGGATAATACTTGTGATGTTTTTTTTCGAGAGGGGACTATTATCTGACTATAACCACAACATATTGAGTCACATGACAAATGGGCATGAGACAGAGAGTGAATGCTTGATCGGTATTCTTGTATGTTGTGCACCTGTTTTAGGCTGTTTGAATGATGCTGACTGTCATGGTTTCCAATTAATTGATCACAATGAGGCAAAATACACCAAACATTTCATGGGTTGATCCAGGAAATTTAGGATTGAATTTAGGTACTCTACCTATCTTCAATTTGGGCCCCTTGCCTATCATAAATGTGGGCCCCCTTCCTATCTTAAATTTGGGGGACTCTTTCCTATCTCCAAAATTGAGCATTTGAGATTTCTACATCAAGATGAATTTTAGTTATATGCTAAATCATGCACTATTGTGGTCTGACAATTAAAAATGATGTCATATGTTGATCGATTGCTGGCTCAGAAATTTTGTCTTGAGAGTGGCATGTAAACTGAAATGTTAAGCTGCAATGCAGGGTTTGATTCAATATACAGTAATGCCCTAAATAATCGACTCCTTAACCACAGCATAATTATGGGTAATTTTTCAGGATTTAGTTGGAAATATGGCTTGTTGCCATTCATCGGAAAGCTCTCAGTGAAAATACATCATGTTATACTTGAAAATTAATATTGCAAGGATTTGTTGTCAGAAATAGATAAGTGCCTTGTCTTTAAGTAGTATACAACAATTAAAGCCTTTCTGGTGGGGAGCCCTTGAATTTTTATTATGTGCATGACAACCACTCATGGTTGGTAGTATGTCTGTCGTCATGTGCAGTGGCATCATAATTTCTCACACAATCCTCATTAGTTGCAAGGTGCTGCATGCATGAGTGGATTTAAAGACAGTGACTTTAACCAAACTTGATATGCCGGTGGCAGGTTAAAAAATTCATTAATTTGTTGTTCCAAGTTGGAATGTTGAATGCCAGGAAAACCAGTGTGGATGATCAGTACCAGAGAGTGATGGAGTGGCCCGATAATCTCATTATCATGGAAACTGGCTGAGAATTTAATTGAAGGGGACTCACTTTCGCCAACACTTGGAAATTACATCAATGTGTTCATAACCACTCTAATCACCAGAAAATCTTATTAGGGTTTGGCAAGTCAAAAATAGTTGATTTTTCTCCACAGAAATATGTTACCTGTCATTGTTGGTTTATAACTTTAAATTAAAACCTTGTTAAAACTGTCAGAAAACGGATATAGCAGGTGCATGGGGATGCTGAGAAATGTGGTAGGTTTGTGAAATTATTGTTACTTGATTTGCTAATGGGAGATAACTTCATATCTCCCTGGGGTGTTGACAGTTTCTTTGGAACTGCTAACAATGTGTAAAAGAAAAAAGAAAAGATCACTTTTATACAAGGATGTGTCCAGTCTGTTTGAGGGGGGGGGGGGGGGGTTGTCCAATTAAAGAATTTCCAACTGTACCCCCCCCCCCCCCCCCCCCCCCAACAAAGACCCGAAAGTTGGAAAATATTTTATTTTTGGTCTAAAAACAACAAATCTAACATTATTAACCCTTTCATGGCTGGAGCTTCCTGAAATTTTGTGAAAACCCAATGCCAATGCATTCTCTTATGTATGCAAGTCTGCCATAGGGAGCCTCGCATATATAAGAGATTACATTGGCCTAAATATATTTACCTTGACCTTGTATAAAGCCAGTGCATTCTCTTATATATGTGAGGCTCCCTATGGGAGACTCGCATATATATGAGAATGCACTGGCACATGGTCTTTAATGCTGCACGAGCGCTGCTCCAGTCATGAAAGGGTTAAAATATTGGGTAAAAATAAATATACTACCAGAATAATTTCAACACTAACATTCAGTCTGAAATTTTTAACTGTCAAGCATCAAAATTATACTTTGTGGCTCAATTTGTGGCAAAGAGTATTCAACTAATCACAAAGCTATCAGCAATGCGCTAAAGTGTTAATAACATCTTATGTGAAATGTTCCCGAAAGTATTTTTTTCAAAGGCAAAATAACCTAATTTGGAACAAATTGTGTTACCATACGAAAGAACCGGCAATAAGAGCAGTGTCAGATAACAATGAAGAATCAATAAATTTATACGGTTACAATTAGTTTGAACTAATCTCTGCTACTATCACCAAAAACGATGGAAAGATAATTCAATTTGCAACATTCCCTCGTCAATGGCCAACGACTTGTAATCCATCAAACTTGTGCTAAAGCATGAGTTTTGGGCCTGATAAAAAAAAATAACTTATTCTACTGTGGCTCATGTGTGATGCATTTATAGCTGTGTCACAGAGGGAAATCAACCAATCTAATTAGTGCAGTTATAACAGTGAAGCCCTATGGAATCGTTATTTCTCATTTTTCATTAATGACTCGTATCGTAAATGTAGAAGCAATCATCATAAATAGACATTACACTAAATTGTATCATTTATATATATAGGATGTAGAGCCCAATGGAAGATACATGTACAGTAATGCTCTAAATAATCGACTCCTTAACCACAGCAGAATTATGGGTAATTTTTCAGGATTTAGTCGGAAATATGGCTTGTTGCCATTCATCGGAAAGCTCTCAGTGAGAACATCAGCTGGGGCACTCTTGGTAGTTGAAGCTCGAGTCTATAGACTATACCAACTTTTAGTGAGATCCATTGACCATGTCTGAGATATTTGCGCAGTTGGACTGAAATCAAATGTTTACGGATAAATGAAGAAGAATAACTCTAGAACAAAAAATACACACATCATTGGCCAGCATTGGCACCTCTTTTGAAAGTACTTCTGATGGCATTTTAACCGGTAATGTCCTGCATACCTGATTTCATTGAGATCTGATAACCAACAGTTTTATAGCTATATGAACGGATGGACAGATCTCTGCAAAAATTGTTGTCATAATGGGAGTAAAAAACAGGGGCACCAGAAGCAACAAAAGGCAAGGGGGAGCACAACTTCAAGAAAGGTCACCAGTCAGAGGTACATGTATTGGCATAAATCAAAAAAATTATAGAAATCATACAACATTTTAACCCTTTCTAATGGATTGTCCCACTCAGTTATATCAGATCATATCATATATCTCACAGAACGATCGAATCTGACCGACTCTTAGGTACTTACTCGTTGTAATATTACTAAAATTACACAAACAGTAAAATGTTATGGGAAGTCTGTTTGGTACTGTATATCAATATAGAGGTAGTCTAACAATTCCTTCAAATGGTTTAAAATAAAAAGTACACATTGGAATGGTCTATTATTCATCTGAAGGGGTGTTCAGGAAAAATAGGTAGACAACAGATAAAAAAAAAATGCAGAAGGAGTCCTATTTATTGGAGGGAAAGTTGTCCCCCCTCCCTTGCTCAAGAACCCCTGGTAAAACTGATTGGTCACTGCAACAGTTCTATAAAGAGAATTCACAAACAATAGCTCAACCTAAATATCATCGCCTATTCAAGGTCCTCCTAACAAATCAGTCAACCTCTGACTCTTATCAGGACATAGTTCAAACTCATAGAGCTAAATCTTCAGCAGTGTGTATAGATATGGAGATGAGGAGGGAACAGTGAATTGGTGATCCATCACCCCCCACAATAGCAGCATGGGTCCCTAATCAGGGCCGGCCTTGCAGGTCAAATGGATCCTCTGTACCCAGGAGGGCCATCAACAATCCTGCCAGAGCATTTTTAAATTGATTTATAGAACGCTTGGTAATTGCCAGACCAACCCTACTTATTCTTATGGAAATGTTTGCTGGACGCTTGGGAAATCTTTGATATGCTGCATTACTGCCTACAATGCCTATTAAATTTCCAAAAATAATTTCTACATTGTTTTATTAGAAACCGGCCCCAATTATGTCTTGAAGATGAAGATAGTTCCTTGTATAGACTCGAAGACTCTTTTTGTTGAACTTGATATCAATCCACTCAGTTGGTCGAAAATAACATGGAGGGAAGCTCAAAGCCAGTACTTGTGTTTCTACATGTCCCAGCTGAGGGAAGGAGGGGGCTGAAGCCCTCTCATGTCTGCCTGTTCTGACACCATAGCCCCAAATAATCTCAAGTTGGTATCAGGTCATGTTTAATAACCCTTTCTATACTAAACACTAATTGATGAGTAGTTATCCTTTAGGAAATGTTCATATAATAATAATAAGCGTTTGTTGAACTTATTATAGGCTGAACATTTCCCTCAATAAATAGGACTCCTTCTGAACTTTTATTATCTGTCGTTCGCTTATAGTACCTACACGTCCCTCCAAATCAATACTATACCATTTCGATGTGCACTTTTTTAACTTGGTGGGAGAATCCATTTAGTATAGAAAGGGGTTAACACGTTGAGTGCCACTCACCATTCAACAGCAAATAGAAAATACGAGAAAATTCCTAGCTGGCAGTCAATGTGTTAACACCATAATATTACAGTTCTATTGGGGAGTACGATTCATAACATCATAACTTGGTGGAAGGCAGGCGGGGCAGTTGCTCTTCTCTGCCCCCTACTCTGGCTGACCCTGACCATATGGTAACCAGTGTTCGCGCTGGACCGAAAAAAACTTTAGCCAAAAGTTTAGCCAAATGAAAATTTTATTAGCCAAATGAAAAAAACTTTAGCCAAATGTTTTTTAGCCAAATTAAAAAAAACTATGGCCAAATTAAATAATCGTTTTCTGGTCGGTTCACAATTAATGACTAAAACGTCAAATCTAACAGACACAGGTAAAATACACAATAATATAACTAATTTTTATGAACTAGAAATAATTTTATATATATCATTTATTAAAAAAATATTAATCTTTATGGGGGGGTGGGGGGGGGGGGGGGGGGGGGGGGTAACCAGGGATTGTCCTTCTTAATGTCATTAAATTTTTGTTTTATATCAATATCTTTTTTTAAATCATTAAATATTAATTATTCTTGCGAAAATATTTAAGTGACATCTGGAAACTAATAACTTAATATTGTTACGACATTATCAAATTGCAATCTGTCATAAAAGCATGCATATTATTTTGAATGTATCGGTATTGACGACAAATATCTGTCGTGATTCACATTTGGCTGATTAAGCTATTGTCTTACACTTGGTGCTCATAAACCTTGGCCGTCATAAATACAATGTCATCATACACATGCATTGTGCAGGAGTCCCGTGAGTGACCAGACAGACAATGCGGGATTAGCGGATTAAATGTAAAATAATGATTGTTTGCTGTTTCGTGCAGAGTGACGGGTTTCCCTTTGTACTGTCCGCGATCGGGTTTCCCTTTATACAGTCGGCGATATATTCCCACTTACGATGTTTTCGGACTAGATCGTTCACATCACAGAATTGAAAACCCACTTGCCAAAAATTCATGCTTTCAGTCTCCATTTGGGGTCAAAAAAAGTTTAGCCAAAAGTTTAGCCAAATGAAATTTTTATTAGCCAAATTCGAAAAAGATTAGCCATTGGCTAATTTGGCTACCGACAGCGCGAACACTGATGGTAACTTCAGTTCGTTCTGATCATAACTGTAGATGAGGATACATGGTTTCCTCAATTTTGTTGTTATTTCAATTAAATCAGAATCCAGTGGGGGCCCGTGCAGTGGGCGGGGAGATCGAGCAGGCCCTCGGGCCCATATACACAATGGCTTTGTGTGTTTGGACAATACCTATAACAACAATGGTTTGCCATACTACACACTATGTGGCTTCAGCCCCGGGCAGTAACATCGACTCCGATTGTTGATTAACTATCGGGAGGCCCACCAAGTCACCCATTGAAGAGTGTTTGCCTGAGCCACGAGGACGGCACCGTGCAGCCAGCAAAACTGTCAGCTATTCTCCAATTCTGTAATTGCCACCACAGAAGGTATTGTCTGGGGAAAGGGAGCGACCTTCCAGAATTCATAGCGCTCACTTTACTCAATGGTTTTCGCTGGAGTTTAGACAAGTGGAGAGTAGTACATGTCTAGACGAGGGAATTACTTCTCTGAATCAATTCGGTGAAACTTTTCAAGTGCTTGCTTTTCACTGCATATTTGAGATGAGATATGCAATTGTTCTAAAAAATTGTTTGATATGAGGATAAAGTTGCCTTCCTTACTTCTTGAATCTTTAGTATCTATAGATAAGATAAGGCAGTTAAATATGGTGTAAACACTCAGCTGGGAGCACATAGAAAAACCTGATTTATATAACATAGTTATCACGCCAGGTTAACTGATCCTGCTATACTCTTATGTTGGTAAGTTCCTGCTGACTTAACTCTTTAGAGGGTAGAACAACATTTATGTCATCATACGGTTGGCAGGTGTGACAACATTTTTATTTATTTATTTCATTCCATTCAGTTCATACTATATAAAGTTATCATCCGGAATCCAAATACAAACGGACAGACAGACAGACCAATAACATAATATGTCCTGTTTTTTTTAAAGGGGAGTATAAAAAGAACAGTATTGCCTTTGGTACACGTAACGCCTCAGTGAAGAAAACTTTGCTGGCGTGCTTTTATAGACAGTGAATAATAGGACAGAACTAATCACGTTGATTGGTTGATATTTTATCACCCCACAATTCCGTGGATCGGGATTTTTGTCACCTGACTCTGAAGGAGGATATCCTATTTCCTTCATTACTGCCCCTTTGAATCAGACCGGCTGACATAATCTCTAATCACGCTGATGTCCTGATGGAATCATGCAGTATATGGGTGTCGCAGGTGGAAATTACACAGATTATGACACTATATTGAGCCATTCTCTCTTGCAGAAAGGTATAATCGTGAGTCATGTTTCATCATGATATTAGCTCTGATTGCGTAATATCCTGTTGAGTACCATTTCCTTTATAGTTCCAGCACCTGGGCTCTCACCCTTCTCTTTTAATATGGAGCCTCCGTCTCCAGGGATATCACCTGTGTTTATTGATCTGCGATGCGTCAGCAAATCTCACCTGGAAGACTTCCTCTCACATGTCAGCCTCTAATAAACGCCTCCTCCGAATCTGCAAGAAGTCAGTACTGCGAACTGGGTTTTTATTATTAATTATTTTTCAAATAAAGTGCGCCCTCATCACTAGATTTGCTGACGGTTTATTGTTGTTTCAGCAGCTGGCCCATGTCACAATTGTGCCAGTTTTAATAGTGAATAAATAGCACAAAGGTTTAGTTCAGTCCTCGAAAGTGGCCACGGCAATAAGCAATGTCTTGGGGAAACCCTGTGGCAACATGTGGAATCTATAATGCCACAGCATTAAATTTGCCATGGGACATTTTTCCTAATTTCGAGGGCTGGTTAATTTCACGAAATAATTCTACTTATAAGTCAAACCCACGAACCTCGGTATGCAACTGAACACTTGCCCAGATACACGAATCAGGATGCAACATTTATAAGTATTATAATTATTATTATTAAACAATTTAACTGATAATTTTAGCCTTAATATAAACTAGACAGAAGGTAGGCCCTGGCATCAAAAGATTCACAGAAAGTTAGTTCTCACGAATCATCGCCTCTCAACAGTTTCGTGTTAGTGTTAATCTTCATCTTTCTTGTTTTAGTGTTTGCTCAATCTTTTCAAACAATGGTCTAATCATACACAAGTTGGGGCGATTCTTCATTTAATTTTTGTTGCCCGAATCAATCACATCTTGAAATGGAAATCAATTGTTGCAGGATTGTACAAACTGCAGCCAATACTCTAATGAAATGTAAACACGACCCATGGAATATGGCAGCCTATAGAACATTTTATTTGTTCACTGTTAAATGATGGTGCAAACCTTCTGTATGGATCAGGAATAAGAATAATTATGGGAGAGATACATGTATATGTATATAGAAAAGAAAAGACATATTGATATACAAAATATATAGACAGCTAACTTTTTCAGAAGGAATCGAAATAAATACTCATAATTATGTAAACAGCCAATTTTTTTCAAATAAATTGAGACCAATATTCTAGAATGTTGTATTTGCTTTGTTTTGTTTGTTACATATATGAATAATGGATTAATTGTTCAAAAATCAACCTTCATGATTTTCTGGAAGCAAAACCATGTTTCATCAACATTCAAACCTCTCCCCATGATTTTTGAGTCTCCATTTTTGAGGAGCTGTGATGGTGAAACAATTGGTCACCTTAATTCAGTTGATAGAGTTACAGTAATGACCGAAGTACATGTGTATATGACCCTTTAAACACAGCAGAATTACGGGAAAATTTTCAGGATTTAGTCGGAAATATGGCTTGTTGCTAATCATAGGAAAGCTCTTAGTGAGAGCTTTCCGATAAATGGCAACAAGCCATATTTTCGACTAAATCCTGAAAAATTTCCCATAATTCTGCTGTGGTTTAGGGGTCATTATTTAGGAGATTACTATATAATCACTGTAAAGGTTGAACCATCCTATATTCCAGCATGCCTTCCATCAGCACCCATGATTTTATTTTACATCTTATGTCAGATGAACATCAGTTTTATGAATTTCTTGCCGCTACCAAAAACATGTGAGCCCTGGAAACAGAGCTTCTGGCTGCTTTATCAGATGCAGATCACCCTAAATTCATCACAGGGCATTCAAAGGATCCTAATTGGATTTCAATTATGTTAAATACCAACAAACTACCAAGCTCTTCTTATTCTATTAAATACCAAATCTGTTTAGGATATGAAATTATGGATAGAGATAGGGTCTCAGCATGTTAACCCATTCTATACTAAATACTCATTGATGAGTACTTCCCAGAGGAAATGTTCAGATAATAATAAGTTCAACCAAAGACCATGTCCCACCAATCAATAGGATTCCTTCTGCACTTTCTATTATGTGTTGTCTGCTTATACAGTAATGCTCTAATTAATCGACTTCTTAACCACAGCAGAATTATGGGTAACTTTTCAGGATTTAGTCGGAAATATGGCCTGTTGCCATTCATCGGAAAACTCTCACCAAGTGAGACCTTTCTGATGAATGGCAACAAGCCATATTTCCGACTAAATCCTGAAAAGTTACCCATAATTCTGCTGTGGTTAAGAAGTTGATTACTTAGAGCATTACTGTATTTCCTAAACATCCCTTGAGCTGAATAATAGAGTAAATACAGACCATTCCAATGTATACTTTTATTATCGATGAGAGAATCCATTTAGTAAAGAAAGGGTTAAATGTATCTACATGCAAATCAAGCCTGACTTTATTGCCTGTCATTTGCAGAATGAGTTCCCAGAGGGTGAATTTAGTGAGGTTATCTCGCATAGGGGGTTAGCATCACTAAATTCACCCTCATGGGGGACCTCATTTCTTTATTATCAAATTTCTATACAAACTTCTTCACATAGATTCTATTTCTTTTTTAGTTTTAAGTTTCTCTATATCCCCAAATTTGGCAGATGACACATTGCATTATTGAGGTTCCCAACGGGTGTACATCACAATATTCACCATTTGGGAACTTCAATCTGAGTCTATATCTCCCATAGCAGATGAGGCCATGCAGAAAGAGGTCCCCAGAGGGTGAATTTGGTGTTGGTAGCCCGCTGTGTGTGATACCATCACTAAATTCACCCTCTGCAAATGACAGGAACACTAAATTCATGCTTGACGTATATGGGAACTGTCTTAATTTTACCCTAGACCAGGAAGTCATGAAGATTGAATTTACATTGAATCTAGTGAGTTTCGAGAAGCAAAGGCATCTGAGCAGCCTTTTTCCATTACTGAGTCCGTCCAATTTTGGATTTATATAAAAAGCCAGTAACAAATTAACAGTATCACTTGAGAGCACAGACCAGACACACTCATTCTGGACACAGACCAAAATCCAAGCCAGAACAAACAATGTAACAAGGCTTGTAACAGATACGGAACTATTAAATATTGACCATGTCGCCAGCAATATTTACAGTCCAGAATTCTAACAATAGTTCCTCAACTCTCGGCATCCACTAGTCTGTTTGATCTTGGAGACAGAAAGATGTCTGATGTAGCAGATAGCGTTAGTGATAATTTCTGAAGACTTGGATCTTGTTTTCTGAATCTATATTCTTTACTCTGTTGTAGTTGATGGAATATATCTGTACTGTGTAAATTGTAATATATAGAATAATTTTGAATAATTAAAAGCAGAGCATCATAGGGGTGCGATTTACTTTCAAATATGTTCCATAGCATTATAGGGGTGTTATTTATTGCCATGATATTTTTCATTAAATATATATATAATCCAGTGCATAAAATAATAAGTCTGATCTGACAAGAACATTCATTATACAGTAATGTTCTAATTAATCCCGAGAGCTTTCCGATGAATGGCAACAAGCCATATTTCCGACTAAATCCTGAAAAGTTACCCATAATTCTGCTGTGGTTAAGGCACGATTAATTAGAGCATTACTGTAGATTCCAGGTTTTGTTACAGAGCCAATAACTTACATATATATCTGTATCCAGTTTTGAAGATTGATGAGGACATGAGGCAGTTCCACCCATACCCCCATCATCCCCCTTGATTTCCTATCTGAATAGGTTGTAAGTTTATGGTCATGGTTTGATGTGGAGTAGTTGTTTCAATCAGAAGTAAAACCAACTAGAGGTGTGACTGTCCCAATGGGACTAAGGACACCCCCCCCCCCCGTTTAAAAAATACTATGTTTCACATGTCAGTAAACATTTAGTTAAAATAACAGTTCCCATTGCAGGTGCACAACCCTAACCCTAATCTTAAACCTATTGACCGAAAAATGTAGGAATAAAAATTCGGACAAAATTATGCATGTTGCAAAAATGTTCCAAGTCGAATAAGGGGAATAACTCAACAAAAAAAAGTCGGACAGACATCATAATCGCAGGTGCACAGGTTCCCATGGTACTAAATATCAATGCTAAGATTAAAAAACATTGACCTAAAAATGTAGGAATAAAAGCTCGGACAAAATTAGGCATGTTGCGAAAATTTCTAAGTCGAATAAGGGGGGATAACTCCACCAAAAAAAGTCCGACAGGCGTCATAATCGCAGGTGCACAGTTTCCCATGGTGGTTGATGTCTGTGCCAAGTTTCACAGAAATTGATAAAAAAAACGACTGAGAAAAACTCCGGACAAATTTGTGTCCACGGACGGACGGACAGTCGGACGGACAAGCTGGACGGACAAGCTGACCCCTTCGTTGCAGGGGGTATAATAAAGCTAGTTCACTCTGGTGAATCAAGACATTTTAGCACATTATACACTCAGGCTGTTTCAGAGAAAATCATGTCCAGGTTGAAGAAAATGCAGGTTATGGTTTTCTGTCTCTCAAATTACAACCCACTATTAAAAGTGACCACAGCTAGCATGTTAACCTCTTGGCTGCTATACATCCTTACTGAATATGGACGTAAAATTACACGCTGTGTGCTATATACGTCCGTACTGAGTATTAATTGACCTGCTTCGGCACATCAGAAGTTGGCCATTACTCATAAGAGAAACTCAGAAATTAGTGCATTGGAATGATCATATCATATGATATCTCAACGTTCGAAACAATGTATGATGCTCCAGGATTGCGAATGATAATAACCTTTCAATGCAGTAAGTTTTAGGGTTTTCGGGATATTCTCATTGTATTTTTTCCACTGGAAATTGGCCATAACATCAATGGCCCAGTACATGATGTAATGACCCCCTTTATCTGATTTGCATATCAAGAAATTAGGTGAAGGAGCACAATTCTCCATTGTCAATGATTAATATGTCAGCTGGTAAACAATACACATGTAAAACTCATTCAATAAGCAAATCTAAAGCAAGAATGAATAATTCAGTACAGTCATTGATCACAAATACCAATTAATATGAGGAGATGGCAGTGTATGATAAATATTGGCATATACGCCATGATGCCATGCACATCATGAGATGAATCAATTCCAGAATTATCTATGGCTAACAGGGACAGGACAACAGGGGAGGGAGGGGGTTATCATATTCTTCTGAAATTTCTCGCCACCGGTTATTACCCATAAACAGCTCTTTAGAACCAGAGAAACCTTCAAGCATGTACTAGTAATTTCAAAGTTGTGGTCTCACACTGTGTAATCACTGGAATACGGCACATGCAGTTCTTGGTGTGCTTTTTTCTATATTGCTGAATTTCAAATCAAAATGGAGTGTATCTCAAAGTAATTCTATTATTTCTCCACGTCATCATGCAGACCAGATATTCAGTCATAGTGTTATGGATAGAAATGGAGCAGAAAAGAAAAAAAATTGTAGAGGAGCAGTTTCGTGCGACACTTTTCTCGTAAAATCACAGAACTTATTAATATTTTCATGATGGAAGCTCAGTGCTGGTGAAGCATTAAAGATCCTGTGCCAGTGAATTTTCTTATATATACGAGTCTCCCATAGAGAATGCACTGGCTTACAAGGTCAAGGTAAATACTGTTACACCAATGTATTCTCTTATATATGTGAGACTCGCATGGATAAGAGAATGCATTGGCACAGGGTTTTGCAAAATTTCAGGAAGCTCCAGTCATGGAAGGGTTTATTTGGAGAAATAATAGAATTACTTTGATATACGCTCCATTTTGTTTTGAAAGTCGGCAGCATAGAAAAATGCACAGTGAGAACGAGATGTATTGAGGGCAGGGGGGGTGGATACTCTGCATACCACTCCCCAGCTCCTGGTTTGATACTAGATGAAGCAAATAGGGGTTATTAAAGCAGGGTGAGCAGAAGGTTCCCACCTATGGTGCCTCCCCAATTAAAGATGACGTTTGGCTATAAGAAATTCTAAATTGATGGGATCTGAAACAAGGAAGGATTGATTGAGAAGCCAGAAATGGATGCTTGAAACTGCAGAATCATTAAGAAAGTCTGAATGATGCTGGAAGAAGCTGGGAGAAGTCATTAAACAAGCAGGGAGGGGTCATTAAGCAGGTGCAGTTTCCTGTGATGACAAATAGCACAAAAACTCAAAGTCAGAAGCCCCTGGTAGGACTGATCTATCATTCAATAGGAATCTGGAACCCTGCAGGGTCCTACACTGTTGGATGCACTGTCAACAGCATTGATAAATGGTCCCGTCTCTACAACACGGAGACATCCTCATAGCATCACTGATAGCCCCCAGCCAAGATCTCATGTAAAGTCGACTGCTGATGTCATCTGGCAATTCCAATCACAAGGAGATATCTCAACATTAAACACCATCAACCTGATTAGGCCATAACTAACTCATTACTCTTCTTAATTGACGGGACGAAAAACGGAGGTGGGGTGTCGAAATGTGGAAGCTAAAAACAAGACATGGTCTATCAATTATTCAAAACCAATCAGGCTAGTCGTAACTTTTTATGATAACTAGAGGCATTTATCATTATTAGGCTGGAATAAAATAGTCTCCACGATTTCCTTTCCTTCTTAATTATTAAATTTTCTATTAACTATTGTCACGAAGTCTAAAGAATGATATTAAAATTTCATATCCTCATTATGTCTTCTTTACATGTAAGGCGCTCCGAGGCAGGACAATTTGGTTTTGTTCTTCGATTCTCTCTAATTACAATGACACATGTTTCCTCTCCCGATTGAACTCTTGCTTCAGTGAGCATGGATGGAAATTAGCTCCTCATAGGTCATAAGAATACAATAGAAAATTAAAGTCGAGAATTCTGTGGAGCAAGGTTCTCAAGAAAACTCTATATTTTATGAGGGTATCAACAGATATCTAGATATAACAAACATACTGTTGAGAAGTAAGTCTTGAACGAAGCATATTTGAATCCCTGCAGGCTTTTTCCTGCCAAAAAGTTTACTGTAAATCGGGGACATTTTAATATAGTTTTAGCCCCAATAATGTAAACTTAAGGTACTCAATCTGATTCGATGGTCCCCATATAATCAGATTCCAACAACAGCTATTAGTCTAATCGATTAATTGCATAAAAATAATGCTAACCAGTCAAATATAGTATAAAATTGCCCTAAACTTGTTATTTATTAAAATGTTGTTCGATGAAATTTGGCTTTATTATCAACACAAAGCCTCTTGATTTTAGAGTTGTCCATCTTCATCCGCAATTTGGTCCGAGACCCTCAGCTCGTCGACTTTTTACTGGGCCACTAATAAGTCTCGATGGTGAAAAATACTAGTGATAGATTTAAAAAAAATCGATATCTAATAACTTGAGCTTTGATAGGTGGGTTCCTCGACTCGAACAAAACATTTTTTACCCCCGAATCCAAATAAATAGTAATTGAGGGGTGTTCAATTGGATTATGCATCTATAAGTGTAATTCAGTTGTATCCAATTTAAAATCATTTGTACCTCATTTTGAACCATGTCTACCTCTATTTATATTTGCATTAGAGCATAATTTGGGGTATTCATAATAAAACACAAATTAGTTTAATTTTATATCGTGCTTTCACACCCGTAGATGAGAATTTAAATGTGCATGACTATGTTTAATAAATCTTATTTCTTATTTTTAAAAGCAACGGAAAAGATAAGAGAAAGTCATCCTACAGTGACTCATCAATTTTCAAATCACTGCTGTTGCAACATTGTCACAAGCAGATTGAACTAGTGTGTAGTCTGAAATTCTGTTCATAGTTTTAAAATTTAAATAACGAAATGTAATGAGCAAGAGGACTGATAATGAACACTGAGGAGAAATTAAATTAAAACACCTTTTTAATTGGGATCGCTTCAAAATCGGTCCCAAGATGACTCCGGCAATCTGATTTCAGAATTTTAATTGGCAAATTACTTCATCAAAGTGGTGATTCAATTGGTGGATATTAATTAACTGTTAATTTGGGATAACAGGGAGTCAGCTAGAGTTACTAAATAACCCTCCAGAGGTTTTTTCATTTCATTATTTGCCTGGGAACGAAATGTTGTCTGGCCTTGAAAGTCTGAGTTTCGAGTCCCTGTCATTTGCAGAATGAGGTCCCCAGAGGGTGAATTTAGTGACGCTATCCCGCATAGCGGGCTAGCATCACCAAATTCACCCTCTGGGGACCTCATTCTGCATGGCCTCATCTGCTCTGGATGACATAGACTCAGATTGAAGTTCCCAAATGGTGAATGTTGTGATGTACATCCATTGGGAACCTCTATTGTGCAATGTGTCATCTGCCAATTTGGGGCTAGAGAAACTAAACTAAAAAAGAATAGAATCTAAGTTTCTTTAGAAATTTTATAATAAAGAAGCTTTCTAGAGACGATGAGGTCTATAAAGCAAAATGAGGTCCCCAGAGGTGGAATTTAGTGATGCTGACCCACTATGCGGGATAGCATCACTAAATTCACCCTCCGGGACCTCACCCTGCAAATAACAGGCACACTAAACTCAGGCTTGTAGCTTTGTGATGGGAGATTGAATTTAACTGGTTTTGATGACTGGTGTGGCTTATAAATTGAATGGTTTATACTTCAACTTATTTGAAATAAAACTTTTTTTTTGTCTTGAAGTCGAATTAAAATAATGTAAAAACCAGGATAGCTGCCAGGGAAAATAGAAAGAAAAGGCGACCATGAAGAACTAAAGTGTCAGGAAAGAGACTGGGTGCAGTGGGGGGAGGGGTCTCCCACCCAAAAGCAGTGGGGGAGAGGATGTTTCCCACCCCCAAAGCAGTGGGGAGAGGATGTTTCCCACCCCCAAAGCAGTGGGGGAGAGGATGTTTCCCACCCCCAAAGCAGTGGGGAGAGGATGTTTCCCACCCCAAAGCAGTGGGGGAGAGGATGTTTCCCACCCCAAAGCAGTGGTGGAGAGGATGTTTCCCACCCCCAAACCAAAGCAGTGGGGAGGGATGGCTCCTACCCCAAAGCAGGAATGTCTCCCGACCCAATGAAGTAGGTGAAGGGGATGTATCCCACCCAAAGCAGTATGTGAAGGGGACGTATTCCATCCAAAGCAGTATGTGAAGGGGACGTATTCCATCCAAAGCAGTATGTGAAGGGGACGTATTCCACCCAAAGCAGTATGTGAAGGGGATGTATCCCACCCAAAGCAGTATGTGAAGGGGACGTATTCCATCCAAAGCAGTATGTGAAGGGGACGTATTCCATCCAAAGCAGTATGTGAAGGGGACGTATTCCATCCAAAGCAGTATGTGAAGGGGACGTATTCCATCCAAAGCAGTATGTGAAGGGGACGTATTCCATCCAAAGCAGTATGTGAAGGGGACGTATTCCATCCAAACCAGTATGTGAAGGGGACGTATTCCATCCAAACCAGTATGTGAAGGGGACGTATTCCATCCAAACCAGTATGTGAAGGGGACGTATTCCATCCAAAGCAGTATGTGAAGGGGACGTATTCCATCCAAAGCAGTATGTGAAGGGGGCGTATTCCATCCAAAGCAGGTGAATGGGACGTATTCCACCCAAAGCAGTAGGTAAAGGGGATGTATCCAACAAACATTAAAAATATCAAGCATGTGTATATTAGAAACTTGTTGGAATATTTACCTAAACAATTTAATAAAATTTAGAGATATATTGAAGTCAAAAATATATAAAGAAATCTTATTTTCGTCTGCATTTCCAACTTTTGGAAACACACATTTAAAAATTATGGAGATAGTGGGAAATATCAAGTTAAAAGTTTGGGATGCAATGCAAATAGAGTTTGCCGAAGTTGGATGTATGGCTGAGAGGGGAGTTGTTGGAGCATCTGAAATGGACATTTACTCCTCATCCATTATAGACCCCCAGCTACATCGCTGTATATACTATTGAATATATTATATTACATGGTTATATATTCTGACCGATATGTTATGACCAGTACAAATCCAGTGGCACTATCACTTAATCAATAAGGGGGATTAGCCTGATAGAATTCCAATAGCACGACTGGGTCCCTCATTTCCATATCATGACTACCTGTCAGAATACTAAACATTTCCTTCTGATATTTAGATAAGAGCGGTGTACTTTCTCATGTTCACACTGGAGACCAGTGGTGGAAGATGCACTTAAGGACAAGGGAACACATTTTTGTTACCTTTCATAAGAGCAATTAACCCCAATGCAAACATATACATCAGAACAGGCATCTGTTAAATTGAGGCCAAGGGGAGCTGCAGCCCCTACATGCCCCCTTGACACTATCAGTTTACACCTAACTGAGGGGAATACCAGACATACCCAGCTCTTTTTTGTGGGGGGCTGTCGGCTGAAATAACACACCCTTAACCATTTTATGATGGGAGCTGTGCTGGTTCAGCATTAAAGATCCTGTGCCTGTGCATTCTATTATATATGTGAGTCTCCCACAGGGAGCCTTGCATATATGAGAGAATGCACTGGCTTACAAGGTCAAGGTAATTGTTAGGCCAATGTATTCTCTTACAAGGTCAAGGTAAATAAACATAAAAGAGAATGCATTGGCACAGGGTTTTCGCAATATTTCAGGAAGCTCCAGTCATGGAAGGGTTAAATACTTCATATATGTGCATATCCATGGTACTGAGGATGTAGGATTGCCTGTGAAAAAAACAACTCATAATTACTTTTAGGTTACAGCTATTTCCAACAGATATAAAGTTGACATAGATAAGTACACACCAATTTAGGAAATCGATTAGAATGGATTATTTCCTGAAGTTCTAATTTACTGAAGAATATATTAGATGTCAGTGTCACATGATATACCAAATTTGAAATTTATGAGAATATCCCCCCACCATTGACATCAATGTCAAATGATATACAAGCATCCAACTCCTATATATAAAATGCCCAAGTCTCAAGTGAACAATTCTGTGTCACACTTCGCCTGAAGTGTGTGATTTTTAATGCGAATCAGACATACTGCGGTAGAAACTATCTTCACAGAGTCCCAATGGTCTAATCATAGCCAACTCCAACATGGTGCGTAAACCATTGCTGACAATTTTGGAAACAGGACTTGGTAATTAGAGAGCGCGATCGACGGTGGGTGAGTGATAATGAAGACTTATGATCAGCTCCCGCTGTCCATCGTGTGATATATGATCTCACTATCACAACCCAATAATTTCTTTTGTCTTTAAGCCTCACTCATATCTGAACAAAGCATTGAAGCCAGTTCGTTTAGCAAACTGAACCCAATCGTAATGATATCAGTCGAGAGAAGCTAAACAAAAAAACCTTCAAAGCAAAAAAAAGTATGAAATTCAGAGAGAAAAAAAAAATGTGTTGTTCCTTCAACTCCTGGAATCATAAAAAAACATGTTATTGTATATATTAATAAGTGATATTAAAGTTTAGAATATTCTGACATGGAAAAACAAAATATACTGTCCATTGTTAATCCTATCTGGTTGTTCGTCCCCACTTGGAAGGATATAAATGATTGACTTGTGTGTGAATGTAGGGAGAGATGAGAGCATAGGAAATAAAGGAAATAAAGGTGGAGATATTCAAGTTTGGAGCAAGTGCAGAGATGAAAAGAGAGAGAAAGACAAAAAGAAAAAAGTTTACATTCTTATACATTGTGAAGATATTCACAAAGTCAAAGCAAATTTTTATTCTCAGATAGAAGCATATCGAAGAGGAAATTTTTATTACTTTTTATTCGAATACTGATGAATTAGCACTTGGATTCAGCCAAAACATTCATGGCCACTGTTAATAATAAATTCGTTCATCAGTGCACCATTTCTCATGTATCTGAGAATGTTTGTGACCTGAGCTGTGATCTTAGCCTCTGGCACACTCTGACAGCATTCAGAAATCAATCTCTCTTGTGTCAGGTTGTCAGCAATGTGATACCAAGTCAAACATTATGTTGGAATAAGTCAATTTGATTTGGCAGCAAGCAAAGAGCGGTGATGTATTCCCATACAGTAGGAATGAAGACCTATGCAATATGCTCCAAATTTCAGGCATTAATTTCAATGTCTGTAATATCCAACATGCCTGAATATCCTTCCTGCACTAAAAAAATTGTCAGGGCAAAGCCTCATGCATTGATAATTTTATATGTATGAGAACAAGAGTACCATCAAAGTGGCATGATACACCCATGTGTGGAATCTGCCAGTCTAATGAAGATTCAAAGCTATAAACAGAGTGACTAATGATTCAAAGGGAAAGGGGAGATTCTTATAATTTTGAACAATTTCCAACAAATAACACACTTTTTATGAAAAAACTTGCCAAAATGGTGAACATGAACATAATTCTATGACAATCCACATCCCCAGACAAATAATTTTAATAATTTTTTCATCTATTCCAGTTCGATATGGCACATGGTTAGAACCACCAAGAACAAACGTTGCTGCACAGGCTGCTGGCTATAGGAGGGTTAACAATGTTTGTAAAAGTGAGTACCAAATATATAATAAAGTGACATTGTCTTGAAGCCAACTTTGTTTCTTAACTCTTTCACTGCCGATCGCGACTTGAGTCGAATTACCCATACATTGCCGATCGCGACTTGAGTCGAATCCTGACACCTTCGTCCCGTAACATCAATCCATGGAAAGTAACTCTATAATATTATGTGAAAACAGTGTACGTGATGAAATCAATTTTGTAACGAGAAACTCTTGGTTTATTTTTTTTATATTTCGGGATGTCGGCCATCTTGTTTTGTGATTAAGTGGTCGCGGTCACGTGACCCTCCTGGTATGGGAAGTGTTTTCCATTTCACAGAGACCAATACCTACCTGCATACCAAGTTTCAGGAATATACCTCTGTATATACAAAAGTTATTACGAAATACCCAATAATATATGTATTTAGCAGAAATATACTAACTTGTTTTCAGTTCTCAATACTAACACCAACTTACATGCCAAATTTCGTCAAAATATCTCTGCAGATACAAAAGTTATTGAGAAATAATGAATTTTCCTTATATTTCGGTGTGGTGGCCATCTTGTTTTGTGATCATGGTCTCATGACCCTGGCAGACTAGGAAGTGTTTTCAATTAGCAAGTCCAATATATAACTGTGCACCAAGTTTCACGAACCTTTACAGATACAAAAGTTATTGAGAAATACCCAATCAATATGTATTTAGCAGCAATAAACTAACATTATCTTATATTTCGGGATGGCGGCCATCTTGTTTTGGGGTCACATGATCGTGGTCACGTGAAATGTGACACTGGCGGACTAGAACATATTTTCTATTCCCAATACTGATACCTACTTACATACCAACTATTATGAAAATATCTCTACAAATACAAACGTTATTGAGAAATACTGAAATTTTCTTATATTTACGTGCGCTCGCGCAACAGTATGGCGATCAAACAGATTCGTACGTTGGTGTCACCCTACTCCGTTTCACTCCATGACGTCACCAAAAACGACGTAAAACCTCGTGGCGTTCTGACATTTTTACTGTGCCACGTTTTTGCTATGTTTATTTTATGTGTTGTTTTCGATTATTTGTTTGTCGCCGATATCGCCATTTGTCGGGATTCCCTGTTTCTATATTTAAAACTGGCATGCTCGTTGTGAGCCTCGATTTCAATTTTTTCTCCCAGGTCAAAATACGTCAGAGTTATGACAAAAATAGATCGACCTACATTTTCCCGATCAGAACTCTACATCAAAGAGTCTATAGACTCCTTCGGGACCTACATAGACTCCTTCATTTGGGTATTTTTACTTATAATTGGGAAGTTTTATAATTTTTGGTTCGTGCGAAGACCTCTTTTTATCGTGCGTTAAAAAAGAGAGACATTCAAAACGCGATTTCGTAATTCGACACAATAGGCTGAATAGCCAAACCTTCAGCCGAGTCAAATACGACGAATGACGTAACACAAAACAAAACGCATTTGTTGACACAAACACCGTTTGAAGAGTTTATTATTACATAAAATGATCGTTATTGATTAATTATTGATTAATTATTGATATTTATTGTTGCATATTGGCTGCTATCAATATTTACACAAATGGTATTAATTATTGCTTATAATTGCTCCTTTGGTCAACTTTGACTATCAGAAAATCAAAATCAAAATATGCCGCTGAAAAAAATGTAATCGATATTAAAGTCTCATCCTTTCGGCAACATGGAATTGGTTTTAATTACTTAAATGATTAATATAGTAATTTGCCTTTTATCTGTGATGAAATGAGAAATGGTAATAGTCATTTTTTGCTAACATTAAATTATTGTTTATTACATTTTTGCGCATGTTGGCATCTCTCTCGTGACAATGGTGGACTGGGGAATGTATTCGATTCCCCAGGCCAATACCTATATGCATACCAAGTTTCATGAAAATAGCTCTGAAGATACAAAAGTTAATGAGAAATACCCAATCCATATGTTTTTAGCAGCAATATACTACATGTACATGTACAGTATGCTTGGCAGTAGCAGGTATTTCTGTGGTGCTGCATGGCAGTGAAAGAGTTAAAGGAACCGAGAAGTTCCTTACATGTAGGAATAACTAGAAAGTTTAGATGGAGCTACACAAAAAATACTTAATGATTTTGAACCCAACAAAACATTTACAAAACAAAGAATAGTTCCGAACTTGCACGATACAAGAAAAGTAGAAATAAAGTAAATAATATGATTAAATAAGCAAAAAATGAGTTTGAAGAAAATCTCCAAAGAAACAAAGAATTCAAATATATATATATATATATATATATATATATATATAATATGCTTGATATGGTCTTCAGATAGTATAGATTCCTTTATATGGTGTACTAGCTCAACAAATAAGTAGTTATCTGTGTAGGCCCATCTAAACATTCCACCTCCTGAGTCCTTACGTAGCTCAGTCATGGAAACCCTTCAAGTTCCATGGTCGTTTGTTAAACTTATTATCTGAACATTTCCTAAGGGATAACTCATGGTTTGTGGCATCCTACATGCAGGATGAAGCAAAAGTTGATACAGGTTTTATAATCATAGGAATACTCATAACTGCTCATGAAGACAGTAGTCTTGTAAATGTCCCAAAATAGGATTAGCCTATTAAATACTCAGTAGATAATTAGATAGTGAATAAGATATGAATAACGAATGTCAAGCTGATCTGATTGCAATTAGGATTTAGCTTACTTATATGGTATCATCTAATATCGTCACCAATGATTCTCGTGAGGTGGCTAATGGGAAGGCACCTGGCTAACAAATGAACAGATGTCTCACGAGAGATTAACTTTAGATATTCTGTCGGTGACTCATGATTTTAGCATTTGAAGGGGCTTCCTTGAAGAAAGCTGTAATGAAGATAATGCAGATATCTAGGGCTTCATGTCATTGTCAGGACCCTTTAGCACTATACTTAAAGGGAGTCAAGGCCTTCGAATTAAGTTCATACAACATACATGTACAGTAATGCCCTAAATAATCGACTGAGAGCTTTCCGATGAATGGCAACAAGCCATATTTCCAACTAAATCGTGAAAATTACCCATAATTCTGCTATGGTTAAGGAGTCGATTAGTTATAGGGCATTACTGTAACATAAACGTCTGTACATGAAAAAATAAATTGACTTTTTTCATATTTTCTTTATTAACCCTTTCATGACGGGAGCTGCACTGGTGTAGCCTTAAAGATCCTGTGCCAGTGCATTCTCTTATATATGCGAGTCTCCCATAGGGAGCCTCGTATATATAAGAGAATGCACTGGCTTACAAGGTAAAGATAAATATGGTTAGGTCAATGTATTCTCTTCTACATGCGAGGCTCCCTATGGCACAGGGTTCCCGCAAAAGTTCATGAAGCTCCAGTCATGGAAGGGTTAATAACTCTCCAATAATGTGATTTCACAATGTCAAAACCATTGTTATGTAAACACTACTGTTACAGTGGAAATATTTTTAAAATATATTTAACTTACAACACAATTATTAATGTTTGTTGACAAGTCACTGTAACAGTTTTGTTTAAATAACAATGGTTTCAACGTGCAAAATATAAATAAAAATAATTTGTTTTTTATTTGAGAACTATCAATAATGAATATAAGAACAAAGTTTATCAATGTCTCCATGATCTTCTTACTGGTGATACTTTATATTTATACTTTTTAATTTTTTTTGCACGCTGTGAGTGCTGTGAGTGCCTTTGGACTCTTTAATATAATAGCACTGGTATCTTCTCACTTCAGTCTGAGACAATCGTAAGCTAATTTTTGTCCTATATTTTAATAAAATAGTGTCATCATTTCAAATTTTAAACAATTTTCACACTAAATACTGGTTAGAATATCAAACTATCAAACCAATTCAACCTACTTTAGGTCTGAAATTTACAACTAATGTTGTGTCAGGTATGGAATTTACAACTGTTGAACATTTTGGCCAGCTGGGGGGAGGGCAATTACCTACCCCCCATTTTGCCACATCCCTGACTGGTATGCTTGTTCTTAACATCTCTACCAATGAAGACACACTATTATGTTGCACAATCAATTCAGTAATGACAGGGTTAACTTAAATGATATTTGATGCCCTGGACTCACTAGTCTATGAAGCTAGTGTTTCCCATCACCATTTTATAGCCAGCCCGCTCTGAAATGCAGCCCAGAATGAGATAGCTTTTATTGGCAGTCTACGTCCACTTTGTTAATATTGGTTTTCAATAATGACAATATCTCCGACTATATGGTTGCTTTCCCCCATATCTACCAAGATTTAGTGAGATTTGCGATCAAACAGAAAATATAACACTTTCTCTGTCTGCTTTTATGCTTTTTTTACCCAGAATTTTGTGGCGGAATCCCAGAGAATTTGATGATTCCCTTTGATAAATTTGTGCCTCAGAAGTACTCCAAGAATGATTAAATCTTGATCTGTGGATAAATCCCCGCTGGCATGTAGGAATTATTGCCGATGAAATCTGAACATCCGCCATGATTTACTAGGCCTCATGGGAATAAATCCCACAAACATGCTGTATTGGAGCGTTCCTATCTGAAAATTTATGATCATACTCATCAAGAAGTATGATGATCTACCAAATATTATCTTGAGTTGTAGATTATTGTTGCCGATATTTTCACAAGTAGCAGCAATTGTCATGCAAGTGCTGGCGTTCATTCTAGTTTATGACATATATACAGGGAAGCTGGTTTAATCTTGTGATTTACATGTCTACATGTCTATTGTTGGTGATATATGTGAAATACTCACGAGTCACTTTTTAAGGCAACTAGTTCGCCCATGCTGATAATTATTCTAGAGTCACGTACAGGTTCATCAGTTAAATGCCAATCTAATACTCCAATACACTAACAACACCACAAGAGAAATAGAGCGGAGTCAATAAAACCACCCCCAAAAGCTTTAGACTTTATTCGAAAAGCTTATATATCTATAAAATATAGATGATGAAGAACCAATGACTGATTATTTGCTGATCCTTTGCGACTGCTGAAAATCAGAAGGTTTTCTTGTGGAAAAATACATAACTGAATTTCAGAGTAAATTGTAAACAGAAAAAAGTGCAACTCTATAAGTTTTACATCACACCCGCTATGGTGCTGGAACAAGGCACTGTACAAAAGCATGTATTTGGAAGTCTGAGTTGCCTATGGCCATTATAAGCTTCAGGACCTACCAGGAGAACTGTAATACCTGAAATACCTAACTTTAATTACCTCTAGTTCAAGTCATTGTACAGTTGTATCCAATCTATGTGGCACTGATATTTTTTTTTTAAATTACACTAAACAACCATGCATCCAATTTGTAGGGTGAGAAAAGTTGAACTTGTCACCTGAAGGCTGTAAATACAATATTACTTTATAACCCTTTCATGACTGGAGCTTTCTGAAATTTTGCGAAAATCCTGTGCCAATGCATTCTCTTATATATGCGAGTCCCACATAGGGCACCTCACATATATAAGAGAATACATTGGCCTAACAATATTTACCTTGATCCTGTAAGCCAGTGTATTCTATTTTATATGCGAGGCTCCCTTTGGGAGACTCATATATATAAGAGAATGCACTGGCACAGGATCTTAAATGATGCACCAGCACACCTCTTGCCATGAAACGGTTAAATTTATGCTTCATGTTACCTGGTTGGGAGGGACCAACATGCAATGTTTCTCATTTTAGTACGAGAATATAGCTGGGCTTATCACTTGTAAATATCCATAATTATGTACCAGCGAAATCCTCTGCCTTTTTATCGCCAATTCAGCCATTAGCCAAGAAAACTTCAAGTGCCATATGCATGCAACACCTGATTAGCACTAAGCTAAGAAAGATCAGTAAAAAAAACAAAAATAAAATTCCAGCGTTAAGATTTATAATACTACTATATTGATGTGTTGAATGATACACACTATTAGATACTGTTAGAACTTCTCATTTACGATCTCTTAGTATCCTACCACCAACCAGTGTTATAACAAGTAAATCTTCATTTAAGTTGATTTAACATGACAGTTTAGTGATACTTAGTACTAATATATTACTGCCTCGATAAAATGTGAACACACCCTACTGTTAGGAACTAGTTTATAGGCTGGTACCAATAGGGTGCATGCGTAACAGCAAGATTATGGTATCTCAGTCAATATATCTAGTCATAAATATCAGTTGAAGATGATCAGTTTATTATGATATAGCCTGAGCCCAGATAAACTAAGAAATTTCAAAAATGTTCTTCAAGTCATCAATTTCTGCAAAATCACTGACTTCTAAAATATTATAATTCAGAGTAAAATGAATGTGAGAATAGATTTATAAATAGTTTTATTCCATTTTCATTCACATAAAATCATGTGTATTCAATAGAATTGCCAATTTTGGTAACAAAGCACATCTTGTGTAGTTGAGAACTTTGAGAAGTTGAACACTTAACCCTTTACCCAACAAACCGGCCAAATAAAGCTTCAACAGCCTAAAATATCTTCGGTCTGTCTCAATAAAACCATACAAATATGGATATCATTGGAACCGGCTCATTGACCACATTGTGATGGTTATAGTTATACCCTGTGCCAATGCATTCTCTTATATATGCGAGTCAACCATAGGTCGCCTCGCATATATAAGAGAATGCATTGGTCTAAAAAAAATCTTTTTTTAACACTTTTTACCATTTTTTCTTACATTCTTTAACAATTTTATAATTTTTAATGTGTTAAGCCAATGCATTCTCTTATATATGCGAGGCGACCTATGGTCGACTCGCATATATAAGAGAATGCATTGGCACAGGGCCCTTCTGTTGGGTAAAGGGTTAAACAACCAGAAAATGGTTTTATAATTTTGTTTTAATCTACAAGTGCCATAAATGCCATGCGCTGTTTCTTTATTATTAGCTGAGTACCAGAATATAATAAGATTCTTTGTTATTAGCTGAGTACCACCATATAATCAGATTCCAACAACAACAACAACAACATATTTTTAAATGCCGTTTCAGCTATCAGAATCGATTAATTGCCCAATGTAACCACAATCAAATATAGTATAAAATTGCCTGAAATGAGTTATTTATCAACATGCTGTTCCGACAAAATTTGGCCTTATTATCAACATAAAGCCTCTTGATTTTAGAGTTATCCATCTTCATCCGCAATTTGGTCCGACATTCAGCTCGTCGACTTTTTACTGGGTAAAAAATAATAGATAACAAAAATTAATATCTAATAACTCTGAGCTTTTATAGATGTGTTCCTCATCTCGAATCAATTAGTTTTTACCCCCGAATCCAAATCAATAGTAATTGAGGGGAATTTAATCTGATTATGCATCTATAAAATAATATCGCGATTTTCGTATTATAAAGTTTAAATTAAATAGAGGTGTGACTGTCCCATTGACTGTCCCAATGGGACTAAGGATACCCCCCTAAGATGTTTCACATGTCAGTAAACATTTAGTTAAAATAATAAAATAACAGTTCCCATTGCAGGTGCACAAACCTAACCGTAATCTTAAACATATTGACCGAAAAATGTAGGAATAAAAGCTATTATTATTTATGCATTTTGCAAAAATGTTCCAAGTCGAAAAAGGGAAATAACTCCACCAAAAAATGCCGGACAGACATCATAATCGCAGGTGCACAGGTTCCCATGGTACTAAATATCTGTGCCAAGTTAAAAAAAAATTGACCTAGAAATGTAGGAATAAAAGCTCGGACAAAATTATACATGTTGAAAAAATATTCTAAGTCGAAAAAGGGGGGGGGGGGGGTATAAAAAAAGGTATAATCACTAATATTCGGCAGTGAAGAGTACAATGGTTTAGAACAGAAAAATTTATGTTGAGAGCGGCATATCTGGACTGAAATCAAGGCTGGCATTAAAGCAATTTCCCATCTTGCAACTGTTGCTTCAGAATGAGGTCACAGAAGGTCACATGATGAGCTATGGATTCATTTAATCAGCCCCGATCCGACTTTGAAACTGTCGGGACATCATTTGCTTCAACGAGAATTCATGGTAGCTCTTTGCTAACTCTGGTGATGGTCTACTCTACGTGAGAAATTATTGGCCAAATCAATGGAAACATTTTTCAGGCAGTTATCGTCTCAGTTAAGGACATAAGACCGGCGTCTGATTAAGTTGAATTGAGAAATCTTCGACTTGTCACCCCAAAAAAACTAATTTAAATTCACTATAGATGCATGGAGTATAGTAATTGATGGAATTCTTGCAATCAGTCCAAAGACAATTTACTAGTACTAGCAGAGCATTGGTGTCATTTGGCGACTCAATAAAAGGCAACTGCCCGCTACACCATTTATACAACAAAGCAGAAATGTGTGATAAAATTGTGATTTAAATTCATTTAATAATTATCACTTAAAGGTCTTTGGCCGTAAAATTGGAGGTTCAAACTACATGAATACATGTTCAAATTGTTCAAATATGTACACATCTATAAAGTTAAATACTTTTATAAGAACAGTGTATGCCTCAAATTAACTTACTGAAGGAATAGAAATTACCACTTCAGAGAAAAAAATGGGCCCTTTTTAATTAAAGGAAGATAAGTACAGATTGAGGCTCAAGTTGATATTCCTGAAAACATTGTCTTTGTGTGCAGTAGACCAGAGTACAAGATCAAATGGATTGAATGGTTGTTCATGATGCTTAATATTTAAATTCCTGAGACTTTTTTCAGGCTCCTATTGTATACCAGGCAATAAAACAACATGTTTTTTACAGGCCTAACATACAATTGGATATTTTTCACTGACTTTAATATACTACTACCACCATACACTGCATCATGGGTAAATTATCGAGAGATATACAACAGAGTGAAATCCCTGGTGTAGCATTAAGTGTTGATGATATCACACTTTATCAAATTGCGTCAAACCGTTATACCTCGACTTTGTGAGAGTCGTATTCATGCCACATAAGGATCTCAAGAACGGACAATAAAAGTTGTGATCTATCGCCCATCGACCAGATCAAATGGACAATATTCCCAGCAATACATTACATTTGTGTAGAAGTCTTTCGTTTTTTTCCGTCAGGTATATCCCCCTCTATAGGGCATTAAAGATCACAACAGAAACATTTCTGCACGAATAAACATGATTTGTGTATGGAAATGAGAGAAGTTGATTTCTCTAAGGACCGTTACTCCCAGACATTTTTACACTTAAGACTTGTAAAAGGTTATCAATAGAATTTGCCAATTCTCGACATCTGTTGAGAGTTGTCCAATGAACGGATATAATGATGGAAATATCAAGATGTGTCATCAGCAGTCACAGGAACGTAGCTAGAGGGCCTCCATTGGGGGGGGGGGGGGGGGTGATGTTCAACTTAATATTTCCAACTGCAACCCACCCCCCCCCCCCCCAACCAGACTAAATAACGAAATTCACGAAATTCTATAAAGTTTGAATTTTCTAACTGATGGCTATCTCAATCCAAAATTCTGACCCAAATTATGAAAATATGCACGAGTGTTGGATTAAAAACAACAAATGCCTCACTATTTACTGGTTACATGTTGGTGTGAAATTTCCAATTGTTAAAAATATCTGCCAAAGTTTGGGGGGTTGGTGTGAGAGACAACCACTCATTCCCCCCATAACCCATCATCATTCAACCCCAACCCCAAGCCCCCTCAAAAATTTCCACTCCTCTCCCTAACAATTCTGCCACCCCCTCCCAAAACATCACCTCGTCCCTGTAATCTGATGGAAATATCAATAGGACATCAGTCGATAGATTATGCTGATTTTTAAGAAGTACATTCATATTAAAAGAAAGGTGATATGGCCCTATGAATACATTAGATGTGACCTAGGGTTCATGAATGTGACATTTCTCTTCCTCCCACAAGGATAGGACATATGCAAAATGCATGGACAGCAGCCAGTGATAGATTTATAGAGGAATTAATCTCCGATTCTACAACTGTGGTTCACATAAATTAACGTTAATTTTAGGTATTAAAATTAGAGAGCAGGGTTGTAACTTGTAAGATGAGGCTAACAAATAAGGTGTTTTAATAATTCCTTTATAAACTTGTGAAAGTTGACACAAAATTAAAAAAAAAAAATTGTGTTTAGCATATTGAGAACAGGCCAACAAAATGTATTCATCTTCAATAAAATAGAACAATTTCTCCCCTCTTTATATTGCCATCTGAGTCCTATGCATATTTTGAAATGGCTACCCATTAATAAACCTTTCTTTGCTAAATGTATTTCCCAACCAAGCTATAAAAGTATACATTGGCAAAGTCTATTATTCATCTGGAGGGATGTTCAGGTAATATAAGCAGATGACAGATAATAGAATTGAAGAAAGATTCCTGTTCATTGGTAGTAAATGTTCAGACAATAAGTTCAACAAATAGCATTCATATTTGTCAAAATGTATTTTTTTTAGGAGTAGTTGACTTGTAAATACACCATGAAGGTGCACATACATGTACTTAACTGTAGGCAAATGAATGGACAGATAAGTAGGTAAGTATGGGAGGCCAAATTCACATTTAATAATGGCAACTGATTGCGCTTAAGCGCAAATAATTGTGCTTAAGCGCAATCAATTGCACTTAAGTGCAAATACCACATATTGTGCCTAAGCACAAATAGGGCATTTACGCTTAAGCGTAATGAATTTTGCTTAAGCACAATCAATTGCGCTTATAAAGCGTAATTGTGACTACATCTAACCTACCCATAAACTATTGGCAAGACCTGGTATATCACCTAGCAACACAAGAGGAGCATTGGGCTAATTTTAACCTATTTTAATTAGCCTGAGTACTCAACAGTCAACTGTGAGTATGTGTTCAACAATGATAATCCCTAATTACATATTATCAGCATCCCAATATCCCAAGAATTTATGTCTCCTTCCCGGAACTCTAGTAATTTTTTGTATGATGTCTTTTAATGTATTTTTGCACAGATTTGGGCCCTTACTATGGTCATATACTATAGCATGCATGTGGTGTCACTGCATGAGGGCTTGCTTACCTCATATTGTTTACTTATTGACTTAAATCAGGGGGAAAAACCCTATTTTCATATTATCAGCATCCCTGTCCAAAAAAATTGGTGTCTCATTCCTGGAGCTTTGGTGTCTCAGTCCTCGAGCTCTAGTTTTTTTTATTAAATCAGCATCGCTTGCACATATCTATAGTATTTCCATGGTCATATAGTGTCAATTTGGTGTCACCAAGGGCTTGCTTCCCTCATATGGTGTGCCTGTATACTCAAAAATTGAAGAAAATCAAAGTCGCCCCGACTAATACAGAAAGAAATGCTATTGCAAGTAGCCCCAACTAATATATACCGAAGATAATATAATGCGATCACAAGTCGCTCCAACTAAAACAGAAGGTGATACTATTGCGAGTCAGCCATTTTGATAAAGAAGTTGGGCTAGCTCCCTACCCATCCAAATCAATGAAACCAAGAGGCGATAATTCAATAGGAGTTTAATACGGTTATTTATGGATAAACCTATTTATTCACCAGGGGTGTTTAGTTACATATAACCATGAATTGAGCTTTAAGCGCAATTATTTATTAAATGTGAATTTGGCCTCCCATAGGTAAGCAGCATTGTATTTGGAAAAATATCTTGATCCGGGTAGATCCGGGTATAGAAAGATGGATAATGGGATGGAATCCGAATTCTGTGACCTTTCCGAGAAATCAGATAGTGAAATCACCACTGGCATGTTCACTTTCCATTCACACTTATATTAAAAGATAGATAGCTAATTACATAATACAAGTAGCTCAATCACACAATTACCCGAGAATCTACTGAATTATTCAATCCATTCAATCTTCGGCATATCTCTGATCACGCCGTGTAAGATGAATTATCACCCATAATTCAATTCTGGATAAGAGGGAAGTGATTCCACAACTACATTCTCTCATCACGGTTATAAATTATTCAGGGGAGGTTAATTCTGTGTGGAATAACCTGTTATCTCCCCTTATCAAGTTTCAAATACTGATTTTCTGTAAAGGCCAAAACAAGGCCATGAACTCTTGCATGGGACCAGGAAACACTTGAAATTACATTAAGAATGTCAGTCATACCATTATACTATTAAGTAAGAATTCTTCACAGTGTCCAGCCAGAGAAATCAAATGCAGTTGAAGCTGATAAAAATGAAGTTCCAACCCAAAAATACATGAAACCAGCATAGAAGTTTGAGAGTTTTCATCTTTGATTACACTATAATATATTGCTGAGCTATAAAAATTATTCCAGGTGCATATATAACATCGTGAATATACTAAATTGGGAAAACGGGGTATAGTAATGAGTTCTATTAACCCTTTCATAACTGGGCACTCACTAACAAGTAGTTACAGTATAGCGTATACGCCCAGGAACTGTGTTGTGGAAGGAATAATTTTAATGGCTTTGCACTGTGTTTCTCTGAGATCTGAGGCAATTACATGGCAGTGTACAGTAGACTGGTTACTTGATTCCAATTCATTCATTTGTAGGGATGTTCGAAAAGTAACTTCAAACAGTTTCTCTGCCTGTTGTCTGCTTATTTTATCTGAACTTCCCTCTACTTGATTCACATTCAGTCATTTGTAGGGATGTTCACAAATAATAGATTTAAACAACCTAAAATATGTAGGATGTTTATTAAACTGCCTGTATTCTTCTTATATCATCTAAACATCCCTAGAAAATAGAAACAATAGACCAATCCAATCACTTGTAGGACTTCTGATCCCAGGGGTGGGGATGTCAATAATAATTTCATTTGCCAACAGTAAATTCAGTTCCCACCAGAGAAATTGCCAAGTCATTTTGACATGGAAAATTGCATAATTCTAACAGTCACTTTCATTCTCCAATAGTAAACTGCGAAAAATCAAAGCCCATTGCATAGAGGTGGTGAGGAATCATTTAATATAATTACAACTAGGATTCACACCTTCAGGAGCAGATGGGCAGCTGTCTCCATGATCAACTTGAAATTTTCATGACAAAACTATTTCACAGCTCAGGGAGATAACTCTATTATTAGATCACAGATTTGATGATGCTTTTAAATGAGAATCACACCTTTCATTTGCCAACAGTAAATTCAGTTCCCACCAGAGAAATTGCCAAATCACTTTGACATGGAAAATTGCATAATTCTAACAGTCACTTTCATTCTCCAATAGTAAACTGCAAAAAATCAAAGCCCATTGCATAGAGGTGGGGAGGAATCATTTAATATAATTACAACTAGGATTCACACCTTCAGGAGCAGATGGGCAGCAGTCTCCATGATGAAATTTTCATAACAAAACTATTTCACAGCTCAGGGAGATAACTCTATTAGTAGATCACAGATTTGATGATGCTTTTAAATGAGAATCACACCTTTCTCCTCATTATACATTCTTATAAAATAATGTTAACATGGAAAAGGTTGTGATTTTATTTAACTTCCAATCAGTACGATAATCAGATTCATTAGACTCAAACGAGAATAAATTTGACATGTATTTTTCATGGGCATGATTACTTGGACTCATTCACTTTGTCTAATTATGAATCAAAGCAGAAAATGTAACATGGTGAAATTAAGTCTCTTTTATTGGTCAGGGTCAGATGATACACATACTTTGTCTTGAGTATTATATGAGATAATTGCAAGGGAGGTATGGTTTCATGACAATTTCATGTTCGAGGGTTCCTTTGGCTGATTGATCATAAACTATCTCTGAATACATGTATCTTTTGCAAGTCACATCAAGCTGTGCAATAAACATTGACCTGCGACATATTTATGTATTTGATTGGGTAAAAAAAGGACAAAATAAATTATTTCTGTTTGCCGTAAGTAGAAATCACAGGGCAGGTCATATTGGTGCGGTTCCTGATAATGGCATTTTAGCCTGTCACTATGGAGACTGAACATCCACTAAGCCTTGTAGCTCCACTGTACTCCAGCTCCTATATTTTACAGAACTTGATTTTGGCCACATACTGGCAATTATGTATAAATGTGCAGCGAGCATGCCCACACCAATCACAACACTTGTCCAATCATCTTATAACAAATATGATACAAAATCATCGGCACAAAGGAGGCACCTTTTTTCTTAGCAATATTTAACTATTTTTTTTTGTATTATATTATCCTAAAAACCATATAGTAGTTTTTCCTGTTTTAAAAAAAAACTAATTTATTTATATTATAATAGATCGACAACCATGTATGACTTTAATCCTATCATGACGGGAGCTGCGCTGCTGTAGCACTAAAGATCCTGTGCCTCTCTTATATATGTGAGTCTCACATAGGGAACCTCTCATATTTGAGAGAATGCACTGGCTTACAAGGTCAATGTAAATTTTGTTAGGCCAATGCATTCTCTTTATATGTGCTCCCAATGGAAGACTCACTTATATAAGATAATGCATTGGCACAGAGTTTTCACAAAATTGTAGGAAGCTCCCGTCATCGAAGGGTTAACCGCAGGAGTTGTCTTGTGCAATGAGGCATCACCCAACAATAGTATAATTTACGTCCTGACTTTCCATTCCACCTGGCTTGTCATCAGTTTGTGATTTGTCGTCTGTTCTGTCCTCCTTCTTGCATGATTCATCCATAATAGAGATTGAGATAATGACAGGAAATTTCCTCCGACATCAGAATTCACACTAATGAAGTTCGGCTAATATGATTATAATAGTCTAGGGATATCCGTCTTTCCATTTCAAGAAAGCTAATGGGTCTCCATTGAGATATTTAGTACTTCTTATGAAGTATCTTTCAGGGTTCCGAGATGAAATATTTGCTGATTATATCCGTTTATTTATTAAAGGGCCAGCCCCATTGGAAATAGACAGAACAGAAAGCGTGTCTTACTCGAGAATCTTTTATCGAATGATTTGCGGATGGTGCAAGGAGAAATGTAACTATATGTGCAGTCCACAATGGGTTCGATAAAAGATTGAGAATATGATGCAAGTTGTGTTCTGTATTTATTCTACACTGTTCTGCAAGATAAGTTCATTCCATGATGTGACCGTCATTGATACTATAACTACCTTTATTGTGAATTAATTCTCATGAATAACCAGATATGATCAGTGTATCACCCAAAGAAGATCGGTGATGTACATTTCTTAGCATCAATATCAACAAAATGTAGTGCAGGCTTGTATTTAATATGTAGTATACAACAACATGTATTAAATGGCTGTGATTCCATTGAATACATGAGCCTCACAACTTCCTCACTGGCCCGTGCCACTGGGTGTGGATTAATGTCTCATATGGGTAAAATTTAGCAATAACTCTTCTATTATTGTGTTTTCAACAGGGTTCCCATTATTTTAGCAGCCTCTAAAATTTGCCTCGGCTAAAAGATAGCCCACAGAGTTTCTTTTTCGGCTCAGCGTATAGTCAACTATAATTAACATGCAATGATACATGCAATACAATCTACATACTGGTCAGTACTGCTATCAAATATCCTTATATTATATTTTCTTTGCAAAAAAAAGAGACTTGACCTATCTTCAAAATTCCTTCCCTTCAAAATGGAAGCAAGTTCAGGCATCATGAACAGAATTGTATGTTGACCGAGGCCACGGATAACGGGTGATGATAACAATGGCCCATTTCAATGAGCAGGTGGACACGACAAAGTACTACAATAATAATTTTATCAAATGAATATTTAATTACTACAATAATAACACAGTCGTACACCGATTATTGCTCTGTCATATGAGGACCTCGACAAATATTTACGGAGAAGGAAACTTATAACGGGCCAGACTCTGTAAACATCGGAATAAAATGAGGGGGGCACTATGTTTGTCTACAGATCAGGCGCAGTCAGAGATATCTCCTACACGAGATTGGTTATCCCCTTATAAAAGTGACACAAACAACTCCATTTCCTCCAGAGTGGAAAGTCTTGTTTTATTAATGTCTCGAAATGACTTAAGTGCAGTAAGGTCCATGAATTGAAGCAAACAATTCACTGCTATATGTACATGTATATGACAGTGCATACTGAGATAATTAAAAATCTTTAACCCTTTCATGACGGAAGCTGTACTGGTGCAGCATTAAAGATCCTGTGCCAGTGCTTTCTCTTATATATGTGAGTCTCCCATAGGGAGCCTAACATATATAAGAAAATAAACTGGCTTACAAGGTCAAGGAAATATTGTTAGGCCAATGTATTCTCTCATATATAAGAGAATGCATTGGCACAGGGTTTTCGCAAAATTTCAGGAAGCTCCAGTCACAGAAGGGTTATTAAATGGCGAATTTGGCATTAGGAAAATTTACATATAGATCAATCTGAAAGGAAGCGGAGTAACTTTTGACTATCTGAAACTGCCTGTTAACCCTTTAATCACGAATGGTTTCTCACATTCAGTTGTAAAGGTATACATTGGAATGGTGTAAGGATGTTCTGATGATAATCATAATCAGAAGGCAGAAAAAAACCCCATAAATTCCCTTCTGATGGTGTCGTACTAATAATGTACACTGATTATCTCAAAATTACTGGCTATATACACTGTTCTGTTAAATATACCATAATGCCCTAAATAATCGGCTCCTTAACCACAGCAGAATTATGGGTAACTTTTCAGGATATAGTTGGAAATATGGCTTGTTGCCATTCACAGGAGCTTTCCGATTAATGGCAACTAGCCATATTTACGACTAAATCCTGAAAAGTTACCCATAATTCTGCTCTGGTTAATGAGTCGATTGTTTAGGGCATTACTGTACAAATGACAGTTAATAATCATATATAGATGTATGTTTATATGTATCTGAAAATATTTTGAAAATGCTATGTACTATTCAACAAGATTATTATCACATGATGAAATTAAAAAGGATCTGAATAAAAATATTTTTTTTAAAAGTCATCATGTGGTTGGTAATATTATTTGTTATCTCTTGTTTAATTACTCTTTAAAAAATTATTCTTGGATCATCTCAAACTAGAGATAACATTAATAGTTGTGGTGGCACAGTGTTTGCATGAACATTAATATTCTAAAACACCTATTTTGTCTCTTGCAGCAAAAGAATTCTATGGTTTTATGTATACGAAGCGACATGAGTCAAAGGCAAATCTCATTTTCGACTTGAATGGGAATATAGCAGGGATTCAGTCGATGGTAAGTTAACAATCTTTACTATACATATAAAAGTGTTGCTAACACATGAATGTGCCACAGACACTGCATGACACCTATGTTATCATTGAAGAGATGATGGTATTAATGTACTCAATTAATTATGCTCTTTCTCTTCATGATATTAAAACTTCCAACAAAGTTTTCAATATAATATAATATAATATAATATAATATAATATAAGAGTCAATTTGGAATAGGATAGGATAATTTATTTCCAATATACACATAACATACATACATAACATAGAAAGAACAAGATAAACAATCACAAATGTATGTGGTATATTGAGAGTGGAGGGCTTTAATAGTCCAATATAGACTGTCTTCCTGCCATCCCCTGTTTAATGAGTGTAATAAATATTAGATGACTATAGGATAAGCGGAGATGGTTATAGGAGAGCCACTATAGGTGATGAGTCATGGCAAGTCAGAGTTAATGTCATGGCGGGTCAGCATACATGGAACAGGAACACAAATAGGGGATCACAGTTCAGCGATTGCTATCATAAAAATTCAATTTGGTATATTATCTATAGGTGACACGACACATGGCGGGTCAGGGTTAATGTCATGTGACAGTAACCAAACGTACATGCAACAGCAACACAAATACGGGATCACAATCCCACGATTGCTATTATTAAAGAGTCAATTTGGTATAAGACATGATAAGACATTGCAGGTCAAGGTTAATGTCATGTGACAGTAACCCAGTGTAAATGGAACAACAACACAAATAAAGGATCACAATCCTGCCAATGCTATTATTATAAAGAGTCAATTTGGTAAACTATGGGTGATAAGACATGGCAGGTCAGAGTTAATGTCATGGCGTGTCAGGGTTAATGTAATGTGACAGTAACCCAGCGTACATGGAACAGCAACACAAATAAAGGATCACAATCTCGCGAATACTAAAGAGGCAGTTTGAATGCAGGAGCATGCAGCTAATTGGAATAAGACTATTTCCCAATGATAGCAGTGCATTTATCCTACTCTACTCATTATTCCAAATGGGACGCCACTAACACAATTTACTCCCCGCATCCAATAATGTCCATGGCCATTTGACACTGTAAACCCCAGTGCAATTTCGACAAAACGTTTTCCTGATTTTTCGTAATTCAACACGACGACACAACAAAAGTGGTCACATTGCGTTATTGACCAAGAGCCTCATCCACCAGAGCCCTTGCTTAATGCAAATGGATATTCTGTGTAATAAGATTCGGTGTTCACCTCTTACTGAGGGGTCAACCACATGCCGGATAGCTTTTCTGCTCCTAATTGAAACAAAAACTTGATACTCATTCTTTTTGTGGTTATTTTTCATCAGAATAAATATTACTCTCATCCAAAACAAAAAAAATTCATCAGAATTTGCGTAAATTTTTATAGTTGTTCATGGCAGCAGAATATTGTTGTCCATTTGACGGGAGATAATTCAGTTATTAATGCTTGAGTTTGTTGATGAGAATCGATTGGTGTTTCGTCAGCATCAGCTGTAATATCCCTTGCCGTGAATGTTTTACAATAATTCTTTTATTGCAATGATCCCATGAGAGGGACTGATTGGAAGATGTTGAAGATAGAGATATAGTATGATGGTACATGTTATCCGAGCAGTGTCTCGCCACTAACATCTCTTGACACAATTGATTTTTCCATAAAAATATTTATTCAGTCATGGGAGATGAAATTTTATTATGTATGCAGTAATAAAGAGTTCTGGTGGGAACTTCAGTTTAATTGGTAAATTTTAAAAGCTATATATCTGCAAGATAGGGTATTATTACCCGTAGTATGTTTCATGGGCTGACTAATGGTAAACATGATTAAAAAATTAGTGACCTAGAACTGATCATATTAGTGTTATATAGTTAATTAAATCCATAATTCTAATTCAATGTGACTGCTCTTTTCCAAAATCACTAATGTCCTACCACTGATAAGAAAAAAAGAACTAACTGATTGTCTTGATTTACAAATATTCCTGTTTAGATACTGTATGCCGGACACAAAACCAAACTTCTTCCTTTTCTGAACAATACCATGAACAGAGTCGAGACAAAATATCTTCTTTACTCAATTGAGATTTCAGAAGTCACTTGAACAATTCCTTATAACATATTCACACATATCTACACACGTTTTCATAGTTCCCCTACTTCCTCCTTATTTAGTAATCTTCAACAATACTCCTGTCTACAGAGCTATGAAATCTATCGAATCAATCAAGCTGGGTCTACTGAGTGCGGGTGCAACTCATGCCTGGGAACATAAATCATTGGGACGCGAGATTCTCCAAATCAAATCTGGTGTCTTTTAGACTGGAACATCAGTCCCTGTCGCCCGGTACAGGAGTATGCGCCCATAAGTACATAAGTCTGAAATTACAGTGTAGAACATCACCAACTGGGGAACTTCAATCTGATCCTAGGTCTCCCATAGCAGTTGAGATCTAAGCAGAATGAGGTTCCCAGAGGGTGAATTTACCCAACATGTGGGTTAGCGTCACTAAATTCACCCACTGGGGACCTCATTGTGCAAATGACATTATTTGCAGGCTTGGTCAGAGAGTAATATGACAAATCTTCAATCTACCAAACATAAATGGACGACATGTAGAAACAGGGATGTGGGAGAAGGGGCTGGCAGAAGTGTCTCACCCCAAGCCTTCAACACCACAATTATGGACAATATTTTCAAGTTTGAATTTAAAAAAAAGGAAAAAGATTTAGAATCAATTATAAAAGATTTCACACCAAATAGTTGATGGGGGGTGTTTCGTTAAAATTTCTCCATGCACTTATGTCAAACTAACTCCCTTGGTTAGTGGTAGGGCTGCATTAACTAGACACTTGGTCACTATTTGATACATGATCAACGATACAATATATATTACGATACCGGTACACTAAATTAGTATTCTCAAATGATTTACCACCTTAATTATCAGAACCAACATGTTTAGAATTGGTTGTTGGTTGGCTTAGAATCTGTGGTGTACATGTACTTAGTCTGAAGGGATGGCAGGGCAATCGAGGATGAGTGGTGGGTGCTGTTAGATAACCTTAAAGTGTTTTGATCACCAATGAAGTTATCTACAATTCTTTAATTTCTTTTTCAGATACCTGGAAATATGAAAGGTTTTAACCAATATAATGAGAGCATAAACTTGCCGCCCACAGATATAACTCCACCCTTAATACCAGGGATAATCAAAGAAAATGGAGTAAAAATGTATACAATAACAGGTATGTGTGGAAAATATGGTTTCTGTCAACTGCAAATATTTTTATGGAATTTTCCTCTCAGACCAAGATATGCCGATGCGACATATTCTGCATGTGCAATATTATCTTTTCACATGGTAAACATATTACATACAATTAAACATAACATAAGGTAGACATTAAAGAAATCACCAAGTTCTAGTCATTGTTTTGATCATGCATATTAACCTCTTCACTGCTAAATGATGTGTGCTGAGCAGTAATGCCATTTTCCAGTGGAAAATTATAATGGGGTTATCATAAAAGCCCTAAATCTGACTCCATGCAAAGGCTATATATACGATTATACACAATCGTGGAATATCATGCACTGTTTAAAACTTCGAGATTCAATGGTTCTGATGCACCAAACTCTGAGTTACGATATGAAAATGGCTGACTGCTAATGTGCTGAAGAAGGTCCATACTCACAAGTGACAATTTACCTCTGTACTTAGTACGACGTATAGCACAAAGTGTGACATGTTACCTCCATATTCAGCATGGAAGTATAGCAAACAAAATGACATTTTACTCCGTAATCAGTGCGGCATATATAGCAGCTTCACATGTCCCTGCATGACCACTGCTATAATAATTTATAATAAGCAGGGCCACTGAAGCAGGGGACAGCAGATGGAGAAAGCATATAAAGTGGCCATTTGTGTTCCACAGTATGGAAATAAATATCTTATACTTGTATATAAAAAAGAAAGTCAAAATGTTGTCGTTTACAATTTATATCTGATTCATAAATGTGTCATGTTCTGGAAGTTATGGCCCCCTTACCGTCTCCCATATCAGTTGAGGCCCAAGCAGAATAATGTTCCCAGAGGGTGAAATTAATGATGCTAGCCCACCGTGAGGGATAGCGTCGCTAAATTCACCCTCTGGGGACCTCATTCTGCAAATGACAGACACACTATTTACAGGCTTGTTCCCTGTATATATAACATTTGTTATGTATGCATGGACACAATGTCATCCTCCGATTTCACACACTACAGCTGTCTACAGTCGAGTCAAACAGAACCACACATGGCGCGATGATAAAAAGACCGGAAACTAACGAGAAAAAGACTCAGTGACAGCACATATAGATATTTTCACCCCTACAGACAGTTGATTCGTCTACAAAAACTCTGCCCGAAGCCATATAATCTTCCACTAACTTAATCTTCCTGCCTTTTGTACGTAAATAATAATAGGTGCCAAAGGCAACATGTAATTTTCATCCATTTTATTAACTATTGTGAGGCCGGTCAGTGCTTCAATCCATCATTAGACTACCGTGTAGTCAGCCGCCTGCCTTAATTTGCATATATTTATATGCCTAGAGACCTAAAGTATATACTGGCATCAGAGACCTGCCATATGGTCTTGAATTAGATCAGTCAATGGATTTTCGACCGGAAGATTGAATATCTTACGCTACGACAGTTAGGGCTCACTCAGATTGAAAGCCTGACAGTCATGGCTCCCTGGGCCAAGAGCTGAGTTTCTCTTTGAAACTATAATGTGGTATACACCCTAATATTCAGTTTCATTAATTTTCCATGACTGGAGCTTCCTGAAATTTTGCAAAAAACCTGTGTCAGTGCATTCTCCTATATATGCAAGACTCCCAGAGGGAGCCTTGCATATAAATGAGAATACATTGGCCAAACAATAGTTACTTGGACCTTGCAAGCCAGTGCATTCTCGTATATATGTAGAATGCACTGGCACAGGATATTTAATGTTCCACCAGCATAGCTCCCATCATGAAAGGGTTAATTAGGGTATAAAGACATCTTACGTACTTATTTCAGTGAATCAAACTGATGAGTGAGAACCCAGGTACTTTGCCCACTAAAATAATGAAGCATAGCTAATATAACCTAAAATTCTTCCACACCGATAGCACCATTTCAGAAAACAGTTTCAGAACTACATACAATTGTAATATGTAATTCGGGACAAATGAACAAACGATAATGATTTCTCCAATGAAGAGTCACTGCATCTAATTTATATATAAGTTGCTTGCTGCCAATATGAATATACAAATTTTTGAATTTAACTGCTTTATTTTGAATCCCCAGTCTATGAGTCATGCTAGCAGAGTGTTCAACATCACTTTAATGTCAGAATGGCTTCTACCAAACAATTATAAAAGTATATACTGGAATTGGCTATTCTTTATTTTGAGTGATGCTTTTGTTAATTCCCATTTTTTCATTTGTGGGAAATATTCGGAAATAAATTTGTTGAACTTTATATATGATCCCAGACCATCTTTCCACCTATCTTCCTCATGTTTGCACCAAGGTTAATTTGTTCTTTTGTGGCAATAAATCCATAATTCTGCCTTTCTCTTGGAAGTATAGCTTGGGCTAGCTTTTTGTCATATAAACACCTTGAATATTCAGCTCCAGTTAACCGGCCTGGCTGCCCCAGTCGCATATAAACAGGCACCAAGACATTCATTTTTAAGCAGCCATATCACACAGCACAGTTTCATTCTCACTTTCTGTTTACATCACCTCTATCAAACTTACAGCAAATACTGCCAACCTTCAATTAACTAATCAAAATTTACACCCTAACCACATAGGCCTATCTACTCTCAATTGAACATTATGATGGTTTAATGTTATGAAATAATTAAACAATGTGCGTACACTCAAATAACGTCTGGCTATTGAGAAAACACATTTGTTCCTGGGACATTATCCCAGATAGCATATTCCATTTAATGTGCTCTCAAGATAGCTTTTCACTTTATATCATAAATATTCTGATAAAATATTGTCTGAGACACTGTGACCTACTGAAGCATCAAAAGGGGAGTACATCACTGGTCCACTTCACAAATGGTTCATGCAACTTATTTTTGCTGTTGGTATGTCTAAGAACCTGCTATTGTCACAGCATGATCTAGCCCCGTTTCAAAATTGCTACAATAGTTTGGTAGTGCCTAGTAAAACTTAACTTTAACCAGGGAGAATATTTTGTGAGATATGAGCTTACTATCCATTTTTATCACATATTTAACCCACAAAACCGGCTTCATAATTATTGGTGGGACACACGTATAATATTAGCGCGTGTGATGACGTTACACAATTATTTAAATGACTTGCGATTGCTGAAGTTTCTGCTTGTTGTTTTTCGATGAATACTTCGCATTGCTTTGAGTTTATTTGATCATGTGATAAAAGGTATCTCAAACTCGTTCTATTTTATACGTAATTTATCAACCTCGTCCACTAAATTCTATTTGAGCCTCGGTAAACATCGGCTCAAATCGAATTTAGTGAACTCGGTTGATAGATTCCGTACAAAATAGAAACTCATGTGAGATCCTCTATATCTTAGATATTTTTGGTGAATTAGATGTACATTAACCTTTTCTTTACCAAATGGATTCTCCAATTCAGTTGTAAAATTATACATTGGAATGGCCGTTTAACCCTTTGAGTGCCAGGTCGATTTTTGTATCAACCCATATACCCTTTTTTACAATTTTAATAATTTATTCTTATATTCTTTAACAGACTTATTTTGTAGGTTTAGGGCCGATGAGATCGGCCCCTGGCACTCAAAGAGTTAATCATCTTGAGAGATGTGCAGGAATTATTAGCAGATGACAGACAATAGAAAGTGCAGAAGGAATCCCAGCATTGGTGGGAAATGTTCAGATAATAAGTTATTGTCAAATAAGAACTTATTATCAGAACATTTCCTAAGGGATAACTACTCACTCATCAATGAGTAATTAGTATGAAAGAAATTAATTTGGCAATAAAAATAAGTTTATTATTTGTAAGATTACTTTACATGTCATATGTAACAAACTTTTCATGGGTACAAATTCACTGCTTATGAAAAATTGTATATCAATAATACCATTATTTACTAGTATATTTATATTTTTGAAATGGGAGGTCGGAACACATCAATACAATGATTACTTTTATTTCACAAGTGATTTCATTGTATATACATAACCACTCACTTCATATATTTCTTTCAGTTTATTTCAAACATCCAAAACTAGTATGCAGTCCTCCGTTATACAACATATATCCAGAGCGAGGCCTGTATCTGCAGACTGGGTACATGTATAATTCAGAGCGAGACTATATACGGATACCAATGGACTCACAGTTCCTCACATCTGATTGGAAAAAAGGCAGTTGTGTTCCTAATATGGGTGAGTTTATATATTAACCCTTTCACATTGACGAGTACAGTAATGTCCTAAATAATCGACTGCTTAACCACAGCAGAATTATGGGTAACTTTTCAGGATTTAGTCGGAAATATGGCTTGTTGCCATTCATCAGAAAGCTCTTAGTGGGAGCTTTCCGGTGAATGGTAACAAGCCATTTTTCCGACTAAATCCTGAAAAGTTACCCATAATTATGCTGTGGTTAAGGAGTCAATTATTTAGGAAATTACGGTAGTTCCCTTAAGAAATGTTCAGATAATAAGTTCAACGAATGGCAGTTTGTTGAACTTATTATCTGATCATCTCTCACCAATCAGTTGGAATACTTCTTCACTGGTATTATCTGTTGTCAGCTTAAAGTGTATATTTCCAGAGCATCCCTCCATATGGATAATAGACCATTACAATGCATACTTTTACAGCCGGGTGGGAGAATCCATTTAGTAAAGAAAGGATTAAACAAGATCTAAGGAAAGAACATAACAAGGGGTGGGGGTTGCATTAATAGGCATGGGGGCATTCACTCGCAAAATGAATTTCCAATCACCGAAGCTCTACACATACTTTTACAATGCCCCTGATCTTTTAATAATAAATATCAAGATTGCCAAAACATTGTGTTCAAAATATTGGAATTACCAGTAATAAAGAAAAGAAATCAGACCTGGTAAACTTTATGGCTAAATCAAGACAAAGGGTGACATTTAATAAGAACTCTGTCCCTCAAAACCATCTGCAGTTATTTTGACGTCTCGTCACATCTGATCTGATGCACCAGGGCCCCCATAAATCAGAAAATAACAATCATCACAATGCAGCCACAACAGAACGCAATAATAACAGCTCATAGGAAAGCTTGCAGAAGATAAATTACTCTACATCCCTTGTTCACCAATGATGATCAATTTAAATGGTCGAAAGCTTTGCAAAGCTTAGGTATTTATAAGCATATGATAGTTTTAATATATATCTTGTAGTTTCCAAGATTTGTTTTCCAATGGGACAAACCCGATAGTGATGATGAATAAGATTTTATTGGAGAGAAAAAACATCTAGGTCTGGAATGCTGAATGCACCTTTAATAAGACCTCTGTCCCTCTCAGTGCAAGTTTCACTTAATTCTTGTGACATCTGACCTCACTGAAGCTCCAGGGCCCCCATAAATCAGAAATAACAATCATTAGAATGCAACCTCAATGCAATGATAACAGTCCATAAGAAACATTGCAGAGCGCGAACGAACAAATGACTATACTGTGGACGTCACTGATGCCATCCATTTGGCCGCAAATGAACAAATGACTTGACTGGGGACATTCACTGATGCCATCCATTTGGCCGTGAAATACTTTGCAGAACCAGAAATGATGAGATGTTTGCAGTCGTGACTGCATTCATTGTCCCATCTTTGTTCCCCTGGGTGCTGTCTGCATCACAGCTTGTAAAATGCTTCTTTTAATTTAATTAGATTATTACTCTTTGAAATGTTCAGCTGAGGTCACACGTCATGACCCCTGAGGGGGATTTACAGCGTAAAAAGCTGCAGGGACGTAAGATAATAAAAACATAATTATGATGCATGTGTCACTGTGTATACCTTTTGTTACTTTGGTAATTGGTCTTGGAATACAATCATGCAAATAAGTCCAAGTCAATTTTAACACTTTCATGATGGAGCTGTGCTGGTGCAGCATTAAAGAACCCCTGTGCCAGTGCACTGATTATCACAATTTGCTGCCGGAGTTCGCAGCCAAACGAACACAGATTCCATTACCGGGTGGTCAGTATTTTCATGTGTGATGACCCACTTCTGTCAACATAATGTGTATAAGTTCATGCCGCAGTAAGACAAAACATCTCACAAGCATGCTTTGAACTTACAATTTCTCAGGATTTTGATAAAAATGTAACATTGTAAATTGTAAGTGATTATCACATGGCCCGATTAAACTCTAAAGAGAAGGTAACTGACCGAGCAGAATTGAATATTAACTAGAGGATTACTCTTCCCAGAGAAGCAAAAGCCATCCAGCATATCCCTGAATTGCACTCAATCTTCGAATCTTTGTGTAAAAGTTGGATATATTATTGAGTGCATGACAAAGGTTCGCATACATATTGGGCAACATGCAAAGCCATGTGTTGGCACTGGGAGCAGAGCCCGTCTGATGGTGGTTAGTTCCCCCCCTTTGTCCTGAGCACTGTACATCTGGCACCCCTGTCACAGGCTCATATGTACATGTATAACACCCCTCCACCCCCCCCCCCCCTCCCCGACTGCTTTTATCAGTTTTCTAACAAAGGATGGTATTGTTAAACAATCCTGTATACCACACATAATGACACATTAGACTCTGACAACCGATGGGAAATCTCCCAGTGGAGTATACACCCTCTATTTGTAGAAAGTGTTAAACTTTATACACATCCTCAATTGTCCATGCTAAGTGAACAAAAACATTCCAAGCCCATTGATACGACTTTCCAGATTTTAATATCATCATACAGAGAGAAGACTTCATCTACCCTGTGCTGTAAATCACGATGCTCTCTCCCATGCAGAGTTTTTGCACCATAATTAAGGGTCCTAACTCTGCTGAATCAATATCTATAATGAACAGGATATGGTTAGCCTTCTGCAAGCTCCCGCTAAAAAAACATCCAAGGGATTGCAGTTTCATTCTGATTTACAACATTCCAACAACACACAGATAAGATGCGTTTCCCTCATTAGTAGTATGCAGGTACTTTAAAACCACCAACAGACTGGGTCAGATTTTGAATTTGAATCAGTGTTCGGAATAAGAATCATGAAGACTCAAATTAAATTACTAAGAAGCATATAATTAACCTTTATTTGATGTACATGTATTGGCCCAGATAATATGCTGTGCTAGCAGGAAGAACTATGAGGGAATTCAGGATTATTTCTTTTTATCGGTTAAATATTTTGATTTTATATTCAGTGGACATCGGAAATCTTTAGAAACTTGAAAAAGAAAAACATGGTTAAAAATCAAGTGTAAAAAATTAATATACACCAAGGAAGTGGTAAGGGGTCGAAGAGTCCATATTAAGTGCTTGGTTATTTTTTATCATTATACTTGGCTTTTTTTTACTTTAATATATTCAACCAGTGGGGAGGTGCGAACTGAGGTGGGGTCAGTAATGTGATTGAGTTATTCCCTATGTCTGGAGAGATACCCCTTCCTACACAATTGCATGTATATGCAATGGCAGAAATGCCCATCACTGCTTTTGGTACCTTGGATTAACACTAGACCCACTTCAAATGTACAGACCTCAAATTTGATATATTGATGACAGCTATCAACATTTTTCCCCAAGGAGTCTGCAACATGGCCTAAATTCTAAGTATTAGGATTAAACACTAGCTAATACTACTAGTATTGTTAAATGGCTTTAAATTTGATATATATGTATTCAATAAAAATTTACATGTATCAACATTTTTACAAAGAAGACTGCCTAGTTGGTCCTAATTTCTTAATAATTTGATAAAAGATGGTCTATTGTTAACTGGATATGTCCTAAGATTTAAATCTGGTAGGACTCAAATTTGATATATTGATGTCACTTATTAATGCTTTTACCAAGGAGTCTGCTTATTGGATATAATTTCTTAGTAATAGGATAAAGAGACCAGCTACTGTTCCCTGGATGAGTACTAAGAATCTGGCAGAAGCATCACTGTAATCATTTCCATAGGACCAGCTGCTGTGTCAATTGTGTTTCTCTTTTTTTCTCCGAGGATATACACCAATCCATGTAACTTGATCAGGGACATAATACACGAGAAAATAATTAGATCGTAATGCACAATTATCCATACAATCCAAGTGTGACCTCGAGTCATCGGCACACTGAGATCATATTAGGCCCATTGGCGGTCGTTGTCTCTGTGCTGGACATCGGTCAGCCACTGTTATCCGATACTGTTCATTGATTTTCGTTCTCTGCTATATCATTAGTCAGATTAAAAACTCTGCTCTAATTACTAATTCCGCCCGAATGAGCGACCCCTCTATCAAGTAATATATAGTGACCTCAAACAACGTCAAGATGGTCGACCTCATAACAAATCTATATTTACTAATGCCACAGATAGTGATCGAAACTTAACCAAACCCTATAAAACTACTGTGTTTGATGTGCATTGGAATTGAACTAGCAATGCATACATAAGATGAGATTCCCAAACCTGTCTAACTACTGAGAGCTTTCCAATGAATGGCAACAAGCCATATTTCCGACTAAATCCTGAAAAGTTACCCATAATTCTCCTGTCGTTAAGGAGTCGATTATTTAGAGCATTACTGTAGGATAGAAATATCTCACATAAAGTAGCAAAAGGGGGGGGGGGGGTGAAAATCATGCCATGAATCTCTACTACGGCTACCCCCATAGAGATCCTGTTCCACCAGTTCAAAACATGGGAACTTTTTGCAGATCCGACCAGCTGATCCGACGGGAAATTTTATAACATTGAAAACGTAATATGCGTACTAAATACAGTTCTTAGTTAATACATGTTTCTTAATAATGTATATCACATAATGTGAAGGTCCAGCTCAAGATTAAATGATATAATCTCTTTGGTGAGCTGATTTCAATTTGCATCGCTTAAGATCATACAATTTTGCCTGGGGTAATCAATTCATGCATATGACACTTTAACCCTTTGAGTGCCAGGGGCCGATCTCATCGGCCCTAAACCTACAAAATAAGTCTGTTAAAGAATATAAGAATAAATTATTAAAATTGTAAAAAAAAAAAAAAAAAAAATAATAATTGTTAGGCCAATGCATTCTCTTATATATGCGAGGCGACCTATGGTCGACTCGCATATATAAGAGAATGCATTGGCACAGGGTATATGAGTTGATACAAAAATCGACCTGGCACTCAAAGGGTTAATACTAGCAAGATATTTACATGTATACTCAAAATTGTACAGTTTGCAAAAATAAGGCACATATGTATACAGGCCTATATCTGTCCCAATAACGCATTTAGCCCATTCATGAGGGGAGCTGAGCTGGTGTAGCATTAAACACATTATGCCAGTGCAATCTCTTATATATGCAAGTCTCTCATATGGAGCCTTGCATATATAAGAAAATGCATTGGCTTGCAAGGTGAAGGTAAATATTGTTAGGCCAACGTATTCTCTTATATACATGTATGTGAAGCTCCCTATAGGGGACTCGCATATATAAGAGAATATATTAGCACAGGGTTTTTGCAAAATACTTGTGAATAGGTATCTGGGACGAATCATTTCATCATCACCCCTGATGAGCATGTGCAAAAATCGCAACAATGTGACAATGAGCGGAATAAATTGGATATTAAAATATATCCAAATAAGTGGTCCAATTGAGTGTCAACACTGAATCATACCAGCAATATCGACATCAAATCTTAAATATTAAATATTTGCAGGGCTCTACTGACCATGTCTCTTAATTATAATTAATTTTAAATATTCTCCCACTTAACCAGACTTAACAGCAAAATTGACATCAGGCATGTAGCACAGGCATGTCGCACTCAGCTCTCAATCCAGAAAGAAACCTTAAAATGGAGTGTGAGTCACCTCAGAATGAATCGAGTTGCACGGATAGAGGAATCCCCACCTCCGTAATCACCCGCCGGTAAAACCTTCATCTTTTATTCATCTTTCCGCAAGAAAACTTTCAAGTCCAAGCTTGGAATCATTATCATAATGAATCATCTCTGTCCACAAATGGTAACATTGAACATGCAGATATTATACTGCAGTAATAACTGATTCACTTTACTGTAGAAGCTACAGTCATATCTCTAGATATTGTGACATGATACATGTACAGTAATGCTCTAATTAATCGACCTCTTAACCAAAGCAGAATTATGGGTAACTTTTCAGGATTTAGTCGGAAATATGGCTTGTTGCCATTCATCGGAAAGCTCTCCACGAGAGCTTTCCGTTGAATGGCAACAAGCCATATTTCCGACTAAATCCTGAAAAGTTACCCATAATTCTGCTGTGGTTATTAAAGGGGTCGATTATTTAGGGCATTACTGTACATTGTAGTGTTATATGAATGGTAGAATTCATAGGAGAAAACTTTTTAAGACCTTTATATGACATGCAGACTCTTTGAAAAGACTATGATAATCTCCTCAGATTTACGTCTCGATCTCTCATATAGATTTCTTTTCTGTATTGATGCGATTTCCTCTATTTCGCATGAATGGCAACAAGCCATATTTCCGACTAAATCCTGAAAAGTTACCCATAATTCTGCTTTGGTTAAGAGGTCGATTAATTAGAGCATTACTGTACATGTAGTAAATTTTCCTAAGAAAGAAGAATTTTTTTTTATAATTTACTGGTAGTTTTAAAATAAATATAGATTCATGATTTAAGATTCACTCTTCTCTAACTAAATACTTGCAGATGAGTTGTTACTTGATTCCCATTGATTCATTTGTTTGGGATGTTCAGCTAAGGAGGCTTATTTCATATTAATCGGAAGAGGCTTTCTTTCTCTGTCTGTTGTCTGTCTATATGATCTCAATTCAAATAAAGAATAGACAGTTCAATAGCATACTTTTAGAACTATAAATGAAAGAATCCACCAAGTAATCAAAGGGTTAAGTTTACCCTTTCTTTACTAAATAGATTCTCCACTCAGTTACAAAAGTATACATTGGAATGGTCTATTATTCATCTGGAGGGATTTTCATGAAAAAATAAGTAGACAACAGATACAAGTACAGAAGGAGTCCTAATTTATTGGAGGGAAATGTTCAGATAACAAGTTCAACAAATGACCATAGTATTTAGTATAGACAGGGTTAACAAATGGCCTCCTATAATGATTAAAACGGTGCAATTTGACATTTATATGGATCGGCACATAAAGAGTCAATTTGGCTGATCGACATTGGAACAGTCTGGAGTTTGATACATCCATTATGATCGAGATTATCTTGTCCGTATGATAATCATTAAACTTCTCCAATGGTCAGTTAAACAGAAGATTCGGCCGTAATAATTGACTGCCCATCAGAAGGCCTCTAATTACACTCTAACCATGAGATCAGTCGGTGCAGATAATCTCAATTCAATGATCAACGATGATCGAAAAATCTGATCGTCATTTAAGATAAAACAGTTTCCATATTAAGCTGCTTTGGCCATTAATTACTGAGGCCATGTACTGCAGTGAACTTGTTTCGCAAAACATGGGAGATAACTCATTTAATCAGTGATTTTTTGTAGTTTCTTTGATTTCAAATCATGCTTTGCTTCTTATTTTCTCATAGTCATTTGAGCCAGACTGGTTTGTCTTGTTTTGATGTGGAAAATTAATCGCCATATTGAATCCTTTCAAGTCATAAATTACACGCTGATGCAGGGAGATTATCACGACGCATGCAATTTCCGAAGATGAATCATTTGGCTCTTTGAAGGTACTCAATCCGATTCGATGGTCCCCATATCTTTAGATTCCAACAACAAAATGTTTTGAAATGCCGCTTCAGTTATCAGAATCGATTAATTGACCAAAAAGTTAACTATAGTATAAATTTGCCCAAAACATGTTATTTATCAACATTTTATTCAAATATGGCTGGATTGTCAAAATAACTACATCCAAAGCCACTTGAATTTAGAGTTATCCATCTTCATTCATAATTTGGTCTGAGACCGTTGCCTTGTCAAATTTTTGCCAGGCCACTAAAAATTACATATCTCCAAAAATAACAAATTTCAAAAATTGATATCTGATCACTTTGCGATTTGATGGGTGGGCTCCTCGACTCAAATCAAATATTTTTTACCATGAAGCCAAAGAAGTAGTAATTTGGGAGCTTTAATTCGGATTATGCACCTTTAACCCTTTCTATACTAAATATTCATTGATTATTGTCTGAGCATTTCCCTTCAATAAATAGGACTCCTTCTGCACTTTATTATCTGTTGTCTGCTTATTTTTCCTGAACACCCATCCAAATGAATAATAAATCATTCAAATATATACATTTGTACTTTGAATTGAGTGGGAGAATCAATTCAAGAATAGAAAGGGTTTACATTTTGTTATCAAATTGTGACCATATCGGGTTCTGTCATCCTAATATGGGCACTAAATGTAGACCAGTGAAGGGAAACATGGCAAAATCATCAAAATCAGAGAACAGATATCAACCGAGCCCCAAATTTAGATGTCAATTGGGGCCAATTGATAGACATTTCATTTTACAAATTTCATTTAAAAATAACCATTTTGCCCAGGTTATTTATGAGGCAATGAGACCCTGCCACCATAAGCTAGTGTCTGTAAGAATTGAAACATAATAATTGGTTGAAAAAGATTAAGATAGCATAGAGCATAAATTAGTGAAATCCAATTTGCACATAGCTTTCAAAACTAAAGAATCATTATGTGTCGATCCGCACCAAGTAAACTGCTGTGGGAACAACTCCCGAGATCAGCTTCTTTGAATACCCATCTAACTCAAAAATAACAAGCTTTTGGTCTGAAATAAGCCTCGTAAGCCCTAATTAGGAATGGTTTTATTTTATGAGCACTTATTGTTTGAACTCACTAATTACCAATGATTTATCCCCCCTGTCCCCTCCTCACGGCAAATTGACATACTGGTGTCTCATTCTCAGCATTTATCGAGACCAATTAGCTACTAAACACTGTACTGATTAGCATAAAACGGCCATGAATACAGCACCATTGGTTCATCAGCAGCATCACAATTACACTCTGAACTAATCTTGCTTGTGAGATGAATTATGTGAGACATATTTTGTTTTGTCAAGCAAATTTAGCCATAAATCTTCCACTGAAATACTGATAATAGAGTCATTGGAACAGAAAATTGGAAATATTGGGCAACACAATGCAGCCAATATGACTCGTATTTGGCAACAGAATGGAATGAGGAGACTGCGGGACAATTTGTCATTTGTATCATCACCACGCTCCATGCCAATATCATCTGAAACCCTCTCGTTCCAACCATATGATGCAGTGTCCGAAGTAAAGGATATGTGGTAGTCCCACATATGCCGTGACAGTGGTAATCTAGTGGCCATAATAAAGGATATGTGACCATTTACTATCATCATCATGAATTAATTTGATTCTTCAAACTCAGTATGCCAGACACAAAATGTATGTACCCTAAATTTGTACTAAAGTGATGAATATATCTAGATTCAAGTAGATGTATAATGTTATGTATCTCTGTTTGTATTAACATTCATTCATTGATGTCTGTTTATTCCAATTTAAAAAAATGTAGAGTGTGCCTTTTTCCCTCTAATATTCATGGAACACCTTTGATTTAATAGAGTTCAGATGATTCCACGATTGCTGTGATGGTTATGTTTTCATTTTTTAAGTTTATTTTAATAGGTTATAAATCAGAATGTTTGAAGAGAAATTTTACATTAAATGTCTAGTTGATTATTTAGTAAATAACAAACTCTCAAGATTTTTTTTATCCACTGCCTGATGTAAACTTACAGGTATATGTATTGCAGTTTGCAATGCTGCATGTATATGTACAAATAACTACACTTTTCTACATATTCTTGTTTACAAATACAAGGTGTCGGTATGAGCTAAAACTTAAAATGACATACTAAAACTCCAAACCCTGATAAAGTCCACTTCAAACCAGGGGCGCCAGAAGCATCCAAGGGCAGGGGGGGGGGGGGGGGGGGGGGGGGCAGAGCCTATAAAAAGGGCACTTTTCCACAAAAAAGGGCATTTTCTCCTCAAACTCGGGAAAATAACCATAAATTCATTGTGGCAAAAATCCCTATTTTAATGGTCGGTTTTATGGCCGTTTTGTGATAAAATTGACAAAAAATTAATATTCCTTGTGAAATTGGACCAAAAAAGTCACATTTGGCTATAAAAACACGAGATTAAACACACAAAAAGCATTTTCTGTCTCCAGAAAAAGGGCAAGTCCTGCCCCCGCTCGCCCCCCTTGGTCAAGGGCAGGGGGGTCAGCTGCCCCCTCTGCCCCCCCCCCCCCCACTTCCGACGTCCCTGCTTCAAACATATAGGCTGGTGTATTTATATACATACAGCCTTCCAAAAACAATTTAGTTTTCCCCTACCTATCTACCCACATAGAATAATGATGGTAGGGTGACTGCAAACAAAGATATTTTTAACCCTTCCATTGACAGGAGCTTCCCGAAATTTAGCAAAAACCCTGTGGCAATGCATTCTCTTATATATGCGAGTCTCCCATATATAAGAGAATTCATTGGCCTAACCATAACCTTGTAAGCCAGTGCATTCTCTTATATAAGAGAATGCACTGGCACAGGATCCTTAATGCTGCACCAGCACAGCTCCCGTCATGAAAGGGTTGATTGTCATTGAACTAGATTGGCCTGTTCAGCTGGTATAATACAAACTTTATATTTTACAGGACAACATTACTTCAAGGATATGTCACCAGATCTTGCTTGCGAGAAGATATATCCTATATTCCTGATGTATAATTCAGAAGGCCAACTCGGAGGATTTGGCTGGTCGTTTCAAGGAAATCCGCCCATGAACCACAGGAGCCAGTTTGATTGGTTCAGACTCATGCCCAATATATACCCAGTAAGTGAAGCTACAGATTATCCTCTATTGTCCACTTTGACATGATTTTCAGAGGTCTAGAATGCTATGAGGTCAAAGGTCTGAGTTTTACAAAATATCTTAATCATAAGCTGTCAATTCACGGAATACTATAAAACAATTAATTGTCGCTTAAAGTGATGTGAAACACTCTGATAGGGTAATCAAATAGAAATTGAGTATAATCTTGCTCAAAGTAGTTATGTTCACAAATATGATATACAAATTGACAACAGACACCGTCATTCTTACATATACATTAAAATCAGTGACTCTCAATGGCGAAATCATTTTCGTTGGTGCATCGCCAATAGTTACTTCCAAAATCAATAAGTTAATATTTATAATTGAGCATAGTTCAGACGGTGTTTTCTATGGACTGGTACGTTCGATTTGCTTGAGATTTTCAGTGATGTTAGTAGAATGCTACATTCCTCCAGTTGGCATAGCGCCTGAATTATTATCAGTTTAACACACCCCAAAAAGTCCATAATATGTCTTTAATTAGCCATTAAGTTTTATATGTTGATAATCTTAATCGGTGACCGTCACTCTCCCAGAAAGTACAGGTGCACGATCTAATTTATGGCCTGTACATTCTTGGAAAGATGCCAGCTTTGTTTATTTCAATTGTCTGACCAATGGAAATAATGAAAATGAAGTATTTCTACAATTGGATGGTTGATTGACAAGTGTTTTTTCCCAAGGCATAATTGTTGGTCGCAAAGAACTTTTCTAATTTAATGGAAATACAGTAATGCCCTAAATAATCGACTCCTTAACCGCAGCAGAATTATGGGTAACTTTTCAGGATTTAGTCGGAAATATGGCTTGTTGCCATTCATCGGAAAGCTCTCCCCGAGATCTTTCCGATGAATGGCAACAAGCCATATTTCTGCTGTGTTTAAAGAGTCGATTACTTAGGGCATTACTGTATATTGGGGAAAGAAGACGTTTATAACCAATAGTGGGATTAAATTTTAAGAAATTGTTCAGATTAAAGTATATGAGTGAAACTACAACTGAAAAGTTTAAAGACAACTTTACTACATTTACAATGTGCTACACACGTTAATGAATTTGTTGTCAACCTTTTTGGTTATAACTACATAAACAGAACAGAAACAAGAATTATTTCTTAAATATTTAATGAAATTTAAATTATATGTGGCCTCTTGTTGAGGTTGGTAGTTCTAATACTTTGGGAGTCAGTTGTCTTATGGTGAGTGTTTGAGTTATCATCACTATCAACACAACAATATGAATTTGACGCCTGCCGGCACTACTGGCGTCTCTGGTATTGGCTCGATATCGAGTTAATCAATGTGTGATTTTAGAGTCCCTTGAGCTAATGTTCACAGGAAACAAGAAAAATGCAGTTCTTCTCCAGTCATTATTATTTCACGATCATATTTAACCCTTTACCCAACAGAAGGGCCCTGTGCCAATGCATTCTCTTATATATGCGAGTCGACCATAGGTCGCCTCGCATATATAAGAGAATGCATTGGCTTAACACATTAAAAATTATAAAATTGTTAAAGAATGTAAGAAAAAATGGTAAAAAGTGTTAAAAAAAGATTTTTTTTAGGCCAATGCATTCTCTTATATATGCGAGGCGACCTATGGTCGACTCGCATATATAAGAGAATGCATTGGCACAGGGTATAACTGTAACTATCACAATGTGGTCAAGGAGCCGGTTCCAATGATATCCATATTTGTATGGTTCTATTGAGACAGACCGAAGATATTTTAGGCTGTTGAAGCTTTATTTGGCCGGTTTTGGCCGGTTTGTTGGGTAAAGGGTTAAAGGGCAGGCCCAGTTTAAAAACTTGAAATGAGTCAAATGTTCTATTATGCATCAGTGGAAGGGATACTAAGAAATAATATCAGTTTCCTAATGTAAAGTTTATAGTAACGCTACCGTGACATCGTGTATTGCCGTGATGAAATTCCTACATTCAACGTTCACTTCTGCCCCCTGATGTAATTATCCTATTTAAATACATTACAAAATACTATAGAGAATGAAGTGTATGTAATTTTTTAAAGATTAAATTCCAAATGAGTATAATCCATTAAGTTGGTAAGTAAGCGTTTCTTTCACACTGCTAAAAGGTTCATTTTGGAATAATCTTTTGAATATTGAAAGCATATATATAATAATTTTATTTGTCAAAATTGACAGCAATATTTTCAATTTCGTTGTAAAAACCATGATTCTATTTGTGAGAGTAAATCACAAATTTCAAGCCAACACATACATGTACAGGTCACAGAAACCCCTTGGTCCATTGACAAATTTTGCATAGAAATAATATGGAAAAATGTTTGTGTGGAAATTATTTCCCATAACTCTCAATGGTACTTATTTTTACCTCAATATCTGATGTTCAAATTGAACCATCCAGTTCAATGATCGATTGCCGGAAATGAATCGTTACAATAATCATTCATGTCTCGTTAGGTGTTTTGCATTTATACCCTTCAAATGATCGAATCTGGAGAGCCTGGTACAAGTAATTGTGTATTATAATTTTATGCACTGACGATTCAATGTTACACTTTTTCAGTTCACCTTCAATGTGAGTAACCTGCCTACCTGCATGAAGAATCATGAATTCAGAGTGTTCGGTTACCATGTGTGGCTTCGTTCTCATAAAACAATGGTTTGTGACAGAGTTTCGCTCAATGTCGATGACGAAAGCAACAACAAACCAAACAACAAACAACACAAAAAAGAGGCCACAGACGAGTATCGTCGGCCTGGTATAGACTCCCAGAACAGACGGCCGCATAACAAAGCGAAGTTTGATAAAAACAATCAAGTGATCGTTGCCGACAGCTCGAGGAGACACGACCGAGACAATAGTTCGAATTGTGTAATCTCAAATTTGTTACTAATATTATTGTCAGTATTGTTGTTGAAATTTTTATGATAATTATATAATACATAATATTTATTCCTCATTTTATTTGAACATGCTGATTCCACATGTGATACTTAACTGGTTTAATAGAACAAATAATTTTTATTTTTTTTAGGTTTTCTAAAAAATATTTACAAATTTGCTAAACAAAATTACAGTTTCATACATCATTTCCATTCATCTGGAACAAGCAAGGACTGCAAAAGTCAGATTTCAATTGGTTACAGATGGTTCAGTCAGTGAAGTAGAGAAAAGATGTACAGTAATGCTCTAATTAATCAACCTCTTAACCACAGCAGAATTATGGGTAACTTTTCAGGATTTAGTCGGAAATATGCCTTGTTGCCATTAATCGGAAAGCTCTCGCTGAGAGCTTTCCGATGAATGGCAACAATTCATATTTCGCCGAGAGCTTTCCGATGAATGGCAACTATTCATATTTCCGACTAAATCCTGAAAAGTTACCCATAATTCTGCTGTGGTTAGAGGTCGATTAATTAGAGCATTACTGTACTCTTGCATGAGTGAGGTTATGGTTTCTAGTAACAGCATCCAGAATACAAGAATATTGGTGGATCAAAGTAATCTGAAAATAAGAAGAGAACAAATAATGTGGAATCAGCATGTCATTCAGTCTCTTTGACAACCCTCGATAATCATATCAGATTTACGTCTATAGATCTCTGATATATATTTCGTTTCCGGAAGTGGAAGGGCTTTTCTGAGGTAATGTCACACATACCAGGTTGATTGTCAACTAAGATGCACCTTATAATAGTTACGTGTTCTGATTTCAAGTGGTTAATGTCAACGCGGATCAAAGATGAGTGAAGTGCGTGAGAAGCCATTTTGTTTTGTTTTCTTTGTTTGAATTTGGGTGAGATGTACTGTATAGTTCCTACAGTAATGCCCTGAATAATCGACTCCTTAACCACAGCAACATTATGCGTAACTTTTCAGGATTTAGTTGCAGATATGGCTTGTTGCCATTCATTGGAAAGCTCTCAGTGAGAGCTTTCCGATGAATGGCAACAAGCCATATTTCCGACTAAATCCTGAAATACCCATAATTCTGCTGTGGTTAAAGAGTCGATTATTTAGGGCATTACTCTATTTCTAGTAACTCATGATCATCAGCCCTGCCTTCGGGATTCTGCTGGCAATATCACAGACCAATAAAATATTGCATAGTCCGAGACATAACAAATGAAATAGAGGAAATCGCAACAATACAGAAAAGAAATCTATATGAGAGATCGAGACGTAAATCTGAGGAGATTATCATAGTCTTTTCAAAGAGTCTGCATGTCATATAAAGGTCTTAAAAAGTTTTCTCCTATGAATTCTACCATTCATATAACACTACAATGTACAGTAATGCCCTAAATAATCGACCCCTTTAATAACCACAGCAGAATTATGGGTAACTTTTCAGGATTTAGTCGGAAATATGGCTTGTTGCCATTCAACGGAAAGCTCTCGTGGAGAGCTTTCCGATGAATGGCAACAAGCCATATTTCCGACTAAATCCTGAAAAGTTATCCATAATTATGCTGTGGTTAAGGGGTCAATTAATTAGGGCATTACTGTATATCAGGATCAGAACATATATATATTAGATAGCATACCAGGCTATATTACCAGCCACAAGCCACAAGATACAGTGTACAAGTACACTTAGTTTACTTCTTCTTCTCTACAGAGGTTTTCTAAAGCATTGCAAAAGCCATCTGCTGAGACAACTTTCTCATAATCCTGAAACCACATAAATTTGAATATGATATTATTATGACAGTGGTCCTGGAAATCGCTGGAGAAGCCTGACATTAACCATTCTTGGAAAATTAATCTCGCTTGGCAGAGTGCCATTGTCATTGGGCTAATATGAATGAGAATGGAATGGGAGATGATTTTTTCATCATATGGATCATCCTTGTACAAAGAACTCACAGAGGTATTCATGTTTTCTTGTGTATATGATGAATGAGAGATAAATGAATGGTCTTTCAATGAGTGTGTGTGTGTCATGTATGGTAAAATGTGAAAATATGTGTATGTATTGAATGTTTTGAGCATATGCATAAATGTGCTAACAATGTTAATATGAGACACAGGATACAATGTACATGTACAGTAATGCCCGAAGTATATGACCCTTTAACCACAGCAGAATTATGAGAAAGTTTTCAGGATATAGTCGGAAATATGGCTTGTTGCCATTCATTGGAAAGCTCTCACCAAGAGCTTTCCGATTAATGGCAGCAAGCCATATTTCCGACTAAATCCTGAAAAATTTCCCATAATTCTGCTGTGGTTAGGGGTCGATTATTTAGGACATTACATGTATGCTGCCACAGATTGGGAGATTGGGAATCATGATATGATTTGATACCACCAATGGACTTGGAGTTACCTGCTCACCAACATGCGTGGACCAGCCTAAAGCGAGGCATACATGTAGGAGATACATGTAGCTTCTCCTTAAAATGTGTCACTTCTCCCTATCTATATTTCTAAGGGGAAGTGATTTCTCCCTCAGTTTCCAGCATTTATAACTCCAAACAGTGTATATGCTGATTCTAATGGTGCAATCACTTTCTTTTGTGGGCTTATAAATGAGTTGTATATGACCCTTTAACCACAGCAGAATTATGGGAAATTTTTCAGGATTTTGTCAGGATATGGCTTGCTGCCATTCATCAGAAAGCTCTTGTTGAGAGCTTTCCGATGAATGGTAACAAGCCATTTTTCCGACTAAATCCTGAAAAATTTCCCATAATTCTGCTGTGGTTAAGGGGTCCATTATTTAGGACATTACTGTACTTTAATAGTGGTTCATTGAAGGCTGATATTGGGATGTAAATTGAACTTCAGCCTCCATGACTGACTTCTCCCTAATAGCAGTCCACTTCTCCCTAATAAACAAAAAATAGGAAGAAGTGACTTCTCCCATTTTAGAACCTCTAAGCTGACCCCTCCCAACAAGAGTACCGTGAAGCATATCATAATACATGTACACCCATAACTCTGGTAAAGAAAGGTAGACAACAGAACCCAAAATAGATCGATGGATGATTGAACTAAAGAAAAAAATAGTTAAAATTTTTAAACAGGCAGATTAAAAGAGTATGCTGTTGTTTATTCAGATATATACATGTACTCAGTTTCTGCAACTGAACAATCCAAATAAGCACCAGGTTCATTAGTGTGTTTCAAATTTGATCCTGATTTGATGTGAGTGACCAGTGTTCCATATGGAAATATTTTCCAATGTCTGTTTTATTTTGTGTATAAGTCTGCTGCTAAATGTTCTTGCCATGCTTGAGTAGTGCATCATTAACCCAGTGATGTCGCGCGTGCTGTGGTTTGTGATTAAATAGTTGATTAATCATCATTATCTTCTTTGTTTGCTTACACATATAAACTGATTCAGGGTTAACAAATTTAGCCAATATTTGAATCTATCATGAAACCATAATTTTGAACTCCAGTGTTAAAACTGTCAGTATACTTCTCTTTAATATGATCATCAAAATTCTAATTCTTCAAGAAACCACTTCTATGGATTTTTTACGATATAAAGCTGGTTCCACATACATCTGCTTAACGCATGCATACGCGGAGAGTATAGTGGATGGTTTCGGTCGTCAATGCTTTCGCATACCCGTCCACGTAACTCTTGCAGTGCATGCACGCACAACTTTTCACTCCCAGACCCAAAACCTGTCTGCTAAGCGGAAAGGGGAAATTTGTGTGATGTCATAATCTGGGATATACTGCCTATATTTGAGGGTATTTACGAATGAGATGGTTATTATGTGGTGGGGTATGGCAACTGACAACATGTTATCTGTTTCCGTCAATTGAAACAGGACATTATATAATTGTGATGGCAGATATCAGTCAAAATATACAAAAGTGTCATGGTGTCCTTGTCTTCTTTCGTTGCAGACATAGAAAGCAATCATGAGAACGTCCTCTTTGTTAGAGGAATCTATGGCGAAAGGATATTATGTAAATAAAAAATATTTCTTCGCGCATCCGATACTATAACAGATGCTTAAATGCAGAGCTAAAAATGGGCCTATGTGAAAACATTACACAGATGCATATGCGTTACACGGTTGTATGTGAAAGCAGCTTATGCCAGTCATAAGAATGTTTTTGTGGTTAGGAATATACACAATACAAAGACATTTATTAATTTACAAATTACAGTTTGTAATTGTGACTATAGTTGTGACACTTTAACCACGAAAGAACGGTTATGTGATGCGGCCTAGGAGTCCCAGCCACAGTGCAAACAAATATAGTCGAGACAATTCAAACTCGGCAAATTACATGATTAAATAGTGTACCCCTGCAAGACTAGTAAAAATGCAAATGACTTTCCATGAGACTTCTTATGAAAGGAAATGGATTTTTTTGTTCAGACATATTCTCCAAGCAGGTCTATACATGCGAAATTCATCAGATGCTGGGCGGACATATGAAATTAGAAAAAATGCAATTCTACCTAACAAAATTACTCAGAATTGTGAAAAGAAACTTAATGATTTATGCAGATGTTGCTTTATGTGTGGGAAAGGCGAATATTTCTGTTTGCTGATCAAGCCTTGAAATAGTGTGTCTGTCATTTGCAGAATGAGGTCCCCAGAGGGTGAATTTAGTGATGCTACCCCGCATAGCGGGCTAGAATCACCAAATTCACCCTCTGGGGACCTCATTCTGCAAATGACAGACACACTATTTCAAGGCTTGTTGCTGATCTTCTGAGTTGCGTATTATAATAATAGAAGTTTGTCATACTCTACTGAAGACTCAGTAACAGATAAACACACAGTGTTATTTGTACCGCAAACAGCGCCTTTTTTTTTTAGATAGGAAGGTAATATTTCTTGAACAAGGTCAATCCATGATATATCAGTTGTAGTCACTTCGCCCTTATATAACTTGAGAAGTATTGGCAATAATGAAATTGAATATGTGAAAAGAGTAGGTATGTATATTTGCATATTACAATTATTGAGGCTATGGACAGTATGAATAGTGAATTTTCATATATGGATTTCTAAGAGAGTGCGATACCCTAAAATAGGCAGAAAGATGACTCACCTGGTTTGAAAAGTATTATAAAATACCCCCAAACGAATTTAGACTGTCCATTCTCATGTTACAACTGGATTATAATCATAAAATATCCCCAAAATAAACATAATTTATAACAATATGCTGATATACATGTATGATGTTTTTCCACTTTAAAAACTATTCACATACTTCAACAAAAATGAAGATATGTAGTGCTCTTGAGACACATCTGATTGTATTACTGTTTCTATTTGCTATGTATATAGTTGTATAAAATCATTCATAATGTATATTTTCCAACTGTGATATGAAGGATCAATTTCTAACGAACGTCATTGTCTTTTCTTATTTTATTTTTCATAAATTGTATAAGCCTTGTTGGGGATTGTTTTGGGATCTCAAAATCTGCTGTCTTCTGACATTCTAGTTAAATCGGTGTATGATAATGGTTTAATGCGAACTGATTCATTTATTTAAAAGCAACAATAAAAAGCATTCGGTTCCTGCCTGCGCAGAAATATGGAAGCAAGCGCCAATGTGGCCGCAACAAACTTCACTGATTTAAAAACTGAATGTGATGATACCAATATATCAATATTTTACACTTTCAAGTGGGTACCCATATTTCAATATGCATGGCATATAATAAATACTCATTGACGAATTGTTCCCTTAGGAAATGTTCAGGTAATAAGTTTGTATTATTTGAACATTTTCCACCAATGAATTGGAATCATTCAGCACTTGTATTATCTGTTGGCACACTTTCATCTGATAATTTATCCTGAACAACCCTCCAAATGAATAGTAGACCATTCCAATGTATGACTTTATAACTGAGTGGGAAAATCCATTCAGAATTATGGGTAACTTTCAGGATTTAGTCGGAAATATGACTTGTTTCCATTCATCGGAAAGCTCTCACTGAGAGCTTTCTGATGAATGGCAACTAGCCATATTTCCGACTAAATCCTTAAAAGTTACCCATAATTCTGCTATGGTTAAGGAGTCTATTATTTAGGGCATAACTGTATACCACCCACTTGGAGTTACTATCAAATGAACTCTTTGTGAAAGATATTAGCCCTTCTCAAAATACTAGTAGCTGTGTATCCACAACTAATACATTAATGATTAACATCTAAACCAATGATTCTATTGGCTTATCTCAAACAAATGGACAATTAATCTCCCCCTTTTACTTACACATATATTTTTATAATTTAGCAACAGATTTTTATGAAAGTTGCTGTTTTTCTATCAGATACAATCGAACATTTACTTGTACTTTGACCATATAATTATATTTGGTCACATGACTAACAGAATGAATTGAGAAAATAACTGAATGATTATCTATGTCAGAATGATATCAGAACATGGGACTCGAAACAATTCCAGAAAAAGCACCACATCATTTGCCATGCACCTCAGAGATTTGTGACAAAAATTGTGTACTTAAATATCTAAAAACAAAATTCCTCTACAGTTACCAATATTGTCTAAGTTTGATGTCTGTCCAAATTGTGAATTGTGTACAACTAACAAGAAATCTCAACAACCTCTGTGTTAACATGGTAAATGTGATAACTAAACTTATTAATCTAACACTTCACAGTATAACAGACAAAACAAATAAAGTAATCTGCCATTCATTGCTAGCTTAAAACTTGACTGAAAACATTTGAAGCCCTGTTTTAGGCTGTTTATAGTTCTTGAAGCAATTACCAGTACATAAAAGGTTACATGAAATATGGACTTTCTTCAAAGTGTGCATTCTTCCATTCAATCCATTTAACTGGATAAACTTGACTAATAAAGTTGAAGCACTGTTTATAGTTCTGAATGCACATACCAGCACTTAAAAATATTTGAAAGTTAATACAGACATTCCTCAAAGAATGCAATGTTGATAATAGTTACTCCAAACAGTAAATAGGGATCCATACCCATTACCCGTAACTTTTTCCCTTATCTTTACCCCTCATAGATTTTATCTAACACTTATTATAACAAAACAGTCATAACAATTAACAACAGACACACATAAAATGCTATTTAACTAAAATAAACTTGCATTTTCTTATGCTTCAAATGATTGACCTTTTTATATTGAATTCATGAAGATTTCAAAACACATGCCAAGAGGAATAACTCTATTATTCACAGAAAAGCAATCATCAATAGAACTGTTGAGAAATCAATAAACAAGAATCTTTAATGGGGCTTTCTCACATCTTTCCTTTTCTACTAAATTTGATATTTCACGGCAGACATCAAAGTACCAGCTTTTAGTATTCATTTGGAAGTTTCTATCAAGTATTCAAGTCATTATTTCAAACAGTATTCACCAATTTCTTTACTAGATATCAGTATTCTGGTTGTTGTTCGATATTGAAATCAAGAGTACCTCCACATTTCTATCATCACCAGGCTTTTTAACACACCTGTCAGGAGAAATTAAAGTACAATCCAATTGTGAATACAACGAGAGTTTGTGGCAAGATTGCATGTGACTTGTAATCTACCCTAGGTTTGTACAAAAACATTAATACCAGCCATGTCAAAATGCGTGAGCCTGTATTTAACTGTGAAATGATGTGCCTCGAGTATTATAACACCGAGAACCGGACATGAACACATTGACGCCATGCTTTCAGGTTGGATTATCACCCCACGGAAACTGGAGAGTGAGAATACCAACCTGAATATGACTTAATGGTGTTCTTGGTCTGTTCTTCACTTGTTCTTGGTGTTCAAATCATTGAGTGCATATCTCGGTAGTCAATCGATCGCCTCAAGAAAACCCAAGGACATGGATTTGAATACACCGCCAACCAGGCCTCAAAATATAGTGCTGGTCATTTGCAGAATGAGGTCCCCAGAAGGTGAATTTATTGACGCTACCGCGCAAAGTGGCTAGCATAAAAAAATATGTTAATTTGATAATAAAGATACTTTCCAGAGAAGATGAGACCTAAACAGAATGAGGTCCCCAGAGGGTGAATTTAGTGATGCTAACCAACTGTGTGGGTAGCATCACTAAATTCACCCTCTGGGGACCTCAGGCTGCAAATAAACAGCACCATATTTTGAGGCCTGACCATAAACAGTATAGATTTTTCATCATCAGCAAACTATATACGTGTATGTATGGTACATTGATTTCAGACATACCAATACAAGTTACAAGTCACAGGTAACCATGCACAGTAGCAAGCTCGTAACTAAAAAACCTCCAAGAATAATGTAACACAGAGGATAATGTTCCTATCTTTATATGTCACTCTTGTAACAGAGGATTAGTCCCTAACTTTAACCTCACTCTTTGTCGCATACAATGAGACTTGATGTGCCTATAATTTTGTTGTAAGAACAGAGGATATCTTTCAATAAAAAATATCTACAAATAAAACCGTTTTTTTTTCTTCAACCACCAATCAAGAGAAGCCCTATAAGCAGATACATGTATGTGTGTTTCCTTAACCCTTTCCATACTAAATACTCATGGACGAGCAGTTCCTTTAGGAAATGTTCACATAATAATAAGTTGAACAAACGACCATATCTGAACATTACCCTCCATCTGTACTTTTATAATCTATCGTCTGCTTATTTTTCCTGAAAATCCCTCCATTCCCATGTATACTTATATAACTGAGTGGATGAATAGTATAGAAAGGGTTAACATGTATAATAAACCCGAGTTACCCAAATGACTGACTGACCATCCTAGCGGGAGCACCCCCCCCCCCCCCCCCCCCCCCCAACTCACGGAGGGGAATCACGTGGTTTCGAGTTGATGAGTATCACGCATTCAAAATGGCCGAGGCAATCACAAACGCAACCAGAAATGAGGAAAAAGGTAATAAACCTAGGGAAATTCTGGTTTACGTCAAAGTACAGTTGCCTTACTCTTCTATAACGAACTTTGCACCCAGATCCAATGGTGGGATTTTTCATCAATTTTAATCAACATTATCATACAAATCATTACAAAAGATTACATTTATCGGAAATAGTGATATCTTATGATCATTATGATGTAATATAATCTAACTGTAGTGTTAAATTATGCAAAGAATATGCCATGTAATTAGGAGTAACCTCACATTTTATCCGTTTGTTTACTTCTAGAGAAAAACTGAACTGTTACGAAGTTCGGGAGGTCAAATGAGTTTATATTCTTTTGAAATTATGTAAACATTGTGATAAAATAAATTGTTCACATTAAATTACCACTTTCAGTTGATAACTCTTATAAGTGGAGTTCAATCAAATATAATGTTTTATATGGAATTAACTGGGTTCCTTTCACAATTGTGACATTTTATTACTGTCATTGGTGATTTTAGATGAGCAGGTGATTTACGCTTAAAGTCTGCTATAGAAGAGTAAAGCAACTGTACTTCGACGTAAACCAGTATTATCCCTACCGATTTCACTAGCTGATTTATGTCAAGGAAACTTGACACTTGAAACTTGGGGTGCAGTCAGTGGTCAGAAGGAAACAACAACAGCCACCCTCCTCAAAAATTCACGTGCTGCACTTTGGATTCAACAACCCTCGGCATCAATACAACATGACAGATTCGACAGAAAGGCCACCAATTCCAGTGAGCGAGTATGAAAAAGATCTGGGAGTGACTATTGATACGCAACTAAAGTTTGATTGCCATATTAACAGTGTGTGTAGTCGCGCATATAGAACTCTGGGCATAATCAGGAGAACTTTCGTCAGTTTAGAACCAGATACATTTAGCTACTTGTACAGGTCTATGGTGAGACCAATACTGGAATATTGTAATACGACTTGGAACTCTCATCACAAGAACAGAAGTATAACCATTGAACGGATGCAGAGGCGAGCAACAAAAATGGTGCCGAAATTTCAAAAATTAAGTTATAGAGACAGAATGATAAACCTCGGTTTGATGTCCTTGAAATATCACCGATTCAGAGGTGATATGATAGAGACATACAAATACCAGAATCAGGCAGAATGAGTTATACAACGTGGATGAGAGCAAACTGTTCAAGCGAGCAGAGTACACCCGAACAAGAGGTAACACTATGAAATTGGCATATTCGAGATCATCGAAGGATATCGGGATGTTCTTCTTCTGCAACCGAATTGTTTCCAGCTGGAATGCCCTGCCTGATTATATTGTACAATCGCAAACGCTAGCAGAATTCAAAACTCTATTGGACAATCACTTCCGCCCAATACGGTACGAATATGATACAGAAGGGATGGATTGCAATGCAGTAAAATAACTTTTGATATAATCTGGAACTAAGAGTCATTCGACTCGTTCTGTGTATCTTGATGTTATGTTATGTTATGGCGTACAACTGAATCCATGCTTCGAGCCAGCTCTTGCACTACTAGATATCTAATAACAGTTCAGTTCAGTTCAGTTTAATGTGTGTCATTTGCAGAATGAGGTCCCCAGAGGGTGAATTTAGTGACGCCCTCCTGCGTAGCAGGCTAGCATCACCATCATCTGGGAACCTCATTCTGCTTAGGCCTCAATGCTATGGGAGACCTAGGATCAGATTGAAGTTCCTCGGTTGGTTGGTGTTGTTCACCCATTAGTCACCTCGATTATGTATTTTATGTTCTGAAAATTAGGGGATATACAAACTCAACAAAAGCGAAAAAGTAACTAAAAACAATGTTAATATGAGACAATAGATACTTTGCAGAAGATGAGGCCCAAGCAGAATGAGGTCCCCAGAGGGTGAATTCGGTGATGCTAGCCCACCGTGTGGGATAGCATCTCTATATTTACCCTCTGAGGACCTCATTCAGCAAATGTCAGACACACTAAATTCAGGCTTGCCACAAGGCGCAAATTTTAGCTCACACCTCTAAAGGAAGAGTATCAAAGATGTTCTATCTCTTCCCAGAAGAACTTTCAATAATGACAAAAAACATTCTTTGAAACTCCCATTTAAAGATACAGGCAGACTTCCCTGTGGGTATACATGTAGGTTTACAGGCAGACTTCCCTGTGGGTATAGGTTTACAGACAGACTTCCCTGTGGGTATAGGTTTACAGGTAGACTTCCCTGTGGGTATATGTTTATAGGCAGACTTCCCTGTGGGTATAGGTTTACAGACAGACTTCCCTATGGGTATAGGTTTACAGGCAGACTTCCCTGTGGGTATAGGTTTACAGGCAGACTTCCCTGTGGGTATAGGTTTACAGGCAGACTTCCCTGTGGGTATAGGTTTACAGGCAGATTTCCCTGTGGGTATAGGTTTACAGGCAGACTTCCCTGTGGGTATAGGTTTTAAAATAGTCACATCCACAAAAACCACCATAAACAGAAAGAATATTATATAATAGACAGATGTTGTTCTTATACAAATCATAAATATCACATGGATTGCATGTTATTGTCATGCTTGGTTATGTAAACAAACATAAAAGAAAGTTACGTTACGATTGTTTATAGACATACACTCGGAACTACCGTATCGTTCATGATAATGTTCTGTTTATTGGCGCAATCAATAATCGCATTCAAATCACACGAAATTTTATTTTAATCGACCCATTCTCAGCACCCGCTGTCAGTCCAAAATGAAGCTAATCCACGTTACTTCATAATTGGTAAATGATCAGCAAGAAAATGTGAACATAATATAATTCTTCTTGCAAAGAGATGAATATTTTTCAATCCAGTTAGTAGTTTCTCCTAACCTATATATGGTACATACCAAATAAGAAATATTACAATGAGTCGTATTGTGAGTTGTAAGTTGTAAACGCTCCAAATTAGGAGTTTTAGAACCGAAGTAAAGCACGCGAATCTAAATAAGGAAATGGCGCAATATCATGATTCATCTTATAAACAATCCACTGAGCTTATTGCGAGAAACTAAACAACAGTCGAATAATATCGCATTCATACCATCATTATGCTATACTGTTAGTATATTCTTGAGGAAATTATCATAATTTGATAATGTTATTTCTAAATTATAACCTACAACGAAGGCTGCCCGTCCCTTTAAGATAAAACACACACCAGTTTGGATATACATCTGGTGTTGCATTAAAAGTGGTTTAAAAGATTGATATTGACACATAACTGTTGTAATGTTCGAAAAATAACCACATTTTCTGTCCTGGTTCATAGAAGATAATTGGAGAGAAAAAATTATTTCCTAGTGACAGAAGCTCCTGTTGACTGACTCTCAGACTAAAAAGTATTATTTTATACCCCGAATCTACTGGTATACAGAAATATGGGGAAGGTATACACCATCTTAAAGTTTCACTCTGGAAAGGAAACCTGTACATTGATGAGCCCATACTACATGCATACACCTTCTTCTGTGCTGATCTACCTGCTGTCTATTGCCAAGATTCAGGGTGCCATAAGCAATGGAGAATATAAAGGGTTGTTTACAACCTTCAAAATGACACTTTATCAATGTGTTAAATGCATGCATGTGAATACTAGAGGGCAAACAAGACAAGCTATAATCACTGTCCTCCCTTGCCTCTGCAACTCCTGAACATAAACTATCATCAATATACCCTCATTCTGCAAATGACACACACTAATCTCAGGCTTATTTTATACAAATGGAGCAAAATGACATGAAAAATCTCTTTACAACATCAAGGAAAATTCCTATATTTTGTTCACAAATGAAGAGATATTTTGTGAATTGGGAATGTTAGGGTCAGAAATTGGGAAAACTTGACCCCTCTCATTGCCCTAAACAATCTCTGTATACATACATTAAAATTACAATAAACTTCTGTTTGATAAAGTGCATCGATTGTAAATACCGTAAATACCCAAAATACCCGGTAAGTGGTCTCGATCCCCATACTGTAAATAAATATGTGTTTCCATCAGTGATGACAATGAGAAGAATGTGTCCATGTGACAAGAAAATATGGATAAGTACAACCAACAATGACAAGTAGAGGTGTGACTTTCCCAATACCCCCACAGCGTAATTTGGCTACATTAAAGGTAGACACATTAACAACAAAAATGTCGATAAAAAAAACACAAGATATACAAGCTCCGACAAATTTATGCATTCTACAAAAAAATGTGTAAGTAAAAAAAGGGGATAACTCCACTAAACAAAATTCAGTTCTTGTTCATAATCGCAGGTGCACAGGTTCATATAGTCGTTATTATCTGTGCCAAGGTTTTAAAAAATTGACCGGAAAATGTAGGAATAATACATGCAGCTCGGACAAAGTCATGCATGTTGCGAAAAATTTCTAAGTCGAAAAGTGGGATAACTCCACTAAAAGAAATTCACACCTACCTGATAATCGCAGGTACACAGGTTCCCATGGTACTAAATTTCTGCGTCAAGTTTCCAAAACAATTACTGAAAAATGTAGGAATATAAGCTCGGGCAAGTTGTGACTGGATGGACAGACAGATGGCCAGAAAAATGGACAAATGATTCCTATATACCCTCATAACTTTGTTATGGTGGGTATAACAAGTATTAGTTTTAATTGTTTCTTTATACTCTTTGGCTTGTGAAAACCATATTTCTAAATAAAATATTAAAACAGTTTAACTGTCTACAGACACTAATTGTCTTTTTTAGACCCGAGCTTGAAGGTGAAGAGAACGGTACCTTTTGTCTTGTGAGGCTGTTGTACAAATGTAACTTGGGAGCTTTGTCGTTAACTGGGGGCTTCCAGCACGGCTGTGTTCTTTTCACTTTGGCTCCTGAAAAACGAAATCCATTATTAAGATTGCCTGGAAAGTGAAAGTAGCTGGTTACCTGTATTAACTGGGTGAAGTTTCAAAGCAATTTAACCAGAAATGATATTAAAAAAATATTTGACGGTGTAAATCAATAAATTCCACACCAAATACGGGTTGAAAAATCAAACTATCAAAAAATTTCAGTCTATTTTAGGGTCTGTAATGTTCTAGAATGAAATTTCCAACTATTGAAAATTTTAACCAAATTTCAACCCCACCAAAATGGACAAACCCCGCCTGTTGCCATGCTCGTTTAATAAAGTTGTCAATTTCTTAATGTGGTGATGGTGCAGGATGTTTTTTTCTTCAGAACACCGGTCTTCCATATTCCGATTTAAGAAATATATATGACGACGAGTCACAAAGTGTCAAAAAGGGTTTAAATAGAGAATAATCACTTGATTGAACTGGTGAGGCGAAATAATTCATGAGAGGCAGGGACGTTGTACAAACACAAGAGTGCACTGCGCTCAAGTGATTTACAAAATTGTCCCTGCCTCTAATCATCGAAAGAAATATTTCATGTCACCAGTTCAATCAAGTGATTATTCTGTTTATTATATTCCACTATAAACATAAGATTTACCAGAAATCTTAATAATACCACCATTATTCCCATGACATGTACATTTCTATAGCACGTATGAATACATAACGCACTAGTTAAAGTGACATAATTCAGAAGTGAAATTATGGTTTATAATCACTTGAGAAATGAAGGTAATTCACACATCTATAGGAATGCAATAAACTCCGACAATTTGGTGACCGGAATGACATTATAGCTGCTGAGTTGTAGATGCGTGAGTAATTGATAGAATGTTAGTCAAGGTATTTTTTGAATCCCTTCACTGCTTTTGCTTCACTGTTAGTGATACCAAAATTAACATCTAGAAATTGAAACCGGATTCAGGCCTTTAGATTAGCCTAATTTGGGGACATTTAGGGAAACCGTGGGGGTGGGTTCGGGAGGGGGGGTACCCCCTTATGACTATAGGGGGTCCGGGGGTTCCCCCCGTGGAGAAATTTTATTAAAAGTAAGCCTAAAATGGGGTCTATCTGGTTGGTTCTGAAGCATTCAGCAAGTCATATTTTCAAGTTTTGTAAGTTACAATCTGATATTTATTGACCAATTGGGAACATTGGATCATTTGACATCAACAAAGCCATTTTATAGATGTATGGTGCTTGAAATTTCTCCAAGCAGTCCACCAACATACTGATCATGGGTATTGCCAATTAAAATTTAATTTAATGTGAACCTGAAAAAAGTTAGAAAGTTGATATGTTGTGGTCAAATGAAGCAATATAGTAATAGTATATACACACACAAACAGGTCATAAAAAGGGTGAAAATATTTAATGAAAATTTAAATCCAGAAAGTTCAAATAGGCTCATCAACAAACAGAAATATTATATTAAGTTACAGTTGCCAAAACTGACTGTATATCTTATCTAAAAGTCATTACACAATTACTTAGATCAAGTTGATCATAAACACTGCGTGTGTTGAGCAACAGAATCAGTATTTCCTTTATTTTGAACTAATAACAAGTAACTACTGTAACTACTAAACTAGGCAAAACTGATGTTTTAAAGGGGTACTGGTCTACTGGACACTAAATATTGCCATTTATTTTATGGGACAATCTCATATTATACCCAACAAGATTTATACAGCCAACAAATGAATAAATTGAGCAATGAATGAGTGCCATATACACTCATGTGCTTTAAGAATAACTCATTTTCATTAAAATTATCTTGTTCGTTTCCATATTTTCAAAGAGCACCTGTATGAGTGTATTTTGCAATCATCCATGGCACAAATTTATCCATATGTTGCATACATTCTGTTGGATATAATATGAGATCGTCCCATAATGATAAATCATAAAAATTAAAATGCCCAAATTTAGTGTTCATAATGACTTCATTACCCTTTAATGTTTCACTGTAACTAATGTAACTTAATATGTCTGTTTTTGTTGAAGTCCTTGTCAAATATATTTATAATTTCATTGATGAATGTGTTGTCCAAAGGGAGTGGAAACATGTGTATTCTAATTAGTTTATCAAGAGTCTCCTCTTTTGTCGATCCCTGAAACCTCTCTCGGAAATAGCATTAGAGCAGGCCTTTATATTGGTCTAATTTGGGGATATCGGACACGGCGTGCCGACCATGGTTCGTCACGTCGTGAGAAATTTTTTTAATCTAAACCCGTGAAATGCAATATCTTGGCTTCTAACGGGACATATATCTCACAATAGAATGAGATATATTTCCATCCTGTACTAGTTTAATTGAAGTTTTTTTATTTTTATTTTTTTTTAATTTTGGGACATCTCTTTAATTTGGGGACATCGTTAAGACTAACGCAATTAAGCGTTGGTATACTTTTTTGGCTCTGTGATAGGAAATTTCAATGCAACGCGTTTAACTTGAATGCGGTTCGTTAATATAATTCTCCACCGTGTTAAGACTTTTTTGGCAGTGATCGAAAATTTCAATGCGTCTGTGGTTATTCCCAAAGCTGTGCATTTAATTTGAATGCGATCCTCAGCCGTTTACAACATGGTCACAACGCACCCTCAATGAGTTGTAAACGGCTAAACGCAACAAACGTGTTTCGTTGATGTTACGCCGCATTATAAATGGCTGAGGACTGCATTAAAAGGGACACTTATTTTGAAACTATGTATACCGGTACATGTACATGTATCTATCGGGAATTTTTCGGCAAACAAATCAGAAACACGTCCTGATTTTTTTTCTTCGCATCAGTCTTTACCAATGAAGATAAAAGTAACATGCCAAATATGAAGTTACCAGATAAATCTAGCGATATAGTCAACTTGCAGGTAACAACAACAGCCATAGAGCAGAAACTATGCTGTCTAAAAGTCAGCAAAAGTCCAGAACTGGACGGAATACCAGCCCGATTACTAAGAGAAACAGCATCAGAGCTAAGCCCCTCCCCCTGTATACTAATCAATTGCTCCCTCACCGACGGAGGAAGGACGTATACAATTAATGTGGAAGAAAGCAAGCATCACATGCATCTTTAAAAGGGCTTGATATCAAACCCTAGCAACTAGCGCCCAGTAAGCCTTAAGTGTGCAATGTGCAAAATATTAGAATCTTTCATCCAAGACACCACTGTTACACATATGGAAGAGAACGGTCTCATGGTATCCTGTCAACATGGATTCAGAAAAGGCTGCTCATGCAAGACACAACTAATTGAATATCTGGATAATGTAACCTTCAACCTGGATAACAATGGACATATTGATGCTGTTTATCTGGATTTTAAAAAGGCCTTTGATAGTGTCCCACACAAGAGATTATTGATGAAAATGCAATTGTACAGTATTAGCAACAACATCCATAACTGGACTAGGGACCTTCTCCTTGGTAGAGAATAACGTGTGTGAGTCAATTGACCACCTTTCATCATGCATCAACATAACAAGTGGCTTTCCTCAAGGAAGTGTGCTGGGCACGATCCTTTTCGTCATTTATATCAATGATCTCCCAGAAAATATCAAAGAGATGTGTCAAATTTTCGCAGATGATACAAAACTAATTGGAGATCCGCGAATCGACATCATCCAAGAAAATATAGCCTCTGTCGGCAAGTGGTCCCTAGAATGGCAGTTATATAACCTCTGTCTGCAAGTGGTCCCTAGAATGGCAATTACATTTTAATTCTGCAAAGATCCACGTCATGCACTTTGGTCACAATAACCCAAAAACTAAATACGGTATGTTGGACACAACTGCAGAACCAATCATTAAAGTTAGTACAACGGAGGACGATTCAGTCTGCATTGCTAATTTTTCTATGACGAGCTACATGTAGGTCGAACTATTTGACAAAATATGGAGAAATAGATTTAATTATTGCTCTGGATGGTCGGAAGGGGTTTTGATCGGTGCCTAGAATCATTTAATTTCATCAGGCCGGTCGGAAACCGGGTTGGGGTGTAACATTTCGTTCAGCAATTGAAAATACTGATTTTGGCCATCCTGTCTGAAAATATGACATGTGTGAAATTGACGTTTTGACCATGTTGTAAATGGCTAAATTAATTTTTAGAATATATGTATGTACTGATGTAATCATATTAATACTAGCTTGAACGATCTATCATAGACCAAACAGGCTATTTAATTTAGCTCGTTCTGAACAGGTCTGGGAAATGTGAAAAATCAGCTACAATAGCTGTAATCAGCTATCGTAGCTGAATTCAGCTATATATTATACTCACCACCCGGTAAGTTTTATGCACTGCAGCAAAAATGCTCAAAATCGCTACGAAATTAGGTTACATATGTCATGATCCCGGGCCAGTCCTAAACGAGAGAATCTGGCATTACTCTCACAAAGTGCTGCCGCTTCTAACAATACCATATAGACATTACCCTGAAACAGTATATAATCGTGTATGGTACATCATAAGTGGTGGAACTATTTTCTTTTAATCTGAACTTTCAAACATCTTTCTTGGAGCAAAATTTCTGCAAAACACAAATCGATTCGTTGTTGTCGGATGTAAAACCGGAAGTGAGATGGGATTATAGCTACATGTATCAGGTCGGGCACAGGTGCCAAATGAGCTAAATACCCCGCTGGACAAAACAAGTGTCCATTGGCACCGCGGTGTATTTTCCGTTCGGTCGCGGTGTCAGAGTTTGTAACTGCAGTTGAGCACCGCGGCCGAACGGCAAGTACACTGCAGCCGAGCGGCAAGTACACCATGGCCGAAGGGCAACTACAACGCGGCCGAATGGCATGTACATCGTGGTTAGATTTCGGGTTTGTATCGTCTTTTTTCAGTTTAATGAACGTACACCGCGGCAACTACACCATGGCCGAATGGCAAGTACACCGCAGCCCAACTGTTGTTAGCTGGTGGAGCCGCAGTGTAGTTGCATTTCGGCCGCGGTGGCAACGCTAACCGCACCGCGGTTAAGTGGACACTTGTTTTGTCCAGCAGGGTAGCTCATTTGAGCTCACATAGCTAAATCGAGCTAAATTTTTAATGTGATTTAAGTCCATTTCCTCAGTTCAACACATGCATCAAATTATCGCATTGCGAATTTACATTCATTAGTTAGACCCCATGTCAAGCTTCTCAGAAACTCCTTCCGTACAAGTAATTAAAACAGCAGTGGCGTGATCAAAGGCAATTTGATTAACACTTTTAGGAGAATGATTAAACTTCTTTTTGAACATACAAATTGTGTTTATAAAACTGCCGCTTCTGCATATTAATTTACCTGGAATATATTTCTGAAGGTTAAGGACACAAGGTTACAATGTCTTGTGCGTGGCTTTCCGTATCTTCCAACCAGTGAAATTCAATTAAAATCATGCTTATAAACACATAGACGGAGCCTGATTTGAGCAGCCAATCAGAACGTTTGTTTCAATTTATCTTAGGATAAGCTTAGACACAGCGGAGCGAATCTGACACAGCACGATTTGCTGACTGAAAAGTCAATTTAAAACTATTTTCTCTCACGAATTTTAATGAAAACATATGGATAAATCCTTAAGCAAATGTCACGTAAAAGATATCAAGACTGTTGTGAGTAGATGAGCACACGATGTATTTGTGAAGCTCAATACTAGGTTGGTCCAGTAGAAATAAATTCGCAATGCGATAATTTGATGCACGCGTTGAACTGAGGAAATGGACTTAAATCACATTAAAAATTTAGCTCAATTTAGCTATTTGAGCTCAAATGAGCTATTTAGCTCATTTGGCACCTGTGCCCGACCTGTGTATACCCATCTCAAGCATTTTAAATAACATATCACCAACGCGGTAACTGGCACGACAGTGAACGAATTGTCATGATCGAGTTTTCTGTGCACATAGCAGCTATATACTAATTAATATAGTTTCCGTACTCGATCAGCTGTTCAGAAGAAAGTTGTGAATACAACTCAAATGTTTAATCTCTCACTCGAGATGTTACCTCTGTGCACATTATTTACAACAAGTCAAATTAATATGCCTTTGACTTCCGGTATGTTGCAGAATTACAGCAGGTTCGCTCTCTGATGAAATAAGTAAAATATAAATGATTTTGAACGATTCAGAATTATCGAAGAGAGTATGTGAGCCGACATGACCTAACGGTTGATTAGATTTTCAATTCTGAGAAAATTACCAGGCTACTATCAAGAAGTGGCAGAACTTTGTCAAAGCAAAGAGGCCCAATTCAGTTGTTTCATGTTGACAGTCACAATGACACATTGACAGGTTGAGCCTGAGGTGAATACAGAATAGGTGAAGTGATCGGAAACCTCTTTTCGATGCCATTTTGCTCTGTTCTGTCATATTCCATAAAACTTACCGGGTGGAGAGTATATATAATATATAGCTGAATTCGGCTGGGATAGCTGAATACTGCTTTTGTAGCTGATTTTTTACATTTCCCAGACCTGCTGAACCTGGGCTGAAAAAGTTGAAAAGTTTCAGTGAGGTTTCAGCATCTGTTCGATAATATCAATGCTCTGAAACAAATATAAAATACCGAACATGTGTTTACCAGTTGATTCTGACATTATCCGTTTGTCGTAGTTCCGATCTCCGAGTAAAGAACACTTGACAGCACAGAATTACACACACACAGAATGATGAAATAACTCAGAAAAACAATCCAACGTGGTATTTTATACAAAACAAACGAGTTGTCTGCCCCTCACCGGCTAATAACAGACAGTCTCAACAACGTCAGAAAGCGGATGTAGTGGGCTATTTTGGGCTTACAGGTTACAGTGAAGTAATTATTTCCCATAGGACTCAGTGTTAACATATAATGGCCTGCAGCCCTGACTATCCACGATTTGTGATAAATGAGTACATGGTCACCAGGATTGGCATCTGCGCAAAGTTTCTGCATGAAAAAAAAATCATATCGTCGAGCATGGAATGTACGTTTAAATTTGGGATTTATAATCGAGAGTCTGCATGAGTCAGAATTGCATGAAAAAATATTGACATTTTTTACCTCACACCAAAAAAATTAAATCTAGGAACCACGTGCTTTACAATGTGCCAATGTTTTGTTTGGAGTCGGAAATTTCAAGAGGAGTGATTGCATTATGCATTTTATATGTTAATAAATATCAAAACTACTATTAACCAACCAGAGCCCATAATTTTTTTAATTATCTCCTGCATCTTGGTCCAAAATCCGTTGGAGGTCGCTACCAATCGAATTACTTCACTGTAACCTACAGTTGTAGTCTCGTTCTGGGAGCCTGCAGCCCTGACTATCCACGATTTGTGATAAATGAGTACATGGTCACCAGGATTGGCATCTGTGCAAAGTTTCTGCATGAAAAAAAATCATATCGTCGAGCATGGAATGTACCTTTAAATTTTGGATTTATAATCGAGAGTCAGAATTGCATGAAAAAAATATGGACATTTTTTACCTCACACCAAAAAATAATAATCTAGGAACCACGTGCTTTACAATGTGCCAATGTTTTGTTTGGAGTCTGAAATTTCAAGAGGAGTGATTGCATTATCCATTTTATATGTTTAAATATCAAAACTACTATTAACCAACCAGAGCCCAGAAGATTTTTAATTCTCTCCTACATCTTGGTCCAAAATCCGTTGGAGGTCGCTACCAATCGAATGACTTCACTGTAACCTACAGTTGTAGTCTCGTTCTGTGAGCTCCATGCAGAGTTCAGTGGAAATACATTGCCCTAACATATCAGATTTAAAAAATGAGGCCAAATGTAAATGAAAATATCATACAATATCTAAAAGTCTATATCGAACATACTGAGTCAGAAATGAAATACTCAAATAGGGTGACGATAATACCCGATTAGCTAGCCAGCAAATACGGACCCTATTACTATATTGTTTCATATATGTAGCCTTACAATTCAGTTCTATATAATTATTTAACATTACATTTAACTTATTTGTTCTAAAACCATTAGCACAATTGCACTACGCCTCATTTGGTTTTAATTCAGTTGAGCAAGGGCTCCACAGTTATCTTGCACTTTCAGATAAGGTCCCCTATACATATACAACATACAGTTACTAAATTTTGCAGTACACCACATCCATCAGTATATCACCTTAGATGGTTTGTTCTAATTCTCACATGCATCTCGACTTAAAGTCGCTTATAGTAATAGTTGATTGTCGAATGCAAAGGGCCTTATCATAATCACAAAGAAGACGGGCTAAATATTTAACCTTTCATTTCCTATTGACCAATCAACCCAATCATATTTTGTCTTATGTTATTAATTTGTTTATAGTTATTATGTATGATCACTCTGCTGTAAAAGGCGTTATGATTAGGCCTAACACATTAAACTATTCTGTCTCGTTCCTGTCACATTTCGTGCATCTTACGCATATTCCGCAGTCAGAGTCAAATAGGCCTAAGTGATAAATCACCAGGAAAGGTATGGTGGCACTTCCTAGGGCTGAAGCAGCCTCTTTCTATAGTCGCTACTTGTCGGATCCTTATAATCTAGGAGGCTGGGTGCTTGTAGTAGTAAGAACGGGTCCTGTGCTTTTGGGACGACGGGTCACACATCACTTTGAACCTACGCGCGTGTGACACTCCATTTTTATATCTACAACTTTATTTCCTCCGCAATCGGAGAGTTTAAACATTACGCATCACACACAAGTGTTTCAATATATAGGTGACAACTAAATATATCACATAATTTTTACACAAAACAATATGCACGATATAAATTTAATGGGAATCACGAAATGCTATGGAAATTGTGGAATACATGTGTGTAACTAAATTTACTCTTCAACTGGGTAATTATGCACCGAATGGATCAAGACGGAGTTGTCTATGCGGTATATTTATTTACGTTATAGAGTATATCATGTTTAGCTAGATGACACTCCGACTAAATATAGATTATTTATGTACATATCGTGTCTTCAGAAGTTCAAGCAGAGCAGTTCGTAAGCTGTTCGGGAGATCCATTTAGTCGACAAACTCGAGCAGGATCCGATCCGTATGTATACATGCTCCACAGTTTGAATGTATTGCGAACAAGAAACAAGGTGAATTGCTTAATAGCACTTACGAGGTCTCGAATGGGTGGTTGGATGCATGCACGAAGTATTACCAACAGATCTATGGGGTTCAAGTTGCCAATATATAAGAAACATGGTATGCCGAAATCATTTGTGAGGTTGAATCATACTTTTCGATTCTGGTTTCGGCTATAAGGTGGAACATAAAAGGATTGCATGTTCGATTTCATTTTCAAATATTTCATGACATGTACATATGTGCATCATGTATCATCCCAAATGTAAACAGTGGAAAATATGATGTTGTCAACACGATCCACCTGACGCTTTCCCCTTTTAATATTCAATAAACAGTAGTTGGCTTTCCACCTATATAATGTCACGACACGAGCTAGATGGAAGTTTGTAAATGTTGGGCATTTTTAAAAAAGATTATTATTATTATTTTTTTTAATAATTTTTAATGGAATCAAAAAATATTGATTTACACAAAACTCTAATGACATAAATGTATATGAATTTTTGTATATTTAAGGTAAAGAAAATTACATAAACTTATTACTTGAAATAAACGATTGGAGGTATATATTAACAAAATTATGTTCACAATAGCAGCTCAATGGACCTTCCACAGCTGTAATTCAGATAATTATTATCGGATATTTTCTATCAATCAGCTCCTGGGCCGGTCGTTTGCTGCACTGCATATTCTGATGCCATCTTTGTTCACACTAATTTGGATATCCATGTATACATTCAGTGTTAAATTGGCTATATTCAAACAACTTTTTTTTGTCAAATCATAATGTAATTATATTTCTATTTGCGTCATGATGTTGGGAATTTATCCATGGTTATAACACTGTTTTTCATTTTGCATGACACTTGTCATAATTTTCACAAATAAAGCCGAAAATAATGTATGTTCTCCGACCGGTGCATCTATAATATGTACAAGAGTAGGATCTGTCTGTTCGCGATTTTTCTCCCAGACCCCAAGACTGATTTTAAATAAATTTGGTATTATAACGGGGTTATAAGGGCGTTATTTATCTTTTTTGATTTTTTTTAAATGTTAAATTGAGCAAGGATCAACAATTAAATTGAAAAACAAAACAAAACAATTTTAAATCAAAATGTTTCAAAGAGCAAAATGTGCGCAAAGCACACATATGAGCCTGTTTCAGCTAGTTATAACATAAGGTTATGCGCTGATAAACTAATTAAACTATTCTGCATAATTTATACCTTGTCTACTAGCTACCGGTATCGTACAGTGTGTGCGCTCATCCCACTCTTCTTCTTCCGCATAAGGCAAATCTCTTATAAGAATGTTTAAAGTCTGGCGCATGCATGATAAAAACAGTTAAAATATGTATATACAGTTAAAAACAGCTCCGGAGTTACTTATTCTTTTTCTTGTCAGTGGTGAATATAATGGGTGGCTGGCCGGCAGCTTGTCCAACTCCACTCTGAAACTCTTCGTGTCAAATTCTGGTTTGCATGTTTCCTGGGACAGTTTGTTCCACTGTCTGTGGTACCGGTACGTGGAAAAAACTACTGGTGGTATACGTCGATCCCAGACTCCCAGTGGTGCTTTGATATAGTTTGTGTTTGCCCCGTGTCCTTTCATCGTCTGATGTTGGACTAGAGCGTCATAGAGCCAGTATCTAGTCCAGCCTGATGTATGAGTCTGGATTGATGTCGACCACTCTATCCACTAATGAATATGTGTGGAAAGCTCCATTTCTTTCAATGTCTGTGCCATTATTAACAATTTATTATCTTGTAAAAAATTAGATATAAAAAACATTCATATTGAAGCGTGAATAGTTTTCGTCCTCTAAAACACGGCGTATCCTATTTTGACATAATTTTTTATCAAGTCATCCCGGTTCCGGAGCGCGAAGCATAGCAAATGGGCGCAACTGGTTTACGGTTGGCCTACTATGTTGTTTAAATGACGTTGGTCAATCGCCCTTCTTCTTCCGTAAATGAAGGTGCACACGTGGTTGCGCCATTTTTTCAAGCAATAACAGGCTGCGATGGCCAACTATCCAATATTTATTGACACTGACGTGACAGAACAGGTGAGGAGAAACGTTTGTCTAATGAAGGGTTTCACGACCGACTAATTTGGTTCGCTGTTTAGGAATATATTCTTCTATCTCTCAATTTTTCCTGAAAATTCTATTTCCGAAACGGCGATTTCATTTTCAAATGTTGAAACCTTCGAATCAACAATACTGACAACAGCCTGAACAGGTCTGGCTCATATGCAGATCTGACTATACCGGTAATATATAGTCGCATGTGCACATAAAATGTGCAAATCGAGCTATTCAGTTTTGGTATGAAATTTTCTATTTTTACCAAATACCATTTCTTTTTGTAAATTTCGTAAAAAAATTGATGTTTTGAAAATCGCCTCAAACACGTCTGTCTCAGCTTATATAGTCAGATTTGCACATGAAGGAGGAAGTCAAGTGAAACATTTTGAATGGGGCACAGGCTTTGGTAGTTTGATATACCTTTTTCATGAAAATTTTATCCTATTTTACTTAGGCCAAAGCGAAAAATAGGTGTTTCCACTCCCATCCATAAAAAAAACAGGGGGGTGGGGGGGGGGTGGCTTTTCACTTTTTTTTTTTTTTTAACTTAATTTTTTCGCGGGGAAATTCAAATATCATATTTCTGCTATCTTTCTAATAATTATGTCATTTATGAACTTATTGTGAAGGCTAACAATGTATGTACTGAATTTCAGTGCCTTGTATTTAATCTACATGTGCAAATTGTACATATGTTCATTAATATTCAATAAAACAACTAGTTTCAATATTTACAACAGTGGAGAATAACTTTCCACATAATTGGGCGTCAAGGCCTTTGGGGTGATTTTTCATAGACTTGAAAAAAGGAAAAAAGGTGTTGCAGTGGGGAACCTTTGTCATTTTGTTTCTGCCTTGCGCCATGTGTATGCATTTAAAAAACTTAAGGGGATGGTAAAGTCTGGTCAAGATGGCCACCGCGGATTGCACCCTACCTCCAGATGATCAATAATTACTCACCGGCCATAGAATGGATAAACTTCATATTTTTCACACATAATAATCAATAATAAACAAAGATCTTGTCATTAGTAGAGAAATTATAGCTGTTAGAATTTACTCGCGGTAGAGTGACAAAAAATCATGTCCCCAAACGGCGTTTCTCCAGTTCCAATGGTTAACTTTTTGTACAAACTGAACAGTCAAAATGGTCCTATAAGAATCTGGCTAGAGACAAGGAGACATCATTTTGAGGAAAAACAAGAACTTTCCCAAATACCCTGCCTGTGAAAATAGTACTGTCATCCTGAATAATGGCAAAATGTCCTCCATTTGCATTGTTTACATTCTTAGGAACTATTTTTCTTGGTATGGGAGACCATAATATCCTAACATTATTTTGCGATAGCCGATACGCATGCCATGGAGGCGGGGCGGCCATGATTACAAACAAACCCATCCGTCAATACTAGAATACGATTACGAATGGAAATCGATCAGTATAGACAATCGCGCATGGGATCAAGCTTTTGATTATGCCCATCAATAGATATGGGTTATAAGGCCTAACAAAATTATACGTTTGTTTCCGCTAACGGACTGAAAAAAAATTGGGTAGGTAGGTAGGCAAAACTTTTTTTTTTTTTAAATCTTTTTATTTTTTCAGGATGCAATTCACTGTCATATTTAAGGAAATTTTAGACATTACAGGCCATATTATTGCTAATTTGTTTAGCCCATAAAGATAAAACAAAAACACAATCTCAGGGAGATATAACAAAGCTAAAATGGGACAATAACGTTCATTTTATCTGTTTTATAACATGTCCGTAACGCAGGTTTCACTTCTGCATCAAACTCCCCACATTATTGTGGGCAGTTGCAGTGCATATTCCCGGGGCCGCAGATGCATAAGGGTGACCAGTGACTTCGTCCCACTGCATTCTCGTGCCACCAATTTTTGTCCCGAAAAGGTGACCTCGTCCCACTTGTCGGTGATCTCGTAAAATCCCATAAAATCGGAATGAGGTCGCCATTTTGGGACGAAGTCACTAGCATTCCGCATAAGACACTGCGTGGTGGGATGAGATGGTGGGCGTGGACGCTTAGGCCTAAAAAAAAAATACCTTTGTTTCCCCTAACGGAGCTGAAAAATATAGGTGCGGGCGAGCGGGATTATTATTTTTTTTATTTTTTTTTTTTTTTTTTGTGGAAATCTCCCAAAAGTTCTCACTTTCCCATGTATATATTACATGTCAGGTGTGATTTGCATGCTGGAAGCTTCATATTATGATATGTGAAGGAGATCAGCAAGACACAAGGCATAAAATAGAATAGCATAGTATTTATTTGTATTTAAAATCACAAAGTACAATAAAAAGTAAATATTCAATACCAATTCAATCAAAAATATCCTATACCAACATAATATTATGCTACCATTTTCACTTTAAAAGTGTTTAAAATATCGCCAACAAAACACTCCATTTCAACCACAGGGCCTGTAACGCGCTACGCTGCCCTCCCCCCGTTTGCGCTGCCCATATACACCGCTTCTATATACGCGCCTGCTTCACGTTAATGGTCTCTATATTACTACCATTAACGTGTAGCAGGCGCGTATATAGAAGCGGCGTATATGGGCAGCGCAAAAGGGGGGCAGGCAGCGGAGCGCGTTACAGGCCCCTGTGTTTTCAACGTTAAACGTTTATCCTTTGAATCCAAGTCCAAACTACATTTAACGACAACGTTGTCCGTAAAACCCGTATGGTGTTCTTGAAACACGTGTAAAAACTTCTTAGCATGTGAAACATTTTAGAAACTTTAGCCCTAATACACTGCTAACCATGGTTTGTGACGCCATGACATAGGTGAATATTCCTGTTTTGATGGATGATTTTAGTGATATCAGAGCCGATTGTCAAATACAGGTAGAGCCTTGCGCCGATTGCCGATTATTTGAGATCACAATCGGCCGATTCAGGTTATTGTAATAATTATACCAGAATATGTTATGTGTTATATAATACTTAGAATTAGAAGCAAGCAACAACCGTAGTACTAGTAATATGCCGTACACAGTATACATAAGTATACGTTTGGGTAAGTATATAGGTAGGTATGGGCTGACTTGTGATCAAATACAGGCACATGTCCTGCAGAGGCTAGCTGTGGTACGGGGCCTCGGTGTATTTATTGTAATGTATTGTATCGACGATGCAATGCATTAACTTACCCATGTATTCTAGGCTATTCCACAACAAATAGTTTGAAAGTTTGATGTAGCCACGTGCATGACGACATATCCACGGCCCGTTTTTGATAACAATTCATCAAACGGCATTTTTCTTTGATCCCAATTCAAAGACATCGCATCAAAGGAAATGAGCCGACTGAACTAGTTGCAAGTTACACCATGTTCATGTCAATTTCGCAGACACGATTTGATTGTCGATTTCGGCATGGTCATCAAAATAATCATTGGTGGTGACCTATACGTGACGTCACACGAGGCTGACTGGATGAAATGACATTGTCTTCGACTATTTAAAGTTAATCATTAATGGAAAGTTGTGTTGGGTGAAATACTTTAAAAAGATTAATTACAGATAGTAAAATTAATAAATAAATTTCTTTTATTCTTTTTAATATCTGACTATTAATGCTTGTACAGTTTTTATTCCTGCGTCCTGACAACTGATACACATGTTATAATATGCTCAATTTAATTGAACAAACAGCAGGCCTTCGATTATGAGGCGTGCGATCGCGCACCATAGCACGCCTGAAATTAAATCTTGGCGAGTAATTAATCACACTCCTCGGCGATATTAGGCGCACGATTGAAAAAGGGTTTATAATAACGATCAACCTTGTTTGCTGGAGAAGACTGACAGACATGCCGTATACGACGGAAGTAATTGTTTTAAGTTTTGCGCATGCGCTAGAACATTATTATAGTCAGGTGCGTTTAGCGATGTCGTCGCATTCGTATGTAGGTCTGAGTAATTCTCGGCTAGATATTGTTACCAACATGACATATTTAAATTAATCCCACCGTGCACCCCACACCAATGCAACGTAATGTTGGTACCATGATTGTGTTGCGTTCTAAATGAAGCCGCCCCGATGGGCGGTGAAGATGAATAGAAATTGAAACTTGAGTTCGGGGCAATCAAACATTATTTTTAAAAATATCGATAGAGTTCACACAACAGGAAACTCTCACGTGGTCACATGGTCTCTGACCGCATTTCATAACAACTTACATCCAACGGAAGCATTACGACGCAATTCGAGAATGGAGTTTTAATTACTTCAATGTGGAGAATACATGTGTACAAGATGAATCACAATGGTGATAAAATTGATTTAATTTTGAGTCTTCGTTTGTCATTTTATACCCCCGAAATATCCACCAAAATCACACGCCTGGGTTTCAGGTTAGGCGAGTGACCAACCACACTCCTGCATTTTACAGAATCGAAGGACTGAAACAGTGAAGTCAGCTGCGCAATTAAATGTCACGTGACATGCACTTTCGGTTTCTACAGTTTATACCTGTTTTACGCTGTGTGTACTATATAGATAGATTTGTTGTGCTGCGTATGCATACATTTTGATTTTTGATAGTTTGACGTACATAAATCAAAATGTCTACATGTTGACGAACAATAAAGTTACGTATCGGCGTATCATGAGATGTAATTTGTGTACATCATCATATAATTTATTATTACGCGCAATCACGGCGTCATCATCGCAGCCTGGCTCTAACCCAAAGTGTCACATGCTTCCCGGCGATCCCCACTAATATATTGTTCAAACATAGACCCAGGTATGGCCGGTGTATTGAAGAGGAGATGGCTGTATATCAAGTTTGTGTTTGGTAAATCACTTTCCCCATGTTTACTGCATGGTCATTTATTCAACAAAACATCGTCATATTTAAAACAGTTTATTGAAGAAAAACAAGCACCTGATTTCTATTTAGACAATCGGAAATGCCGATGTTGAAACCCGAGTACCGATTGTCATTCAATGGGCCACAATCGGCCGATTCCGATTGTCGTTCCCGATTATATATAGGCTCATCACTAGAAGATTTAAACGAAAACGATGTATTTTTTATTTTCCGTGGGCACCGCCATGTTATGAAATGCGTACGGACGTCGAGTCATTAGAAACGGGGCCTATTATAAAGCGACGAACTGAGACAAACAGCGTCGGCAACTATTTTCTTTTATTTAAAAAAAAATAAAATAAAAAATATTTTTTGGTGCGGGAGGTTTTAATAGGTGCGGGCGGGTTAGGGGAAACAAAGGTATTTTTTTTTTAGGCCTTATATATATTATTATTGTGGGCCATTGCAGACACTCTATGGCGCATAAGATACATTATATAGAGGATCTCACATGAGTTTCTATTTTATACGGAATTTATCAACCGAGTTCACTAAATTCGATTTGAGCCGAGGTTTACCAAGGCTCAAATAGAATTTAGAGGACGAGGTTGATAAATTACGTATAAAATAGGACGAGTGTGAGATACCTTTTATCACATGATCAAATAAACCCGAAGCAACGCGAAATATTCATCGAAAACAACAATCATAAACTACAGCGATCGCAAGTTATTTGAAGAACGCCGTGACGTCATCGCACGCGCTGATATTAAACGTGTCTATTACCGATAATTATGAAACTGCTTTTATGGCCAAATTATGTGATAAATATTATTATTGTGGGCAGTTGCGGCGCATATTCCCATAGCCGCAGGCGCATAAGACACTGGGTGGTGGGATGGGCTGGTGGGTGGGCTTATATATATACCGTATATTATTACTGTGGGGGGGGGGGCCCGGGCGCTTGCAGACGTATTCCAGTGCATGCGGCGCATACAACAATCCTCGTGAGTGCCCAATAAACATACGTGCGGAATAATAGTATGTGGTGGAATTTTTAGGAAAATTAAAAAAACATACGGGGCAAAATAATATGAAACTGACTGTAAACATTTGTCCAAAAAAAATAGCCCAAGCTGAATTAAGTAGCTAGGAGGAATCTTCTAAGATGAATTACTGAGGCTTTGGGAGGACGTGTATTGGTTTGAGTCACCGATCTTCTAATTTAAAAAAGAAAAAAACATAATAACTTTGAGTTTGAAAAAAAAGTTTGCTTTTTAAACAATATTTGTTCTAAATTCAATAAAATTGAATTCAATTAGATAAGTGGAAACCCTATATTTGTTAGACCTGAAGGTTTAAAGCTGCACTGAATCAAGCCCATTGTGACTGTATGATAAAAACGATGTATATGTACCACGAAAATAGGAAACTTGATCATTATTTGACACTATTCAACGTACCAATATGAAATGTTCGTAGAAATAAATGTTATGCTGTGGTTAAATAGTTAATGTATTTATATTGTAGTGGTGAAGTCATCAATAACTAATGGATTAACCCATTCTCGGATCATAGATTGTTTTGTCAAAGTTAAAATAAATTTTGAATGAAAAAACGTACCGCAGTTATTTCATACGCATTGACAATTTCATAACGAAACGATACCGGAAGTAGGTCTTGCACACTCGTCTACCGGTAATTCCAACGAATTAATTAATAATAGTTACAAATTACAATGGAATTATGCCTAATTTGTTTTAATTACCATCAACAAAAATTTCATTGTTGGTTTTCTTCCAATATAATAGAGATTTAGATATTTAACAAAAAAATCTCAAAATAAAAAGTTTAGAGTCGGCGGTTTAAAATAGGGTCGGTCGGGTTAGCGGAAACAAACGTATATATTTTTTAGGCCTAAGCAATATGATTGTACCTGATAACCGACAATTTCTCGATTAATTTACATTCAAATGTTATTAAACGTATTTTACTCCACAATGTTGTTGATCCCAGTGCACCAAAATAGAATTGACCGGAAGTGAACTCGCACAAGGAGTCCGTCGTAAAATATGACATATTTCGTCGGAATACGGTACTTTCCTATTCATAAATATGTTTTTATATAGGCTATTTGATTTTAGAATAATACAATATTCTGAAACATGTAAGTTTTCTATTTATGTGATTTGCGTACTAATACGACATCTGGTAATCTCGCTTTTGACTATAGACTGGTAATTCTAAAAATAAAATATCAACATTTCCATCTGTAAACAGCACAAAACTTCATAAATCGTGGGTAATCAAGCAACTAAATTAATTCCAACAATTTAAATAAACTGAAAGCATCGATTTCATATCATAAACTTGCCCGATTGCAGGATCGGATTGCTTTTCTGGTCGATTTTCATGTACCTGCCGCGAATTAAAAAATGACAACAACGTCATGAACATGTGTTTACAATTGAAATATGGCGACTGGCTCCCAAGAAAAACTGACACGTTTTAGCGGACGTTTTGCAAACGATACAGTGAACATTAATCTAAAGCATAGCTCCTTGGCTCTTAACGGTATGTCACTTATCATAATGGGCTGCCTAATGATACTGTTGAAGTTATAGTTTTTCACATTTGAATGCCAAAACAATGACATAATATTGGAGATATACTCTGTTTCAAAGTCATTTTTCTGGTACAAAAAGCTTTTTAGCTCACATCTATTCGTGGCACCTCCTTTAACGATATATGCTCTATATATTACCTCTATGTTGTTATATCTATTTCTGTCTGCTTTTATGTGAAAAATACCAATTTTGTCAGCCCGTTTCCAGACATTTTTTATGAAACAGACTTTGCCATCCCCTTAAGTGCCAACACGCTGCTGACACTTGTTTGGGACGACATGTTGACACTATTTCCCGGATGTTGGCAAAATTGTTTTAGATCTTCCGGTAAATATACACTCCGTCTTCCGTTCGGTAAATTACCGTAGGCCTATATCATCCGGTTGTTACAGTCCGTTCTTTTCAGACACCGTTGGAAGTTTTGGGACAGATGTATTCTTTGCGATTGCGTTCGCGTAAATATTGTGTAGCATTATTTTGCCGGTATATTTGGGCATGTCGTTAGTTGACGTACATTAATAATGCGGTCATAAACTCATCACCCTAATGCCGCCATGGAGCTTCATTTTACAGTGTGTCTGAAAACCACGTGCCCGTTTGTTTTTGTTTACAATCTGTTGCTATATCGGTCACAACACGGAATTTTATTGTCAGTGGGTCGATTTAATAACCAAATAAGGAGACAATTTTAGTATGCTTGTTTATGTGAGAGGTCTATATATAACAATATAAATAGTGTAGTATTAATTCACGTGGAAATAGTAAATACATCGTATTTTATTTTTCGGGATTTGGAAAATAAATAAAGTGAGTTTCGTCGGGGGGTTTTGAGGTGGGGCGGGCGGGGGAGTGGAAACATGCCTATTTTTCGCTTTGGCCTTATAAAGAGTACAGGTAAATAACTAGTCCAACAAATTAGACTATTCGGATTAATACATATTTTAATATTTGGACATTTACGATTGTATTAATCCTTCTAGTCTAATAAAAGAGCTGAAAGCAAAGTTAGCACACATTTTGAAGCAGGTCAACATCAGTGACCACCGATATGACCCATCAAAATACCATTTTCTCTTAAAGTATCTACAAATACATTAGTCTTACCTGTAGCAGAGATAGTATTCTTTGTGTTCACACATAGATTGTGATATAAAAGTTGTCAGAATTACAGATTTGTTAGTTTAATCCCGGATTGGAAAACATATCACCATTTTCAAATACAAATAAATTATGTTAATTTCGCGTGTTTTCCCAGATTTCTGATCTATTACGCATGCGCGTGCTTTCGTTTTCGTATGTGTTCGCTAGCGTAGACGGGTTTGAATATTTCTGTCGGTTGAGTTATAAAATTATATGGATTAATAGTGACACAAATTTATGCTAGTTAGTTCAGTCATGATATTTAACATTCCAACAAAAGGTATGTGTTTTTTATTTGTAGTTTTATTTGTGTCATTAGACGTGAACAGTGTAAGTTAAAGGGGCATGACCTTGCCTCATAATTCATGTGGCTTCGTAGCATTCAAAGTTTTCACGTGTTCCATTAGACTGAAGGATTAAAAGGTCCATAAACGTCCAAATATTAAAATTCCTATTAAGGCCTAAACAAATAATACCTTTGTTTCCGCTAACGAGCTAAAAAAAATTAGGGTAGGTAGGTAGGCTTAACTTCTTTTTTTTTTGTCAACTTTTTTTTTTCAGTAATCTTTAAAAATAACTGTATAATACTTGTCAATAACCCAAACTATGCACTTCTTAGCCCCAATCAGGTTAACCCAGATGACAGAGGAACTAGAAACTCCAATTCAATCTTACATATGCTTTAATATTTACATATATACTAGTCTATATACTAAGATAGTCTTTGATAATCCTAATATTTCCTATATGGTCTGGCGACAATTGGAGTCAGTCCAGTACCACTGCACTGTACACATATTGGAGTGACCGTCTTGTACCGATCTCTTAAGGATGGCTTCACAACACCACCTTCTCCACATTCAGTGAAGGATCTAGGTATTTTTTGGGGACACCTGTTTTTGGGCAATGATATGCCGAAGGCATAACCTGAAGGCCTGATCGGAGGAATGTTTGGGAAGGGTGACCCCCTGATGATGGTGGGGGTTCTTCCCCTGGAAAAAATTTTGAAAATCCATTGCATTTAGATCTAATCTAAGGCTCTTTGAGTCAGTATTTTGAATTTTACAGAGAGGTCAATTTTATCAAGTTTCTCAAGCATAACTTTGGAACTTTTTATATATGTATGGATTGGAAATGCTTATAAGTTATTGTCAGATATCTTTTGGTTCTATGGATTATGCTTATCGGAAGCCTTATCCTGCTTGAAATTAGACTTGCCATCATCACTCTAATTCATAAATAGGCTATTTTATAAAATTCAAGTGAGACACATACCGTACATAATATACTACAGGTACATGTAATACAGAAATCCTACATGTACATGTAGTACAGAAACAATGTACATGTATTAAGATAGTAATGACTATATATGGTACTAATCTCTATGTTAATTTTTCATTTGGTATTATGAGATCACACTTGATAACCAGGTTGATTTGATCAAATTGTTAATGTTCCTGTGCTGTAATTGATTGAAATACTGAAGTCTGAACGCTGAATGATAACATACCGTACCTGAACTCAAATTATTTGAAGTTTTCACAGATGAAAGCTAGATAAAGCCAAACATACTTTACAGTATGATTCCAACTGTTGAACTTAAATCTTTTTGTAAACTTAAATTTCTTATGTCAATATATATAAATATATAAATGTTTTGCATCTTGTTATGATATGAATTGGGACCTAAATTGAAAAAAAAAAAAATTTAAATCAAATGTTTTTTTGTTTGTTTTTTTTGGTTCAATTTTTTTTTTTTGCAATGGCAATAAAATGTTTAGGGTCGGCGGTTTAAAATAGGGTCGGTCGGGTTAGCGGAAACAAACGTATTTTTTGTTTAGGCCTAATCCGAAAGTCTAATTTGTTGGACTAGTAAATAACTAGCCACGAAAGTAGCGATGTGCCCACTGCATACCTAAAATGCCATATTCGGCACAAGTTCCGGTTTGGTAACCGTAAAGGCCGATTATCATAAGAACATCTAGAGCATAATGTACTCGGGTACGAAAATAAAAGCGTGTTCAAATTGGATTGTTCCAGATATCTCCCCAATAAAACAATTGCCGTAGTCACACATTTAAGCAGAACTTAAATAATAGGGTGTCTAGTATTTTATTTATTTATCAAAATGAAACCAAAAAAACGCCAGTTGACTAACTGAATATGTTGAATGTAATCCTGTCTAATGTAACCAAATGCTGGATGCGAAATGTTTCCTTGCACCATACCAAACGCCCTTGAACTTCAGCAATAGTAGGTGTGTGAACGGTAAATTAGGTAATATATATATTGGTGTATTGAAGTATATATTAGCATATATGCATATAGACAACTTACATGTGTGAGTGGTTAAAACAATGTTTTAAAATTTCGTGATTTCTGCTACAGAATTACTTATATACCTGTACTCTTTATAAGTAAAATAGGATAAAATTTTCATGAAAATGGTATATAAAACTACCAAAGCCTGTGAATGGGGATTTTAATCCAAATCTCTGCAGCAAAAGTTATATGTGAACAGGTCTGGCTCATGTGCGAATCTGACCAGGGTTGGCTCATGTGCAAATCTGACTATATAGTCAGATTTGCACATATTGTGCAAATCGAGCTATACAGTTTTGTTATGAAATTTTATATTTCTACCAGATACCATCTCTTTTGAAATCAAATTGGTTATTTCTCAATCTTTTGACAACAATTTATCCCGCGGACAATCAGTTTCCAAAATAAATTGATTTTATGATGTTTGAACAAGATTTACAAAATTGTCTCAAAGTAATCATCAAAAGTACATTTTCGGTTAAAAGAATTATTCCTGCTGGAAAATATTGAATATACTCATATCAACATATTGAAATCAAACATTAGGTGACAGAAATAGCTAGGATCTTTGTACTTATAAACTTTGACTATAAACTGATATAGCCCGATTTGCACATTACTCTCGGGCTCCAAATAAACGTGCAGACCCAAATAATAGTGCAGGGGGGGACTTTCATTGAAAACTAATAAACGTGCAGACCCAAATAATAGTGCAGGGGGGAATTTCCAGCAAATGTTTATAAAATTAACAGTGAGGACGTGAAATTTTTATATTTTATACATAACTCGGCAAGCTTTTTCTTCTCTGCAAGATTATATATATATTTTTTTGGACAAAAAGTATCCGCCATGTTTAAACTCTCACGGGGAAACAACAATTTTTACAGAAATTCCCTAAAGACAGTGCGTAAAGAGGCCCCAAAGTTTTATTCTACATCCATTTTTAATTATAGACTAAGCTTCCCAACTATAAAGTAACATTTTATTACACTTTCAATGATCAAAATATTTTATAAACCTCTCATAAAATTGTTGGATTATGACAGTATTGAGTGTTTTATTGAGATCATTAAAACGAAAATGTCTGGTGCCTAAATGGAGCCCCACACTGCCACAGTAAAAAATGTGTATTCCGGTAAGCACGTGGTTCGTCCCCCCTAATAATGAGATAATCCTAATGAAAACGTGCGCAAACATCATGGATACACGGCTTAATCGGAATCCGATGGTTCACTTTTAAAGGCATGCGGGGAGGGGAAATGTGTATTCTTGAAGAACATGGTGCGTCCCCCTGATAATGAGATAATCCTAACAATCACGTGCGCGAAAGTAATGGATACACGGCTTACTAGTCTGATGCGACCACTTTCAAATGAATGCGGGGAGGTAAACACCTGGCTCGCCCTGCTATTTTCATTTTTGGGAATTCCTGTCAAGCGAGTGACGTATTGACTATAATAACTGTCAAATTGTTTCCCTAAATTTGAAGTGAAATCATGCTTTACTGTGGTATAACTTTCACTTTGTTGATGAATTAGACGGTTCACTTATGGTACAAATTATTTTACTGAAAAATCAATAAACGTGCAGACCCAAATAAGCAGCGTACCGGGGGAATTTTCCGCCTGAAATAATAAACGTGCATGCACGTTTATTTGGAGCCCGAGAGTATGTGCAAATCTGACTATATAGTCAGATCTGCACATGAGCCAGACCTGCTGACTATATAGTCAGATCTCCACATAATGTGCAAATCGAGCTATACAGTTTTGGTATGAAATTTTCTATTTCTACCAAATACCATTTCTTTTGAAATCCAGTTGGTTATTTCTCAATCTTTTGGTAACAATTGATGCTGGGGACAATTAGTTTAAAAAATAAAGTGATTTTATGAAGTTTGAAGAAGATTACAAAACTGTCCCAAAGTATGGCCAAAGTAATCATCAAAACTGACAAAAGTCCATTTTTGGTGTAAAAAATTATTCCTGCTCGGAAATATTGAATATTCTCATATTAACATATTGAAATCAAACATTAGGTGACAGAAATAATTATGATCTTTGTACTAATAAAATCTTATGGTAAACTGATATAGCTCGATTTGCACATTATGTGCAAATCGGACTATATACATGTAGTCAGATCTGCACATGAGCCAGACCTGGTGAAGTAGTCCAAAATTTACGGGATAAAGATATCCTGTCAAAATTTCTGCGATGCCTGTGATGGGAGAGGTTGCTTCAAGTCCGGGAAAGGAGGAATATGACACATACCATTTGCCTTCCTTTTCCAAAAAAAAGGGACTTTTTAAAGGATTGCTATCCTGATGAATGCAACAAATTAAACACTATCGGAAAGCCACCCCTATTATGATCACAATGATCCAAGTCCCATAACAATAGCGTAATAGGTAAGGCGAGAAATAAATAATACCCCCACTGGTTGTTTACGGCTCATGATTCGGTCAGGAGTGGACAAACAAACCTAATTTTGATTTTGGCCTAAATTGCCAATTTTTGCTATAAATTTATTTTTGTTGTTGAGAATTATTTTCTTGAAAAAAACAACACTTTACCTAGTTTTGAAAAATCAAGATAAAATTCAAATACTAGTATAAATACACCAACTTTCTAATGGAAAAAACCCAAGCCAACCTGCCAGGTAAATATGTACTAGTATTGTTTTCAATACCGCACAAAATCACACCCAGAAATATTTGCAGCTCTGTAACTTTTGCTGCGGAGAATTGCATGGAAATGACCATTCAAAATTGGTCACTTGACCTCCTTAATGTGCAAATTGGGCTATAAAGTTCTGGTAGGAATTTTCTATTTCTACCAAATACCATTTATTTTGAAATCCAATTGCTGAATTGGTTGTTTTGAAATCTTTTGGCAACAGTTGATGCAGGCACAGGAGTTGGACAAGATAGTAAATAATAATAAATATATAATATAGATAATACATATAAGTAATATAAAGTATAGGATTGTAACTAAAGGATTAGCGATTTGACGTCATATTTATTATTTTGGTCCTAACCCAAAGTTAGGAAACGGTAAACACATTATCGATCGCTGCAATCTCCAGATACATTAATGTTATGACTATTATACATCAATCTGACTGCCTGTGACTTACATTTAGCATCGCATTGCATATGTTCTCTGTCACATCCTTTTCAGGATTGAGTATTCAAGGATTTATGATTCTAACCTTAGTACAAGAGCAATGAGTATCGATGCCATTATACACTCATCTGTATATGAGCCTCAAATATTTGGCAAAAACGTGATTCTCCTGCAGGAATCAGTTTCTTCATAATTGTCATGTGCAATAGTCAACTTCAACATAAATTAAATTGTATTACCTTGCTGATATAATGTATGTATTAAACAATCAATTACAATGTCAATTAAATTAACACAATGAAAGCTGCTGACTGCATGGTACATGTAGTTGCTCAATAAGGTGAACCCCCACCCGGAAATTTCAGGACTCTGAACAAGTTAAATAATTGATAATAGTGAGTTTCATTCAGCAGTTACCACACGATAAGTGATAGCCTGTACTACTGACATCTAAGTATACTAAGCAAACAAAGTGTACTCACAAATGACATCGCGGAGAACATCGCTGATTAAAATGCTGTAGGTTCCCTGGTTTCAAGAGAATGTCAATCATTTCCCCATTGGTCCAATCAGATTCAAGGGCGAATGTATTCAGTTCATCGAACACGGTGACAGTCAGCACATTTCAATTACATTGTGCCGTCTTTCTTGTAGAAATATACAACGACGTTGCCACAAGTTCAAAGCCGCAATGCCGCCAATTTGTAGAATATACAACGACCCGAAGAGTAACCATGTCGTATCATCAAATGAACTGCCCACTGCTTGTAACATATATTAGTAGTACTCATGTTGTCGGAATCTCTTTGATGCACGATCAAAGGTCGTTAACACTTCGGTTTTAGATTAAACTTTATAAAACAAACACGCTATTCAATAATACTGGGCACTTTCCGACGTCCGAAATAAATAATGCAGATTAATCGACGTGGGAAATGGTAATCGATTATCGGCTTTATCAACGGTTCATCAATTATACGATTAATCATGACACCCCTACTCAAACCAACTCAACTGCTTAGTTGAAATCCCTTTACCAACCAGGTTACAACCTAAAATAAAGAAGGGGGATGCCAACTACTAGCAGTCCTTCGATTTTGAGGCGCGCAATTGCGCTTGCGCGCCTTGGCGCACGTGGATCTAAAAACCAGCGAGTTATTAAATGCGTACGCCGAAAAATTTAAATGCGCGCCAGTGAACGAGATTTTAACAAACAGCACATCAATGGTTAAACGCCGACAAGACTATTCACCGTGTATCTTTCTCAGTAGCGATGACGTTGATTACGAACATAATAACAAAGATCAAAGCGGCCGCCGGCGTCTTTCTCACTCAATGATTGGGGTACACCTCGTCACAACTGCTGCACGTGCTAGTTCCCGCAAAAAACAGTGTCAATTCTTTAGCAGCCTCGTTTGATGTTTCGGCATGCGGGATTCGCCGATTCATTTGAATATTATTGCCATAGATTAGGTTTTAAGTTTAACTATACTTCGAAGCTATACTTCGAAGCCAGTATCTTTCGACTCAGAGAAAAACGAAAAATGGACATTGGACCCTCCTCAAATACCGACTCTATCAAAACGAAAGAGAGCCCCGGTTGATTCGTCGGATTCCGGTAACGATTCCACTTCCGAGTTTGAAGTTTTAAGCGACTGCGAGTCTGGTGAGCATGCGCTCTCAGACGCGGAAGTGGACTCATTACCGTGATTAGATTCACCTGGATTGCCAGATAATCGGATTATTGTGGACTAGATATTGTACTACAATATAAACATATGTTTTTATTTCTGTTTTCACTTTAAGTTGCTAAATGCACACTTGGAATTACACGTGTGTATCATTATAATTGTGTTTGTCTTTATTCAGTAATCATTTCATCCATGTTAATTTGAATTGTGCTCCCGCAAAAAAGGCGCGCGCAAATTCCAAAAGCTCCGAGCGATATATCGCGCACCTACGTTTTCCAAATTCGAAGGACTGTACTAGTAACTAGTAATATTTTTGAGCGGCAAAGTTATAGAAATGTCGAACAAGTGTAAAATCAGACATTATGAGTACTTATGGCTTTAGAAAACAGTGTTTGTTATTAACTTGTATCTTTATTTCAGACTACTGAACTAAGGGCCTATCTGAAACAACAAGGTGCTGAAATATCTGAGGAGAGCAGTGACAACCCAGCCAAAGATTTGCTAAAAATTATTGAAGTGACAGATGTTATCTGGAAGGAAAGTGATTCTGGTATGGTTTTGAGTTTTAATTGTCATTGACTTTCACATCATTCCATTTAATATTTACTCAACATTTATATATTTAGGCCTAAAAAAGAACTTTGTTTCGGCTAACCCGACCGACCCTATTTCGAACCGCCGAGTCTACACATTTTATTATGAATTCCATCCAAAGAAAAGAAATTATGTTTTTGTATTGCGAAGGACATGGAGCATCTTACATAGTGGCCAAAATGGTTACTTCTACTCAGCTTTGTTTCTGAATACACTTTTGCTAAATAAAATAAATAATCATAAATGCATTGACCAAACATGCCGAGTGCTTCTTGTGGGTAATATATCTCAAAACTTCCAAAAAAATTACATGTTTAGATTGGTTGTTTTCGAGTTGTTGGATATTTCCTGACCCCAGAACTCAAATAGTAAAACAAAATTACATGCACATAAAATGGAATTATGTACACGTATAATATCCATCCAAGTTTATCACTGGGACGTTCTTTTTCATTGAAACTTACCAGGAGTAGAAACGGAAAAAATTACTAGTCCACGCACATGTAAACAAGCAGCTGGATTCTGCACTGCCATGCTTGCACGAAAATGGGCAACATTATTTGAGTCAACTTGTCTCAGTTTCAGTGTTTATGCTTGGCCAAAAAATATTTTTCCCATTTTTATTTTACCAATTCTGATTTTTTTTTTTTGGCCAAATATAAATTTTTTTTGATCAAATTATATCCTCATTTTCTGGTCTCACAATTTATGCATCTGTTTGTTATATTTAACATCTAACATTCTATATAATTATGTCCATACCTTCAAATACCGTGGATTTTTTGTCGGCTCTGCTGGATTATGGATTTATTCCCCAGTGGAGTTCACAATGTGTTGATGGGTTTTCACTCAGCCCATTGTGTGCGTTGGACAATCCATGCACATAAGGGTCGGGTGGACGTGACTTTGGAATACCGGGCTGCACCCTCTTTAAGCTGCGGCCCGAGAAGACACCAGCCCAGACCACAGATAGATGTTATGAAACATTTAATTCGTATTTGAGAGCTATTCGATTCGATCAAAATCCCACTATTCACAGGGGCTTACAAGTAGTTTCTTCATTTCCGATAAAGGTAAACCACAATGTACCCGGTAACAGGTCGGTATGATTATCTTTATACCGAATATAATCGGTGTACTGAAATTCCCGCCAGAACTAACCCTCGCACTCCTGTTGCAACCAGATTTTTTACGATAAGATTGCAATTTACTTTATGTATATCTTTGTCTCAAACAAAATTATCAGCAAGGGGATGAGGCCGTTGTATAGATGCTGAGCTGTAATAACGGAAACCCTGCTATTACAATTTACAAATGTGTTTTGAGGAGTTATTTTTTTCAGTCTGTTAGCAGAAACAAAGGTTTTTTTTCAGGCCTTAGTGAGTTTTTGAGGAACATAGTCCATAAAATATTATTTTACTCTATTTATTGCTCTAATTTGAGCCCTGGAATATAACAAAAGCAAGCGAGGTAAACTTCAAGAATGAAAAGCGCTTGAATCTTCGATATTGATTGTATCTGTGATTCATATTATTTACCTCTTGTTAAATGGTGCCTGTCATAAAGGAGTTTTAAACTGATATTCTTATTACTTGAGATCTCTTCATGGATCTCAATTTATCATATATTTCAGATATCGAAACTTTGTTCAACGGCCTAATATCATTGGTTCTCCTGATACCGCCAGACCAGTGTGAAGAACTCATTCTCAGATTCTGTGAAAAAGTATCAAAACCGACAGGTGACAAGAAGTCAGTATGCAGATTCAAAGCGTGAGTTTTGGAAATAACTTTGATCTTCAAAGAGTTTGATCTAATGATTTATCTATTTACTGAACCAAAAATATTGATGATAAAGCTATTAATAGTCATGTCTGATTTATGTACCGGTACATGTGCAGGGGAGACAATGTGCCTAGAATTACCATCTAAAGATTTATATCAAATCAGTCTTATTGGCTATTGAATTTCCAAGTAACAGTATGGAAAAGTTGTTTTTTCCCCCTACAAGAATAGATCCTTTTTACATATTTATAATTCAATGTAGGCCCTGTTATTGGAAACCCAAGTCCTTTTTATACGCCCTTTTTGAAAAAAGGTCGTATTATGTTATCAGTCTGTCCGTCCGTCCGTCCGTTAACATTTTTGGTTTCTGATCGATAACTCCAGTTTGGATTATTTGATCTGAACCAAAGTTGGTATGTGTATTTCCCAGCTAAAGATACAGGCCAAGTTCGAATATAGGTTCCGTCCAAATATTTTTACATGAGTTACGGCCCTTTTTCGACTTAGAATTTGACCGTCATTTAACATTTTTGGTTTCCGACCGATAACTCCAGTTTGGATTATTTGATCTGAACCAAAGTTGGTATGTGTATTTCCCAGCTAAAGATACAGGCCAAGTTCGAATATGGGTTCCGTCCAATTATTTTTACATGAGTTACGGCCCTTTTTCGACTTAGAATTTGACCGTCTGTTAACATTTTTGGTTTCCGACCGATAACTCCAGTTTGGATTATTTGATCTGAACCAAAGTTGGTATGTGTATTTCCCAGCTAAAGATACAGGCCAAGTTCGAATATGGGTTCCGTCCAGTTATTTTTACATGAGTTACGGCCCTTTTTCACTTAGAATTTGGCCAATTTCATAACATTTTGGTTTCCGACCGATAACTCCAGTTTTGATTATTTGAGCTGAACCAAAGCTGGTATGTGTATTTCCCAGCTAAAACTACAGACCAAGTTTTAATATAGGTTCTGTCTAATTATTTTTACATAAGTTATGGCCATTTTTTCGACTTAGAATTTGACCACATTTTGGCATTGAAATTAGGGTTATATCAGATTTTCTTCAAATGTAAGCTCAAAGTATTATCTTATTTTGCGATAGTACAATTCGAAATGGCTAAAGGGCGTATTTTGCCACGCCCTAGCGATGCTCTTGTTTTTTATGCCCCTGTGCCATTTTCAAAACGCGAAGCCTGAATTATCGTGTTATTCATCTTTGTTTATTTAGAAATGTTGGCTTTAGTCTGTCCGTGGTCTGTTCATGTCATAACTTAAACAATAGTGCTTGGATCGCAATGAAATTTGGTATGGATGTTCGCTACTATGAGGACATCCAATGGAGTGTTAATCGTTTTGTTCGGGTTTTCTGTTCTAGAGTTATTCATCTTTGTTTTTCTGAAAATGCTGATTTTTGGGTCTGTATGCCTGAGTATGCCCACACTACGTGGTATGCCACATGGGGGTATGATCAACAGTACATCTCTTGTTGAATAACAAATTGCAACATTGTTCCTTTCAGGTTGTCTAATTTATTTTATGGTTCAGATGAGAGGTCACAGTTTAGATACCACATATACTGTAGTCTCATCAGGCTCGCACTACAGTCAGATCTACTACACCTACTGAACATAGAACTTAGTCAGGTTGGTATTTTCTTTTCTGGTGCTAGTAAGGTATCAGTCATACTGTAACCCTCTGTCCCTCTTATCTGGGTGACTGCTGAAACAAGTCATCTCTAAGACAGAATAGTTTTATGATTGACTAATTAGTTGGGTGTGGTAGACCAACTCGTTGTAATTTGTTTTATAAATTAGAAGCTTGGATAGATGCAATCTGATTAAAATCCAGACTCAGTCTCATTCTAAATGACTATGTCTGGAGCCACCAGGACTGCCATTTATTTCAGGAATGAAGGGAAATTCCCCATTTTGTGAAATCTCATTGATATTCATGTTTCCAAATAAGGTAATGTCTATAAATGTGATTGACATAGGCCTATGCACAATTTTATAAGAGCAGTCACTTTTTCCTCTATCCAAATTCTTCACCATACAGGTGTCATCTTTCAGATGCTGTATAATAATAAGTATCTTTATTTAGAATCTGTAACCCGCCATTTACTATACTGTCGTAGTTAACAATCTACCTTATCGCCCCCCAGTTATGAAGTAACATACATTAGTTGGATTTTGAATAGACAATGGTTAGTACGAAAATACTTTTTGTAGTTTGATCAGATAAGATAACTTGTAGTTTAAAATTAGCGATGCAATCCAGGAGAGGCAATCCAAATTGTGCTATTAAATATGCTTATACTGAAGATAGAAGAATTGAATCGCTGCACTGCTAATCAACAGCTAATCAACAAATGATTGGGGTGCGCAGCACCAGGATTTTGTAATGCATATTGCGATGAAAAACCGAACAATTTGCTAATTATATTACATGAGCCTCTGTTTTCAAAAGCATATGTATCCTTCCCCACTCTTTTTGGTCAGAGTACCCATTCATGTAAATTGCAAGATGGTATTTTGATGAAAATTTCCAGACTGCACTTATTTCCAGTCTGTACTTTTATTCCAGACATGATAGTAATCGATAACACCATTTACCATCATGACTTAATTTTACATTGGGTTGTGATAAAACGTGGTGTAACATAAATGCTAATGTTATATTACCACATTGTCTCAAGTTCTTTTGAGACATGGTAAGTCAATGCATTACAATTATTATTCGTATAAAAAAACATGGCCGCCAATAATTCTTTTGCGACAGATCCACTCTTTCTGGCAAATAAACTAGACGAGCGCCATCTTCCGATGCGCACCCCATGTTAGTATATGACATATTGTGCATTGTACAATTGCATTTCCATTGGTTAACTAGCAGAGTCCCAGCATGTGTTTATAAATTTTTCTGTATGACGTATGATGTGCGCGGTACAACTGCATACTTCCATTGGTTTATTAGCGGAATCCCGGTTTGTGCATATTGATTTTTTGGTTTCATTTAAAGTCCCTGTTTGCACCGGTGTTCGGAAGTCCCAGGGCTTTGTCTCATACATGCAACTCCCTGTCAACAATATTACTAGTATATTGACACTTAATAGTACAGAGCCGGGATTTTATAAACAACACTCGATCCAGATTTGTTGTGGGGAAAACAAATCGGGTATTTTCTTTGAAATACCTGTCTTCCAAAATTACAATACACAAAATGATATAAACATAGACTGGAATAAGATTCGTGCAGGGTCGACAATCTTCCGATATTTAATAAACGTGCGTGCATAGTAAGTTTATGAGATGTAATCAGACCCACTATATATATGTGAGTCTTTAGTTAACTGAGACTGATATGGATGAATGACACCATTTACCATCATGACTTAATTTCACATTGGGTTGTGATAAAACGTGGTGTAACATAAATACTGATGCTATATTACCACATTGTCTCATCTTATTCTGAGTCATGGTAAGTCAATGCATTACAATTATGTTATCCGGTAAATAGAACTCAAATACATGAACGTTAAATAAATATATTGTCATTGTGTAGGGTATAATGCAGTTACATGGACTATAATCGATAACACCATTTACCATCGTGACTTAATTTCACATTGGGTTGTGATAAAACGTGGTGCAACATAAATACTGATGCTATATTACAATGATGTCTCAAGTTCTTTTGAGTCATGGTAAGTTAATGTATTACAATTATGTTATCCGGTAAATACAAGTCAAACACATATGAATATTTAACCTTTCCATGAATGGAGCTTCCCTAAATTACCTTGACCTTGTAAGCCAGTGCATTTTCATATGTATGAAAGGGTTAATAAATATATTGTCATTGTCTGGGGTAGGATGCAGTTACATTGACTGTAATCGATAACACCATTTACCATTGTGACTTAATTTTACATTGGGTTGTGATAAAACGTGGTGTAACATAAATGCTAATGTTATATTTCCACATTGTCTCAAGTTCTTTTGAGTCATGGTAAGTCAATGCATTACAATTATGTTATCTGGTGAAGCAACAGCAATTTAATAACCTGATTTACGAACCAATCTTACAACTTATTTTTTCACATATTGTAATAATTCACTAAAATTAAATAGTTCACTAAAATTAAATAGTTGGTGTACAGTCTTCCCTTTTGCTTGCATCTTCTTTTCCATTATTTAAACCTCTATTGGAAGTACTATATTGTTCTGCATTCCTGGCGTAGTAACTGTTTGTGAGAATCATAGTATTTTGAAATAGTTTTTAATACAACCAGATGTGAAAGAAATAAGTCATGAATATGGTTGACTGATAAAAAAAGTTTTTCAACAATAGTTGAGTTTGGACAATGCGTGGGAAAATTGTCAACTCGTCATTGACCTCTGATCTCTGCTGTGATCTGCTTTGTCAAAAAACAGTCTAGAGATTTCAAATTGGTTTGGCTATTATGGAGAAGTAGACTGTTTTCAGGGATAAATAACCAGGGCTGAACTTAAATTTACACGCCCACATCAACCTTCTATGATCCAATAAGTACCATGCAACACAAGAGCCCATTTATAATACCATTACAGTGAGTAAGAACACCATTGTAATAAGTAAATTATATGCTTTTAATACATGTATGCTTTTGGGACATATGCATAGTGTTGGATGAGATAGAAGTCACTTTTCCCTGGGACAAATATATGGAAAAGTGGCACATTTTAGGGAGAAGATCTCTCTCATGTCGCCCTCCTGGCTGGTCCTGGTATTTTTTCAATATGTGCGTATTATAGTTGGTGATTGAATTGTTTATTTTTTCCCTCCTGCACCTACTTTTCTCTACCCTACATTTAAATTTTCTCTACCCAAATGTTTGTAAACCAGGCTATAATATTGGTATGGCTCAAATATACAGTAATGCCCTAAATAATGGACTCCTTAACCACAGCGTAATTATGGGTAATTTTTCAGGATTTAGTTGGAAATATGGCTTGTTGCCATTCATCGGAAAGCTCTCAGTGAGAGCTTTCCGATGAATGGCAACAAGCCATATTTCCGACTAAATCCTGAAAAATTACCCAAAATTCTGCTGTGGTTAAGGAGTTGTTTATTGAGGGTATTACTGTAAGTCAACCTCATGTCATTGTTATATTGTTATTGTCTGGTACGTATGATGCAGTTACATAGTGTTATCCATATCACCATTTACCACCGTGACTCTCGTTTGATATTGAGTTGTGGTAAAACGTGGTGTAACATCAAATTTGACACTACGTTACCATTTTGTCTCATCTTTATTTTGAGTCATGATAAATTTGTGCCACATGACTTCCTGTACAGCTGATGTTTTAAACAAGACTCTTGCTTTAACCGGAGTATTATAAACATTCTATTATCCCTCCGAAAAGATAATTATGAAAATCCAGCCTTAGAGATGATGCCAGTCGGTTGTACCTCTAACTAAGTTATTAGAAGAAGGCCTAACCCTTGGAACAAACGTCGCACTACCGACGAATCGAATTCAATTAGAATTAGACTCGAGTTTAATTCATAATTCGTCTGTTGGAACAAACGTTGCATTTAATTCAAGACGAATCTAAATAATTTCTTAAAATGGCATAAAGCGTTCATAAGGGTTTTGGTCAAAACGGCTAAAATAGGAAGTTTTATATCAATTCTAAAACGTAAAAATTAGTGAGAACATGTGGCTTTTGACTTCCAAGCGACGAAATTAATGTTACTATTCTGAGGAGTGGAAATTATTGGTTTTATATAGCTATTTCGTAGGTATTTTATTCAATTTGCAACCGGCTTGGCTGTTCTTTCACATGCCTGACTGAATGGATCAGTAGACTTGTGATCGTGCACTGGGCGGGCCATGGTTCTGCCACTAGAAGACAAATCAGAGATCTGAACCTGAAAATCCTATCATAGTTGGGCACAGCAGGAGAAAAACTTTGAACATGAAAACCGCAACCAAAAATCCATAGCATTTGACTGGCCTCAAGTTTTCCAAGCGTTGAAAATTTACAACTTGACACCCCCACGAAGGTTGGAAAATTTCCAACTGATGACCATTTAAGTTCATAATTTTTAACAAAACCATAGGAAAATAATTAGTAGTTTTTTTATTGGTTGGCCACGGGGGTCATGAGGGACCAGGACACAGACTTCCCGACTGATGGCCATTTCAGTCAAATGTTGCAAACGTTGGTCTAAAAACAACAAATTCCCCAATAATTAATTGTTGGAGAAAATCAAATTACAAGAACAATTTCAACCCATCGTTGATGTGAAATTTGCACACGTCCATGCACATTCCGTATAGCGTGTATATCCAAACGAAATAAATATTTATTCAGTGCGTCTACTCGCATTTAATTTGAAACAAACGTCGCACTATCGTCGACTCGAATTCAAATACCACCAAATTACGTCATGCTCGTTTGTGTTTTCCAGTTTGCATTGGAATCCCCTCATTAGCATATCATTATGTAGCCCGTTTGCATGTCTCCGATTTAAATTCGAGTCGACGGTGATGCGACGTTTGTTTCAAACACGGATCTCAGACGCATCAGCAATTAAATTCGTGTTGACCACACGCATTCTTCGTCGGTAGTGCGTCTACTCGCATTTATTTGCAACAAACGTCGCACTACCGACGAATCTAATTCAAATAATTGAATTCGATTCGTCAGTAGTGCGACGTTTGTTCCAAGGGTTAGCATCTATTTCAGATGCATCATATTGTGACGAATATTTGGGGGATTAATGTTCTATCTTATGATATATTATGATCGTGCACGTGATATAATATATAACAGTTTTTTATAATTCCTTGTATTTCAGATTAAAAAGTGGTTATTACAATGGGATGTTGGCATACAGAAAACACAGAATCTTCTCAGAATGTTACATGATGCCATGGTGGAAACTAAGATTGGGTATGTATCAGTGAACTCCAGACAAAAACTACTTAATTATGTTGAATGTAATATATAAAAGATATCAGCATATTGAATTCTTAACCTCTTCCAGGCCTTAAAATTCGACGCGAATCCATTCGCGTAAATATTCGCACAAACGAACTGACGAGAATCCACTTAGATTCGCGGGTTCTACTATTGAGATTCGCGTAGATTTGAGTATTTTCTCCTTGCCGAAGTTGGAATTCCCCGAGTCTTGTTTGTAACTAATTTTAGTCTCTGCTTGCAGAGGTGTGTCGCTTGCCAACCAATGAGATACGATCGTCACAGTTACGTAATTTTGTCTGCTGGCATTAGCGACCTTGACCACGGATTACCACTGACCAATAGAAATGTTCGTTCTTTTGTAGATATTAATCTTTGCCAATCAAACAAACCAACGCATCCGCATTTAAATCTCATCAAATTGATCGATCATCAATGTGACAAAATGGGAAGAATAAACTGAAATATTCCCTTTGAATACTCGGTATTTTTTTATCAAACTCATCGTTCACTAAGTTATAACGAAATCGGGAACTTTGTTTATGTATGAAAGCATGTTTGTGAATGAAATCGATATCGAATTTTATCGAATTTTATATATTTTTTTTTTTTTCTTTCTAATTCTATTCTGTTAATTTTCCCAATCTGAAAAGTTACGGTCCTTGTTCCCCATGCCAACGCATGCTACCGTTCAGATGAACGGCCTTCAACTTCAAATGTATAATTTGCATGCCTATTCAAAATAAAAATGGCGAAATGTATTTTTTTTAAAAGCTGCAGAAAAATGGCCTCTTGAAATTAGAGAGAACTTCAGGTTATTGGAAGAACTCTCCAATGATAAAAAAAATTTCAAAGGCAGTATGCCATGCCCCGACAGCATGCTCTTGTTGAAATCATTTTTCCCACTTCCTTATGTTTCGTATTGATTTTTATAGTGATGCTACCAAGGTGATGATAGAGCTCCTTGGTACATACACAGAAGACAACGCATCGCAGGCCAGGGATGATGCCCACAGGTAACATAGCACTCATTCTGCAGCTAGTTCTCTACACATTGTTAGACTAAAATATATCGATCCTGACGGGGCCCACAACATTGAGGGGCGGGTGGTTGGCATTTAAAATTTATTTTAGTTAAGTTTTCTATCAGGATTGCTGATTTCAATTATTATTTAGCATATTTTGAAAATGCCCACCACCAGCTTTGCCAACCTGGGCAGGGGATACCGCTATCGGCAACAGCTTGTTATCTATTGTCAAAATTTCCCTTTTTGTGGCAAATATTAGTGTCGGATAACACTTTGATTCCAAGGTGAACTGTATTTATTAGACAACTACTTTTATTTTATTATGAATTTGGTATGCATTTTCTTTCATATGTAGAGCGTGTACCAAGTCTCGTAGAATTATGTAGAATGTTGTTCAATTTAAAACTTGGACATCAAATGTTTCTGGGACACCGCTTATATAATTCAACAAACATTTTTACTAATGTCAAAAAATAATTCTATTGTTTGGCTTCCAAAATATCTGTATATCTGTTAATGTCTAGACTTCTGGAGAATAAAATAAAAGGCCACTATACAATCACCACCCCCCCCCCCCCCCTCCCTAATTCATAAAGTTTTCCTTATATAATTCTGAAAATACTGTTATTTGTTCCAGTCCTCCTCAGTCTGGACCTAATATCAATATTTTTGTTGATTTTCTCTCCAGCACATTGAGCGACATTCTGACCAGGTCCTGAAATCAGTTCATGACCTCAGAGTTCCAATCAGGGAATCAGAGCACATGTTTGACCTAATTCCCTGACACCTGTCAATCAGAGAACAATTATCAGAAATTACATTCTGCTGATATCACAACAGGTGGCCCAGAGCACAGATGTTTGACCCAATTCTTTGACACCTGTCAATCTCAGGGAAAAATCATGAAACTTTCCATGATGATTTCATCACACCAGGTGGCTGATGCATGACATGCAATCAACAGCTCGTGATGTCATCATACTGATGGCTGATCACTGAAACTAATTAACCATGTCATCACACTTGGGCAGCTATCAATCAACTGAAAGTCACTTTGTTCCTGGACACCTGCAGTCAAACATGAAAGTTATCTGGGGTCCAGGTGTCTCAACACAAAAACTCTACAGAAAAATCACAGTGGATCCTGGTGGATCCTATCTGGTCTTAAACTTTTAAGAAAAAGGGAACAAAACAAAAAAACAACCCACAATTATAGTTTATATGCAGTTCTATGTGGGGATATTCCTACCTGCATAAATGGTCCTCCTATCACATTCACGAATATTAGTCCTACTGATTTATATCTGATGTTTGTAGAACAAACTGGTGTTAGGAAAAATTGCTATTTTGATGTTTCAGAAATGGCTGTGTTGGTTGTTACAATCAACCAGAAAAGACATTGATGAGTAATTATCAGGAAATATTTAGATTATAGGTTCAACAAACGACCATATTGAACTTATTATCTGAACATTTCATATCTATGAATATGAATCATTCTGCTCTTGTATTTTCTCTTATGTCGGTTGTATACTTTTATAACTGGGTGGGAGAGTCCATTTAGTAAAGAAAGGGTTAAAATATTTTTTAACAATCTGTGTGCGTTAATGCTTCCTACACCGGACCCAAATTCACACCCAGACTTAGTCAAATATAGACCACATACCAATTTTTAAACAAAATTATTAAAGTCACAGGACTTTTGATTTGTGTAATATGGACACATCAGGGCAAACTAGCTGGCCAGCTTGTAGGACAATAAAATTTCACAATTTAGACTGATTTAGAACTAAAAACTTGAAACTGTCTCATTCAATTTGTGAGAATCACTGTTTCCAGGATTAATTTTCATGGATATTAATATGAAAATCGACATTTTAGTGTTTCTGAGTATTCCAGGTTTATCAACATATGGCAAATGACAAAAAATTCATTCTCATGTTTTGGGCACATTGCAATATTTTTGGCACAGCGTGTACTGACTTAAATTTGTATATGTCTGTTTTTTTTAAAACAGACGTATCATGTTATTGGACTGTATTTCGTTCGTTTTTGCTTTTTTTTTGTTTCCGGATGATAAGTCTGAATTGAATGGAATGAAATTTTGTATGTAAGCTTCCTTGCCCAAGATAAAGGTCAAGTTCGAATTTGTGTTCCGTCCACCAATATTAACCACAGTTGTCAGGAGATATGGCCTTTTTGTGGGAATTTGCACTTAAATTTCGTTTCCAGATGATAAATTTAGTAAGTCTGAACTGAATGGAATGAAATTTGGTAGATGTGAGTTTACTAGCACAAAATACAGGTCAAGTTCGAAGTTGGGTTTTCCCTCTGCAAATGTTCCTTTTGATGAGTGTTGTTTACTTGGTAGAGTTTAGCATACTGATTGTGATTTTTGTTACAGATGTATTGTTACCTGCCTCGGAGATCCTAACACCTTCCTTATGGACCATTTATTAGCCCTTAAACCAGTTCGATTCCTTGAAGGAGAGCTCATACATGATGTAAGTATACGTAAGTTAGGCAATACCATTTGATTAGTTGGTTTATGAACACTATGACTTTTTTTTTTATTCAAAAAGCTAAACAATTTCTTCATGACATTCACAGTTATCAATGTAATTTATTTGAAAAATGAGAATTTGAACAAAAAGTTCTTCAATGTGCTAGGGACATAAATAACTTAAATAAGATTCAATTTCCTTCACTATTTTACTATGTTTGTTTGACCACTCACCTCCTGAAGCGTTTAAGCCTGATATTTCTCCACATTGCTATGCTCTGCAAAATGGGGCCACTAGACAATATGGGAAAATCAAGAAAATGAGAAAACTAGAGATTACTGTTTTATTATATTAGTCTGCGATCAATGATTTCAGTTGAATTTGTAGATTCTGAATCTTACAGCAGTCATTTTGAAAAGCGTCGTAGGGTATGTCAAGAATTAATGGAACTAATAAAATTGCAGTGGCCTGAAGCCAATTAAATCAAAATACTCTGTTTCGGTACTTCCCTCGGCGGACAAATAAGGCCTCACTGAATGTGTTTGGTTACAAAATTGCCTATTATTTTCCAAGAGCTCAAAAGTTTGGAAAACTAGAATATTATTCCATAAAATTTATACATCGATAAATGTCTTGAATTCTTCGACAAATGTAGAAATAAAAAGTCTCCATCCCTCATCAAATTATTCATACATAATTGCCTCCAAAGATAGGCATTTTTTTTTAAAGATTATGAAGATTTGAAGGGTCTACACGTTATTTAAACATGTTTATATTCTCCAAATGCATGATCAGTTCCATTATGTAATTTCTAAAATATTTGCTTACTTTACTTTTTCATTATTGAAACACATATTCTGTGTTACTTCATGCACAACTCCTCTTGGTATCTACATGGGTTTTTTAATAGTCAACACTTATTGTGTAATCTAGATTTGGTCAAACGGTTAAATTGAAGTGAAACACTCGCTGTGGTGCTCAGAACGAAATGGCAAATAATCATGCAAAAATTTGATATCCAAATAAAGCATAAAACGGCGTCATAGTTATAAACAAATTAAATTAAGTGACTGATGTTCGTGGAATCATTGCTGTATGTTTTATCACCTACTAATTCGTCCTGAATTAAAGTGGTAAATATTTACATTTCTGCATAGTTCAAACAGTTTTGTAAGAAAATATGATCAGATGAATTATGGATGTGAAATTATTATTTTTCAGTTACTGACAATATTTGTCTCGGGAACTTTGGTTCAGTATCACCAGTTCTATAAAAACAACACAGACTTCGTACGGTCGTTAGGTGAGTGATAATATAAACCAAGAAGAAATTAGATTATTCTGATGAGGTCATAAGCTCATAAAGTTTTCTGATAAAAATTTACAGTATTTAATTGAGGGTCCTGGTAAAAACAAAAATTTGCAGAGAATTGGCCTTGAATTTTAGAATTGAGGGCCTTGGGTTGGGGGGGGGGGGGAACCTTGGGAAATCCCGATGCACCTTTACACATTGAGGAATCTTCCAGCTAAAGATAGCACTATGAAAATTCCTGTCCAGATTGTTTTGGTGCTGGAAAATCAGTAGTGCGAGATGAAATAATGGAGCTATCAAAACAGGCAATTTTATATTATATCACCTGCTTAGTTACCCTCCGAACATTTCGCAAATGTTCAACCCTCTATGTTACCACTAGAAAGATGTTTATTATTTTGAGTAGTATAGGTTACACATGCTTTGAAAATAAGAAACGTCAATCGTGTCAAAGCTTTTTTAATGATAATTATATTTTCTTTAATTGGACGTGACTCATTTGAGCCTCCAAATTACTAGTATATTTATTTAATTTCTGAGATGTCGGCTTACATACAGTTCATTCCTTCATATAGTGCTGAAAAACGCTTACCTACATTGCATTCATCCATATTATGCTGAAAGGGATTATCTTAATAATTTACTGTGCGATCTTCATGCAAAAACAACTGCAGGAAAAGTGGACCCATTTTTATGTTTACCCATACCATAGTATGGTAAACATAGTGTCGTTGCCCGGATTGACCACTCGTCGTTCGTCCGTCTGTCCGTCTGTCTGTCCGTAGACACTTTACGAGTAATGCGATAACTCAAACATTTTCTATCCGATCGAAACCAAATTTTGTATATGGGTTTCTCAGCCCAAAATACAGATCGAGTTCAAATTTGGGTTTGATCCGAGTTTTTGTTACAGAGTTATGGCCCTTTTTCAACTTATAATTCACGCATTCTGTCATAACTCAAACATTTTTTATCTGATTGGAACCAAATTTGGTATGTGAGTTTCACAGCCCAAAATACAGACCGAGTCCGAATATGGGTTTGATCCGATTAATTTTAAAGGAGTTATGACCCTTTTTCGCTGTTTTTCGAGGAAAAAAAAATAAAATAAAAAAAATTAAATTTTTTTAGATTTAGCTCCTTGCTAAATTTAGCATATACAAATATTAAATTTTGTTTGAACTTTAAATAAACAATAAAAAAAAAATTAAATAATACAAAAAAATTTACACTTTCATTTATTTTAGTTTTATACGATTAATTAGGTGTGATATCCTGTTTTGAAAATATGAAGATTTTATTGCAATAGTTTCATGTAATATAATGATATCAATAAATTACCATGTGATCATCCAACATCCAGAGTATATGAGAGGATTTTTATAGATGTTGTCATTCCAAGTGAAATCTGTTATGAAATGAGTGATGACATATGATACAGAGCTCTGGTGGGTCAAGCAAGATAAACAACACTGGTGGCTGGCTGTTTGTTTATTCTAACTGTCAAATTGATTAATGGCAGCACAAGACTGGTGTTTCTCCTATTCTTGAAATTTCATTACAGGGTGAGATAAGGGCCCCCCTCACCTATATAAGTGTCTTCTAAATTCCATTAATTTGCTTCAAAAATAATTAACCCTTTCCAAGGTTTCCATAGACACATGCTATAATGTACATGGACTCTTCCTCATATCTCTTAATATCTATTGGGTATCTTTGCACACTATTCACTTCTATCAATTTTGGTATTGACTGATTAATTGATTTTTGAAAAATATATTACCCCTTCAGACACGTGCTTTCAATTTGAAATTAAAACAGCTGATAGCCAATATGATTTATCTATGCAATGGGAAACAGGCAGATAAATATACATGACTATTGTAAGTGATGACTTGTTTTGAAAATCAATATGGTAGATGTTAGTATTTCCAAGAACCTTATTTTCCCATTTGTTCACATTTTCATGGTTGATTGAATTTTAGGGGCCACAGAGCACTTAGAAGATTAACATTGAAGGTTGTGGCTTTTAGTGCCCAAGCTACTTGTAAAACATTGTAATGTGTTAAACCATTCAAATGAGGGCTAACTTACTTTCGTTTATATGAACGATTTAGTGGTCATAGGGGCCAGCATCCCCATCATATTATGTCTGTATAACATTATATAGATAATACTTTTGAATTGTATAAACTACATATATTTTTGAAAACCATACACCCCTGTTATGAAATACTTAATCTTATTTAATACACAGGTCAGATCTGATTTTATATCTGTCCATGTTTGATAAACAAATAACTGGGGAGAATGGGGGAAGGGGGGGGGGGGGGGCGGGGGCGGGGTAATTAAAGTACCATTTAAATACGAGATGGAATCCCCTATGTCGTTCTAAGCAATTATAATTTCTCTTTAGAAGTGAATAATCAATTTTGAATATCTGGCATGTCAAAAGTGGCAAAGATAGGGATTTATCACTTTTGCTTCCAATGAGTTAACTTAAACTCCTAAACATGTCCTCCGAAATCACTAAACCATTGGATCTCATAGTGAGAGGTCCTTGTGTGAATAGGGACAGAGTTATGAGATTTAAAACTACTCCTCCCCAACCCAAATACTTTAACCCTTTCTTAAGACAAATTATTGGAGCTTTTGATTTCAAGTTGGGTACTGATATATGGATTAATTCCTGTGATCATATCTTTGACAAATAATCAGTTATGGCTAGTCGCTATCGCCAAGGTATGGGTTAAACATCTGCCGATCGTGATCGGCCTCTCGTTTGTCACCGAAGACGAGAACATATTTCACCTATATATGGACTTATTTTGATCCCTGTAATTTGGCCGGAATATTTAATATGCGACAATAGTGAGAATTAGTAGTAGTAGTATGTTTTGAAACTTCAAATTGCCTTGATTTTTTCTTCAAATTGTTATTTTGTGGAACATTTTCTGTTCATTCATGTCAGCATCACAACACTTGAACCATTTGTATTATCATGCCTGTGGGAAGAAAGCTGATGCAAGTTTAAAGTGTGGATCTACCAAGACATTGCTTTCTTAATCCAATGTTATTTCACCCCACGAACAACAATAGTAGTTGCCAACTAGCCAGTTGAAATGCACTTGCTAAATCTTATGAATGGCTGTCCATCAGCTGATTTTGCAAAATAACCTTGGTCAATATTCACAAATTTACTGCTTCACTGTTTTTGAATTTAAATTGTTAAAATCATGGCTCAGAATCCATATGAAAATTTGCTGTGAGAAAATTAAATCAGTTCAATCCGTTGTGATAATATCATTTCAAACTTCCAAACTGTCACTGTGCTATACATACAGTTGCATGCATATCACATGCATAATATTGCAGCTATATCATTTGAATGTATAATGCATAGCTTCATTTCAAATGTATATGTCAGACATCATTTAATTATGATTTGTTTACCAATAGACCTTTGAATATAGCAAACAATCATCTTAGTTTGTTATAAACGCGGTTATATATTCAAATCAATTAGGACCAATGATTGCATCACAACACTTGACCCATCGGTATTTTCATACCTATGGGAAGAAAGCTGATGCTAAATCAAATGTGTGGATCTTCCAAGACATTGTTTTCTTAACCCAATGTTATTTCACCCCACACACAAAGATATTGTAATCAAATCTGTTTTGTCTGAAGAATGTAGAGGTTTCAGTATTAATTATATTGGAACACATTGTGTTATTGTGTGAAATGCATGTAACAAATCATTGGTCTCACAATTTCAGTTTAAAGACATGTTATAACTAGGCTTATTTCAGAACTTCACACTGATATCTTACAGCTCAGCCACTACACAAATTTGAAGAATGTATCATTGATCTATTCTTGTAGAAAAATTAAACAACAATGTTTATACCATTTTGTAATACACAGCATCTGAACTATGCAAAAATGTACAGACCGCCACTCACCCCAAACAAATTTCCGATTAACAAACGATAGTTTGATACAAAATTAATTCAGATATCTGCTTTGAGCAAGTTTATTCTTTCTGTGCCCAGTAGAGTGTTTCAGTTCACTTTGGTGGGGGGGAGGGAGCGGCTTGAATAACTTTCAATTTGCTTTTCTGAACATGAAAAAATTCTGATCACATTCATTGATGATCCTGGTAAAAATTTGTAGAGAACTGGCCTTGAATTTTAGAATTGAGACCCTTGGGGGGGGGGGGGGGGGACCGTGAAAACTATCGAAAAATGGCCTTGAATGCCATTGGAATTTTATTAGTTATTTAAATATGGGAACCCCTGATGTCCTTTTACACTTTGAGGAATCTTCCAAATAAAGATAGCACTATGAAAATTCCTGTCCAGATTGTTTTGGTGCTGGAAAATCAGTAGTGCGAGATGAAATGATGGAGCTATCAAAACAGGCAATTTTATATTATATCACCTGCTTAGTTACCCTCCGAACATTTCGCAAAGGTTCAACCCTCTATGTTACCACTAGAAAGATGTTTATTATTTTGAGTAGTATAGGTTACACATGCTTTGAAAATAAGAAACGTCAATCGTGTCAAAGCTTTTTTAATGATAATTATATTTTCTTTAATTGGACGTGACTCATTTGAGCCTCCAAATTACTAGAATATTTATTTAATTTCTGAGATGTCGGCTTACATACAGTTCATTCCTTCATATAGTGCTGAAAAACGCTTACCTACATTGCATTCATCCATATTATGCTGAAAGGGATTATCTTAATAATTTACTGTGCGATCTTCATGCAAAAACAACTGCAGGAAAAGTGGACCCATTTTTTGTCACCGAAGACGAGAACATATTTCACCTATATATGGACTTATTTTGATCCCTGTAATTTGGCCGGAATATTTAATATGCGACAATAGTGAGAATTAGTAGTAGTAGTATGTTTTGAAACTTCAAATTGCCTTGATTTTTTCTTCAAATTGTTATTTTGTGGAACATTTTCTGTTCATTCATGTCAGCATCACAACACTTGAACCATTTGTATTATCATGCCTGTGGGAAGAAAGCTGATGCAAGATTAAAGTGTGGATCTACCAAGACATTGCTTTCTTAATCCAATGTTATTTCACCCCACGAACAACAATAGTAGTTGCCAACTAGCCAGTTGAAATGCACTTGATCATGGCTCAGAATCCATATGAAAATTTGCTGTGAGAAAATTAAATCAGTTCAATCCGTTGTGATAATATCATTTCAAACTTCCAAACTGTCACTGTGCTATACATACAGTTGCATGCATATCACATGCATAATATTGCAGCTATATCATTTGAATGTATAATGCATAGCTTCATTTCAAATGTATATGTCAGACATCATTTAATTATGATTTGTTTACCAATAGACCTTTGAATATAGCAAACAATCATCTTAGTTTGTTATAAACGCGGTTATATATTCAAATCAATTAGGACCAATGATTGCATCACAACACTTGACCCATCGGTATTTTCATACCTATGGGAAGAAAGCTGATGCTAAATCAAAAGTGTGGATCTTCCAAGACATTGTTTTCTTAACCCAATGTTATTTCACCCCACACACAAAGATATTGTAATCAAATCTGTTTTGTCTGAAGAATGTAGAGGTTTCAGTATTAATTATATTGGAACACATTGTGTTATTGTGTGAAACGCATGTAACAAATCATTGGTCTCACAATTTCAGTTTAAAGACATGTTATAACTAGGCTTATTTCAGAACAAGCACATGGGCCCAAAATTGCAAAGTTTGACGGCCTGCAATTATTTCAGTTTTCGATGGATTTTCGAAATTCTTTCAGTTTCTAGATCGGTTGATGTTGCAGATGTTATATTCCAAGTTTCATCTGATTCCGAGAAGAATTAAAAATTGGTACCACTGACAACCCCTCCTGGGGGGGGGGGGGGGGGGGGGGGGACCGTGAAAACTATCGAAAAATGGCCTTAAATGCCATTGGAATTTTATTAGTTCTTTAAATATGGGAATCCCTGATGTCCTTTTACACTTTGAGGAATCTTCCAAATAAAGATAGCACTATGAAAATTCCTGTCCAGATTGTTTTGGTGCTGGAAAATCAGTAGTGCGAGATGAAATGATGGAGCTATCAAAACAGGCAATTTTATATTATATCACCTGCTTAGTTACCCTCCGAACATTTCATTGCAACTGTTCAATCCTCCGTGTTACCACTAGATACTCAAGAAAATAACAAAAAAAAAGATGTTTATTATTTTGAGTAGTATAGGCTACACACACTTTAAAAATAAAAAAAGTCAATCGTTTCAAAGCTTTTTCAATGATAATTATATTTTCTCTAATTGGATGTGACTCGTTTGAGCCTCCAAATTACGAGTATATTTATTTAATTGGGGGGATGTCAGCTTGCCTACACTGCATTCCTCCATATTATGCTGAAAGGCGTGCTTGTTAATCATTTACAGTGCGATCTTCATGCAAAAACAACTGCAGGAAAAGTGGACCCCTTTTTTGTCACCAAAGACGAGAATATACTTTGGCTAGAAGGTCTCTTTGGGGACTACCTCCAGCCTATAACTTTTGCTGTCTCCATAAATGACCATAATAAAGCATCACAACACTTGACCCATTTGTATTATCATACCTGTGGGAAGAAAGCTGATGCAAGATTAAAGTGTGGATCTACCAAGACATTGCTTTCTTAATCCAATGTTATTTCACCCCACAAACACTGATAGTAGTTACCACTTCAAATTAATATATAGTCACTTTTGGATGTCTACTTGGCTGAGGCCTATTCTAGAGCCCAAATGTGTTGGTTTCTTTCTGAAATCAAAGCTTTCATGACGGGAGCTGTGCTGGTGCAGCATTAATGATCGTGTGCAAGTCTCCCATATATAAGAGAATGCACTGACTTACAATGTGAAGTTAGATATTGTTTGGCCAATGTATTCTCTTATATATGTGAGGCTCCCTCTGTTTTTTTGTAAAATTCAGGAAGCTCCAGTCATGGAAGGGTTAAGTTTTCCTGCCTGAACATTGTTGATGACCACAACCAGTTTTATTGTTCCGAATTTCTGACAATCACAATGCCAAGTCAACTTACCAAACCAGGCTACATATTCCAATTTGATGCAAGAAATCTCTCCATACTTTGGCTAGAAGGTCTCGGTGGGGCTTTCCTCCAGCTTATAATTTTTGCTGCCTCCTTAATTAGTTAGCATCACAACACTTGACCCATTTGTATTATCATACCTGTGGGAAGAAAGCTGATGCAAGATTAAAGTGTGGATCTTCCAAGACATTGCTTTCTTAATCCAATGTTATTTCACCCCACACACAAAGATATTATGGTTCTAGGGGGTATTCTGTTTTGCGCCTGTCTGCGTGCATCCAATATCTATTCATTGTCAAAACTTGAACAGCAGTCCTCGGATCTCAATGAAATTTGGTATGGATGTTCACAAGTATGAGGACATTCAATAGAGGGTTCCATTGTTATACCCCCCGCAACGAAGTTAAGGGGGGTATACTGGAGTCGGCTTGTCCGTCGTCCGTCCGTGGACACAAATTTGTCCGGAGTTTTTCTCAGTCGTTTTTTGATCAATTTCCGTGAAACTTGGCACAGACATCAACCGCCATGGGAACCTGTGCACCTGCGATTATGACATCTATCAGACTTTTTTTGGTGGAGTTATCCCCCCTTTTTTGACTTAGAAAATTTTCGCAACATGTAGGAATAAAAGCTCGGACAAAAGTATACATGTTGCGAAAAAAATTCTAAGTTGAAAAAGGGGAATAACTCCACACAAAATATGTCGGACAGACGTCAAAATCGCAGGTGCACAAGTTCCCATGGTACTAAATATCTGTGCCACGTTTTTAAAAAATTGACTGAAAAATGTAGGAATAAAAGCTCGGACAAAAGTATACATTTTTCGGTCAATTTTTAAAAAACGTGGCACAGATATTTAGTACCATGGGAACTTGTGCACCTGCAATTATGACGTCTGTCTGACATTTTTTGGTGGAGTTATCCCCCTTTTTCGACTTAGAAACTTTTTTTGCAACATGCATAATTTTGTCCGAGCTTTTATTCCTACATTTTTCGGTCAATGTTTTTTAATCTTGGCACTGATATTTTAGTACCATGGGAACCTGTGCACCTGCGATTATGACGTCTGTCCGACATATTTTGTGTGGAGTTATTCCCCTTTTTCGCAACATACATAATTTTGTCCAAGCTTTTATTCCTACATTTTTTGGTCAATAGGTTTAAGATTAGGGTTATGGTTGTACACCTGCAATGGGAACTGTTAATTTATTATTTTAACTAAATGTTTACTGACATGTGAAACATCTTAGTATTTAAAAAACAGGGGGGGTATCCGTAGTCCCATTGGGACAGTCACACCTAGTTTTGTTTGGATTTTACATTCGAGAGTTATTCATCTTTGTTTATCTGGAAATGTTGGCTTTTTGGTTCTTCGTTCTATAGTTATTAATCATTTTTATATGAAAATGATATTTGGGTCCATCTGTCTTGAGTACCATCATAACAGTCATAGGTTATGGGTATCCCCACAAAAGGCAGTATGTAGGTATGTACCGGACGACAGTTTTGTTTTGTCTGAAAATGTAGAGGTTACTGTACATTGGAACACATCGTGTTACTGTGTGAAGAGCATGTAACAAATCATTGGTCTCACAATTTCAGTTTAAAGACATGTTATAAATGGGCTTATTTCAGAACTTCACAGTGATATTTTACTGTTCAGACACTACACACATGAAGAATGTAACCTTAAACTATTCTTGTCGAAAAATTCACTACATTGGATTACCATTTTGTAATACACGGCATCTGAAAAATGCACACATGTACAAATTTTTTTAAATACCTGCTTTGAGCAAGTTTATTTGCTGTGACATTTCTTCCTTCTTATTTCTGTATATACATGTATATATACATATCCTTGATTCTCAGGACTGCATCACAACACTTGACTCATTTACATTTTATTTGTGGATGAGAAGAAAGCTGATGCTATAATAATGTGTGGTTATTCAAGACACTAGGTTACTATGCCTTGTGTTATTTCACCCCTCAGACATTCAAAATATCCAAAATGTTTAACGTGGTATTTGTAAATATGTTATATTTGACATGATATAAACTGTAATTTGAGAGGTCACTCCACTGGTGTGAGCCCCAGTTTCCTAGTTCATTTAGGCCAAAAGAACAAATAAAATGGAAACCTGGTCTGAATGGTCTGTTTTTAGCTCACCTGATACAAAGTCTCCCTTGGAGCTATAGTCATCACTCTCAGTCCGTCCATCCATCCATGAACAATTTTTCCAGAACCATAGGACTGAATGGGTTCATATTTGTTATGGATGTTCCTTAGGTGACTGGGATTCAGATTTGTTCAAATGGGGTCATCCAGTCAAATAGGGGCAGAGCCATGGACTTAACTCTTACCCTCTATATTAATTCGTAATACAACTTCTTCTCAAGCCCATTTAGCTTATATTTGGTATGGAGGGTCCTTATGTGACTGGTATTTAAATTTGTTCCAATGGGGTCGCCAGGTCAGATAGGGAACTAAAGCGGCATTTCAAAAAATGTTGTTGGAATCTGATATGGGGACCATAAAATCGGATTGTGTACCTTTAAAATAGGGACAGAGCCAGAAACAATACAAAGGGATCTACTGTAGATGGGAGCTGTCAATTAACGATTTTCGATGAAAAAAATGGCTGCCAGCTGCCATCTTCGATTTGACTCTTTGCATCACTAAATTCTTTAGCGCACCTTACAGACCACATTTATTGGAGAAGTGTTTTGAAACTTTACAGGCTCCTTTAGGACCACCTCTAGATGGGAGCTATCAAATTTGAAGGATTTTCGATAAATGGCCACTTGCAGCCATCTTGGATTTGACTCTGCATCACTCAATCTTTTAGTACACCCTACAGAGCATATCCCTCAACCAATCTTCACTAAACTCCATATGGATCCTCAGTTGACCCTTAGATGGGCGCTTTCCATTATTTCCGAATTCTGTTAAAAAACATGGCTGGCATTGGCCATCTTGAATTTTACTCTTTGTATGACTAAAATCTTATAGGTCACGTTTCTCATCCAATCGTCACCAAACTTCATATTGATCTTCGGGGTGATCTCTAGATGGGAGCCTCCCTTTTTTCCCGAAATTTGTTAAATAAAACATGGCCGCAAGCAGCCATCTTGGATTTCAAATATGAATCAATCAGCACACCCTGCAGCCCACATTTATTGGAGAATTGTTTTGAAATTTTACAGGTTTGTTTAGGATCATGTGTAGATGGGAGCTATCAAATCTGAACGATTATGATGAAAAACATATCCACTGGCAGTCATCTTGTACCTGACTTGTGACCCTTAGTTCTGAGTTATGGTTCTTTTAATAGTTTGTCCATTTTTTAGTGATTCTCGGCCAGACAGATGCACTCTTATGTTCCATCATGTCAAATTTGATTTTATCTGACGTATTTGAATAAACAAACAATTCCACAGAGTTGCATGGGCAGTTTCTACCAATATGTCACTGCATGTTAGGTTTGTCTAACAGTGTTTTGTTAATCACACTTAAATTTATTTAACTAAACCAATGGATCTCTAGGTCCTTTGATGGATTGGATTTATACTGGATCAAACAGGGACAAGATACCATAGGAGATTTAATTGGTTTAATGAATTTTTTTTTTTCTCCAGGGCTATCACACGAGATGAATGTGCGTAAGATGAGGGTGTTGTCGTTCATGCAGCTATCTGAGAACTGTAAGGAGATTGACTTCAGCACACTACAGGAGGAGATGGATCTAAAGCCCGAGGAAGTCGAGGAGTTCTTCATTGAAGGTTTGTTATTTGAAATTCTTATGTTGCACATGTTCAGCGTTAGTTGATGCTTGTGTATGTCACATTCCGGGGATCAAAACATGTTGTCAAATATATGAAATACAGGCTATTAATGCTTCTGAAATACTTATTGAAGTAAATATAAAGTATTGCCTCGGAAGAAAAAAGATTCCCCTTTTTCTACAATAAGGAACAATTAATGACTATCTCTTGACCATTTCTTTTTATACACAATGTATTAAAGTGATGTTAAACTCTCCGGTAGGGTGATCAAATAGAAATTGAGTATAATCTTGCTCAAAGTAGTTATTTTTACAAATATTATATCCAAATTGACAACACACATCGTCATTCTTGTATATTAATTAAATGCAATAACTCTCGATGACGAAATCATTTTCATTAGTTTTTCGCCGACAGTTGCATCCCAAATTGATAAGTAAATACTTACAATTGAGCGTAGTTCAGACGATGTTTTCTTTGGAATGGTACGATCGATTTGCTTGAGATTTTCTGCGCTATTAGTATAATGATACATTCATTCAGTTGGCATAATGCCTGCATACCAACTTAACAGTTTCACGCACCCGAAAAAGTCCATAATATGTCTTTAATGTTATTGTTCCATCCATCCGTCTGCACATCCTTCCATTCATTTTTCCGTTTCCGGATGATAACTTTAGTAAAATTTGGATTCCGCCTGCCTATTTTAACTGGAGGTATGGCCCTTTGATGAAATTACCACGGGTGTATTTGCAATGCCCTAGCAATGATCTTGTTCCTGATATGGTAAAATGGATTGTTTTGTAAGTAACTGCCAATAAATTTGTTAATTTGATAAAACATTTCAGACAATATATGAACCATTACTGAGGATTTGATGTATAATTTAGCTATTTGTATTTTCAATAATTTGTTCTCAAATGATGGTACACTGTTTTTCTCATCTGATTTGAACATTACAACGTTTGAACTGTTATTTCCATTTACATCTTTTCAGTTTTGTGTACGAAAGCTGTGAATGCAAAGATAGACCAGATGCAGAGAAAAGTGCTTGTTCATTCTACAATCTACAGGACATTTGGCAAACAGCACTGGCAAATTCTACGCCAAAACCTGAATCACTGGAGAAACAGTCTGTCACAAATTCAGGGCAGTCTGGGTGCGGTGGATATAATGGCTGCCACTGTGTGATAAATAACTTGTATGTTAACGTGGTATCATGGTTAAAGGATGTAAAGTTACGGTGGATATTTACATCTAGAAAGATTTTTGAAGCGGTAACTTTTCCTCAATCCTTTCATTTCTAAATGGATCCCCCATTCAGTTATTTAATATTAAAGTATACATTGGAACGGCCATTATTCATTTGGAGGGGTGTTTTCATAATATAATATTTATAGGGAATGTTGAAATAATAAGTTATTGAATTTGAACCTGTTGAAGTAATTTTGAGCCAGTTTTGGTCATCGGAGGGTTAAATCTGCATACTTTTATATGTTCCTGTGGACATTAATTACTAGTAGGGGTTAAACATAATCTGTTGAGTTGGATATTCTGGGATTAAACCCTGAACAGTTTGATCGAGCCGGCTTCCTGAATATCCAATGAAACGGGGTACGGTACGTTTATCCCCATTGTTATTCAATCTACCAAAAAGATTTAAAGAAATTGCACTTTTCATCGGCATTACATGCTATGAAATGCTATATCCTTTTTCCGGTGATCAAATCTCTGGGTACGTTCCATAAAACAACTTTCCAGTTAAACTCAAGTTACTTGACTACTGGCTGGATGGTGACATTTGATGTGTGTTGTTAATCGCTATGTGCTCCATTTTAATTTGTGCACTCATCAGCCAGCGATGCTGGTCAGAATTCATGTTTTGACACCAAATATTTAAAACAGTGAAATTCTACATACTTGAGTTGACAAAAATTCAGACTTTCAGAATGGGCCTGCTCTTATAAATGGTTTATGATTTCAGACATTTTGTTGATATGACACTCATGATTAAATTATACATCACAACAATCACCCTTGTCTTTAATTTATCCCAGTATAAAGAAATGCAGTATAGTTGGGAGGGACATGTGTTATGTTGGCATTGCACATATTAGGTCAGTAATACTTTCACATCTTAGATATTGCCAAATGGCATTTTGATTAGGAGTGTTTCTTCAACTTTCTTGTCCACAATTCATTTCAATTGAAATGTGTTAGGAGATAAATGTTTTTCATTGTAAAATTGTAGAAAGAAAACAAATGAAAGTGTCAATGACACTGTAGCTCAACTTGGAAAGGGAATAATTTAATATATTACAGTCAATGGAGCGATAAGGAATGTAGAAAGTTGAATGTCTAATACTAGTTTATAGACATGAAGAGAAAAGTAAAATCCAAGATGGCTGCTGGCGGCCATGTTTTCGGCCGAATGACCCCAAAATGAGTCGTTCCCATCTACATGTCATCGTTAACATCAATGACAAATTTTATGACGATCAGACTAAAGGTACGACCTGTAGCCCATGCTAAAGAATTTAGTCATACAAAGAGTAAAATCCAAGATGGCTGCTGGCGGCCATGTTTTTTGGCCGATTGACCCCAAAATGACTCGTTCCAATCTACATGTCATTGTTAACATCCATGACAAATTTTATGATGATCAGACTAAAGGTACGACCTGTAGCCCCGTGCTAAAGAATTTAGTCATACAAAGAGTAAAATCCAAGATGGCTGCTGGCGGCCACGTTTTTTCGCCAAATGACCCCAAAATTACTCGTTCCCATCTACATATCAACATTAACATCCAGGACAAATTTCATGATGATCAGACGAATAGTACGACCTGTGGCCCGTGCTAATGGATTAAATTTTGAAATCCAAGATGGCCGCTGGCGGCCATGTTTTTTGTCCGAATGACCCCAAAATAACTCGTTCCCATTTACATTCCAATTTCAACAGCCATGAAAATTTTTATGATGATCAGACTAAAGGTACGACCTGTAGCCCGTGCTAAAGGATTTAGTCATACAAAGAGTAAAATCCAAGATGGCTGCTGGCGGCCATCTTTTTTGGCCGAATGACCCCAAAATGACTCGTTCCCATCTACATGTCATTAACATTCATGAAAAATTTTATGATGATCAGACTAAAGATACAACCTGTAGCCCGTGCTAAAGGATTTAGTCATACAAAGAGTAAAATTCAAGATGGCTGCTGGCGACCATGTTTTTTGGCCGATTGACCCCAAAATTACTCGTTCCCATCTACATGTCATTGTTAACATCCATGACAAATTTTATGATGATCAGACTAAAGGTACGACCTGCAGCCCCGTGATAAAGAATTTAGTCATACAAAGAGTAAAATCTAAGATGGCTGCTGGTGGCCATGTTATTTGGCCGAATGACCCCAAAATGACTCGTTCCCATCTACATGTGATTTTTAACATTCTTGACAAATTTTATGATGATCAGACTAAAAGTAGGACCTGTAGCCCGTGCTAAAGGATTTAGTCATGCAAAGAGTAAAATCCAAGACGGCTGCTGGCGGCCATGTTTTTTGGCCCATTGACTCCAAAATGACTCGTTCCAATCTACATGTCATTGTTAACATCCATGACAAATTTTATGATGATCAGACTAAAGGTACGACCTGTAGCCCGTGCTAAAGAATTTAGTCATACAAAGAGTAAAATCCAAGATGGCTGCTGGCGGCCATGTTTTTGGGCCGAATGACCCCAAAATTACTCGTTCCCATCTACATGTCAATATTAACATCCATGACAAATTTCATGATGATCAGACGAACAGTGCGACCTGTGGCCCGTGCTAATGGATTGAATTTTGAAAACAAAGATGGCCACTGGTGGCCATGTTTTTTGTCCGAATGACCCCAAAATGACTCGTTCCCATCTACATTCCAATTTCAACAGCCATGATAAATTTCATGATTATCAGACTAAAGGTACGACCTGTAGCCCGTGCTAAAGGATTTAGTCATACAAAGAGTAAAATCCAAGATGGCTGCTGGCGGCCATGTTTTTTGCCCGAATAACCCAAAAATGACTCGTTCCCATCTACATGTCATTGTTAACATCCATGACAAATTTTATGACGATCTGACTAAAGGTACGACCTGTAGCCCGTGCTAAAGGATTTAGTCATGCAAAGAGTAAAATCGAAGATGGCTGCTGGCGGCCATGTTTTTTGGCCGAATGACCTCAAAATTACTCGTTCCCATCTACATGTCAATATTAACATCCATGACAAATTTCATGATGATCAGACGAACAGTGCGACCTGTGGCCCGTGCTAATGGATTGAATATTGAAAACAAAGATGGCCACTGGCGGCCATGTTTTTTGTCCGAATGACCCCAAAATGACTCGTTATGATTATCAGACTAAAGGTACGACCTGTAGCCCGTGCTAAAGGATTTAGTCATACAAAGAGTAAAATCCAAGATGGCTGCTGGCGGCCATGTTTTTTGCCCGAATAACCCAAAAATGACTCGTTCCCATCTACATGTCATTGTTAACATCCATGACAAATTTTATGACGATCTGACTAAAGGTACGACCTGTAGCCCGTGCTAAAGGATTTAGTCATGCAAAGAGTAAAATCGAAGATGGCTGCTGGCGGCCATGTTTTTTGGCCGAATGACCTCAAAATTACTCGTTCCCATCTACATGTCAATATTAACATCCATGACAAATTTCATGACGATCAGATGAACAGTACGGCCTGTAGCCCGTGCTAATGGATTGAATTTTGAAATCTAAGATGGCCACTGGCGGCCATGTTTTTTTTCCGTATGACCCCAAAATGAATCATTCCGGTACAAATGTTGATGTCAACAGCTATGACAAATTTCATAATGATCCGATCAAAGGTACGACCTGTAGCCTCTATTGTTGACGCCGCCCGTACACACGCACACACGGACGACAAAGCCATGGCAATAGCTCAAACTTTACAAAGTAAAGTTGAGCTAATAACTGCTCCAGAGGTTAGATACTCAAGCCCCCCCCCCCCCCACCCCACCCATCATGTTCATAAACAAATAGCTATATGCTCTAAATTTAAGTGTTTCTTTTAATGTACACATTTAGTAATGAATGGTTAATCAACAACACAAGCGTGTCCTGTGATTGATTCCCTGTGATCTAAGCAATATTTGTGCATACAAAATCGGATTTGATTACCCTTGACCAATAATCGTTTTTACACATCCAGTGTACCCTCGGATTACCTGTATGTCGAGTTGCGAACAGTACTTTCGATTTGTTAACATTGTTTATACATCATCTTTATGCCTTCTATTTATGGCGACAAATGCCGTGAACCAAGTCCATCTGACAGTATCAAGCGCTCTTAATGTTGTTACAACGTTCAATGATATATTTATCTAAAATTATGAACTACATACAGGGGTCTTATTGAAGCGAAAAGTGGTCAGAACTTGTATCGCTGTCATTAAATGAAAGTGTCAATGACACTGTAGCTCAACTTGGAAAGGGAATAATTTAATGTATTACAGTCAATGGAGCGATTAGGAATGTGGAAAGTTGAATGTCTAATACTAGTTTATAGACATGAAGAGAAAAGTAAAATCCAAGATGGCTGCTGGCGGCCATGTTTTCGGCCGAATGACCCCAAAATGATTGTATCCCATCTACATGTCATCGTTAACATCCATGACAAATTTTATGACGATCAGACTAAAGGTACGACCTGTAGCCTATGCTAAAGAATTTAGTCATACAAAGAGTAAAATCCAAGATGGCTGCTGGGCGGCCATGTTTTTTTGGCCGAATGACACCAAAATGACTCGTTCCCATCTACATGTCATTATTAGCTCAACTTTACTTTGTAAAGTTTGAGCTATTGCCATGGCTTTGTCGTCCGTCGTCCGTGTGTACGTGTGTGCGTGTGCGTGTGTGTACGTGTGTACGTAAGGCGTCAACAATGCAGGCTACAGGTCGTACCTTTGGTCGGATCATTATGAAATTTGTCATAGCTGTTGACATCAACATTTAGACCAGAATGATTAATTTTGGGGTCATACGGAAAAAAAAACATGGCCGCCAGCAGCCATCTTTGATTTCAAAATTCAATCCATTAGCACGGGCTACAGGCCGTACTGTTTGTCTGATCATCATGAAATTTGTCATGGATGTTAATATTGACATGTAGATGGGAACGAGTAATTTTGGGGTCATTCGGTCCAAAAACATGGCCGCCAGCAGCCATCTTGGATTTTACTCTTTGTATGACTAAATTCTTTAGCACGGGCTACAGGTCGTATTTTTAGCTCAACTTTACTTTGTAAAGTTTGAGCTATTGCCATGGCTTTGTTGTCCGTCGTCCGTGTGTACGTGTGTGCGTGTGTTCGTGTGTGCGTGTGTACGTGTGTACGTAAGGCGTCAACAATGCAGGCTACAGGTCGTACCTTTCGTCGGATCATTATGAAATTTGTCATAGCTGTTGACATCAACATTTAGACCAGAATATTTAATTTTGGGGTCATTCGGAAAATAAACATGGCCGCCAGTGGCCATATTGGATTTCAAAATTCAATCCATTAGCACGGGCTACAGGCCGTACTGTTTGTCTGATCTTCATGAAATTTGTCATGGATGTTAATATTGACATGTAGATGGGAACGAGTAATTTTGGGGTCATTCGGCCCAAAAACATGGGCCGCCAGCAGCCATCTTGGATTTTACTCTTTGTATGACTAAATTCTTTAGCACGGGCTACAGGTCGTACTTTTAGTCTGATCATCATAAATTTTGTCAAGAATGTTAATAATGACATGTAGATGGGAACGAGTCATTTTGGGGTCATTCGGCCAAAAAACATGGCCGCCAGCAGCCATCCTGTATTTTACTCTTTGTATGACTAAATCCTTTAGCACGGGCTACAGGTCGTACCTTTAGTCTGATCATCATAAAATTTGTCATGGCTGTTGAAATTGGAATGTAGATGGGAACGAGTCATTTTGGGGTCATTCGGACAAAAAACATGGCCGCCAGCAGCCATCTTGGATTTCAAAATTTAATCCATTAGCACGGGCCACAGGTCGTACTGTTCGTCTGATCACCATGAAATTTGTCATGGATGATAATATTGACATGTAGATGGGAACGAGTAATTTTGGGGTCATTCGGCCAATAAACATGGCCGCCAGCAGCCATCTTCGATTTTACTCTTTGTATGACTAAATTCTTTAGCACGGGCTGCAGGTCGTACCTTTAGTCTGATCATCATAAAATTTGTCATGTATATTAACAATGACATGTAGATGGGAACGAGTAATTTTGGGGTCATTCGGCTAAAAAACATGGTCGCCAGCAGCCATCTTGGATTTTACTCTTTGTATGACTAAATCCTTTAGCACGGGCTACATGTCCTACTTTTAGTCTGATCATCATAAAATTTGTCATGGTTGTTGAAATTGGAATGTAGATGGGAACGAGTCATTTTGGGGTCATTCGGACAAAAAACATGGCCGCCAGCGACCATATTGGGTTTAAAAATTTAATCCATTAGCACGGGCCACAGGTCGTACTGTTCGTCTGATCATCATGAAATTTGTCATGGATGATAATATTGACATGTAGATGGGAACGAGTAATTTTGGGGTCATTCGGCCCAAAAACATGGCCGCCAGCAGCCATCTTGGATTTTACTCTTTGTATGACTAAATTCTTTAGCACGGGCTGCAGGTCGTACCTTTAGTCTGATCATCATAAAATGTGTCATGGATGTTAACAATGACATGTAGATGGGAACGAGTAATTTTGGGGTCATTCGGCCAAAAAACCTGGACACCAGCAGCCATCTTGGATTTTACTCTTTGTATGACTAAATCCTTTAGCACGGGCTACAGGTTGTACCTTTTGTCTGATCATCATGAAATTTGTCATGAATGTTAATAATGACATGTAGATGGGAACGAGTCATTTTGAGGTCATTCGGCCGAAAAACATGGCCGCCAGCAGCCATCTTGGATTTTACTCTTTGTATGACTAAATCCTTTAGCACGGGCTACAGGTCGTACCTTTAGTCTGATCATCATAAAATTTGTCATGGTTGTTGAAATTGGAATGTAGATGGGAACAAGTCATTTTGGGGTCATTCGGACAAAAAACATGGCCGCCAGTGGCCATCTTGGATTTAAAAATTTAATCCATTAGCACGGGCCACAGGTCGTACTGTTCGTCTGATGATCATGAAATTTGTCATGGATGATAATATTGACATGTAGATGGGAACGAGTAATTTTGGGGTCATTCGGCCCAAAAAATGGCCGCCAGCAGCCATCTTGGATTTTACTCTTTGTATGACTAAATTCTTTAGCGCGGGCTACATGTCATACCTTTAGTCTGATCATCATAAAATTTGTCATGAATGTTAATAATGACATGTAGATGGGAACGAGTCATTTTGGGATCATTCGGCCAAAAAACATGGCCGCCAGCAGCCATCTTGGATTTTACTCTTTGTATGACTAAATTCTTTAGCATGGGCTACAGGTCGTACCTTTAGTCTGATCGTCATAGAATTTGTCATGGATGTTAACGATGACATGTAGATGGGAACGACTCATTTTGGGGTCATTCGGCCGAAATCATGGCCGCCAGCAGCCATCTTGGATTTAACTTTTCTCTTCATGTCTATAAACATGTATTAGATATTCAACTTTCCACATTCCTAATGGCTCCATTGACTGTAATACATTAAATTATTCCCTTTCCAAGTTGAGCTACAGTGTCATTGACACTTTCATTAACATCTATGACAAATTTTATGACGATCAGACTAAAGGTACGACCTGTAGCCCATGCTAAAGAATTTAGTCATACAAAGAGTAAAATCCAATATTAACAATCATGACAAATTTCATGATGATCAGACGAACAGTACGACCTGTGGCCCATGCTAATGGATTAAATTTTGAAATCCAAAATGGCCACTGGCGGCCATGTTTTTTGTCCGAATGACTCCAAAATAACTCGTTCCCATTTACATTCCAATTTCAACAGCCATGACAAATTTTATGATGATCAGACTAAATGTACGACCTGTAGCCCGTGCTAAAGGATTTAGTCATACAAAGAGTAAAATCAAAGATGGCTGCTGGCGGCCATGTTTTTCTGCCGAATAACCCCAAAATTACTCGTTCCCATTTACATTCCAATATCAACAGCCATGACAAATTTTATGATGATCAGACTAAAGGTACGACCTGTAGCCCGTGCTAAAGGATTTAGTCATACAAAGAGTAAAATCAAAGATGGCTGCTGGCGGCCATGTTTTTCAGCCGAATGACCCCAAAATGACTCGTTCCCATCTACATGTCATTATTAGCTCAACTTTACTTTGTAAAGTTTGAGCTATTGCCATGGCTTTGTCGTCCGTCGTCCGTGTGTGCGTGTGTACGTAACGCGTCAACAATAGAGGCTACAGGTCGTACCTTTGATCGGATCATTATGAAATTTGTCATAGCTGTTGACATCAACATTTGTACCGGAATGATTCATTTTGGGGTCATACGGAAAAAAAAACATGGCCGCCAGCGGCCATCTTAGATTTCAATGTTCAATCCATTAGCACGGGCTACAGGCCTTACTGTTCGTCTGATCGTCATGAAATTTGTCATGGATGCTAATATTGACATGTAGATGGGAACGAGTAATTTTGGGGTCATTCGGCCAAAAAACATGGCCGCCAGCAGCCATCTTCGATTTTACTCTTTGCATGACTAAATCCTTTAGCACGGGCTACAGGTCGTACCTTTAGTCAGATCGTCATAAAATTTGTCATGGATGTTAACAATGACATGTAGATGGGAACGAGTCATTTTTGGATTATTCGGGCAAAAAACATGGCCGCCAGCAGCCATCTTGGATTTTACTCTTTGTATGACTAAATCCTTTAGCACGGGCTACAGGTCGTACCTTTAGTCTGATCATCATGAAATTTATCATGGCTGTTGAAATTGGAATGTAGATGGGAACGAGTCATTTTGGGGTCATTCGGACAAAAAACATGGCTGCCAGTGGCCATCTTTGTTTTCAAAATTCAATCCATTAGCACGGGCCACAGGTCGCACTGTTCGTCTGATCGTCATGAAATTTGTCATGGATGTTAATATTGACATGTAGATGGGAACGAGTAATTTTGGGGTCATTCGGCCCAAAAACATGTCCGCCAGCAGCCATCTTGGATTTTACTCTTTGTATGACTAAATTCTTTAGCACGGGCTACAGGTCGTACCTTTAGTCTGATCATCATCAAATTTGTCATGGATGTTAACAATGACATGTAGATTGGAACGAGTCATTTGGGGTCAATCGGCCAAAAAACATGGCCGCCAGCAGCCGTCTTGGATTTTACTCTTTGCATGACTAAATCCTTTAGCACGGGCTACAGGTCCTACTTTTAGTCTGATCATCATAAAATTTGTCAAGAATGTTAATAATGACATGTAGATGGGAACGAGTCATTTTGGGGTCATTCGGCCAAAAAACATGGCCGTCAGCAGCCATCTTGGATTTTACTCTTTGTATGACTAAATCCTTTAGCACGGGCTACAGGTCGTACCTTTAGTCTGATCATTATAAAATTTGTCATGGCTGTTGATATTGGAATGTAGATGGGAACGAGTCATTTTGGGGTCATTCTGACAAAAAACATGGCCGCCAGCGGCCATCTTGGATTTCAAAATTTAATCCATTAGCACGGGCCACAGGTCGTACTGATTGTCTGATCATCATGAAATTTGTCATGGATGATAATATTTACATGTAGATGGGAACGAGTAATTTTGGGGTCATTCGGCTAAAAAACATGGCCACCAGCAGCCATCTTAGATTTTACTCTTTGTATGACTAAATTCTTTATCACGGGCTGCAGGTCGTACCTTTAGTCTGATCATCATAAAATTTGTCATGGATGTTAACAATGACATGTAGATGGGAACGAGTAATTTTGGGGTCAATCGGCCAAAAAACATGGTCGCCAGCAGCCATCTTGGATTTTACTCTTTGTATGACTAAATCCTTTAGCACGGGCTACAGGTTGTATCTTTAGTCTGATCATCATAATATTTTTCATAAATGTTAATAATGACATGTAGATGGGAACGAGTCATTTTGGGGTCATTCGGCCAAAAAAGATGGCCGCCAGCCATCTTGGATTTTACTCTTTGTATGGCTAAATCCAAGATGGCAGTGCGACCTGTGGCCCGTGCTAATGGATTGAATTTTGAAAACAAAGATGGCCACTGGCGGCCATGTTTTTACTCTTTGTATGAAATTTGTCATGGATGATAATATTTACATGTAGATGGGAACGAGTAATTTTGGGGTCATTCGGCCAAAAAACATGGCCACCAGCAGCCATCTTAGATTTTACTCTTTGTATGACTAAATTCTTTATCACGGGCTGCAGGTCGTACCTTTAGTCTGATCATCATAAAATTTGTCATGGATGTTAACAATGACATGTAGATGGGAACGGGTAATTTTGGGGTCAATCGGCCAAAAAACATGGTCGCCAGCAGCCATCTTGGATTTTACTTTGTATGACTAAATCCTTTAGCACGGGCTACAGGTTGTATCTTTAGTCTGATCAGCATAAAATTTTTCATGAATGTTAATAATGACATGTAGATGGGAACGAGTCATTTTGGGGTCATTCGGCCAAAAAAGATGGCCGCCAGCAGCCATCTTGGATTTTACTCTTTGTATGACTAAATCCTTTAGCACGGGCTACAGGTCGTACCTTCAGTCTGATCATCATAAATTTTTCATGGCTGTTGAAATTGGAATGTAAATGGGAACGAGTCATTTTGGGGTCATTCGGACAAAAAACATGGCCGCCAGCGGCCATCTTGGATTTCAAAATTTAATCCATTAGCACGGGCCACAGGTCGTACTATTCGTCTGATCATCATGAAATTTGTCCTGGATGTTAATGTTGATATGTAGATGGGAACGAGTAATTTTGGGGTCATTTGGCGGAAAAAAACGTGGCCGCCAGCAGCCATCTTGGATTTTACTCTTTGTATGACTAAATTCTTTAGCACGGGCTACAGGTCGTACCTTTAGTCTGATCATCATCAAATTTGTCATGGATGTTAACAATGACATGTAGATTGGAACAAGTCATTTTGGGGTCAATCGGCCAAAAAACATGGCCGCCAGCAGCCATCTTGGATTTTACTCTTTGTATGACTAAATTCTATAGCATGGGCTACAGGTCGTACCTTTAGTCTGATCGTCATAAAATTTGTCATTGATGTTAACGATGACATGTAGATGGGAACGACTCATTTTGGGGTCATTCGGCCGAAAACATGGCCACCAGCAGCCATCTTGGATTTTACTTTTCTCTTCATGTCTATATACTAGTATTAGACATTCAACTTTCCACATTCCTAATCGCTCCATTGACTGTAATATATTAAATTATTCCCTTTCCAAGTTGAGCTACAGTGTCATTGACACTTTCATTAACATTCACGACAAATTTTATGATGATCAGACTAAAGGTACAACCTGTGGCCCGTGCTAAAGGATTTAGTCATACAAAGAGTAAAATCCAAGATGGCTGCTGGCGACCATGTTTTTTGGCCGAATGACCCCAAAATTACTCGTTCCCATCTGCATGTCTTTGTTAACATCCATGACAAATTTTATGATGATCAGACGAACAGTACGACCTGTGGCCCGTGCTAATGGATTAAATTTTGAAATCCAAGATGGCCACTGGTGGCCATGTTTATTGGCCGAATGACTCCAAAATTACTCGTTCCCATCTACATTCCAATTTCAACAGCCATGACAAATTTTATGATGATCAGACTAAAGGTACGGCCTGTATCCCGTGCTAAAGGATTTAGTCATACAAAGAGTAAAATCCAAGATGGCTGCTGGTGGCCATGTTTTTTGGCCGATTGACCCCAAAATGACTCGTTCCCATCTACATGTCATTATTGACATTCTTGACAAATTTTATGCTGATCAGACTAAAAGTAGGACCTGTAGCCCGTGCTAAAGGATTTAGTCATACAAAGAGTAAAATCCAAGATGGCTGCTGGCGGCCATGTTTTTTGGCCGAATGACCCCAAAATTACTCGTTCCCATCTACATGTCAATATTAACATCCATGACAAATTTGATGATGATCAGACTAAAGGTACGACCTGTAGCCCGTGCTAAAGAATTTAGTCATATAAAGAGTAAAATCCAAGAAGGCTGCTGGCCGCCATGTTTTTTGGCCAAATGACCCCAAAATTACTCGTTCCCATCTACATGTCAATATTAACATTCATGACAAATTTCATGATGATCAGACAAACAGTACGACCTGTGGCCCATGCTAATGGATTGAATTTTGAAATCCAAGATGGCCGCTGGTGGCCATGTTTTTTGTCCGAATGACCCCAAAATGACTCGTTCCCATCTACTTTCAATTTCAACAGCCATGACAAATTTTATGATGATCGGACTAAAGGTACGACCTGTAGCCCGTGCTAAAGGATTTAGTCATACAAAGAGTGAAATCAAAGATGCCTGCTGGCGGCCATGTTTTTTGGCCGAATGACCCCAAAATGACTCGTTCCCATCTACATGTCATTATTAACATTCTTGACAAATTTTATGATGATCAGACTAAAAGTACGACCTGTAGCCCGTGCTAAAGAATTTAGTCATACAAAGAGTAAAATCCAAGATGGCTGCTGGTGGCCATGTTTTTGGGCCGAATGACCCCAAAATTACTCGTTCCCATCTACATGTCAATATTAACATCCATGACAAATTTCATGACGATCAGACAAACAGTACGCCCTGTAGCCCGTGCTAATGGATTGAATTTTGAAATGCAAGATGGCCACTGGCGGCCATGTTTTTTACCGAATGACCCCAAAATTAATCATTCTGGTCTAAATGTTGATGTCAACAGCTATGACAAATTTCATAATGATCCGACCAAAGGTACGACCTGTAGACTGCATTGTTGACGCCTTATGTACACACGGACGACGGACGACAAAGCCATGGCAATAGCTCAAACTTTACAAAGTAAAGTTGAGCTAAAAATATTCATTTTAATGCATCAACACTTGTTTATTGGCTATCAATGACGTAGTTCTGACTACCATAATCAAATATGCCACTAGTTGCGCCATCTTGCTGTCAGAGACTGTTAATTCTTTGTTTGCACTGTATTTGATTGAAGCATGATCATGATAATCGAGGTCTGGTGCATCCTAAATTCAATTATTTAGCTTTTTATCATAGCTACAGTAACGCCCTAAGCAATGGACTCCATAACCACAGCAGAATTATGGGCAACTTTTCAGGATTTAGTCCTAAATATGGCTTGTGGCCATTCATCGGAAAGCTCTCCTGCTGTGGTTATGGAGTCGATTACTTAGGGCATTGCTGTATATATGTAATGCAGTCGAATGAAAGTGAATGTCCCTATGCAAATATCTATACCTCCACTCCATTTGTCCAGCCGTTCATCTGTCTGGCTTGATAACTGAAATATGAACAAATTTCAATAATATTTGGTTTACAAATTGAAACTTGTATACCAAAAATTACTGCCACAGTATGTTAAATCTGAGCAAGGCAGGTTTGTCCAGATATTTTTGTCTCAGTTTTGGACCAATACAACTGTTTATTTGTGATCTATAATTCTCAGTAATTTTTGGAAAATAAGTTGCAACTTATATACCAAACATTATTGAAATTTGTTCATATGTCTAGAGTTATCAAGCCGGACAGATGGAATGACCGGACAAATGGAGTGGAGGTATAGATATTTGCACTTCAGTATTTGGGTTCCTACCTGCCCATGTTTGGATTTGCACCGTGGGGGTATGCCAGCACCGACTAGTTCCTTGTGGTGCATATTCAATTTGCCCAAAAGTTATGAATGAGCTACAGTGCTTCCACATTAACGTCAATCGGTAAATAATATAATCTTGCGCCAAATGTTACAAAGAAAATATTAAATATAGCCTGTTCATTTGCTGCACTTTTATAAACACCTAAAAAAAAGTAATCCCCCCTTATAATACCATATATCTCCCATGTTATTCATCTGATCGTATTGAAATATTTTCAAAATATTGATACGATCGGATGAATAACATGGGGGGGGGGGGACTTAATTTTTTAGCTCAACTGGACAAAGTCGAGTTCGAGCTATTGCCATGGGTTTTCTGTGATCAGTCAACAATTTCCATTTGCACACCCCGACAGGTCATATCTTTCATCCAATCGTCAAACTTTATATGGACCTCCAGATGGCAGCCATGGTTTTTTCCCTTGAAATTTGTTTTAAAACATGGCCACCAGATTTCAAATTTGAATCCATCGGCACACGCTGCAGTCTGCATGTCGGCAGCCATCTTGGATTTTAATCTTTGCATGACTAAATTCTTTGGCACGCCCTGGACCACACATCCGATCATGACCAAACTTCATCCTCAGGGGTTACCTCCAGATGGGAGACATACAAAATTTCCGACTTTTGTTGAAAAACATGGTTGCCAGAAGCCGTCTTGGATTTTACTCTTTGCATTGACTAAATCCTTCAGGACACCATCTGTGGCCATCTTGGAGTTTAATATATATATATATATATCTCATCAAATCTAGTATTAAGACATTTACATTCCTAAATTATCCCCTCTCCAAGTTGAGCTACAGATGTGCCATACATATTGCGTTATTTTAGCATGACCAGGTGCATGGGAACGTGCAATACATAGTTGCATTGAACCCAAAAAGAACATAACATGCCAAGTCCAATACAATATCTCCAGTAAAGGAGTCGCCGGTTATGGCCCCTTCAACCTTATAATTCTAATAATAATTTGCCAAGTTTGTCATCTGTTTTCAATTTTCCCCACAGAAGTGAGTATTTTTCCCCACATGAGAAATAAGATTTGACAAGAAATGCTCTTTATTGTTCCAAGTATTATACAATACATGAGCCCAATTATAAACAAGAGGTGGCATCAGAGATGCTGTGTCTCGTTTTCGGTGGCTTACCGCCAATTGGTGTGCATCAGTATCGGTAGACTAATTAATAGGTAAAATCATTAATTATCGCAAAATGACTAATTAAGGGCCATAACTCTATCAAATTTTATCGGGCCAGGCTGGTTTTCGAACTCGTCCAGGATATTATTGGAAGACGCCTATATAAGACGCCTATATACCAAATTTTAGTTGAATCGGATGACGTTTGTTGAAGTTATAGCGCTAACGAGCTAAAAATTCACGAAAAATTACTAATTAAGGGACATAACTCCATCAAATTTTATCGGGCCAGGCTGGTTTTCGAACTCGTCCGAGATATTCTTGGCAAGTATGTCTATTCCAAATTTTAAACAAATCGCATGACGTTTGTTTAAGTTATCGCGCTAACGAGCTAAAAATTCATGAAAAATGACTAATTAAGGGCCATAACTCTATCAAATTTCATTGGGCCAGGCTGGTTTTCGAACTCGTCCAGGATATTATTGGAAGACACTTAGGCGACACCAATTTTTAAGTCTGGTTTACGAACATGTGGGGGGGAAAAAAAAAGTAGATGCAGGAGGGGGAAAAAAGAAAAAAAAAACTCTCAACAGTATATTGGTTAAATTGTGGAGTTCTACCTGAATTTCACAATAATTATATATAAAATATGAATTTGAAATGTGTTTTTAATATTCAAATTTAATATAAACAGACATTTCTTGTCATAAAATAAATAAAAATAGAGACATGTATTAATAGGAAATTAGTGCATACTGCTCCAATCCACAAATTGTCTAGCCAGGCATATGCGAATATAATTTTAAAACCCTACCTTTTAGCTGAGTAACGTTGAACTATTATTCCCCATGCTTAATACTAGTACACTAATAAAAAAATATAAAAAATAATTTTTTTTTTTTTTTTTTCATGGAATGGATCAAAAGTTGTCGGCGGTGTTCGTAAACCAGACTTAAATATTGGTGTCGCCTTAGGCCAAAAAAAAAAAGGTTTTGGTTTTCAGGCACCGCCGCATTGAATAAAAAGGGCCGCATTAGGCCTTTTTATTGCAATGCCTGATGTTATGACAAAAAAACTTACGAAAAAATAAATTTGAAATTTTTTTTATTTTATCAACATGTCCATAGCAGATATGTGTTGAATATTAGTGTGCATTGAGCTCTAACATGTAATGTGTTAAAAAGTGACTTGCAGGCTTACAACATGAAGTAGATGACTACAATTAAGAAAATGATTAGCTGATCCTCATGCTCTTCTTACAATTAGTCATTGTGAACAACTTACACTAATTGTAACTTTATACAATTGAAAGGCACAGGACTAAATTCAGGATCACATATTAGAATGGGGAGGTATCAGTTTTTAGACAACAATAACAGTAGTTAATGTCAGGGGCATTATATATTGTTAGGTAATCCCAGTCATACACTGGTAGTACAACGTCATTTTTATATAAGACTAAATGAGTTTATATGCATAACAGTTCCCTCTACCTTTCTGGTTATTACTAGACAGAGGAAGGTATCTTTGTCCATGCTTACTATGCGCAGAAAAAAATAAAAATAAAACCCTCCCTCCCTCATTGATTTGAAAAAAAAATTGCCCGAGAACCAAAACACTTTTTTTTTTTGGCCTTATATCTGCTTATATACCAAATTTTAGTTGAATCGGATGACGTTTGTTGAAGTTGTCACGCTAACGAGCTCAAAATTGTACAAAATGACTACTTAAGGACCATAACTCTATCAAATTTTATCGGACCAGGCCGGTTTTCGAACTCGTCCGAGATATTCTTGGGAGACACCTATAACCCAAATTTCAATCGAATCGGATAACGTTTGTTGAAGTTGTTGCGCTAACGAGCCTAAAATCAGTGAAAAATGGCAAAGGGCCATAACTCTGTAATAAATGTGCGGACGAACCCGATTTTTTGTCTGCAGCTTACGTGCATGGATATGTACTCACACACCAAAAAAAATCCGTCAATAAACGGTTGAGTTATAAGCAAAACACGCCGCCCGCCCGTCCGCCCACCGTCCCTCATCAAACTATAAGTCGAGTTTTGGAAAAAAACTCGACTAAAAACATAGTGAGTATTTAAAGACCCCCCAAGGTAATCAGTAAATGTACTTTAGATATGCTATTTGGGACATATACAACGGTAACCTACTGGTAACCTATGGGGACAAAAATATGCAGAAGTGGCATACTTTAGAAGTTGACTTCTAGACTGGTCCGGAGTGTTTCACATATTAACTGATTTGGATCCTCTGGTAATTGCCAACTATAATCTCCCCCCACGTTTCTGTGAATATTTTCCCTGGAGCTTCAATCTCTGCATCAAGCCAAATTTTCACATCACTCTAACATGGATGGATATTTATACTTTCATTAAATATTTGAATGTTATATTCTGAAATTTAGCAGTTATGTATCCCATGTTATTGAGAAATCCAGTTTGTGGGGGGAGTATGTTAAAAAAAACATTGTCTATTCTTACATGTACCTTGTACTTCCATAACATAAATTTCCAAAAAATAGCTGGATTCCAACAATAATTAGTTCTGGCATTAACAAGAATCACGACTAAAAGATGCAAGATTCATTAGATTGATGCGCAGATATTGTACATTTTTGTACACCTCCACCACAATTTTTTTTAATAAAAGAATTTTTTCAGATTCAATTGTCTGCCTAGATTAGGTTTATGAACCCAAACTTAATTTCTTGCAAATGGATAGTAAGGAGACAAGAGACTGAATTCTCGAATTGTAAGTTTATAAACATTAACATGTAGCTATAACATGTAGCTATAATCTGTACATAGTAAACATGTTGGGTACCAAGATAAAACAAGAAGGATGAAAAACAGAAGAGACATCTCATGTAATGTAACTGCATTCTCAATCTGTCCTCATCAATAGGCCACAAAATATGGTGCTGATTAGTTGCAGAATTAGGTCCCCCTGAAGGTGAATTTAGTGACGATACCCCCGCACAGTGGGCTAGCATCACCAAATTCATCCTCTGTGGATCTCATTCTGCATGGCGTCATCTGCAATGGGAGACCTAGACAGTTTTAAGTTCCCAGATTGTGAAGATGGTGATGTGCTCCCATTGGGCACCTTTGATTATGCATTGTTGTCTTCTGCCAATTTGGGGATATTGATATACTAATCTAAAAAAAGAAGTTTCTAAAAAAACACCTGTTAATTTGATAATAAAGATACTTTCCAGAGAAGATGAGGCTGTGATGCTAGCCGACTAACTAAATTTACCCTTTGGGGACCTCATTCTGCAAATGACCAGCACCATATTTTGATGCTTGCTCATCAACGATTTGATACACTACAAATATGAACAAAAAACATACTCAATGGTATAGAGAGGCATCAACATTGTTCGTTCATGCATTCATTTATCAATTTGTGTTATCTGGGTATTCAACATTATACAACGATAATTTAATCATATTAGCTGTCAAAAACTGGAATAAAACAGCATATAATTGGATTAGCCAGTGGATATGCAATTGTCTTAAGAAACCAATAAGAATGTCACTTCCTGCAAAAACACAGGTGCAGAACCAATTAGAAGAAATATGCCCTATATGTGGTTCATAAGGAAACTTTCTGCAATGTGTCACTGTCCAACAAAATTGAAGACACTAGCAGTAGGGGCAACATCGAAATGTGAGCATCATATTTTTGTATTCCAGTGGGTCTATTCCTAACAGCAGTCATGCATGCATCTAAACGCAGAAACTTTTAACCCTTATATGATTGGAGCTTCCTGAAGTTTTGCGAAAACCCTGTGCCAGTTCATTCTCTTATATATGCGAGGCTCCCTATGGGAGACTTATATATATAAGAGAATGCATTGGCACATGGTTCTTGCAAAATTTCAGGAAGCTCCAACATGGAAAGGTTAAATGTTGGTCTATGGTGGTAATCGTTGATTACACTGATGGATTGAATGGCACGGAGAAGGTCAGTCACTGGAGGCTATCATGAAGATGTTTTAATTGGCAAATAAAATAGGCGATAAATTATTTTGCAGTAAGCTAGCACACAACTTAAAGGTCGCCACAATTAGATGCACACTCGACTGCTAATGATAAAAGATCTTCAATTTATTGGTAGTAAACATTGATTTCTTTTCTTCTTATTTTTTCTTCTGATAATGTTGTGCCAACTGTAGTCTTGTGATTAAATTATAGGAAATAACTTTTGTTTTGATTCAGTCTGTAAAGTTAAAGTATATTTAAGTTTATAGAGATTTTTTACTACAAACATGTTAAGTGCAATATAGATTTTATCTTAAAACTTTTCAGTGATACCGTATCTTAATAAACTTAAGTCAAAATAAAAGTTATTTCCTTAATACACACATCAGCACTCAATGATGTCCTTTTTGGTAAGATAGGACTGTGAAGATAGACTATTATAAATCTGTCAACTGTATAAATAGTATAAATAATCATTGTAAACATTGTAGTTAGGCTGAATTAGGCTGCCATGTCATGGGATCACAGAGTATGCCGACCGTAGATCATCTGATGTCAGTCAGACACGAAATGAACAATGGGATACTTTTATTATGGAGCATCACAATTCAAACATAATAACTGAAGTTTGTAAGCACAAGTATGTGTACTAACTTTTTAAACTCAATAGGAAATCTCATTAAGTTCAGTAAAAATTTCAATAATGATGCTGCTGGCGAGTCTGTAAAATACACCGGGTCGAAGTTCTGCCACAATTAAGGTATTTAATTTTAGTCAGAAAACTTGAGGAATCAAACAGCAACAGATTTTTTAATGAAACTATGTGAACTCCTTTTGTAATTTTCGTCACCGAGATGAAACAAAAAACAAACTGATTAATAGAAAGAGACAATTTCAATCGAAAAACACACAAGAATCATTGCCAAAGGCATACGGTTCTAAAAATAGTAAAATTAGTGTTTGAGGGAAAAAAACTATTTCAAGTCAAATAAGATTATCTTCAACTCTAAACTAATATCTTACACCCTGAGTCGATGTTTTTGTTGTTAAAAAAAAAAATAAATAATAATAACCCCATGGAAAGAAGACCACGTACTTTTAACCTTTTCATGACGGGAGGTGCGCTGATGCAGTATTAAAGATTATGTGCCAGTGCATTCTTTTATATATGAGAGTCTCCCATAGGAAGCCTCGCATATATAAAGAGAATGCATTGGCACATAATCTTTTCTTTTCGTAAAATTTCAGGAAGCTCCAGTCATGGAAGGTTTAAAAGCTCGAGAAAAGTACTAGTTGGACACGGTCTGTTATTTCAAAAAGAAAAACTAATGAGCAGCCCGGTTGGTCCTGGAATTAACTTTAACCCTATCTTTACTAAATACTCATTGAACTCAGGAGATGTTCAGATAATAAGTTCAACAAGCCGTTTTGTTGAACTTATCTAAACATTTCCCAGCAATTAACCCTTCCATGACTGGAGCTTCCTGACATTTTGCGAAACCCCTCTGCCAATGCATTCTCTTATATATGTGAGTCTCCCATAGGGAGCCTCGCATATATAAGACAATACATTGGCCTAACATTATTTACTTCAATCGTGTAAGCCAGTGCATTCTCTTATATATGCGAGGCTTCCTATGGGAGAATCGCATATATTAGAAAATGCACTGGCACATGATCTTTAATGATGCACCACCACAGCTCCCGTCATGAAAGGATTAATAGGAATGCTTCTGTACTTATTAGTACATTATCTATTTGTCGTCTGCTCATATTTTCTGAACATCCCACCAGATGAATAATAGAATATTCCCATGTATACTTTTATAACTGATGGGAGAATCCATTCAATAAAGAAAGGGTTAAGCTAACAGAGATGAGTGAATGGTTGATGCAGATCACATGATTGGAACTTTACATATCCATGGTGATTGGTCTGGCGATAAGTTCCTTCATGATTTCATTTGATCCACCATAGATTGGCTGCACTCGGGAATCACAGAACGCCCTGGCTATCGGGTACTCCCACATGTATCCCCATCCACCGTGCATTTGAAGACACTGTGTCGCTACTTTGTTCTGTAGATCTGATGCCCTGAAAAATGAATCATCACAAATATAAGTATTTGTCATTTTTTTAATCATTCTATTAATATGTATACGCAGTCTCTTTGAAAATCCTATATCGGAATTACGTCTCCAGAAGTGTCCATAATATTTCATTTCTACGACGATGTGGCATTCCCATCATGATGTAATAAACCGTTTCCAAATATGGAGTGCATTCCTGGTTGAGTAAATGTTTGCGAGAATCGTAGTATTTAGAAATAGATATAAATACAACTAGATGCGAAAAAATAATCAGTCATGAATATCGTTGACTGATAAAAAAAAACTCCTATATTGCGATGAGTAAAATGAGTTATGGATATATCGCCAGTTTTCCAACAATAGTTGAGTTTGACAATGCATGGAAAAATTGTCAACACGTCATTGACCTCTGATCTGATCTGCTATGCCATAAACCAATGAAATCGCGCAGTCTGCGCCACTGTCCAATGAAATGGAGGGAATCCCTTCAATACAGAACCTAATTTTAATAGAGAGTTCTAGATACGTAATTCCAATATAGAATTTTCGTCGCTTTTCAAAGAGACAGATGTATACGGTGCTGTTTTTTCACTCACATTTCAGTCCTTTTAATTCAGATTGTTTGGCTTCGGCATTCCTTAGCTGTGGCCCAGTTTGCTTCAGCAAATGGCTTCGGCCTTGCTGATTGCCGTAGCCAATTATGAGGGCTGCATAAGGAGTGATTATTTCTGAGTTTCAAACTGATACTAAGTTATCCCTTCTTCACTAAATTGATTCTCCCATTCAGTGATAAAAGGAGACATTGGAATGGTCTACTATTCATTTGGAGGAGTCTACTATTCATTTGGAGGAGTGTTCAGGAAAACAGGATACAGAGACAAAAAGATAATACAATACAAATATTGCTTGTTGCCATTCATCGGAAAGCTATCAGTGAGAGCTTTCCGATGAATGGCAACAAGCCATATTTCCGACTAAATCCTGAAAAATTACCTCTAATTCTGCTGTTGTTAAGGAGTCGATTATTTAGGGCATTACAGTACGTTGTAGGGTGTTAGCTTGGAGATTTCCAAAATGGATCTGGAAATTTTAGTCTGGTTCTAGGTAACAAAGGGGTGGGGGTGCAGTTGAGAAAGGTAAACACCCACAACAAAGATCCTATAGCCACCACGCCCATGTGCACTGACAATGGACAGGTTTATAATGAAAAACTTATTTCTTTGCCCAACAACCATATGAGTCATAAACTCATTTTCAGTATAATTATCATGTTGTTTGCATCATTCATATAGCACATGAATGTATTTTACACTAATCCATGGCTCAAATTCATTCATTTGTTTCATATATTCTGTTGAGTATAAAAGGAGATGTTCCCATAAATGGCCGGATTTAGTGTATAGTACCCCTTTAAGTTGAATCTCGAAATTTTATGCACTGATATTTTTTGCACATTAACCCTTTCATGACTGGAGCTTCCTGAAAACCCTGTGCCAATGCATTCTCTTATATATGTGAGTCTCCCAATGTGAGACTCGCATATATAAGAGAATGCATTGGCCTAACAATATTTACCTTGACCTTGTAAGCCAGTCAATTCTCTTATATACGGCTCCCTATGGGAGACTTGCATTAATAAGAGAATGCACTGGCACAGGATCTTTAATGCTGCACCAGCACTGCTCCTGTCATGAAAGTGTGAACCCACTGTGAGTCCCTTTAAAATAAAATAAACAATGAATTCTTCTCACCAGTATTTAGCCATAGAAGCTGTAACCGGATCCAGTCTCTGTTCGCTGTGGAGTTTCAGGCACTGATCTAGGAAGGCACGTCCAACACAGGTTTCTGTCTTGATTTCAGCTAGTTTGTGTTGAATTGTCTGTAAATGAGGAGTCAAGTGAGAAAGCAGGTTTGGATATCACAGGTTGACATTAGGTCTCTTATCCCAAGGCATCTCTTATGAAGTTGAAATTTCCAGGTCAATTTGATGCAATTTTTCTGAATCAACAACATTCCAAAAATTCTAAATGAGAAATATTTAATTGAGTGAGATTATTAACTCATTCAGTGCCAGGTTTCCTGGTGAAAACGATATTTGTGTGCCAGGTTTCCTGGTGAAAGCTATTATTTACACTAAATAGATACTTAGTTTGAATAAGCAATATTGGACAGAATCAAATTACCATTGGTTATGCTAGTATAGTCCCTATAAACTCCTTTGAAACACAATGTCCAATACTGGAGGGTCATAATAGCTCCTAAATTTCATCCCATGGCAAAGTACGAGGACTTAAAATTAACACCGATTGTGTAAAATATCAAATCTTTTCTTTTCTGTGGCCATCTAAATAGTTTATTCTGTAGAGTTTTAGACATTAATTTTCCTGGTGGAATAAAATTTATCATGTTGTTATCGGGGTTCAGCAGGTCTAAAATCCCCTAAATATTAATTTGAGTTTCATATCTTACAAAATGTAAGAGCAATCTATCGACAAAGATTCTACAGTAAATTCTCATTGGAATTCGGCAAACCCCTTAGGGTACAGAGTTTGACTGACGTTGTCCACATCAGCGTTCCTTGGTTATGTGGCGTCAAACCAAGTTTACGATGGATCAGGGCATCCCCTGATTGATAGTAATCACCCTTTATGCAATCGAAATTGGTTTCCAATAAAAAGATCTGTATATGTTGACCTCGCCGAGAGTTTGAAGTCACGCACACAAAGCACATCAATTTTCACTACGTATATTCAGACGGCTGTATCACCTAGACGCTTCAATGTGTGGAGTTGCCAGATACATTATTTGAATGGGGAGATCCTCGGCTACACAATGATGTTTGAATTGAATGTGTCCTCATAACGTCAAAAATGGGTGGACCGAATCCAAATTTGAACATGACCTGTTTTTTTCATGTGGCTAATCCATATACAAAATTTGAAAACAATCAAGACAACTGAAACTAAAGTTATCACCCGGAAAACAAAATAATCAGCAAATTCTAAGTCGACAAGGACCATAACTCCGGCAAAATTGGGCGGACCGAACCCAAATTAGAACTTGACCTGTATATACATGTGGGTAGTTCACATACAAAATTTGAAAACAATCAAGTGAATAAAACTAAAGTTATCATCCGGAAACCATCTGGGATGCACGCACGGTAAGATGGACGGATGGCTTGACAGACAGATGGGACCGACATCGCTGATTTTGTTTTTTCGGGGGACAATAAAGTTTAGCTGAGCATTTATGGCAAACTATTTGATTATTTTGGAATACTTACAGATGGTGTGATAATGATTAGATTACCTGCAGCTTCGCTAAAGTTTTGCCGAATGCCTTCCTCTGTTTGACATATTCCCTCGTCTGTTCGAACATCTGTTCACAACCAGCGATGGCAACATCGGCAATAATCAGTCGCTCCTGAGGTAGCTCTTGCATCAGGTAGAAGAATCCTTGGTTAATGTCACCGAGAACAGCTGAAGCAGGAAGTCTCACATCTTCAAAGAATAATTCAGCTGTATCCTACAAGGAAATCAATATCATAAGAATTGTGGTCTAAAAAGTTTCATTACATATCCTGGTTGGTTTATGCTGGTATCAGATATGTTCAATGGAAACTCAGCCTATCTCCCGCACTCCTGATTGGGAAACAGTTTCTCCTGAATTCAGTAAAAATGAAAAACAAATGTATCGTCAACACATGTGCAACTAACTCATGTATACAATAGCTGTCACAAAAAGGCGACAAAAATGCAATGAAAACAGGGTGCGTAATTAGCATGGGTATTAAAGGATACCATTATAGGCATTTAATCTCCTCTGGATTATACAGCATGAGGCCGATCATGATCGGCAGATGTTTAACCCATACCTTGGCGATAGTGATATTAGCTATTTTCAGCTTGGAATCTAAAATCCATAACAGCCCATAACTTTTTTTTAAATCGGATCAAAATCATATTCGAATTCTATCTGTATTTTGGGCTGAGAAACTCACATAAGAGCTCTTTCCATCAATGTATCACATTATTATATGATTTCAGATATTTTTTTTTTCAGTTATTGCAGCATGCGTGAATTTTAAGTTGAATAAGGGCCATAACTCCATAAAAAAAAAACTTGGATCAAACCCATTTTTTAACTTGATCTTTATTTTGGGCTGAGAAACGGATATACAAAATTTGGTTCTGATCGAATAAAAAAATGTTTGAGTTATCGCACCATGCGTAAAGTGTCTACCGACAGACGGACAACGAGTGGTCAATCCGGACATCGACAATATGTGTACCATACTATGGTAAGGGTACACATAAGAATCAAAATAAATTAATCAATCAATAGGGGCAAAGAGTGTGTCAAACTAAATCAATATAAAATGAGACATATCAAATGAAAGTATCAGGAATGTTGAGAAGTGTTAATTTTTAACTACAGAAATCCATACAAGTGAATGAGGAGAAACCTGGAGATATAATAAAAGAATGATTAATTGAAAAATATAATGAGAACATCCCTACAAATGAACAATAGACAATTCCAATTAAAAGTTTTAGAACTGAATGGGAGAGTCCATTGAATCATGAATGGTTACAGCTTCACTGCTATGTGGTATATATGGTGGCTAAAAATAACTCTAATTCAATAAGACAACATTATCACTGGTCTCTCTATTGCAGTTAAGCTTGTATTACTGGTAATTAACTGTGAGCTACTTGGGTTATCAAACCTCAAATCTGTTCAATTCTAAGTTGAAAAAGGGCCATAACTCTGGTATAACAGATCGGATCTAACCCATATTCAAACTTGATCCGTATTTTGAGTTGAGAAACTCACATCACGCCCGATAACCCTATAGGCTGGTGGCTGTGGGTAGGCATATTGCTGTAGTTATATTGCGTGGCGGGTTTCTCAACCAAGGGATGTTTTAGATTATAATTGATCAAATACGATGTAAAAGGTCAGATTTTATTATCACGTAAGATGCAGTAATGTCTGATTTATAAGTTGAACCTCTTGGTAACAATTTGGCATTGTAGAATACGTTGTTTGAAGACAAAATATCTCGGATTTTGTCGACTTTTTCAAACTTTCAAAGTAAACAAACTCCCAAATTTGCTCAGCATGTCGATTTGTAAGTTATTTTCGTGGATACATGTGGTATAATATCTCAGTGACAAGACAAACATAACTGTGAACTCAAATAATGCATTTTTCAGTTAAAAAAAGCTATTTGACATACTGTCCCGTCAATATTTTGTGGTAGGCATATTGAATAGCCAAATACCGAGAGGATAGACATATGGCAAACACAGATACGCATGTAGCACAATGATCAATAGTGGTTTTAGTCTGAGAAAAACGCCTTTGTGATGCTATATTATTCACAGTGTTGTAAATTCACATCGTCCATGAGTCAGGAAACATACACTACTTATTTCCAAGAACTAAATACTGGCAGTTGTAATGTAAAACTTTTAACTGTGACAAACTTGCAAAATGGGGTTTTAATTGAATATGGGGAAAGTATAGCCCAAACTATTCAGCATATTTTAATGTAAAAAAATGAGCCATGCCAGCTTTGTGCAGTTTTCAGGCTGAATGGTCATGGTCCACTACATATAGATAATATAGCTACCATTTATAGCCGGTTTTATTTTGGCGATCTGCGAAAGAACAGGTTAGCCAGCCACTGGCGTGGTTCGTCTCATGGCTTTGTTCGAGAAAGCAATTGCAACAGCTTCCGAGACACGTATGCTGCACCTAGGTGTAAAATTTCGTCGAAATCCGCCAGTTTTACCAGATTTGACCTTGAATTGATCAGTAGGCTTCAATATTCGACACGGCATTGACTGCCGTGGGCCACGGACTGCCATAACAGTTGATAACATGTTCACATTCGGCGGATCGGGCACTGCTATCAGTCAAAAATAACGTACGCGGCATCGGAAGGGTCAGGTTAACTTCCGCCTGGATCCACGTGGCGTGACGTAATTCACAACCACGTGTATTTACCTCGAAAGTGTTAAAATTGCACGACCGCGACACACACAATGGCCCGATAATGGGCACGCATTCCCTGGAATTCCCCAGAAGATATTCATTGGGAGGTCAAGTGACCAATTTTGAAATTTGCTGTTCGCATTCGTCTGTATGTTTGAGGAATTCTCGGCTAGATATTGTTACCAACATGACATATTTAAATTAATCCCGCTGTGCACCCCAACACCAACGCGACGTAATTATGGTACCATGTGTTGCGTTCTAAAAATAGGTCGAATGCAGTGGATTCGTAGAGATGACGAAATATGAGTGCGACAGAGAATATTGTTTGATCGAAAGCATTTGAATTAATACGTCACAAGATTCGCCTTGATGCTGGCTAATAGGTATTTGTCCCTGCTTGGTGTTGGGAATGTCGTCACACAACACGCTCATGTCTGGATACAGTCTTAAACGCACACGCCCAGACCCAGACGTAAGAATCACATTACACACATAAGCTCTTTATCAATGACACTGCGGATAGGAACGCTCTTTAACTATCAACGCGATTAACCAAGAAGTGCCGTTTTTGTGACTGAGAGTGGAGAACGGGTGCTCTGAGCTTCTCCAAAACGCCGCGACGACCATTCCCGTGGGTTTTTACCCTTAGATGGGAAGTTTGAGCACAATCGGTGCAGCCGTTTTCGAGTCTATAGAGGACAAATATATTTACACATATATTTACGTAGTTCTAAAAAATTTGTAACAATTTGTAGGAAACTCGTTACGAAGACACATATGCACTGCTTTCCCATATTTTATATTTTACACTCTCAAATATAGTTTTGGTCACCTGTTAGTGCTGGACAACTCCTTTACAGTCTCATACCCTGTATAAACGCCATACTCATGCTGGGCATTGGTCGACTGCGGAAGTGGTAAAGTACTTTATGGTACACCTATTGTGTTAATTTTCTTATATTGAGCAGTGTAGCCCATACAATATCTTTACCAACGTATTCAACACGTATACAATACGGAAAACGTCGACGTCACGAGTCACAAATTACGTCAACTTTATCTTTTGAACAAGAACTACAAACTTTATTAATAAAGTTGCCTATCAGTTTGATAAAAATGGCTATAAATTACGACAGAAACGAATCAATAAACGCTAAATCTCGACGTTGAATAGTTCTAGTGGGTGTGTAATAAAACACAACCACACATTATGTGTGCGTGGTGAGAAAATTAAATTATGCTGCAAGTTACAACTCGCGCCCCATCGTTGTAACGTTGTAACATTCCGCGTAACAAACTCGTGCGTTAATTTTCACGTAATGCACACATATGTGTTGTTCTATTTTATGTGTCTATTTTAATATGAATGAATAATCATTCCAGAGTGTATTTATAAAATAATATATGCCAGAAGTTGCATATTGTTGGCTTTAAAGTGCTAAATTGGAGCTTGGTCAATATTTACCACGTGCCCATCAACAATGCCACTTGCCTATCATAACAAGTTTGTGCTTTGCCATGAGCCTATCTGCGGAGGCAATATGCCTGTCATAAATTTGTGATATGACACTCAGGAAAATCGATATTTTCCCACGAAAAATATGTCTTTTATTGTGGATTTTGGTTTCATTGTATCAGTCGAATGTGCATCTAGTGACATGTGTACATGAAGCCTACATATCGAGATTTCTACCATTTATATTATGTAGTTTCTTTGATAAACGACAAAAACCGGTTGTAAAATTCGACAAATTAAGTAATAAAAAATATATCTAAAGGCACACGGCTATCACAAATGGTGTATGAATACACCAGTCATGGTCCTATCTAATGCCATAAGCGTATTCGCCGGGTGGATTTCAGAATTTATGATTTTCCTAAAATTCTGAGCACACATGTGAAAACCGCCACACAATATCACTACAGCAATATGCCTACCCACAGCCACCAGCCTATAGGGTTATCGGGCGTGCACATACCAATTTGGTTCCTATCAGATGAAACATGGTTGATTTATCAAAGCATGTGTGAATTCTATGTCAAAGGGCCATAACTCCATTAAAAAAAATCAGATCAAACCCATAATTGAACTCGATTTGTATTTTGGGCTGAGAAACTCATATACCATATTTGGTTCCAATCAGATAAAAAAAAATTGAGTTATGGCAGAATGCGTGAATTTTAAGTCGAAAAAGGGCCATAACTCTGTTAAAAAAACTCAACCCATATTTTAACTCATTACCACTCAGAAGCGCCTTTTGACGCCTTACGACATTTCCTCAGAAGCACATTTTGTCACCTTACATCATTTCCTCAGAGGCACCTTTTGTCACCTTACGTCATTTCTTCAGAAGCACCTTTTGACACGTTTTTAAAAGTAAAAACCAAATTTTCGTGGCTTTCTCCATTAATCATCATTATTGTTTTTATTTTACATCAAGTATGCGGTAGAAGTATTTCTATCCAAATCAGAACATATTCCATTCATGACTTACCTTGCTCGAAAGTACATTTGTTAAAAATAATAAAAACGATGATTGCTTTTGATAACTGTTGCAACATTTTAACATTTAAACTTGGAATTGTGACATTATGGAAAGGTGGTACAGTCTATTCAATTGGTATTTTAAAACAACAAATTCTGAACAAATACTAAATAGCGAAACCATGAAAGGCCATTTCTAGAATTTAGAAATTAGAATGACAGCAATCACAGAACTAAGGTAATAAAAACATACTAAAGCCGACTAAAACATCAACATCTCTGAGGAAATGGGACGTAAATTACGTAGCCGTGTGCTGAGTTTTTAACATCACAACGTCAAAGTAACCTGGGGGTTGTAGTCAGTTGCGGTCAGAGTGGTAATGAGTTAACTTGATCTGTATTTTGGCCTGAGAAACCCATATACAAAATTTGGTTCCGATCGGATAGAAAATGTTTGAGTTATCGCATTATGTGTAAAGTGTCTACGCACGGACACACGGACGGACGGAAGACGGACGGACATAGCTGATTACAATAGTCCCCCGAAAATAAATTTTACGGGGGACAATGATTACATCTCATCTAATGTGACAGTGAGCCAGCTGGATGATGATGTCATCAGTTAGACTAACTACATGCGCTCTCATCAGGTGTGCTGTGGTGTCAAAGACAATTTATTCCTCGAAGTATGACAGTTATTTTATTGTTCAAGTTATGCTGTTATGCTGTTACCTACATGTATATGGCATTATTTGGTAATAATTTAAGTAAAACTAGAAAGTATTTAGTTTTAATAAAAGGCTGATAGGCCACATATCACCTGGATAAGGTGTCTTTATTTGACCAGTGGCTTTTTAAGAAATGAAAATTTTTATTCTTGTAATAATCATTGAATCAAACTTTGCCTCCAACTGTTTATGTTGTTAACATGCTTGATTTCATTAAAATTTATTGAAGATATGCACCAGAAACAAAATTCCGTTAAATGCATGCACACAGGCATAGACAGGCATACACCTGAATCCAGTAACCACCATTTTCCAAAACATTACTGTGTGTCATAAATTTTTTTATATTTTGTAGCCAAGCCTTGAAATAGTGTGTCTGTCATTTGCAGAATGAGGTCCCCAGAGGGTGAATTTGGTGATGCTAGCCTGCTATGCGGGGTAGCATCACTAAATTCACCCCCTGGGGACTTCATTCTGCAAATGACAGACACACTATTTCAAGGCTTGTTTGTAGTGATAAGAACCGACCTGAGCTTTCATTCCAATCTTCTGGAGCTTCTTTCCTTTTTTAAACCCTGGCATGTCATCATCAACGAGGAACAAACTGATACCGTGAGCAGGTGACTTAGCATCAGGGTTAGTTAACGCAACGACAACACATGTATTGCACATGATACCATTTGTGATGAACACTTTGCTGCCATTAAGAATCCAGTCTGACCCATCCTGCTTGGCATTTGTCCGAATTCCTTGTAAATCACTGGAAAATAATAATTATACACAAGTGCAATGCTAAGCGTGACATATGCCCTTGATACTCAGTTTAGAGAGTTGGCAATGCTAAATGTTTGGACGGAGAAAAAAAATTATAATATTTTTTAAATTCAAAAAGTTACAAAAGATAATCTGTTGAGAGTAAGAATGTGTTGCACTGATGGAAAATATCTGTTATTTTCCAAGTATTACAAAGCCAATAACTCTGTCAAAAATCTATGGATAAAACATACTGATTGTTAGTATCCTTCGATGCAGGTCTATTATTAATCCAACTAGAATTTAAGTCTCACCATTGATAATGCAAAATGTCTGTACTGAGTGAAAATTTCAAAGTCCAACAAGGGCCATAACTATGGTACGAATGACCGGACGAAACCCCATAGTTGGGCTATCACCATACAAAATACAACCATATCTGATGATCCACATCAAGTTACAAGGTAAAATGTTTACAAACACAAAATTCACAACTTTCCAAGTCCAACAAGGGCCCAAACTCTGATAAGAATACAGCCCTTGAAGTTGTCATTTTTTCTTCTACGACATTTCTTTACAACTGCATGAAATTCTATATCAATCGACTAGGGGCTGCTAAATAGTTGACTGGGAAAATTCCCTAATCGTTTCAGCACTAGGCCACCTACATATCTCAAATTTGAAGGATTGATAAAAGGAACATGCATAGCCTTACTAAAGCCACACAAAAGCAAATTCCAATTTTTCATGGCCCCAAAACACCGCGTGCGAGACCTTTTTTATTCGCGTTCAATCTGTCAGGGAAATTTTTACAGTATGAAATAATTGAGGTAAGTGAAGTCGAACAGACCGGTTTCCCGGTTCAGATTTCCAATTCATTAATGTAATTGGTAAAGATGTTCAACACATGATGAATTGCTACTACAATCTCAGCAAGCCTTGAATGAATGAGGTCCCCAGAGGGTGAATTTAGTGATGCTACCCCGCTCAGCAGAATGAGGTTCCCAGAGGGTGAATTTGGTGATGCTAGCTCGCTATGCGGGGTAGCATCACTAAATTCACCCTCTGGGGACCTCATTCTGCAAATGACAGACACCCTATTTCAAGGCTTGAATCTCAGTAAAACAATGTGTCAGTTGGATAATTTTTGACAAAATAAATCACATGGAATCTATCAATTAACTTTTTACAGACAACTGTTTGGGAAATAATTGCTATAAGCAACTGATATTAGACCCGGAGCTAGCTGATGCAGAGGTGGAATTCTTCGTTAGCCTGTGTCTCAGAATTCAAAAATAAATTATAAAACTGTGCATTCATGCTTTTAAAAACTTTTTGTCCTGAGAAATGGGAAATTGACTTTACAAAGTGTGGCCTAATATTAAATATTATAATACAGCCTACCTTCCTGCGCCAGGCTCCGTCATGGCGATAGCGGTGATGCACTCTCCAGATGCCATTCTTGGCATGTACTTTTCGACCTGTTCTTTGCTGCCGAAGTGTGCTAGGTAAGGCATGACAATTTCTGAGTGGAGGGCAAACCCGAGGCCGGAGCAACCTGAATAAGCTCTGTAAAGGTATAAAATTTCAACTATTTAAACCCTTTCTTTGATAAATGGATTCTTCCACTCATGTATAAAAGTAAACATTGGAATGGTCTATTATTCTTCTGGAAAGATGTTCAGGATATGTTAGTAGATTAGAGGTGCCACGATTATTTATTTTGATAATCGATAATCGGTCGTCAATAATCGACTATAATCGATTAATCGTACATAATAATAATAACATCAGTAGAAGTATTCCGTAATATGGCCTATTGCCATATTGGCTGGATGCTGGTTAACTGCTTTCGCTGCTTGTTTGAGGTTTCGGCTGATGTAATTTTTGTGTTAATAAAGTGCATCATAAACCACCGGTAATGACTAATGAGCACAATGTGTTCAATACAAGCACAGTTCTCGGCGATGTCATGGTTATAATATTTGTGAGTTCATTGGAACGAACGTAGCGATTAATTTAACAGCCAAACATACAAGCAATATAAAAGTAGGAATGCACGACGGACCGACGGTGGTTCCTAAAACGAGAGGCCGATCACGATCGGCAGATGTTTAACCCATACCTTGGCGATACTGATTAGCTATTTTAATAGATTCTTACACCAACCTTTTCATGAGTGCAAAAAAATCAACAATTCACACCTTACTATTGAGGTCACAAGTGGAATCAGACTTACTGGGCACCTTGCTCACATATGCACAATAGGAACATGGATATGGCAATCAATTTCAACCAGATATGTCTTATAGAGTGATAAAGCTAATTAAGCTAAATCCATAGTCAGAAAGATGCACCATAGCTGTTTTTATTATGTTTTTTGTTAGTTGCATATTAAAAATTCATGGGATCATTTAGATGGGAGAAAAGGGTTAATATTTCCCATTTAAAAAATCAATACATGAACCACTGTACAAGTGAGGGATGTATAGACTTGGATATAAAATTATTGATAATGATTGGATATAAAATATTTTAATGCTGAATTTTTAGATAGCTAGAGGTATATGTACTAGTATGAGATTGGTCAGATTGAAAATAAGATTCATTACATTGGATAGCATACTGTATGACCATGGATTGGAATGGGTAGGGTTAATTTTCTTCTAAGCTGAACATTGGAAAGATGTAATTTATGTAACAGCGGAAATATAATTTATGGTTAATTTTATCAAACCAATCGATCCCAAAATCTAAACAAGTGAAGAATGCATCAACATGGATGCAATTATATATAGTGATCATGTAAAGTATATCTAGTTACTAGTATCACATTGTGTCAACAGGATTGGTGGAGATGTTAATATTTTTAAGCAAATCAACCATATGACTCTCAATATGCAGGTTAGGGGTGTGTTATCATAAACTATGCCAAGAACTATAAATAAAATAAATGGAAATATTTGAGTTATGAAATCGGATAGAATAGGGTTAATCTTATCCAAACTAATGAACTGATAAACACAAAAAAGTCTATAAAAAGCATGTCATTGGATTTAGCAAAACCCACACAACAAGCCAGTCCCTAATGTCATGAAGACTATATAGACAGCAGACCTCTGGCCATCACTGTCATATTCATTTTATTTATGCAGTAGAGTGAGGCTTGAGATCAGATTATAGGAATGTGAGACTTAAATAAACAAACACTGCACACAGCCCAGATGCTGTGACAAGCTTCTCCAGAGATGAGCTCAATTATTACGCCACCGTAGTGTGGTGTTTCTAGCTTTTGGTTTTTTGATATCGCATGGTCGATCGATAATTCACTGGGTGATTGTACATTCGGCAAACCTCGTCAGATTCCGTCACCGTTTCATCGTACCGATAATTACGAGAGTACAACTAAGATTGGCACATGTGTTTACGTCACCGGTGTAATTGTGGGGACATGCTTCTATTATGAAGGTTTGCTATCCCGAAGGTCCGCTATTCCGAAGGTTCTCTATTCCGAAGGTTTTTGTTATTTTTAGGTTAATTCTATATTTTAAAGTATTGAGACTAATTTGAGAGGGTTCATTTTCACAAAGATTCTTTATATGGAGTGTGCGCTCACATCCGAACTGATCATGCGCGCACACCGATACAGATACAGGAGGAAATAACTTAACTTAGAACATTAAATGTGATTTTGTTTTGTTTTCGCTGGTTTTCTTGAGATTTTATGTCATTACGTGGGCCCATACCTTTGAATTCTTGGCATATACTATGAATGTTGTGGTATATATGGACCCTCCCGCATTGGGACATGACATAGGTTCAGTTGACTTAAGTGGTGTTCTGTGTGTGCTCCAATTTGGAGTTCAATATTTTAAGGGCCAAGTTTATAATTTTATGGGTCCATACCTTTGAACTCTGGGCATATAATATGAATATTGGGGGGCATGTCTCTATTCCGAAGGTTCACTATCCCGAAGGTCCACTATTCCGAAATTTCTCTGAATGTTCGCTATTCCGAAGGTTCACCAATCCGAAGGTTCGTTATTCCGAAGGTTCTGTGTTCCAAAGATTTTTTTTATTTTAAGGTTAATTCTATATTCTAAAGTAACGAGAGGGTTCATTATCACGAAGATTCTTTTTATGAAGGAAATAACGTAAAACATTAAATGTGATTTTGTTTTGTTTTCGAGGGTTTTCTTGAGTTTAATGTCATTACGTATGACCTTATTTCTCATTACATATTCACGCCAAGGAGCCCACACAATTGCTATGTTACGATGCGATTTAATGTGATTATGTGTGACCTAATATCTCAATAATCTGAGGCAAGAGTACGCCTGCTAAAGGCGAATTATAACAGTTGGGGGTATAACGCTCAATAAATACTGGAGGCTATAACAAACTGCGCAGTAGAATATCGCTGAATGGACGAGTATGAGATGAGCCTAAATGCAATTGTGACTTTGTTTAAAGGCCCACTTAATTTTCGAGTCATTAATTTTTTATAGTATATACGGTTTTAATAACAATTTATGCCATAAAATTTGAATAAACTACTATAATTCATCACCATTTGAAAGGCAGAATACTTCTATCTCCTAGTTTGAAACACCTTCAAAATACCGCGTCGTATATCAAGCAATTAGCAACCAACATGTCCTCCTCGGCTTTCCATAGATTTCAACGTAATTTGATACTTATGGGTATTTGTGTCCGGGAAGTGTTTTGAACGGGTCAAATCGTGACCCCGACCTGACCTTGACCTTTAAAACTGTCAATGCAAGGTCAATTTGGGTAAAACGGACAAATTTCGGCGAAATTTGATACCTAGGGATACTTTGGTCCGAGGAGAGTTTTGAACGGGTCAAATCGTGACCTCGGCCTGACCTTGACCTTCAATATGGCCAATCAAAGGTCAACTCGGATAAAACGGATAGATTTCGACGAAATTTGATACCTATGGGTACTTTTGTCGGGGGGGGGGGGGGGGGGGGGGGGGGGGGGGGGGGGGGGTGTTTTGGACGGGTCAAATCATGACTCTGACCTTACCTTGACCTTCAAAATTGTTAATTAAAGGTCAAGTTGGGTAAAACGGACGGATTTCGACGAAATTTGATACCTATGGGTAGTTTTCTACGGGTGGGGGTGTTTTGGACTGGACAAATCATGACCCTGACCTGACCTTGACTTTCGAAATAGTCAATTGAAGGTCAAATCGCACCTTTCACCGGAAAGCAGATGGGAAACAGCCCGGGTGAATCAGCTTGTGTAATAAAGAAGACAGTTTGATGAAAGTAATGTATGCCACGAGAAACGGGAAAACTTGAAATATGGAAGTACGCAAATTTCCCGCATAAAATTTGAAAGCTAGTTTATAGAATAATTGTATTATTATTTATATTTATGGCTAATAATACGATCTTGGTGGCGTTACCATTTCTGACTATGGTTTTCTTGTTCACTTAGTGTTATTTGTCTGTCTCCAACTAGCATTGGCTAAGGAGAACCCCTAAACACTCTGTGAGCCATGGTATTTATCTAATGTGAAGCTAAAGAGAAACTCATTTCCAATAAGACACTGGCTGTGTAATAAGATCTCCTCTGCTAAGCTGACTGCCTGCAGGCATTAATTAGATTATAAGCTACTTGAATTTTAAATGGCCATAACTCTGTTAAAATATACCAGATCAAACTCAAATTTGAACCTGATCTGTATTTTGGGGTGAGGACCATATGTACCAAATTTGGTGCTGATCAGAAGAAAAATATTTAAGTTAACACAGCTTGGATTAAGTCTATTTAAAAACAAGAGCAGAAAGGGTTAACTAAACGATACCAAAAACCATACAGATAAAGAACGTGCTAAGAAAAACCTAGGTAAGAAATATGAGGCATATCAGAAGAAAATTGTTTGACTTAGATGCATCAGATAGCATTTGTGTGCAGGGTTAATTTTTTCCAAACCGATCGATACCAAAAACTATACAGGTGAGGGGTGTGTCATTATAAACCTACATATCAAATATGAAAACAATCGGACAAAAAGTACTTTGGTTACAGCATCGGATGGCTCATGCCTATGTGCGGATGCAAAGTGTTAATAATTTCTAAACCGATCAACTGATCGATACCAAAAACTATACAGGTGAGGAGTGTGTTATCATAAACATGCACATAAAATTTTAACACGATCCGATAAAAAATATTCAAGTAATTGAATCGGAAAGCAAGTGTCTACGGACAGACGGACAGACGGACAGACGGACAGACGGACGGACGGACAGACGGACAGACGGACGGACGAACGACGGATGGTTGATCCGGACGTCGGCATTATGTGTACCATACATGGTATGGGTACACATAAAAAAGGAATCTAATGTTACGGAAACTATAAGTTTCAGCGAACTTCCAGAGCATGGATAACAATTACAAAGGTGGGCCCCTGCCCGCAAATTTCAGGACTCATAAAAAAATAAGTATTTGGTAATAGTTAATTTCATTTAGCAGTCACCACACTATAAGCGATAGCCTGTACTAGTAACATCTAAGTATACTTATACAAACAAAGTATACTTGGCTACTTGCTGCAAATGACACCGCCGAGAATATCGCTGATTAAAATGCCGTAGGTTCCCTGATATCGAGAGAATGTCAATCAACTCCCCTTTGGTCCAATGAGATTCAAGGGCGAGGGCATTCAGTTCACTGACAGTCAGTCCATTTCAAAGACGTAGTGCCGCCTTTCTTGTAGAAATATACAACGATGTCGGCATAAGTTCAAAGCTGCGGTGCCGCCATCATGGTGCCATGCAATTTGAAGAATATACAATGACTCGAAGAGTAACCATGTCATCAAATGAACTGCCGGCTGTTTGCAACATATACTAGTAGTACTCAAGTTGTCGGAATCTCTTTGATACATGATCAAATGTTGTTAACCCCTCGGTTGTATATTATACTGTGAAAAACAATCAGGGTATTCAACAATAACCGGCATTTTCCAACGTCCGAAATAAATAACGCAGATTAATCGACGACGGAAATGGTAATCGATTATCGGCTTTATCAACGGTTCATCGATTATACGATTAATCGTGGCACCCCTATAGTAGATAACAGAAATATGAACAGATAATACACGTGGATGTGCAAAGTAAATTGACTTATTTGTGCTTTATAAATCACTAATACAGATCTAAGCTTATATTATTTAATATCAAAGTTAAAAAATATTAGTCTATAGCAGATCGATACTACACAAATTTTTGCCAAGATTTCACTATTAAAGCAGTTATAACATGCAAATGACCGGTGGAAAAGGTAAATTATCCAGTGTATGATATACCAGTAAATTCATTACACATATATTTCTCATCTCTGACAATGAAAATAAAATTTTAAACAAACATGCTATTAAACATATTCCAAGCTATATCTTCAATATGGAACACTGGTCATTCCCTAGCTCTTGCTCAAGTTCTTGTATAGAAATGAATTCTCCATTCAAAATTGATCCTCCTGTTATTTGATAGTACAAAAAACTACCCCTTACAAAAAGAGGATAAAACGAGAGGCCGATCACAATCGGCAGATGTTTAACCCATCCCTTGGCGATAGTAAATTGTTAAGATCAGAATCATAATCTTTTAATGTTGAATTATAGAGTATACTGTTATGATCTAAAGTAGTATATGACAAATGTACATAATAACCAGTAATAACACAAATTATTGGAATGTATGAGTCAATATAGAAGGGTTAATATAACATCTAAACTCAAGAGCCTGTCACCACTATCATAGTGTGAGCAGTTCTATTCATGTTGTTGCAAATTGCCATGTGAGATATCAAAATAATATAATTATTTATTTAATGGAAAAGGTTAAAAGACATGGAATGGGTAAAAGGGGTTAAATCACCTATCTCTGCCCTGTTTGATCCAATGTAGTCCCATCATCCAAGGACTTAGAGAGCTCCATTGGTCTAGTTAAATAAATTCACATGGCTAAGTTGTGGTTAAAAAGATAGCTAAATCAATTTATCCAATAATTCACTAACTGTGTCTCTTATACAGAGCTAACATATGAGGGCTATAAATAACTCTCAAAGCAATAAACTATATTGTCTTTTATCTTGCTCACAGAGAAGCAGGTATTCATTAATTGTAAGTTACTTGGGTTATAATCTGGATAATTCTTAGTTTAAAAAGGGCCATATCTCTGGTATAACAACTTGGATCTAACCCATATTCAAACTCGTTCTGTATTTTGAGTTGAGAAACTCACATACCAAATTTGGTTCCTATCAGATGAAAAATGGTTGATTTATCGAAGTACATGTATGTGTGAATCATATGTCAAAGGACCATAACTCCATTTTAAAAAATCCGATCAAACCCATATTCGAACTCAATCTGTATGTTGGTCTGAGAAACTCATACACCAAATTTGGTTCCAATCAGATAAAAAATGTTTGAGTTATGGCAGAATTAATTAATTCTAAGTCGAAAAAGGACCATAACTCCGTAAAAAAAACTCCGATCAAACCCATATTCGAACTCGATCTGTATTTTGGGCCAAGAAACTCACATACCAAATTTGGTTCCGATCAGATAAAAAATGTTTGAGTTATGGCAGAATGCGTGAATTCTAAGTCGAAAAAGGGCCATAACTCTGTCAAAAAAAGTCGGATCAAACCCATATTCGAACTCGATCTGTATTTTGGGCTGAAAACCCCATATACAAAATTTGGTTTTGATCAGGTTAAAAATGTTTGAGTTATCGCATTACACGTAAAGTGTCTACGGACGGACAGACAGACGGACGGACAGACGGTACGACAGACGGACGGACACACGACGAGTGGTCAATCCGGACAACGACACTATGTTTACCATACATGGTATGGGTAAACATAAAAAGCATACCTACTGACTCATCATTTAGCAGAAACAAAGGTTTACTTTTTTTACCGGTAGGCGAGAAATAGTTCTTTGGTTATTTTTATAGTTATTCTAAGCCAACATTGTTCTAATGGTTCAAACACATATCCCTTTATGAATATTTGTATCAATTGCGATTAATTATGGATGATAACAAGACAGTCAATGACTGTGGGGTCGCTCACCAGACTGCAAAGACTGATAAGACTGGGACTCTGGAGACCAAAACAGTGAGCACTTTTCATAATCACTTTAAAAGAAGTAGATTTAAACAGGATATGTGGCTAGAGAGACTTCAAGTATGTAGCTTGGTAAAAAAACACCTTGAAATTGCCAACTGTACACTACTGATCACCCCCCTCCTCCAGCTCAACAAGTCCCCTCCCGACCGGGATCCAGACTCCCAAGTCTTAGGTTGGAATTTCACAACCGACACCTCAAACTTTCTCAATTGTTGGAAATTTCCAATCTCACAAGCGCCTTTTTCTAAAACCATTTAAACATGTTTGAAGCCCAATTATTCATGGACCCAAAACACAATACATGTATGTCAGACCAATCAGTCAGGTGGTTCCAAGGTACTCTCAGGTGCCAAATAAACGTGCCGGCACGTTTATTAATTTGGAGCAAAAATACACACAATCACGCTTATTGTGACCCATCACGTTTATTATTTTTTGGGGGTAAATCCAATTAATCCATCACATACTGTGACATTTATTCTTTTTTTGGGTGATAAACAAACGAATATAAGAATGGAACGAATCACGAGTGTGCTAATGTTAATACTAGAAGTCACAAACCACTAAATAAAGTTGTTTTAGTAGACTGAGATGCGACATCGCTTCGATATAAAACCTATTTTGAGAGTCACGGTTCGCCCAATCTTTTACTTCGTCTACTTTCGGTTTGTAATAAAGCGCAAAACGTGAACTGGGAAGAGTTCACGGGACCCGAAACGATAGAAAAGATGGCCCATGGATCACTGGACTTATTCTACAATTAAAATGCTTTTGTTAACTCCAAAATCAGTTCCATAATCACAATTTATAATGAAAAACGATGTGCCTCGAAAATAGGCAACGCGAAACCCAGAAAAAGCGCTAAAAGTTACCAGCTTGGCTGAGTGTTTTCTGCATACAAATAATTTCATGAGAAGCATTAAAGTATATTCCTTTAATATTAAGATATTTAAACAACACAGTTTCATACTTTTTCTGTTTTAATGCATTATTTGGTGAGAGAAATGTAAAATTGATCGTAAATTCTTCGAAAAAAAATCAAATTAGGCTTAATGTAAAATTGTAAACTGAGTATGATTTTGGACAAGAACTTCAATCTACTAGTACACAAGTTTCAACCTAAATATATTAATCAATTGAATTATACAGTGAGTGAGTTACTTGAGTTAACTATCACTCTTTGATTGATTGATTGTATTGGCAATGATAATAACACATATATAAATACAATAGATTGTTGATATACATAACTTAGGAGCAAACACATAGCATTGCACATATAGTTTGTTCAGCATTAGATATCCTTTTATTTGTGATGTTGAAAAGGGGTTGTTTTGTGCAACACAACTGAAAATCATATTTAATAAACAGCCTTAAGTTTTCCCACCCCTTCTTGTATTCCGTATGGCTAATCCCTATATAGTATACAAAGTGGTGAAATGGTGTGTAATTTAGGTTTTTTCTGTTTTGTTTGATTCATTATTCCGATCCCAAATTATCTAGTATTCTAAGCCATATAGAAGGTATCGGAATATTGAAATAGTCGGAAATTATGAACCCTCATGGAAAAGCGGAATAATGAACCCTCAGAATAATGAACCATCGGAATAATTTACCATCTATAACCGAAGACCCCCAACCTACAAGAGGAAAAAAAGTCATGTGCAGTGTGTACTGTATAATACAACAATCAACATGTAAGACAATCTATTCCAACTTTATATCATATGAGTAATATGTAATTTCACGCATGGTCTTACATAATGTATGAATGGGGTAAACAAGATAGTGAAGATACATGATGCATAATACCTAATTGTCACATCCTCCGCACAGGTATGATTCCCTGTACTATATAAATGTATGCATAAGCCTTCATGGCTCGAGTTTTAAGCATATTACCATGAAAAGTAAAATCCGTAACCCAGCACATTTATTGTGCACCAGCACTATTATTCTTTTTTTGGTAAAAATGTCACCCAGCACTTGTATTTGGCCAGCACTTTTATTTGGCACCTGAGAGTAGATGTTTTAATGAATTTGGTATTTCTATGATTTTATTGGACACAAAAGTGTTAACTCCCCATAGACTGCCATTTCTTGACAGGTTGACCTCATTTTAACAAATCTGTATCTCAGTCACTAAAGGATTTTCCTGATTCCTCCATACTATATGTAAGCTAAATAGTCCAAAATCCCTTGAGAAGACATTTTAAGAATTACTATAGAGACATATAGTTATGTCCCTGGTCCCACCCTTTTAACCTGGTGACTACATCTGAATAAATTTGAATCCCAGACACCAAAGAACCCTTCATACATATCATAAATATCAGTCAAATAGACCTGATGGTCCTTGTGAAGGAAGCATATTAAGAGGGAAACTGTCCTTCGCTTGGCCCCTATTTGACCAGGTGACCCCATTAAAAAAATCTGAATTGCAGTCAAGGAAGAACATTCCATTCTATATAAGCCAACTAGTTCTTGCAAACATATTTTAAGAATTACTAAGTAGTGAAATAGTTAAGTCTCTTGCTCTGCCCTTATTTGACTTTGTGATCCCATTTTCACAAATCTGATAAGGATAAAAATTAATTTCCCCAGTTGAAGTTGGTGATATTCACCCATTGGGCACCTCATTTATGAATTTTATCTTCTGCAAATTAGGGGATATAGAAACTTCCTAGAAGGGAAATTTAACTAACAACAATGTAAATTTGATACTATAGATACTTCCCAGAAGATGAGGCCTAAGCAGAATGAGGTCGTCAGAGGGCGAATTTGGTGATGCTAGCATGCTGTGCAGGATAGCATCACAAAAAGCGTGTCTGTTCCTACATTGTGTATGCCTGGCCTCAAGCAACACAATGTATTATACAACAAGCCTTGAAATAGTGTGATAGTGTGTCTGTCATTTGCAGAGTGAGGTCCCCAGAGGGTGAATTTAGTGACGCTAAATTCACCCTCTGGGGACCTCATTCTGATAAAGTCCTCAACTGCTATGGAAGACCTAGAATAAAATTGAATTTCCCCAGTTGAAGTTGATGTTCACCCATTGGGCCCCTCAATTATGAATTTTATCTTCTGCAAATTAGGGGATATAGAAACTTCCTAGAAGGGAAATTTAACTAACAACAATGTAAATTTGATACTATAGATACTTCCCAGAAGATGAGGCCTAAGCAGAATGAGGTCCCCAAATGGTGAATTTGGTGATGCTAGCCTTGAATCAAGCTTTGAAATAGTCTGTCTGTTATTTGCAGAATGAGGTACCCAGAGGGTGAATTTAGTGAGGCTATCCTGCACAGCGGGCTAGTATCACTAAATTCACCCTCTGGGGACCTCATTCTGATAAGGCCCTCAACTGCTATGGAAGACCTAGAATAAGATTGAAGTTCCCCAGTTGAAATTGGTGATGTTCACTCATTGGGCACCTCAATCATGAATTTTATCTTCTGCAAATTAAGGGATACAGAAACTTCCTAGAAGGGAAATTTAACTAACAACAATGTAAATTTGATACTATAGATACTTCCCAGAAGATGAGGCCTAAGCAGAATGAGATCTTGAGACTCTAGATACTTCCCAGAAGATGAGGCCTAAGCGGAATAAGGTTCTCAGAGGGTGTATTTGGTTATGCTCGCCTGCTGTGTAGGATAGCGTCACTAAATTCACCCTCTGGGAACCTCATTCTACAAATGCCAGGCACTCTTTGAGAAAATGAAATTAATCTGATTTTAATGACCACTGAGTGATAATATAAACAACAAGGGTGCTTCATTGATAACACCATTAATCTCATTTAAATTATGGATGACATGAATACACTCCCTGGGGACTCTGTCTAAGGCTGCAGAAGCTCTCTTTCTCTCTCTATCTGCCTTGCCATGTGTGATGTCTATCAGTTCATAGGAGAGTTGCCTTGTAATGGGAATTTAAATAAATATACTTTATTTACCTGTGAGTTAGGATATGAGATAGGGTGGAATGCTGTTGGTTGGGGGTGGGGTTCTGGGTCATGTGGGGGTGATATTTTTTGTTTGTATGTTAAATTGATCAAGGAGTTCCTGAATTTTTTATTATTTTTTGGGGAATTATGGCCCTGGCTCCACCACTATTTGACCCAGTGACCCCATTTGAACAAATCTGAACCCCAGTCATTCAATGACCCCACATACCAAATATAAACTAAATCGGCTTAATGGTTATTGACAAGAAGTCGTTATAAGAATTACCAAGGAGGAATATAGTTATGGCCCTGGTTTCGCAACTGTTTGGCACAGTGACCTCATTTGAACAAATATTAATGACAGTCACCTAGGGAACATCCACCCCAAATATGATCAAAATGCAAAAATGTAATTTTTTGGTTTTTAGAGTTATGTCCCTGGCTCTGCCCCTAATTGACCCAGTGACCCAATTTGAACAAATCTGATTCCCAGTCACCCAAGGTCCCTCAGTACCAAATATAAGCTAATTCGGCCCAATATTTTTGTAGAAGAAGTCATTGTAAGAATTACTATGAGTTATGGCCCTGGTTTCTCAACTAGTTGACCGGGTGACCTCATTTGAACAAATGTGAACACCAGTCACCCAAGGACCCTCCATACCAAATATTAGCTAAATCGGCACAATGGTTATGGACAAGAAGTTGTTGTAAGAATTACTGTGGAGGAATAGAATTATGGCCCTGGTTTCGCAACTATTTGACCCAGTGACCTCATTTGAACAAATCTGAATGAGAGTCACCTAGGGAACATCCACACCAAATATGAACCAATTTGGTATTATGGTTTCAGAGGAGAAGATGGTTTAAAAAAAAGTTGACGGACGGACAGACGGACGGACAAACGTCCGGACGGACGAGGAGTGATGACTATAGCTCCACGGGTCTCAGGTGAGCTAAAAAGATCCCAAAATCACAGTGATGTCATTTAAGCCAGTTGACATCTCTAGTTACCTGCGTAATTTGCATATAAATTACGTCATGAAAGTAGTCCGACCTAATAAAGCTATGTTGACCTAATAAAGCTACCTTGAACGCAAACGCAACGTTTATTAAACATGCTTTATTTAGGCAATATTGGTAGTGAGGGGTGGATAGATATATTTCATCTTCAGACTTAAGTCCCTCCTGCGGAATATATTAAATAATAGACAAGCCTTGAAATAGCGTGTCTGTCATTTGCAGAATTAGGTCCCCAGAGGGTGAATTTAGTGATGCTACCCCCGCATAGTGGGCTAGCATCACCAAATTCACCCTCTGGGAACCTCATTCTGCTGAGGTGTAAGCAGAATGAGGTCCTCAGAGGGTGAATTTGGTGATGCTAGCCCGCTATGCGGGGTAGCATCACTAAATTCACCCTCTGGGGACCTCATTCTGCAAATGACAGACACGCTATTTCAAGGCTTGATAATAGATCATAAAGTGGTATTGAGTGTTGTAACGTATTTTATTTTATTTTTGTTTTGGTGGCAGACATTGTTTATCCTGATATTGCCTTAATAAAATCTTGAATCTTGAGTAGTGAAATACCAGTTTAACACGATGTAATAAGCTTTGAACGAGGTAATTAAATAAAAGTAAGATTGTCATAAGTAATAAGCTCACTGTTCTTCCCATGTGATGGCAGATGATAGAATATCACCACCGACACCGCCTTGCTCCTCAGGAATTGCAATTCCCAGCAAACCCTGTGCTCCTGCTTTTAGCCATGCCTGCAAATTAATGAGTCACATGTGGCTGACATGAAATCACTAGTTGGTGCATTTCATAATAAGATCTTGAAATGCTGAGATGCGACATTATGGCAGCTCAGGCAGCATTATAATTTAAAGTCATCACCAGTCTTTGAGCATCCAACTTAAAAAGACCACCATAAAGACTACTGATTATTGAGTTTGGTGAGTTGCTATCCATGGTATTTTTTCAGGTGCAGTTCGATAAAATGTGATTGACACACTTGAAATCACTAGTTTCTCAGACAGAGCTTGGTCAGCATTCTGAAAATGCCATCCAAGAACTACTCTTATAATGTATGGAATGCTTAACCCTTTACCCAACAAACCGGCCAAAACCGGCCAAATAAAGCTGCAACAGCCTAAATTATCTTGGGTCTGTCTCAATAAAACCATACAAATATGGATATCATTGTAACCGGCTCATTGACCACATTGTGATGGTTACAGTTATGCCCTGTGCCAATGCATTCTCTTATATATGCGAGTCGACCATAGGTCGCCTCGCATATATAAGAGAATGCATTGGCCTATCTAAATTGAATGCATTAACACTTTTTACCATTTTTTCTTACATTCTTGAACAATTTTATCATTTTTAATGTGTTAAGCCAATGCATTCTCTTATATATGCGAGGCGACCTATGGTCGACTCGCATATATAAGAGAATGCATTGGCACAGGGCCCTTCTGTTGGGTAAAGGGTTAATATGTCTCTAGGATGATGTCATGCCTTTCACCGGCTCACATTGGCAGCCCTCATAATTGGCTATGGAAATCAGCAATGCCCGAAGCCATTTGCTGAAGCAACTGGACCTATGGCAATGATTGCTGTAGCAGACTGCTGAAGCCAAATAATCTGAATTGAGAGCGCTGCATTGATATCTGGGGATTATTCCAACATATAATAATAGAGTAATTTATTAAACACCCCCTTGAATTAAGAAAGAAGAAAGTAGATAAGGATAGTAAAAACTAACACCATGAGCTCAATCTTGTCAGATGGTAATTTATATATGTCTATGATTCTACTGATATATAACATTTAATTTTTATTATGTTCATTATGTACATGTATGTAAAATTTATTTATCTACATTGTAAAAATGCAAGCAATGTTTTAACATGGGCTTTTTCCAAAAGATATTTGATTTGATTTGATTGTAAAATTAAATGGAGATATTTGATAAATATTCGCCGATTGTCAAATTGAATATGAATTGAATACTGAGGTTGAATCAAATATCATTAAATACCGAATATTCGCAAGACCCTAAAATAACATTAGTTAATATTTGTTTGAGATTGGTTAATATTTGTTTTAGTTACAAAATTACAATCAAAGTTCCATAAAATCTGATAAAAATGTACGGCCGGGCCTAGTTTGTGAACTCCTTTCAGATACTCCTCTTGTGTCGTGAACTCAAATACCAAAAATCTTTCAAATTTGTTGATCGAAATAATCTCCGGACAACCTGGGTGCTAAACATAAAAAATTTAAATCAAAGGGCCTTAACACTGGTAACATTATACGGGCGGTCCAGTTCGCAAAATTGTTTCAGATACTCCTTTTCTGAACTCAAATACCAGTACCAAAAATCTTTGAAATGCGTTGATAATTGTTCGAAATAACCCCCGGACAACTTTTCATGGGCGCTAAATGCCAAAACATGACAATCAAAGGCTCGTAACTGTAACTCTGGTGAAAAAGTCCAAAGGCCTAGTTTTCGAACTCATTTCATATATTCCCTTTCTAAACTGATAAACCAGTTGATAATTGTTCGAAATAACCACCGGAAAACTTCCCGCGATGGACGGACAGATGGATGGAACCCATTCCTATGGCGGGGAATAACAAAGTACATGTATCCAGAAAACTAGCTCACCTCCCTGCTGACTTGTCCATCTTTTTCCCACCTGGAAATAGATAACAGGAACTGTATTCTGAATTCAATCAACTGATAACGTGAGATGATATCATCACAATTGATGGTTAAACTAGTATAAGTTATAACACACGCAAGAAACCTCAATTGCAGACAGTTGTAGACTTGAGAATTTGATGTGAAACTGTCTGGTTACGTGGTAACACCCTTTCCATATTTGGCAGATATATATTTTATTATCTAGAGGTGTCATTTTTCTTTGTTACAATCTAATGAATGTATTAAAGTGTGACTTTTGAAACTATTAGTTGAATTACAAAGTATAAATAAGATGGGGCTAAATATATAACAATTTTAGATGCAGTGTAATTCTGTGTAGCCTAATGTGTATATGTTGGATGAGACATCTGCTATAATTTGAGGTCTAAATTTAAATTTAAAAAACAAAAATTCAATTTTATTTCTGAAATATGAAATGTAAGTTTTGTTTTCACCTAATGCCGGCTTACTTAGATTGTTAAAAAATAATTAAAATTTTGCATTTGTTATTTTGATATTAAGATTTACTTATCCAAACCTCAAAAAATATTGTCCATGAACCACATACAAAATGGCCTAACGTTATTGGCTCATCGCATGGAATTTCTTCTTACATAACAGGTAGATCTCCTATACCATACTCTCACCTGCCGAATAATAGTGCATGCATGATTATTTAATTTCAGTCAAAAATATAACCCTGCACTATTATTCGGCCTGCACTATTATGTGTCAGCCTACAGGTGAGAGCAGCCTACAGGTGAGAGTACATGTACTTCCCTTGGATCAATACATGTTTTACCACAACTATATTTTTTATTTTTAAACTGTTAATGTAGTAATGAGCATATTCAAATAAGTCGGAGAATGGTTTATATAGTAAATGTTTCTTACTGTGCATGATGCGGTACGCATTCTTCCTGGAAGAAACGTCGGACATTCTTTCGGAATAGATCATGTTCTTCTGAGAATATTTCTCTAATCCCTATGTCAGTCAAACTTCCAGATTGTGAAGGCTCCAATCTTGATGATGCAACCCTGAAAAAGGATAAAAATGGAACCTACAGTCACACAACACAATTTTTTTAGAGTGTCTGCATGTCCAATATTAGCCCAATTTGAATGCCAAAAAATGTGTGATGTTAACCTTGAACCTGTTTGGTTCGGTTTATTTGTATTATCGACAGGTACAGATGCCAAGTTTAAAGCCACATACATGTATGAAAAATTAAACTTCGAACACAATGTATGGGCCCCGTACAAAAACGGTGTCATTTGTATCATTCGGAATTCTGGATCGGAATGTCCGGAAAAGGTACATAAATTTGTATAATGCATTATCTTAAAATGAAACCAAGGTGCAGATAAGTGCATGGACACGGTCTGGCAATGACCGGCTCAAAATCGTAATATCCCGTTATATCACACTTTTCTTCCTGATATCACTTGAGTTACTGGACTGAAGATAAATTAATAGGCAAGAATGATACTGAGTAATTTGTATTCAACCTAAATAAATATAATGTCGTTTACTTGACCTCCTCCCCAGGGCCACTTAAGTATGGACGGCATGGTTCTGTACTGGTCGTCTCGTGATCTTCGACATCTTGAAATGGGGATTGTCATGCACTGGTATTGGTACCAGCAGGTCTACATATCGAAATACTATAGACTGTCTACACTTGAATTGTCATCGTTCGGTGATGTCAACACTGAGTACGTCTATACTGACTATAGTGTTATAATTTAACTTATAGTACCGTATTCGTCTCATGGAAGGTTATCTTTGGCTTCTACTGCAAGTCCATAGTATGAATGGATTTAGCCTTGTATAACTGTTACTATGTCAGTATGTGTGGGGTACGTGCCTCACTCCTATGGAGGGGAGCGCTGACGCATTATGCAGTAGTTCCCTATATTTGCATAGATCCCAGTGTAGGTCCCTCAATTCGCGTACATGTACTCTTGGGCTCCAAATAAACATGCATGCACGTTTATTATTTTCTTGGGAAATTTCCCCCCTGCACAGTGCTTATTTGGGTCTGCATGTTTATTAATTTTGAGGCTATGAATATTGAAATCAGCACAAACTCAAGATTTCTATATGACTCTGATACCAAAATGATGAGTTTATATCTTTATGCATGTACATATTCAAATATATGACACACATGTGAACATTTAAATACTGAATAAAACACCACATGACACATACCGTACTATGTTGATTCCTATACTTGACCTACACGAACTGTAAAAATAATATGTTTAACAGTTGATGTTTTGCTCAGAGTTTCCCCTGCACTATTATTTGGGTCTGCACTTTTATTAACTTTCAATGGAATTCCCCTTGCACTATTATTGGGGCCTGCACTTTTATTTGGAGCCCGAGAGTAGGTCCCAGTAGTAATGTCATAGTACATGCTTGGTTGACTGATTTCCAAACCTAATACCTTACTCGTATGTAAACTCGCGCAGCACTATTTTTAAACTGAGCAAAAAATAATACGACTCATAATTTTATACCAAAGGAATATAAGAGGGTTATTTTAGATATAGAAAATAGACAATTATATTTACATGCGGGGGAAACAAATCTTAACGACATTATCATTATGTATAGGCTACAGGTAAAGCACTTAATCATGAGATATTTCGTCTTGAAAAACTTCTAAGAAATACAAATATTGTAGCCTGGTTGTGCATGAAAGCACTCTTTCACAACCCTGCATGGGGTGACACTGTGGTCAAACAATCTGAATTAGTTATGCATTCAAAACACGCAACCAAGCAGTTGATTCTTTCTGAAGTCAGCAAGTCAAGTTCAGTTCCATGATGTCCATAAATATATATTAAATACCAGCATGATAAATTGTACCATGCATGCATATAAGCACGCATCTTCACAATGAAATGATGATACAGTTGTGTTATCTCATATATATTTTGAAGACCTCTGTTTGTTTGTCTGTTTGTATGTATGTTTGTCTGTCATTTATACAAATCTACGATTCTCGACCGATCGGGACGAAACTTGGTACGTGTGTGTAGTTTGACCAGGCGGTGGACGTTGTCGTATTGGCGAGCCCGTGCGGCGCCCGTGCAGCGCATGCGCAGACGAGATCTCGGAAACGAGTGGAGTTATCGACTAGAAATTTGCTATGTGAATGTATCTTGCCCCGGATACGAATTTTATCGGGTCGCCGAACCCGTGCGACGCCAGCTTCGCGCATGCGCAGACGAGATCTCGGAAACGGGTGGAGCTATCGACTTGAAATTTGGTATGTGAATGAATCTTGCCCCGGATACGAATTTTATCGGGTCGCCGAGCCCGTGCGACGCCAGCTTCGCGCATGCGCAGACCAGATCTCGGAAACGGGTAGAGCTATCGACTTGAAATTTGGTTTTTGAATAGCGTCGGGCTGGGTAGAGCTATTGACTTGAATTTTTGAATAGCCCGGACAATGTCGGGCTCATTGGCTAGTCTAATATATATTTTGGGACTTCTGTCTGTTTGTCTGTTAGCAATGGCCGGGAAAACTGCCGGACGGATTTCGACAAAATTTTATACCTAAGGATACTTTTGTCCGGGGAGTGTTTTGGACGCGTCAAATCGTGACCCCCGACCTGATCTTGACCTTCAAACTGGTAAATTCAAGGTCAAGCCGGGTAAAACGGACGGATTTCGACGAAATTTGATACCTAGGGATACTTATGTCCGGGGAGTGTTTTTGACGGGTCAAATCGTGACCCCAACCTGACCAGACCTTGACCTTCAAAATGGTCAATTCAAGGTCAAATTGCACCTTTCGACGGATTTTGATGTTAGATCCGGATGAAGGCAGAGGGGGAAACAGCCCGGACGAAGTCGGGCTCTACAGCTAGTCTACTATATATTTTGGGACTTCTGTTTGTTTGTTAGCAATGGCCGGGAAAACTGCCAGACGGATTTCGACGAAATTTGATACCAAGGAGTACTTTTGTCCGGGGAGTGTTTTGGATGGGTCAAATTGTGTCCCCGACCTGACCTTGACCTTCAAAATGGTCAATTCAAGTTCAAATCATGCCTTTCGACGGGATTTTGACAAAATTTGATACCTAGGGATACTTTTGTCCGGGGAGTGTTTTGGACGGGTCAAATCGCGACCCCGACCTGACCTTCAATATTGTCAATTCAAGGTCAATTCGCGCCTTTCGATGGGATTTCGATAAAATTGATACCTAGGTGTACTTTTGTCCGGGGAGTGTTTTGGATGGGTCAAATCATGACCCCGACCTGACCTTGACCTTCAAAATGGTCAATTCAAGGTCAAATCGCGCCTTTCGGCGGATGAAAGCAGAGGGGAAACAGCCCGGACGAAGTCGGGTCACCCTGCTAGTATGATATATTATGTTTGTTTACACAGGGTTTCCGCTAGGGGGTAGGGGAATGGGGGAAAAAGCCGTCAAGGGGGAAAATCCAGGTAAAAGTAGCCTGTTTTAGCACTGGTTGAACTACTTTCGTTATATCGGCCAATAGAATCATGTGAGAGTAGAAATGGCAGATTGTTTTGTTCCATTTCTGCCCAAGTGCCAAGCTGTCAAACCTTAAGCCCCGGTTCCATACCCCCGATTTTCCACCCCGAATGACTCCCGAATCATAATTTTGCAAAAATCGTGGAGTAAGTTCGGGACGAGTCGGGACAGTGAATTTTTACCCCAGAACATGATCGGGGATATCGGTGCTATCGGGGTCGATTCGGGACGATTCTGGACTCGCTCCCGACAGTTTTGAAATGTTCAAAACTATCGGGAACCAAGCCGAATCGCTCCCGATTTGTCAATCATCGGGAGAAATTCGGGAGCAATTCGACACCTATTCGGGAGTAGTCGGCAGTATTCGGGTGGATAGTCGGCAGTATTCGGTAGGTTATTCCCGAATTCGCCATGTGTGGCTGCTTTTATACGGAGATCTGGTGTATCTGCAAAATTTGGCATCGATTCGGGACGTTCGGAAGCAATTGCATTACAATTCTGTATTTATTCGGCATCAATTCGGTACCAGTTCGGCATTGATTCGGGGTATTCGGCAACAAGTCGGTAGTAATCTGGGCAATTCGGCAGCTACTCGCACAAAATTTTGGTATCAGTTCGGGATAATTCTTTATCATTCGGGAAGAAATTCGGAAGCATTCTGGAATACTCGGCAATGTTCGGGACAATTAAATTTTGTCATCAGTTCGGCGGCTTTTGGAATAAAACTCGTCCAGAATGCTGCGGATTTGGTCTGGTCCCGAATTGGTGCCGAATATACTAATTCGGGATAGAAAATCGGGAATATGGAACCGGGGCTTTATACATGTACCTGTAACTTTAAAAATAGTAAATTTATTACATATAAATTAATTTACGAAGTACAGAACACCAGTAATTTGGATCCTGAGTTAAACGTGCTCATTAAATGTTAAAAGACTCACTGTGGAAGACCCAGCAGATATTTCGGATGCATAACGTAATCGGAATATATTTTAGCAGCTGCAGTGTAAATATAGAAGGCTGATTACATATTTGGCCGATGAGTATTTTGTAGGCAGTGGTAAGATGCCTTGATGCCCGGTGCGGCTACTCCCACATTTCTCTCTCGCTCTATTACAAAGTGAACAGTATATTTTGCGGTATAAAACAAGACAGGTACGATTAAAATACTGCTCTTTTGCGTAACATAGCCGGGTACTAACCGCAACGTAACTAACCAGCCTCAAAGGCATAGCTTCTAGCAATGTCAGTTCCGATCACTTCCTGTTTCAATTTTCTGTAAAACAATGCGTTTAGAGTGTGTACACTCACAAGATATAAAATAAATTCACCTTTTAAAATTCCTTAGTACTATTCCAACAAAATTCAGAAGTTTTAAACATCTTTATACCTTTATAGACATGCAGTATGTCCTGGGGTATGGCAGGAGGGGGAAACTTGGCGAGGGGAACGGGGCCGTCAAGGGGACCCCCTGCCGGTATAGCGGAAACCCTGGTTTACAAAAACACAGCAAACTACGCACTCTGCACAGGTATTGTAGATCGGTAAGTTGCATATTGAATAATTTTGAATGAATATACAAGTCTCATTACTCAACTTAAGTACCATGTTTTTATTTTCTTAGAATCACAAAATTCCACTCATCTATCACATATCAGTCATATATAAAACAAAAATAAAAATAAAATCTGAAAATAAAAAAATAGGTTGAGGCTATTCTGCCGCTAGCGGCATAATAACTTTTAAAATAAGCTCCGATTTTTATTCTGCCGCTAGTGGCAGAATAGCATAATTGCACTATATGGCTATTATGCCCCTAGCGGCACAATAAGATAATCCCCTTATTATGCCGCTACCGGCAGAATAGCCTGTTTGGCTTGAATCTGCCGCAAACAAAAATATGTGTGACACTGTATAAATATGCCAACTCTTCTTTCATCCGTTTGGACACATGGCGTTTGACGATCTGGATGGTTTAACTGTCCTGTTCCCAATATACATAAAAAACTAACAGGGAAGATTCAAAAGAATCTCCTACCGACAGCACTTTTACACAGACAACGCCATTTTTACTGACGTCGCGTGTTATGACGTGATGGATAAAGTACTAGTACAATTTATGTGACGTCATTTTGTCGGCAGAATAGCCAAACAGGCTATTCTGCCGCTAGCGGTATAATAAGATTACACTCCTATTCTGCTGCTAGCGGCAGAATAGCCTGTACCAAAAAATTATCAAAGCTAAAAATATATATATTATATTTTATATAAAAAAAAAAATTTTTAAAACAACGAAATGTCATAATAATATTAATATACACTAGTTACATAGTCTGTACAATGTTCACTTATTGATGATATCCGTCAGGCATTCCTTACTGCTTAGTCAATAATGCATGTAATTTTGCATTTAATAGTACGGGGACAAGTTTGCGCGAACTGAGGGACCTACACTGGGACCCACGCAAATGTAGGGACCTAAGTGCTTAATGCTGTACCGGTACCCGACTCGAGGGGAGCGGAATGGGAGAATTTAAAAATATATATAGCTCTCAAGATGGCGATACCGGCCCACCGGGTACCTCGTGGCTTCAATCAAGGGCAACTAACTTTACTAAAGGAGATGTTGGTTGAACTAACAACAATATCATTCTCGGCAAGACATACACGTTCCATGAATTTATGCAGACACTTGGAGCCAGACCATTTCTTCAGTGCAGGCCAACAATGGCAACATGTTCATGATGTTGCGGTTGACCTTGGACGACATGTGAATTGTGATTGTGCGCAGACATCCAAAATGTGTGTGAGCGGTAAATTTGTTAGAGGCATTATTATGATTCTACCGTATCTGCTGACTAGCCTTTATCAAGTTTATATTATTTATAAATTATATAATGCATTATAATTATTAATGCGAACGACTGTATATCATAATTATAATATAAGGTAAACAAACTGATATTAGTGATAAAATAAAAAAGTTTTGAAATTCTTACCTCGGACATAGGCTAAACTGGCGTGATATAACTGGTGCTACATTTGCGCTACATCGACTCAATGTTCTTGCGCAATGGGATAACATTTTCTTCTTTGGAAACTAGAAGTTTTTATGTGAGAAAAATATGACCAGACAGCTCAGGAGCACTCAAAAGTCGGTGATGTCAAAAACCAAGAGCAACGTTCTGTCGGTTCAAAGTACAAACAAGGGCAGTAACTCTATTTGCACACATGAACTCCTACCGAAGGAGCAGTAACAATCGACGAGCGTACGTTACCAGTGAAGCTAATATATACCATGTATTCCTGTTTATTTGTATCTATACAGGTTGTCCTACGCCAATATGTGTCTTAAAGACCATTAAAACGTATCTTATCTTATGGGGGTTTTGTCGTAACGTGTTATACATATAATGTGCACACTCGGTGTCTCGTGTAATATTACGTGGCATGGGTCATTGTCATATATTTACATACACGTAACATCGCTTCCGATTTCCCAATACCGTTACGGTAGACACGCCCTCTGAGTTAATGTGTTCATAAACATATATTTACATACCCCTAATATCTCTTCCGATGTCCCCATAGCGTTACGGTAGACACGCCCCCTTATTCAATGCGTTCATAAACCTATGAACGTAACGTGACGTCACTTCCAATGTCGTTCATAGGTTTATGAACACATTGGTCCCGGAAATCACCGGGGATTGTCGGACATTACCGACTGCTTGAGTATCTAGTCAGCCAAGGATTTGATAGCAAACAATATGTAATCGAGGTTCGAAAGATCACGATTGGATGGCTAGTGGCATTTAATCGCGAGCATATTTGGAGAAGTGTTTTAAAGAGCGTAAGTATATAAATATAAATAATAAACGGCGGATTCAACGTGGTCATGGTTTTGACCGCGATAAAAAATCAGCAAACTCCGCATGAACCCCTTCGGGGTTCATGCAGTTTGCTGAATTTTTCTCGCGGTCAAAATCCCATGACCACATTGAAACCGCCGTTCATTTCTTATATATTTACATACACCTGATATCTCTTTCGATTTCCCAATAGCGTTACGGTAGACACACCCCTTATTCAATGCGTTCATAAACCTATGAACGTAACGTGACGTCACTTCCAGTGTCGTTCATAGGTTTATGAACACATTGGTCCCGGAAATCACCGGGGATTGTCGGAAATTACCGACTGCTTGAGTATCTAGTAGGTCCGGATTTGGCAAGAAATTTGTTTCGGTCTACAATCAGTGTTGTTGCTCGGTGTTACTGAGCGTTGATGTTAAAAAAAACGCGCTACTCAATAGAGTTTTATCGTTTTCCTTGCCGCTACAAATATTCCTCCGAACCTCACAAATATATCATTATGGTAGAACGGCGTGTTGTTGATTTCTTATGCGCAGCCGAAACTTAATTGTTAGTTTCAGATATTAATCATTCTTGAAATCAACACGTCTACATTAGTTACTAGCTAAACAAGACATTTTGTCATATGTGTGTACTTTACTGTGAAATTGCGTTTCTTCCGTTCTTCATGAACGGATTCTCAAAATGTTTGGTTTTCCAAAAAACAAGGATTCGAACTGTCTGAACTGAACTCCATGCGTTCGTTTAAATAGATGAATAAATAGTGGGAAAGACATACAATCCTAGTTCATAATGAATTTAAGTATATAAATATAAATAATAAACGGCGGATTCAACGTGGTCATGGGTTTTGACCGCGTTAAAAAAATCAGCAAACTCCACATGAACCCCTTCGGGGTTCATGCAGTTTGCTGATTTTTTCTCGCGGTCAAAACCCCATGACCGCATTGAAACCGCCGTTCATTTCTTATTTGACCGCGAGAAAAATTCAGCAAATTGCATGAACCCCGAAGGGGTTCATGCGGAGTTTGCTGATTTTTTATCGCGGTCAAAACCCATGACCACGTTGAATCCGCCGTTTATTATTTATATTTATATACTTACGCTCTTTAAAACACTTCTCCAAATATGTCCGTTATTTCGCCAAAAACACTTTTTCAAATATCTCCGTTATTTCGTTTATAAAAATAATTTCCGATTTCTATATTTCGCTCTATATTTCGCCCTATTTCGCTATTTCGTTGTATTTTCCTATTTCGATTTTTCGTGCTATTTCGCTGTATTTTCATATTTCGCTTTTTCGTTGTATTTCATATTTCGATAATTCGCTATATTTGACATAATTATTATGGGATATGGGATTATATGATAACCAACATTATGATAGTCAATCGAACATCTCGTGCCACCCGTGCTCGCGATTAGATGCCACTAGCCATCCAATCGTGAACCTCGATTACATATTGTTTGCTATCAAATCCTTTGCGTATTGGCTGACTAGATACTCAAGCAGTCGGTAATTTCCGACAATCCCCGGTGATTTCCGGGACCAATGTGTTCATAAACCTATGAACGACACTGGAAGTGACGTCACGTTACGTTCATAGGTTTATGAACGCATTGAATAAGGGGTGTGTCTACCGTAACGCTATTGGGAAATCGAAAGAGATATCAGGTGTATGTAAATATATAAGAAATGAACGGCGGTTTCAATGTGGTCATGGGATTTTGACCGCGAGAAAAATTCAGCAAACTGCATGAACCCCGAAGGGGTTCATGCGGAGTTTGCTGATTTTTTATCGCGGTCAAAACCATGACCACGTTGAATCCGCCGTTTATTATTTATATTTATATACTTACGCTCTTTAAAACACTTCTCCAAATATGCTCGCGATTAAATGCCACTAGCCATCCAATCGTGATCTTTCGAACCTCGATTACATATTGTTTGCTATCAAATCCTTGGCTGACTAGATACTCAAGCAGTCGGTAATGTCCGACAATCCCCGGTGATTTCCGGGACCAATGTGTTCATAAACCTATGAACGACATTGGAAGTGACGTCACGTTACGTTCATAGGTTTATGAACGCATTGAATAAGGGGGCGTGTCTACCGTAACGCTATGGGGACATCGGAAGAGATATTAGGGGTATGTAAATATATAAGAAATAAACGGCGGTTTCAATGTGGTCATGGGATTTTGACCGCGAGAAAAAATCAGCAAACTGCATGAACCCCGAAGGGGTTCATGCGGAGTTTGCTGATTTTTTATCGCGGTCAAAACCCATGACCACGTTGAATCCGCCGTTTATTATTTATATTTATATACTTAAATTCATTATGAACTAGGACTGTCTGTCTTCCCTACTATTTATTCATCTATTTAAATGAACGCATGGAGTTCAGTTCAGAAAGTGCGAATCCTCGTTTTTTGGAAAACCAAACATTTTGAGAATCCGTTATTGAAGAACGGAAAAAAAACGCAATTTCACAGTTTAGTATACACATATGACAAACTGTCTTGTTTAGCTAGTAACTAATGTAGACGTGTTGATTTCAAGAATGATAGCTGAAACTAACAATTAAGTTTCGGCTGTGTATAAGAAATCGACAACCCGCCGTTCTACCATAATGATATAGTTGTGAGGTTGGGGGAATATTTGTAGCGGTAAGGAAAATGATAAGTAACGGGATTTTTGAACATCAACGTTCAGTAACACCGGGCAACAACACTGATTATAGACCAAAATAAATTTCTTGCCAAATTCGGACGTACTATATAGATACTCAAGCAGTCGGCAATGTCCTACAATCCCCGGTCATTTCCGGGACCAATGTGTTCATAAACCTATATTTGGCCTAAAATTCCTTAAATCGACATGTAGTTTGCAATCAAATCGAAAAATAAATTTTCGATATGTCGGTTATCATCATCATAATATGAAAATATAGTATGTGTGGAATGTGTCACGTTAAAATGAGCACCGGAGGATCATGTTCCTATTTTTCAGCTGCCATGAAAACGGTAGGCACTTTTATGCATGTTTTCTCCGTTACCAACCCGAAAAGGTAGCATATGGGTACGTACAGTCCATTTAAACATGTGGCAACAGTTTTATATTGTCACAATCAATACACAACGGTGGCTATAGTCAAATGCATGCAATTTTATAAAATACTCATGATTCGAGCTGTCACTAGCCAGATGTTTAGGGTCAATGGCTACCCGTATATCTTAGGATTACCGTGCAATTAAAAATTCATTCCGAATCGAACACTCTCTGTCACTCTATATGGTGTATAGACAGACGAAATGGACCAATTTCTTATGTGGGGATATATACCTTTTCGAAAACAAAACATGTGGAAAATATTGATGTGGCGTTTGTGATATGCGACACACATATACTACAGTGGGCGTGGTAACGGAGAAAACACATTTTGTGTCTTTATATTCCTAAATATTGCGAATCGTTGAAACACATAAAATTTTTAATAATATGTGACACAAACGTGTTTGGTTGAATTTCTAACTTCGCTAGAAACATATTAACTATTATTTGAAACTACATGCAGTCCCATGTACTTTGAATGTGTGTGTGTCTCCAGTAAACCCATATCATTGATCTATGCTGGTGCACACAATTCTGTGCATCTAAAAATAAGACCTGCGTAATCATGCCATTCAATTTTATTTGATTACATAAATATAAGAATGTGTTAATATATGTCGAACAAGGAATACCTGACAATTCAAACGCCCGGTGTAATATTAGCATGGACATGATGGTAACGGAGAAAAAACCTATATATAGTTATATACGACATGTATGCAAGTTTATGAATGAGGAATATTTTGCTAATGAACGAGGAGTGGTGACTTTCGATCCACCGGAGACTTCGTCCCAGGTGAGCTAAAAATTAAAGGTCAAAATGCAAAAATGTTATTTTTTGTTTTTAGAGTTATGTCCCTGGCTCCGCCCCTATTTGACCCAGTGACCCCATTTGAACAAATCTGAACCCCAATCACCCAAGGTCCCTCCGTATCAAATATGAATCCATTCGACCCGGTGGTACAAGAGAAGAAGTCGTTTTAAGAAATACTATGGAGGGAAAGAGTTATGGCCCAGGCTTCGCAACTATTTGACACAGTGACCTCATTTGAACAAATCTGAATGTGAGTCACCTAGGGAACATCCACACCAAATATGAACCCATTTGGCCTGCCGGTATTTGAGAAGATGTTTAAAAGAATTACTATGGAAGGAAAGAGTTATGGCCCTGGCTTCGCAACTATTTGACACAGTGACCTCATTTGAACAAATCTAAACGAGAGTCACATAGGGAACAGCCACACCAAATATGAACTCATTCGGTCTATAGGTTCCAGAGGAGAAGATGTTTAAAGAATTGTTGACGGATGGACGGACTGACGGACGGACGACGGACGAGAAGTGATGACTATAGCTCCACCAGAGACTTCGTCTCAGGTGAGCTAAAAACTACCAAAACAAAATGCATTGTTTTATTCATGGATTGGTACTAGTATGCAATATGATTAAAATTCGAAATTAATTTTAAATAGCTAGTAGCCTTCAATTAATTTCCTGCCCATATAAATCAATTTAATAAATGTCATCGTTACTAGTGTCATCACATTGAGTCTATATGTCTAAACATGACAAACACGTGAAATTATCACCGTCGTCAAAGACACCGTAATCCTCTCCGCAACCTTCATGAAACCACTTGCCACAATCTGAGCACAACGCCCATTCGTCGCGTTTACTGGGGTCGAGTGGATCACCATAAACACATCCACACTTCCCACAAGAATACGCATCTTGACAGTTATTTTCCGCACTCTTTTTTGAAGCTCGCTTGCCTTTGATGACCGTTGACCGAGAACCATTAGACTCGCGAACATGTGGTGCAGACATCGTTGTGAACTTCCAATTGCATTTCAGGTCGGATTCACCATTTGAAGTTAGAAAATTTAAACAATTGGCGCAAAAACATGACGTTTCTCTGGTAGCGATGCCGTTTGCGTGTTTGGTAGGAACAACCGCGTGTACCTTGAGTGTCCAGGAACGGGTAGGACATCGGGAAAACCAATTTCACGGCGCTTTCGTTGAGGTGAATAAATGCGACATTAACAATCACAAAATGTGGCGGCGTTCTGTATCACACATTTACCGGTCTTCACTGCAACGTCAGCCAACCTCTTGGAGGTCCCTCCAACTCCACCACACGGCCCCTTTCCATGACCTGCTTCCAAATATTGCCAGGTAGCTTTCACGCCCATCTTAGAATGATTACTGACAAGGTTGAAGATATGTCTGTCGATATTGGCTGGTGGGTGAATCCGAAATGTATAGTGGATGTATTTGACACCAGGAACAATATATAACACCCTTTGTTTGACCTAAATCGGCCAAGGGGTTGAGAGATAGCATGGGTGTCCTATTTGGAACCCCTCTGGACAGCGACAATTTTGGATCATGCAGGTTGAGGTGTGTGATGTGTTCGGAAAGAGTGCCTGGGGAGGCGCACCCTACAACACCATTTGTTTGACCTAAATCGGTCAACGGGACGAGCAATGGCATGGATGTCCTATTTGAACCCTTCTGGTCGGCGGCCATTTTGGATCGGGGTGTTGTGAAAGGGGTGAATATTTAGATTATCTTGGGGCACCCTTTGTTTTACCTAAATCGTCCAAGGGGTCGAGAAATGCCATGGGTGCCCTATTTGAACATCTCTGGATGGTGTCCATTTTAGATCGTGGTGTGGTGAAGGGGGCGTATTTAGATTGGCTTCCTACACACACCTTTTGTTTGACTTACATCGGCTGAGAAAAGGCATGGCGCCATATTTGAACCCTTCTGAACGGCGGCCACTTTGGATCTGGATGGGTGCGTGGATAGAATATCTGTGGGGGGGGGACCATATACAAAACCCTTTGTTTGACATAATTATAAAAAATTCGAATAAGTAATAAGGAATGGAAGTCACCTTCGTTTTAATCGGTACTGTAACGGGGTGAATATATTGTTAAGATAGATAACTCTGGTCGCCAGACAAGAAATCCATCCTACATAACCCAACAGAAACTCATCTGCCACTCAGAGCCCATCTGTCTTTAGCAGTGTGGGCAATGGCAACCCGCACTGTCTCTTTGATTTTGCTGTCCCATTTTGCCCGGATAGCATGGCACATTGTCCCACTTTGCCCATTGCGGTGTCCCGATTTGCCCAAAGGCACGGGCAAAGTGGGACAAAACAAGACGTTCCAAAAGGGACATACCGAGATGGTGTTTGGTATCAATGATCACCCGATTATATGCGCCGATGAATTATATACCAATCAAGTTGGCTTTCCATTTTTTCCGGCGAAAATCCTATCTAAATTTCCTTGAAAACATTTGGTATCCCGCTTTGCCCGGGTTTCCCCTATTTGTAATTAAACTGGTTAGTTTTTTGTGTTGATCTGAGTCAAACAAACCCAGACTGCCGATATAGTATCGCCAAGGGGTTCATATGTGCCTAAAGAATGACCTTCTGATGTTCGCTGGTAACGGAGAAAACGGTAACGGAGAAAACCGCATATTGTTTACAACCATAAACAAAAGTCTTGTGATATTAATTTCAACATGCTCACGTGATATTTTGGGCTTGATAGACGTTCCGTCAGATGAGATTAGCAGTTGGAGTTAAATCGTCGATTTTCTATGTTTTATGGTGGTAACGGAGAAAACATCCTTAAATAAACTGTTTTGGGAGTGGCAACTCATCTCTCGTTATTTCTACATATGATTCATTTGCATTTAGAGCTATATGTTCCCCAGATTACACGTGATATTGCGTTTCTTTGTATAAAATTATGCACGTACAGCAAGTTGTATTTGTCAGTTATGACGATTTAAATTGATGGTAACGGAGAAAACAACGTTTTCACGGACAACATACCATGGTGGACTGCTTCCAAATATAGTAACGTTATAGAATAATGGGTTTTTAATGCGAGAATCGGTCATACAAGTGAGATAATTACATAGGACTTGTATAATATAGTAACGGATTACTCAAGTTTCTGAGCTCATGAAATCGGATACCCAATAACGGACATCCCAAAAACAGCCAATTTTGTCACTCAAACCTCCCATTTGTGAAATATAAGGAAGCCAACCGGATTTTTCTATGTGATATATATTCGTCATAAGACCCCTGTTTAATGGTGTGTTGCCATTGAGATGGCGGTCGAGACATGCATGAGATAC